>BTPG01000004.1:146085235-146095235 GCA_036245525.1 Semisulcospira habei | reverse complement strand
ATCGGCACACCCCAATGGGTAGACCATCGACACACCCCAATGGGTAGACCATCGGCACACCCTAATGGGTAGACCATCGAAAACCGATGATGTCGTCATTGTGCATGACTTCTATTTGTGGATGCGGGTGTTGCTGGTCAAGCCAATCCTAGAACCACACCAGCAAGGGCAATGGGGGCACTAGAACGTAGTTGTAGGGAGAGTCGACACTGTCTTTTTGCGAGCTCTGGCACTGGTGATCCGTTCGCACCGATGGTGTTCAAAGAGCGTGCAGGCTTTCCTGGTGGCGGCACGCCAGCCAGATCTGTCTTGTGTTTGTGCTTCAAGTTCCTTTACCGGGAAGACGCAGTATTTGAGGCTGTCTTTTATGCAGATTTGAAGCCTTTCTTTGGCCGTCCTTGCTTCCTGTTGCTTTTTGAGAGTGCACCATACAGGTGTTGGCGTGGCATGCGAGAATCTTCCATGTCCAGCGAAGTTGTGTCTTTAAGATCAATGCTTCAACACTCACTAAGCCAGCATTATCCAGGACTTCCAGGTGTGTCACCTTGTCTTGCTATTTGATGCCCATGAGTGAGCGCAGGGATCTCATGTGGAAACGTTCAAGCTGTTTGAGGTGCTTTCTGCACAGCGTCCATGATTCACAGCCGTAGAGGAGGCTGGGGAAGACTACTGCCTTGTAGACTTTGATCTTGAAGGAGAGCTTGACGTTGTTGTTGTTTAACACACGAATGCGCAGACGACCCAGGGCTTTGCTGCGATTTCTTTCCGATAGTACCGTCAGAAGAGATGAAGCTCCCAAGGTACCTGAACTGGTCGAAGTCTTCGGCTCGGTGCCTTCGATGTACACTTTGGGTGGTGGTGGTGGGGGGGGGGTGCTCTTGTGCCTGGGGCTGGTTGGTGTAGGTCCTCAGTCTTGTTGAGACTGATGGTGAGGCCAAACAGTCGAGAGGCTTCCGAGAACCTGTTGACAATGGTCTGGAAGTCAGACTCCGTGTGCGCCATCAGCGCACAGTCATCGGCAAACAGCGCCTCAAGGATCAGTCTCTCGATGGTCTTAGTCCTGGCGTTCAGTCGACGGAGGTCGAAGAGAGAGCCGTCTAGTCTGTACTTCAGGTACACTCCTTTCTCAAGGTCATGTACCCAAGTTGCATGGGTCAGGACACACGTGAAGAACAGGTTGAACATCACGGGGGCAAGAACACAACCTTATTTGGCACCGAAATGTCGAAGGGTGCGGATGTGTCGCCGTTTGACTGGACAACTCCTACCATTCCATCATGGAAGAGGCGGATGATGTTGGTGAACTTCCTGAGGCAGACGAGCTTTGTGAGGATGACCCAAAGCGCTTCTCTGTTCACGGTGTCGAATGCTTTGGTCAGATCTATGAAGACGGCGTAGAGGTCCATATGCTGCTCAATACATTTCTGCTAGACATGTCTCACAGAGAAGACCACGTCGACTGTGCTGCGGCCGGGTCTGAAGCCACACTGAACATCTGGAAGTGCTTCTTCAGATCGGTTGAGGATGACTCTCGCGAGGATCTTGCCAGCAATGGACAAGATCATAAGAGTGAGATCCCTTGGTAATTGGCACAGTCTGCTTTGCTGCCCTTGTTCTAGAACAGGGAGACGATTGTTGCATCTCTAAATTCCTGTGGCACGTTCTCCTCTGCCCAGATGCATGTCAGAATGTTGAGGATGGCATCAAGGGTCTCAGGTCCAGCTGCTTTGAAGAGCTCTGCGGGGATGCCGTCCATGCCTGCAGCCTTACCGGAGCTAATCTGGTTGATCGCTTTCTTGACCTCGTCCAGGGTAGGCCAAGGTCAAAGTCATCCAATGTCGGCTTCTGGGGAATCATGTCCAGGGCCGCTGGGTTGACAGTGGAAGGCAGGCTCAGCAGATTTGAGAAGTGTTCTCTCCAGCGCTCAGTGATGCTGCCTTTGTCCTTCAGCAAAGTGAGGCCGTCGGAAGAAAAGAGAGGGGTTGTGCTGGGTCTGGCAGGGCCGTAGACAGCTTTCATTGCGCTCCAAAACTCCCTGGAGTTGTTGGATTCTGCAAAGTGTTCAAGTTCGTTTGCCTTGCTGTCCCACCAGGTGTCCTGCATGTTGCGGAGCTCTCTCTGGGCTTTTCTCTGGAGGTGTTTGAAGCGGTCTTTCTTGGACAAAGAGTTGATGTCGTTCTGCCACTCGATGAAGGCACTGCGCTTTTGCTCCAGTAGCTTGTTGATCTCTTCATTGTTCTCATCGACCCAATCCTGGTGTACCCTCTGCTACCCTCTGTCCAAGCACGTCTTTGGCAGACTCCGTCACCATCCCCTTGAACTGGTTCCACATTTCAGTTGGGTTGCCAGTCAACGGTCCATAGGCAGTTAGCAGGTCATCAAGGTGGGACTGGAAGTTTTCCTTGACGTCCGGGCGCTTCAGCGTGGCCAGGTTGAATGAAGCTCGGGTGAGCTTCAGCCTCTTCCTGTGTGCTGGTGCAATGTGCAGGTTGAGTACAGACCGCACCAGCCAATGGTCGGTTCAGCACTCGGCTTCTCTCATGGCTCTGGTGATTTTGCCATCACGAGTATCCCGCTGGCGGACAACGACATAGTCTATGAGATGCCACTGCTTGGACCTGGGATGCATCCATGTTGTCTTGTACTTACTAGCCAGCCTGAAGAGGGTGTTGATGATGGCGAGTCGATTCTCAGCGCACAATGTCAGCAGCAGGCAGGCCATTGCTGTTCATTTTGCCCCAGCCCGTGTGGGCCCATCACTCCTTCCCAGCAGTCACAATCGCGCCCAACTCGAGCATTGAAGTCACCAAGCACGATGAGTTTGTCACTTGCAGGGGTGGACTTCAAGAGGGAGTCGAGGCTCTCATAGATTGATTGTACATTGCTTAACGTCCCGACAGCAACAAGACTTTCTCAGGACGTGCCTGCACTGCTTGTGAAAAAAACAACTAAACAGAATATTGAATGTATGTCGCCAGCCGGTCCAATACGTTAAATAAACCTACGACACGGGACCTAAATAAAGCTAAAATCCTTTAGCAACACACATCCAATATCATCATCTCGTTCGCTGATGCCAGTGGGAAGAGAAGGCAGCTGTAGGAGGAGCGTGTTGCAGATAGTGAAACCAACTCCGTGTATCCTGTCCTCGTTCTCAGCTTTGCCCACCCTCAGGTTCACACATCGAGCCTTCGTCAGCAAATCTGGTTTCACTAAGAGCGACAATGTCGATCTTATATCTCGCCAGCTCCCTGGCTATGAGGGTTGTTCTTCTGTGCGGTCTCTGCGTCTGATCTCTGTCCAACATGGTTCGTACGTTCCACGTACCGATAATAAGTTTTTTCTTTGTTTTTCTTTTCGACAACATAAGAGGGTTAAACCGCCAGCCGCGGTAAGCTGCTCGGTTTGGTGTAGGGCAGGCAATGTTTAGAACATCTTTTTTAGTTCCCTCCCTTACTAGGGTGAGCAGTGCTGCCCCTGGTACAGGGAAGAGCGATCACTGGTTCACAGGCCGCCTATGTGCAGGTTCGGAGCTACGACTCCCAGTAGTAACCTCTACCTGTCGGTTCTCCCGTTCCCCATCGCCGCTGGGCTTCTGGAGGAGGCAGAAGAAAAAGGAAGTTGAAGAAGCAGATTTGGTGAAGATAAAGATCTATGCACAAAACCTGCACGTGAAGGTTTGTGCAAGGATCTTCGTCGGCACACCACGCCGCCAAAAACACACTCAGTGGACATGTTGGTCACGATACGTATTTAAATGGGTTAGGTGAGTCAGTAAGAAGACCTTTGTTTTCTCTTTCTTTTAATTCTTCTGTCTTCTTTGACATTTGTACAGAGGCAGTATGCTGGACTTTGCTTGAAATCTTTTGATAGACAAGAAGAGACATGTTTGGTACTTTGATTCATTCAACCTTGGCTTAACTAGCGGACTCCTTTTGGCCTAGTTTGAGTTGCCTAGCGGATGGTGATTTGAAGTGTGTACCAGTTTTGGCTGCGCTTGGGTGTAGGGTTGGTAGAGAAACATGTTGATATCCAGGAAATGAGGCGCCTGAAGTTCTTTTCTTATTTTTATTTTGTGCATGGCAAATGTGCAGCAAGTGGACGCTAGTTTTGATTAGGGGATTTGAAAAATTAGGAGATGACTGGAACAGAATAAGGCTATGCATTTTTATAGATGGAACTGCAGGGGAGGTTATTTGTGGTCTTTGACCTGTTACTACAGATCTATAGCAGACTTGTCTTTCGACTGATCAAAACCAACGGTTTGCATCAAGGCAGTCCAGCATGGTTCAAGCAGACGTCATTTGTCGAATTTACATATGCCCGGAAGTAAACATCATACAAATATGTGATTTTGCGGCCTCTTTCACAATATTCTGGCGTTGTACTAGTGCATTGTTGAGAGCAGTGGCTATACTGTTTCTTCCCTTCTGTATTGTATTGAGTGCATGTGGTGGCTGAGCGCGCGCGGTGGCGCAGCGGCTGTCTCGCATTTCAGTACACTGAGCCCGTCAGGCCCCTATGAAGCCTTCATGTAGTCGGTCTGTCAGTGTGTCCGTACACCAGTCTATTTTTTGATCTTCTTCTTTGGCATGACTTCGCGAACGAAGATTTTATAGGGGTTGCCCACGACGTCTGCAGGCCTGTTCATGGCTGCGGAGGCCAATCCGGGACAGGCAGGTTCGACCGCAGTGGCTGCAGAGGTCTGGCCAGGGTTCTGGTTTGCGGCATCTCTGTTTCTTCTCCTGAGCCCCTTGTCCTTAGGGCTAGCTCTGCGAGAGTCCTCAAAGGAGACGGCTGCCTTGTAAATGGTGGAGCGCCAGGTGACACGATCCGCAGCAAGCAAAGACCACTGGCGGTGGTCGATTTGGCAGGCACTAAGTGACTTCTTGAGACAGTCTTTGTATCTCTTCTTTGGTGCCCCTCTGTCTCGGTGACCAGTGGCGAGCTCGCCGAACAGAGTGATCTTGGGTAGGCGATGATCCTCCATCCTGGAGACATGCCCTGCCCAGCGGAGCTGTGTCCGCAGCAGCAGAGCCTCGATGCTCACAGTTTCAGCCTGTTCAAGGACTTCGACGTTGGTGACATAGTCACTCCAGTGAATGCCCAGGATAGTACGCAGGCAGCGCTGGTGGAAGCATTCGAGGAGTCATAGTTGGCTGCGGTAAAGGGCCCAGGACTCGGAACCATACAGCAGGGTGGTGAGGACGACAGCTATGTACACGCTGATCTTGGTGCCTGTTTTCAGCTGTTGATTGTGCCACACCCGCTTGAATAGTCGCCAGAAAGCGCTGTTCGCTTTTGCCAGACTGCTATCAAGCTCCTTGTCCAGCTTGGCGTCCGACGTGATAATGCAGCCAAGGTAAGTAAACTGGTGCACTGACTTTAGTTCAGACTCGCCGATGGTGATGTGGGGAGGGCGATGCACTACCTTGGGTGCCGGCTGATGGAGGACCTCTGTCTTTTTCAGACTGACCTCGAGTCCAAAGAGCTGGGCAGCGTCTGCGAAGCAGGACGTGATGCGCTGCAGGGCTCTCTCTGTGTGTGCAACGAGGGCAGCGTCATCAGCAAAAAGCAGCTCACGAATCAGTTGGTCTATGGTTTTGGTGTGGGTCTGCAGTCGTCGGAGGTTGAACAGGCTGCCATCGAGACGATACCTGATGTACACTGCGTCGTCATCATCGAGGTCCACTGTGGCCTGCTTCAACATCATGCTAAAAAAGACGGAGAAGAGGGTCGGTGCCAGCACGCAGCCCTGCTTTACACCGTTGAGAATGGGGAATGGTTCTGAGAGGTCATTGTTGAGTCTGACCTGGCCTTGCTGGTCCTTATGTAGCTAGACGATCATGCTTAGGAACTTTGGGGGACAGCCAAGTCGCTCCAGGATCTGCCACATGCATTGCCTGCTCACAGTGTCGAACGCTTTTGTTAGGTCGACAAACGTTACGTACAACCCTTTGTTCTACTCGCGGCACTTCTCCTGAAGCTGTTTCAGCACAAAGACCATGTCGGTGGTGCTCCTGTTGGCTCTGAAGCCACATTGGTCCTCTGGGAGGTGGTCTTCAGCGATAGCAGGTACCAGCCGATTCAGAAGCAGCCTTGCGAGAATTTTCCCGGCAATGGACAACAGGGTAATCCCACGATAGTTGGAGCAGTCAGACTTCTCGCCTTTGTTCTTGTACAGGGTGATAACGACTGCATCACGGAGATCCTTTGGTAGGGTTCCTTCCTCCCAGCAGCAGAGAAAGAGGTCGTGGACCTTGTTGTGCAGTGCTGTGCCGCCATGTTTCCAGATCTCTGGCGGTATTCCATCAATGCCTGCTGCTTTGCCACTCTTGAGCTGGTGGATGGCTGTGAGGGTCTCTTCAGCGGTGGGCGGTTCGTCCAGTTCAACCTTTACTGGGAGGTGTGGGATTTAGAGGATGATTGCTTCTTGAACAGTGCGCTCAGCGCTGAAGAGGTTCTGAAAGTATTCTGACCAGCGGTTCAAGATGGAGGTATTATCTGTGAGGAGTGCCTGGCCATTAGAGCTTCGCAGGGGACTTTGTACCAGGTGACTAGGGCCATACACTGCTTTCAGTGCTTCGTAGAAGCCCCTGTAGTCACCGTTGTCAGCGCAAAGCTGGGTCCTCTGTGCGAGTCTGGTCCACCACTCGTTCTGGCGATCTCTGAGCTTGCGCTGGACTGCTGCAGACGAGGCGGAAGGCAGACTTCTTCACAGGGCAGGAAGGCTGGGCTAGGAGGGCCTGATGGGCGGCTCTTTTTTTTTTTTTTTTTGCTAGGTGTTCCTGGATCTCTACATCGTTTTCGTCAAACCAGTCTTTGTTCCTCTTTCTAGCGAAACCCAAGACTTCTGCAGAGGATTTTGCGATAGCAGTTTTCAGTTGTTCCCAGAGTGTTTCAGGAGAGGAGTCTGCTGGGTCAGCTGTGTCTTTGAGCCTTCGATGTAAATCTGTCTGAAAGGCAACTTTAACGTCGTCACGCTGAAAGCTTGCAACATCAAGCTTTTTCTTGGCAGGCCTCCATTTCTGAGTTTGCAGCGAACAAGGCGGTGGTCAGTGTGGCACTCTGCGCTGGGCATCACTCTGGTGAGGAGGACGTCACTGCGGTCCCTCTGACGTACTACATAGTCGATAAGGTGCCAGTGTTTGGAGCGAGGATGCATCCAGGTGGTCTTTCGACTATCCTTTTGCTGAAAAGTAGTGTTGGTGATGACAAGTTGCTGCTCTGCACAGAACTCCAACAGTAGGCGGCCATTGTCATTGCAGTTCCCGACGCCATGCTTGCCGAGGACTCCTTCCCAGGCTTCAGAGTCCTGGCCCACTCTGGCGTCTCTGCCAGTCTAAAATCCAGACTAAATTTCCCAGTGTGCAAGAGGCAATGACACACTCCTCAATTACAACAAAGAAACAAATTCGCTCCCGAATGACTTGTGCTTCTTTCTTTCACTTATTCAGCCCCGACTCACAACAGACAGATATGGATGGAGCATGCTAGTTCAAGGGTAGTGCCAGAATAGCTAGGCGCCCGTAGACGCCAAGCTATTCACCACCCTTAAACTATTATGCTCGATCTGTCGCTAGAATTGTAATACGGTCCGTCAGAGGGCAACTTAAAAATCTGAGGACTTCGGTTCTGGGGTAGGATGTGTTCCGGCGCATTTACTTGTCTGTCAGTTTGTTGAACCGTTCCGCTTTAGACAAGGCATTTACTCACCTCGGTTGTGAAAGTAATTCCGGCAGTTTCCTTCATAGCTAGTAAGTATTCAGAAGTGGACTTGTCATTCCAACTGCACACAGCCATGTACAGAAGCCCTTGCAGGAATAGGGGCGCGTCTGAGAACGGCTTGGGGCCGCTGTGGTAAAGGCTACAGCCCAACCTGCTGTGGACAGCTCTGTTGCAGGTAGGTCCATCGTCGACTAGGAGACGTTGAAGGGCGCCCGTAGCCAACGCGCGATACACCACACTCACCCTGCATTCAAACTGCGGACGAAGGAAACAGGGGCTAGTCCAGCTCACTCAAAGTTTGTTATTAATATACAGTGTAAGTTACAGACAGAATCCGATAACAGATCTTCGGCCCAAACACGTCGACTGTATGATCAAATGTATTAACTTACTCGAGACGTGCCGCTCACGGATACGCGGCGAACCGCAGCGTATCCGTAAGCGGCACGTCGCAAATGAGTTAAATGAGTTAAAGGTGTCCAAAGTGCGTCAGTCTGTCATGTTTAACCCTATGCAGTCTTTATTCTGACAATTTTTGTTTTCTCTTGCAACAACCGTTGGTGATAGATCAACAGGAAAGAACGCGAATTAACCCTTTTGACTTTGACATATTACACCCAGTTCTGCCAACCATTAACCCATTTAGTTCTGAGACATTACAACAAAATAAATAATGGATAGACCATAGTTCAAGGGTGGTGACTGAAAAAGCTTGAAGCCTCAAGGTTGATAGATGTCACTGCTTCTAGGCGCATTTTTTTCTAGCACCTCCCTTTAACTATCATGGTCGACCTGTGTTCAAATGACAAGGACATTTTGGATGGTCGACTCCTCAAGTCAGAATTTTTTTAAGTGTATGGTATGGACTTACGTCGCCCAGCTTAAGTGTCAGATGCCATTTCTCCCCGAGTGAGACAACCTGTAGACAAAAGCAACATTGCATCAGTCTTGTATATCGCCATTTTTTTAATCATACAATAGTCAAAATTGCACGATCTAAACGCATCATATATAAATCTAGTGTGTATAGCTACCAATATCGAATGTTGTGGTATAGAACGAAATATGAACTAAAGTGTGACTAGTAAAGGAGGAAACCCTCAAATTGTGTCTACCCCGTGTGCAAAGACCATCTGGCCGATGCCGCCCGCCGTTGCTCAGCGCACGGCCGTGCGCGGGCCAATAAGGTCTTTTTGTGGTTTTGGATCATCATGTAACAGGGGTGGATCTTGGGGAGGGGAGATCCTAGGGGTTCCGGAACCCGCTCAAAAGGCTATAACAAATGCCTTTTTTCGGGTCTTTGGACCTCCCTCTCTATTTGACTTTTGGGCGAGTTTACACACACACACACACACACACACACACACACACACACACACACACACACACACACACACACACACACACACACACACACACACACACACACGCTACAACCCCCCCCCCCCACACACACACACACACACCATTTTTTTTTTTGATATCTTGGCGAGTGACGAAAGTGTTGACACACGCCTTCTTTCTCTAACCGCCCCCTCTCCTCTTCCCCCCCCCCCACTTGCCCCCCCCCCCCCAATCCCCGCTCGTTGTTTGATTTTTCGAAGACTGGAAGAAGGTCTAGCGTCGGGGAGATCTTTTGTGTCAGGTTGAAGGTCCCAAACAAAAAGTTGGGCCCCTCCCTCCATCCCCCCTTTCCCGCCTCGAGGTAACTGATCCGCCCCTGTATAACTACGACGAATTCAGCCTATACGAAAATTTTAAAACCCATCAAACAGAAGTTACATCCTTTCGAAGATTAAGCCAAATAAAAAGGTATTTAATATTTGTAGTTGAAAACACATTGCACTTAAAAGGATCTGCCTCAGTTGCTGCATCCGTTTGGTGGTGTCCCCTTGTCAATTAATGTTGTTGGGGGATTATTCTAATAGTCCATTTGGGAATGTGTCGTTGCTTAGAATTAAATACAACAAAATAAAATGGGTTCTTCTCTTGTTATATTATCTGATTTCTAGTAAATGTAGCCGTTGTGACCTTGACATTGAAGAAAGTCACACGATTCTGGTGTACTGAGAAAAAGAATCAACACCTACAATTTGGAACAAACTGGCTGGATTGTTTCAGATATATACGCTAGACAAACACTGCTCCCTATATGAAGCACTGTTTTAAATATGAAACATTGCTTCATATTAGGTGCATTATGTGTTTAACGCTATCGAGACGTGCCGCCTCCGGATACGCGGCGTAAGCCACGTATCCGGAGGCGGGACGT
>BTPG01000004.1:146062735-146080235 GCA_036245525.1 Semisulcospira habei | reverse complement strand
GTGTATGTAAACACACCAAAAATGTGTATCAAGACTTCCTTCCCAAAGAAATCATTTGCGAAAGATATGGTGCATGAAATCCAGACCATAAAAGTGACTGCCAAGAGTAAATAATGCAGAAAATGACCAAACCAACGAAGAAAGAAACACGCTTTGAAAAGGCATCAACACCACACTTTATAATTATGTATATATATATGTAGGGCTTACATGTCACAATTTGACCTAATCCTACCCCAGAGCCTGGACAAATAACAACCTTATGCAAACACTGTTTATGAAAAATCAAGCGGGTATTAGTGAGAAGAGACAAAGACAAATCCGACACACATTTTGTAGTCACCTGGTAACATTGTTTAAAAAAAAAACCTGCGACCAATAACTTATATTATTCTCCACTGTCAAGCCATGCGGCGACTGTCGCTGTTCGTCTTGTTTAATCGGATTTTGGGTACGAAAATAGACGCAGGTAACAGACATTAGGACTCGTAAATATCGGCTTATATTTTTCACGTTTTTGCGGCCGGAAACTGGACGTTGGCTTTATTCATGTGCTTTTCGGATGTTTTCCCAGTCATTTCTCTGATCGAATAGGCGATGCTGCTGCTGAGCTATCACGGTCGATCCTTATATCGTGCTGTTTAGTGTCAGTGCTGAATGTCTGTGATAAGTTTAAGTTGAATGGCGTTGCAGAGCAGGAGTGGTCTATCTAAAAAAATTGTCGATTTTAAGTTAAAGCCCCCGGGCGATGCTCCGAGCATAGATGTGACCAAAATAATGGTGAGGGTCACTTGTTAGCGAGGTTTTGTTTGAAACGAACGACTCCCAACAACGAACGAGAGCGAAATCACGGCTGATATCCGGATTGCGTCATAGCTTTTGACAACACTCTAAACATCTCCAAGAGGCATAGATCCTCATGAGCCCGGAGATGTTTGGATTGTTGTCTGTGCTAATGTTCAAGCTGTTGACTTTGCTCTCCTTTGATGTTGGGAGTCGTTTGGTTTAAACGTGACTTCTCTGTTATCAAGAAACAGCCTTCAGAAAACTGGATCATATCTGGGTTCAGTCTCAAAGTGGAAGACTCCCTGGTCTAACTTTGTCCAGACCCCGTCTCTCCACGAAAGCCGTGAAATTTATCAATAGAAACGTGGCTTTGCTATAGTTAGATCCAGATAATTTAAGTGCAGGGTAATGTTGCTTTAATTAATGTAGAAATAATCTGCCTGTACATATTTTCCACTTTTGTCCTCTTAGTGTTGACGTAACTTGAGTTAGATCTTATCATTGCGACGCTTACGAGGAAAATGGTTCATTTAATTATAGGCCACTCTCCTTTCAGTACTTTTGTTTAATCTACATTTGGTCTAACTAAAGCTGGATCTACCCATTTTAGAAACAACAAACAAACAACCAAAAGAGAAAAGTCGATTTTTTTCTCTCAGTCTCTCTGTCTGTCTCAGTCTCTCTCTCTCTCTCTCTCTCTCTCTCTCTCTCTCTCTCTCTCTCTCTCTCTCTCTCTCTCTCTCTCTCTGTTTGTTCGTGTGTTTGTTTCTTTGTTGTTTGTTCATTTACATTTGGTTCACTAATGTTAAAAACAAACAAAAACAAAACTATAAAAAAACTTTGTCCTCGATTTACTGTAAACTACGTTAAATCAAGATAGACCACAGTTTCTCTTAGCCATTCAATTAAAACAAAAAAAGTTTTGTTTTACGAGTTGACGCAATTGCAGGCTGCTTTGCCCTTGTTATGTATCGCACCTCCATGCGGAATATACCGTTTGTTAACCCCTTCACTGCTGAAAAAATAAACACAACCCAGCTGCAAGAGACATAGATCCTCATGAGCCCCCGCAGATGCCTTTGCTCATGAGGATCTACGCCTCTTGCTGAGACCACATTGTAATCATGTCCCGTGGACTGCTGGGTCTCTTTGGCGCTGACTTGACAAAGTTAGAAACATAATCCGCGTCCACTGGCAGTGAAGGTGTTAAGATGAGTCAGCACAGCTGACTTTCATACCCGTCGGCATAACCCGTCTGTGAGGAGGTGTACAATTTTCAAATAGTTCGACCTTAGACCACAGTAAAAAAACCGCTAGAATGAATTTGGCTTATCGTCCCTATTTCTCTCTCTCTTGGCTGGACTTCGCGAACGAAGATTTTATAGGAGTTGCCCACGACGTCTGCAGGCTTGTTCGTGGCTGCGGAGGCCAATCCGGACAGCAGGTTCGACGCAGTGGCTGCAGGGAAGGTATGGCCAGGTTCTGAGTTGCAGCATCTCTGTTTTTTCTCCTGAGCCGCTTGCCCTTAAGGCTAGCTCTGCGAGAGTCCTCAAAGGAGACAGCTGCCTTGTAAATAGTCGTCCCTATTTACTAGACTAGCATAAAGGACTAGCTGGTTTGACTTTACTTGGGGGGATAGGCGGGGGAAATAGGCCAGAATAAAATTTGGTTAAGAGGGCCGATGGACAAAGCCACACGGGCGGCCAATAAATGGTGTTTGGTCTCTTACTTCGATATTGGGGGCCAAGGCCACTCCTTTATCCTTCCAAAAAACAAGGGTCCTTCTGGATTTAAAAATGTATATATCTTTATTTAAATACCATTATAACGTATGTTAAAAAGACCTTATTTACAGGTTAAAAATTTGCTACCGCTAACATTAATGTATTTACATCTAGGTTATAAGCTAGGGTTAAGATATGTTTAAGAAAAATAATGAAGTCTATTCCTGTACATAAGTCTTGTCACGTTAAAAGTTTAGTTGTGCCAGCCAGCGCTAGCCCGACGCCTATGGTATAAGGCGCAGCCGAGAAGCGCGCCAGGATTGGCGTAAACCGCTAGCTACCTCATCTGGTACTTATGCCCAAAAGGAGTTCAACCTCTCCGCAGCCAGTGATCATGAATTTGGCGTCAAAAACCACTGCACGCTGGTCTACATTCGCGAGAAGAACACAGGTGTAAATGGGGTCAAAGCAGGCATGAAGAGCACAAGGACAATGCAAGAGACATAAACCCTCATGAGCCCCCGCGACAGCGGGGGCTCAAGAGGGCTTATGTCTCTTGCAGCTGGGTAGAGTTCGCTCTTGCCACTGCCACTAAAGAAATTAAATGCAGTGTAAAGATTTCTCAGTGGTGTACACAGTCTGAGCCAAGATAACATTGCTTGGCGTATCGGAGAAACGTGCTCCTCACAGTAGCATGGTAGGTTTGCTTGTAGTTTTACGAATACCCGGCGATAGTGATCACAAAAGATTGCATGGCACCACCGTTCTCACGCTATCTCCCTGAACTCCACACACTGTCCTGTCCTTGTGTCGCTCTTTGTCGAACGCACTTTTAAAATCAAATTAATAAATATGAAAAATCAAATTAATAAATATGAAAAGCACGTCTCGGAAAATTACTGCATGCCTGCAGGACTCTAACGGCCATTACAAAAATGGTCATACAACAGAACTTGTTTTGAGTGACCAAATTTATGCGAGCCCGTCGGCACCTGAATGATGGTCTTTAATGACATGTGACACTTGGTGTTCTTCAAGGCTTCTCTTGAGACAGCACCTGCAGACTAAAAGATTTACCGCCAAGGGTATGAAATTCAAATTCAAATTCAAAAACTTTATCGTGTCAGTCTAGCCGACAAATGTTCTTTCGTTGTGATCACATGCGCGCGTACGGTTTTAGCCACATTATGACAATGGTGGAAAAAAATAAAAAAAAAAACAAAAAAACAACAACTACATGACCACAGTGTTAGTGGTATAGGAGTGAGTCTGCCACTTGCAAGATGCCACTGCGACATCTGAGGTGCAAGTTCCTCGACGGCGTCAACAGGGAGAGAGAGAGAGAGAGAGAGAGAGAGAGAGAGAGAGAGAGAGAGAGAGAGAGAGAGAGAGAGAGAGAGAGAGAGAGAGAGAGAGAGAGAGAGAGAGAGAGAGAGAGAGAGAGAGAGAGAGAGAGAGAGAGTTAGTTAACACACTCTTCATTTAAGAGACGAATGGCCAAGGGTACAAAGCTGCCCTTGGAGCGTTTGGTTTTAACAAGAGGAGCCTTAAACCTACGGCCACACGGGAGCTTTTGAAGGTGCTTAGAAAGGCAGTGAAATCGAACTCGGTGAAAATAACTAATAAAGTAAAAGAGACTCCTCTGATACTGAGGACCAAGCAACTGATCTTGGCTGACAAAAGATACAGTTTATCGTGATCCCTCTGCCATTGTCGGGGCTCATGAAAATCGTGACAGGTACAATGTATTTCTGTGTGCGTCACTCATCATCTCTATCGATTTTTAAAGCGAAGCTTAAAACACACCTTTTATCTGTTGCATATACTTAAAGATCGTGTGTATATGTGTGTGTCTGTGTGTGTGTGTGTGTGTGTGTGTGTGTGTGTGTGTGTGTGTGTGTGAGAGAGAGAGAGAGAGAGAGAGAGAGAGAGAGAGAGAGAGAGAGAGAGAGAGAGAGAGAGAGAGAGAGAGAGAGAGAGAGAGAGAGAGAGAGAGAGAGAGAGAGAGAGAGAGAGAGAGAGACAATGACAATGACAATGACAATGAATCTTTATTTTCCAAGGATAAAAAGATTTAGGTCTGAAGACCTTTCTTCCATCTTGTCCTTGCTAAACTACTTACACAAATACTCACGCGGCCGCACGCACTGACACACCATAAGCGCCCAACAAGGCGAGTCATACTGGCTGTCCCCCTCGATCAGCTTCCGCTCGAAGGCGACAGCAGGGATACAGCCAGTGTGTACATATGGCGATCATATACAAAAAACATCATAAACACATTTAATACACATAATGAGATATACATGCGCTACCAACTAACAAGTGTACCATAAAATTAAAAAAACAAAAAAAAAAAAACCCAAAACAAACAACAAAAAAAACAACAACAAAAAAAAAACCCACTCAGATAATCAGATAGACAAATTCAAAATACCACGTCATTCTAAAAACAAAAGCAGAGAGAGAGAGAGAGAGAGAGAGAGAGAGAGAGAGAGAGAGAGAGAGAGAGAGAGAGAGAGAGAGAGAGAGAGAGAGAGAGAGAAATGATGAGATGAAGATGAGACGTGCCACATATGCGTGACTCAGAGAGAGAGAGAGAGAGAGAGAGAGAGAGAGAGAGAGAGAGAGTTTTCTGCTCCTTGTAAATCAATGTATGTTTGTTGTCTTGTTGTTGATGTATGTGTTTGTTTTTGTATTTTGCTTTGTGTTTCATTACTGTGATTGTAAAGCGCCTAGAGCACCTTTGTGATTAGGCGCTTACAAATTACCTTTATTATTATTATTATTATGTAAGCGGGTATTTTTTCATTAGCTTCACGCATACCTCGAATCATGACTTACTAGTATCACGAATTAGTATCACGATTAACTCTGACATTGACAGTTACAAAACTATATTAATAAGACGTAAGATAACCCCTTCACTGCCGAGAAAAAGAGGACAATTAAAATGCAAGAGACATAGATCCTCATGAGCCCCCGCAGTTGCGGGGGCTCATGAGGATCTGTCTCTTGCTATAACCACTTTGTATCAAAGTTCCTTGAACCGCTGTAGATCTTTCCGTTGATTACAATGATTTAAAAATCGCGGTCTGCGTCCACTGGCGGTAAAAGAGTTAAGTTACTACACTGCCCCTGAGAATAATAATAATAATAATAACAATGATGATGAAGATGATGATGGTGATGATGATGATGATGATGATGATAATAATAATAATAATAATAATGTACCGGTCATTACATAACCGCTTCACCCAATTCTAATTCTGCGAATGGGGTCAAAGCGCCGCGAACTGAACCCAACACGCCCGCTCACGTGACACACACGCGTTCACACTGAAGACAAACACAGTACAAGACAAACACAGGGGGACATTGACGTGGTGCGAAGGGTCAGCTCGGCTACTGAGGTTTCGGAAATTTTGATCGCTTGTATTTGAAAATCCCAAAGTGGCATGAACCGGTGCCAAAGTGGAGGAGGAGGAAGTGTCAGAGTACCCGGAGAAAGAACCCCCGACGGAATTAACGGTGGCATTTACTAGAGGAGAAAATATATCAGTCAGTATAGAATTTAGGCATCTTGCAGATGGAAGGGTCTGCGTCTGGCTAAAGAACTGTGCGATTACGTCCTCTGGTTCAGCTCTTCATCAGTGTCTGCAGTGTCCTGAGCGATAACCACAGATACCAGAATCCACCCGGCTTTGAACATCTACATCTCGAGGATAGAGTCTCATAAGCCCCAGCAATCTGCAGGGACTCATGAGGATATATGCCTCTTGTAGGGTCACGTGGATCTGTTCCTCTGGCACGTAGAAGGCGTCCGTTCAGAGAGTGAAGTAAATGTAGACATACTTCATTTGTTTAGATATGTTTGGACACAGACCGATAGGCACGATCACGCCAAATAAATTTTAAAAGTCCAGCAGCAGGTATACGTGCGCACGCCCAAGAAAAACAGACATCAAAAGGAGGGGATTCTAAATGTTTAAACGTCAGGTTGCATTGGAAAGAACATTTATGCTGAAATAAATGCATTCGTGACTGATTCCGAAATGAAGAATGCTTTTGAGATCTGTTTAATAAGCGTGCATCCCTTAGACGGATATTCAAGTTCCAAATTTGGGTGTAATTCTCAGAAGAGTAATACCTGTTCAAGTGACCAATCGACCATGATAGTTCAAGGGCGGTGGCAGAATAACTTGGCGCCTAGAGGCGCCAAGCTATTATGGCACCGCCCTTGAACTATCATGGTCAGTCAATAGCATCTTGTGCATGTCAGTGAATTTACGAAATTAGGCGAAATGCTATCTGTGCCTATTTGAAATTAAATGGTTTCATTGAACTGAAAGGAAAGTTGACAAATAATAATTTAACTCATTGTACCCCATCACCGAAATCTCCAAATGTTGCCGTCGTCCTCGGAAATTCTTTGGAAAGCAGCACTTACTTTGAAATAAATCTTTACAGCTCCTTCTTTTAGATTTATAAGCAGTGTATGATCTTGTTGCTTACCTCCTTCTACCCCAATACCGAAATCCCCAGATGTTGCCGTTGTCCTCAGACTGCAGTGCAGAGCAGGACACAGATCGACCATGATAGTTCAAGGGTGATGCCAGAATAGCTTGGCGCCCATAGGCGGGTCAGTCAGTCAGTCAGCCCATAGGTGCCAAGCTATTCTGGCATCACCCTTGAACTATCATGGTCGATCCATATCGTGCTGTTGTGTGTCTGGGGTAGAATGAGTTAAAGAGAGGTTGTGTGGGTACAACACGTGTGCCCTGCGTAATGTTAACTCATTCAAGGCAACCTCTGCATCAATAGCTGTGGAAGTGTCGTATAGCGTTTCCACCGGCGACGCTACACGTCACTTTCGCAGCTACTGATGCGTGGCGCTTTGAGCGAGTTAATCTGCCCGCTGCCACACACTATCACACTTGCATTCATCTCATTCTACCCCAGACACACCACAACAAGATATGGATCGACCATGATAGTTCAAGGGTGATGCCAGAACAGCTTGGCGCCTATGGGCGCCAAGCTATTCTGGCATCACCCTTGAACTATCATGGTCGATCTGTGTCCTGCTCTGCACTGCAGTCTTCAGAGGACAACGGCAACATCTGGGGATTTCAGTGTTGGGGTAGAAGGAGGTAAGCAACAAGATCATACACTGCTTATAAATCTAAAAGAAGGAGCTGTAAAGATTTATTTCAAAGTAAGTGCTGCTTTCAAAGAATTTCTGCAAGAGGCGGAAATCTTTCGCACAGGTAAAGAAGCAATAACTCATCTTTGTTATGAAAATGCACATCTCAAAAAGTTTTTAGCAGGACGATATCTTTTGGCGCCAACGGCACTCTGTCTACACATCCTTCCCACTGATACGACGTCATCGGTAAGTGTTTGTGTACGATTTGCTGACGAATAAGGTTTTTGTGGATACGTCATTTCCGTTTCTGAACTTATCCTACGATTTATACACAAAGTTCCGTATAGTTCCTTCGATCCAGAAGATACGAATACATATTGTTTTGTAAGATACATAATACAAACATATTGTTTTGTAAGGCAAAGCACAATTTCGTAGTATTTAGTACTGACAATAGTCACTAATGTTTGAATATGCTGGTAGTATGTTGTATTTGACGAAGACGAATGCTGTGCGAGTCATTTGCGTTGTGTGTCCTCAAGTGGCTGGTCAGGCCAGTTATGGACACACACCGCCAGCTGCATGTCGGGCACAGGAAGTCCGTTGTGGCTGGTGCTGACGTTGCTGCCGCTCGGTGTCCGTCCGTCGGGCATATTGAAGACGTTGGCAGCGGCTTTCCTCGAGGTCTGGCGGGAAGTCCTGGTGAGTGCTCACCACGGACGTCTGTCTGCTGCCAAACTATCAAAGTGGCATTAAATGAGAACAGTCTCAACCCTTTGGCTGTCGGTAGCGGTTTTAGTCGCGATGATTCCTGTAGGAATCATCGCGACTAAAACCGCTGCCGACAGCCAAAGGGCTAAGCGGACGATGATCTCTCACTCCTCGCCCTACGACAGCGAATCAGTCTCAAAATAAATAAGTCCGGAAACATACATAGATTTTCATGAGCCTCCGCAACAAACAGGAGCTCTCGATAAGCATTGCCTCTAGCAGATAATAATAATAATAATAATAATAATAATAATAATAATAATAATAATAATAGCATTTATATAGCGCTTAACCTCCAAATGAATGGTGCTCTAAGCGCTTTACAGGATTAAAAATCCCTGAACAAAAAGTACAAGAAAGAAAACGCTACAATAAATGTTACAAAAACTAAAGTGACATATCAAAAGCTCACACTCACACACACACACACACACACACACACACACACACACACACACACACACACACACACACACACACACACACACACACACACACACACACACATACACACACACACACACACATGGACACAAAACCCTCAGAGTGGGTTACCTACCATTTTATGTGAAAATGGGTTCCTATATTTTTATTTATTCCACGGCTCTGGAGTTGATGCGAATGTTTAGAACTCACCTTGTAACTAAGCTCTACAACTTAAAATAAAATAGACATTTTCTAGAAACAGAGCCACTGGATGGAGAAAAAATGTGTTTCTACCCAAAAAGTGGGTGCCTCTCACACAAAACTGGCATTACAGTGAAAATACCTCACTAAAGATACCTTTGGTTGATTTTATTATTATGATTGTTTGGGTGGGGTTGTGAGGGGGTTGGGGGGGGGGGCGGGGGAGAGGTGGGGGGGGGGAGAGGTGGGGGGGGGAGGGGGGTCATCACTTTTGGTTTATAGAGCTGCTCAATGCGCTCTTATGAATGAAAGATTTTCATTATCAGTGGAATCAGTAGGTCATTTCACAGGCGCGCACTGAGTTGCACGTCGAACCACTCACAAATTCTCATTTGGAGTGCACCAAATGGATCCAGTTGGCCAAGTCCCACATTCCACACTATAGGACAGCTAAGACTGAAAAGCAATCGCGGCGTTTATGGCGCGGTACAAGGTTTAAAGCTAAGAAAATGTTGTTTTTAGAAGCGTGTCGGGCAAAAGTTTTTATCAAAACTGTTTTAAAACGTCTTTTAACTCAACTTTTCTTAATGTTAAGTGTTTTATTGTACATTGCTTAACGTCCCGACAGCAACAATGCTTTCTCAGGACGTGCCAGCACTGCTTGTGAAAAAACAACAACAACTAAACAGAACATTGAATGTATGTCGCCAGCCGGTCAAATACATTAAATAGCAACACACATCCAATATCAAGAGCTACAGGCAGTGCAGACAGTAGGGAGAGTTTTAAAAAGGCAAATACAGGTGAATGGACAAAGGGCCGACAGAGACACATGCCCCAGAATAGAGAGAAAACCCCACCCTGTGGGGCTGACCAGGGTGCCCCTGGGAAATAAAAAGTAGTTAACCCCACCCAAGTCCCCCAGGGCAGACTTGTTTGGGGTTGGCAACTTTTTAGTTCCCAGGGTCACCCTGGTCAGCCCCACAGGGTGGGTTTTTCTCTATATTCCGGGGGCATGTGTTTCTGTCTACCCTTGGTCCATTCACCTGCATTTTCCTTTTTTAAACTCTCCCTACTGTCTGCGCTGCCTGTGGCTCTTGATATTGGATGTGTGTTGCTAAATCAATGGTCTTAGCTTTATTTAGGCCCCATGTCGTAGGTTTTATTTAACGTATTGGACCGGCTGGCGACATACATTCAATATTCTGTTTAGTTTTTGTCACTAGCAGTGCAGGCACGTCCTGAGAAAGTCTTGTTCCTGTCGGGATGTTAAGCAATGTACAATCAATCAACCTTCCTTCAAACGGACAGCATTCACACAAATAATACTTTACTATTACATCCGAAGACAAAGAAGGCAAGCCAATTGCAGACAGAGCAGACCAACTCGACAGATGGGCCGAGTATTTTGAAGAGTTACTGAACAGACCTAGCCCACCCGACCCCCCAGACATCCAGCCGGCAGAGACCGACCTACCCATCAGCTGTGACAGACCCAGCCGGGAAGAGATCAGAAGAGCAGTGGCATTTTTGAAGAACGGCAAAGCAGCAGGCCCAGATGGCATCCCAGCGGAGTCTCTGAAAGCAGACCTAGAGACAACAGTGGAGATGCTGTACCCACTGTTTGGAAAGATCTGGGAAGAGGAGGTGATGCCGGCTGACTGGAAGGAGGGGTACCTAATCAAGCTTCCCAAGAAAGGCGACCTCAGCAAGTGTTCCAACTACAGAGGAATCACCTTGCTGTCAGTACCAGGAAAGGTCTTCAACAGGATCATCCTGGAGAGAATGAAGAGCTCCGTTGACCCCCAGCTGAGAGACCAGCAAGCAGGATTCAGGAAGAACCGATCATGTACAGACCAGATCGCCACTCTCCGCATCATCGTGGAACAGTCTCTGGAGTGGAGCTCCCCGCTGTACGTCAACTTTGTGGATTATGAGAAAGCATTTGACAGTGTGGACCGAGACTCTGTGGAAACACCTACGACACTACGGTGTACCCACAAAGCTCGTCCGCCTGATCAAGAGCAGCTACGATGGCATGACATGTCGCGTGATCCACGAAGGGCAGTTCACCAGGGAGCTCCAGGTCAGAACTGGTGTCAGACAGGGGTATCTGCTGTCTCCGTTCCTCTTCCTGCTGGCCATAGACTGGGTCATGAAGATGACCACAGAGCACAGACGAAGTGGAATACAGTGGACACTGTGGACACAGCTTGACGACCTCGATTTTGCAGACGACTTGGCATTACTGTCCCACACTCATCAACAAATGCAGGACAAGACCACGAGGCTTGCTGACATCTCGTCCCAAGTTGGCCTCACCATTCACAAACAGAAAACAAAGACAATGAGGCTGAACGCAACCAGGGAAGAACCAGTCTTGCTTGCTGGCACCCCGTTGGAGGAGGTGGAGTCCTTCACCTATCTCGGGAGCATCATAGACAAAAAAGGCGGCACTGATGCAGATGTCAGAGCACGAATCGGTAAAGCCAGAGAAGCCTTTCTCCAGTTGAAAAAAGTGTGGAGTTCCAGAGAGCTGTCACAACGCACCAAAATCCGGATTTTCAACTCCAATGTAAAAGCAGTTCTCCTATATGGAGCAGAGACTTGGAGATTGACAAAAACCACAGTCAACAGAGTACAGACCTTCATGAACAGTTGCCTTAGAAGAATTTTGAAAATCCACTGGCCAGAGAAGATCAGCAACGTCAGACTCTGGGAGAGAACAGAGCAGATAACAGCAGAGAATGAAATTGGGCGAAGAAGATGGGGATGGATTGGTCACAGTCTGAGAAAGCCAGCTTCCAGTATCACTAGGCAGGCATTGTCATGGAACCCCCAGGGAAAGAGGAAAAGAGGTAGGCCAAGAAACTCCTGGCGTCGAGACCTCCAAGCAGACATCAAGAGACTGGGAACCACCTGGAGTAGAATCGAAGGAGAAGCACAGGACAGGAGTTGCTGGAGGTCTCTCGTCGACGGCCTATACCCGGGTAGGGTGACAGGCGTAAGTAAGTAAAGTAAGTATTACATCCGAAAATGGCCCATCCAAGCCTGCACTCTTTTAACTGCACTAAACGACTGACTGCAGCAGACGACGCATGTAACGACGCTGACTCTGTGACGTCATTTGCATTTAATCAATTTGTGCATACAATCCAAAAGGAGATGCGGCATTGATAACATCGACAAACCTACAAAATAAAGCAACAGGTTGAACCAAAAGGTCGGGCAGGACAAAAGACAACAGCAGCCTCACCCAAACTCTATTCGTCCTCTCTTACAATGCGCACTCATACAATCACTTCACTTCATAGCAACCGGCGCACGAGAATACATATGCTAAGTCTCAAATTTACCACTAGACATGACCTCCGACAACATCACCCCGGAAGCATAACACACTTTTATATATATATATATATATATATATATATATATATATATATATATATATATATATATATATATATATATATATATATATATATATATATTTTTTTTTTTTTTTTTTTTTTTTTTTTTTACAAAACAACCACACCCTCAAATAACAAACTTCATTTTGCAGCAACATAAACAATTTCCTCCCTCACACAAATACAATACCCCCCACCCCACCCCCACTACCTTTCGTATCTCTCCGTTTCACTTCGGCTCACCGATGCAGTTGACCCATATCAGCTATTATGCTATTTATAGCTCAGAAGGGTGATGTCATACACACGCCCATTTGAGTACACATACACACACAGCTGGGAAAAGTTCAAACACACTGGAGGCGTGTCTTTTAAGCACAACCCTTGGCTTGACTTCGCGAACGAAGATTCTATAGGGCTTGCCCACGTCGTCTGCAAGCATTTTCGTGGCTGCGGAGGCCAATCCGGGACAGGCAGGTTCGACCACAGTGGCTGCAGGGGAAGGTCTGGTCAGGGTTTTGAGTTACAACTCTGTTTTTTCTTCTGAGCCGCTTGTCCTTAAGGTTAGCTCTGCGAGAGTCCTCAAAGGAGACGGCTGCCTTGTGAATGGTGGAGCGCCAGGTGTCACGGTCCGCAGCAAGCGAAGACCACTGGCGGTGGTCGATTTGGCAGGCACTAAGTGACTTCTTGAGACCGTCTTTGTATCTCTTCTTTGGTGCCCCTCTGTCTCGGTGTCCAGTGGCGAGCTCGCCGAACAGAGTGATCTTGGGTAGGCGATGATCCTCCATCCTGGAGACGTGCCCCGCCCAGCGAAGCTGTGTCCGCAGCAGCAAAGCCTCGATGCTCACAGTTTCCGCCTGTTCAAGGACCTCGACGTTGGTGACATAGTCACTCCAGTGAATGCCCAGGATGGTACGCAGGCAGCGCTGGTGAAAGCGTTCGAGGAGTCGTAGTTGGCTGCGGTAGAGGACCCAGGACTCGGAACCGTACAGCAGGGTGGTGAGGACGACAGCTCTGTACACGCTGATCTTGGTGCCTTTTTTCAGCTGTTGATTGTGCCACACCCGCTTGAATAGTCGCCCGAAAGCACTGTTTGCCTTTGCCAGCCTGTTGTCCAGCTCCTTATCCAGCTTGGCGTCTGACGTGATGATGCAGCCAAGGTAGGTAAACTGGTGTACAGACTTCAGTTCGGACTCGCCGATGGTGATGTGGGGAGGGCGATGCTCTTCCTTGGGTGCTGGCTGATGAAGGACCTCTGTCTTTTTCAGACTGACCTCAAGTCCAAAGAGCTGGGCGGCATCTGCAAAGCAGGATGTAATGCGCTGCAAGGCTCTCTCTGTGTGTGCAACGAGGGCAGCGTCATCAGCGAAGAGCAGCTCACGAATCAGTTGGTCTAGGGTTTTCGTGTGGGCCTGCAGTCGTCTGAGGTTGAACAGGCTGCCATCGAGACGATACCTGATGTACACTGCGTCGTCATCGTCGAGGTCCACTGTGGCCTGCTTCAACATCATGCTGAAGAAGATGGTGAAGAGGGTCGGTGCCAGCACGCAGCCTTCCTTCACGCCGTTGCGAATGGGGAATGGTTCTGAGAGGTCACTGTTTAGTCTGACCTGGCCTTGCTGGTCCTCGTGGAGCTGGACGATCATGTTGAGGAACTTTGGGGGACAACCTAGTCGCTCCAGGATCTGCCACATACCTTGCCTGCTCACAGTGTCAAACGCTTTTGTTAGGTCGACACACGTTACGTACAGCCCTTTGATCTGCTCTCGGCACTTCTCCTGAAGCTGTCTCAGCACAAAGACCATATCGGTGGTACGCCTATTGGCTCTGAAGCCACACTGGCCCTTTGGGAGGTGGTCTACAGCGATGGCAGGTACCAGCCGATTCAGGAGCAACCTTGCGAGAATTTTCCCGGCAATGGACAGCAGGGTAATTCCACGATAATTAGAGCAGGCAGACTTCTCTCCTTTGTTCTTGTACAGGGTGATGATGACTGCATCACGGAGGTCCTTTGGTAGTGTTCCTTTTTCCCAGCAGCAGAGAAAGAGGTCGTGGAGCTTGTTGTGCAGTGCTGGGCCTCCATGTTTCCAGATCTTTGGCGGGATTCCGTCAATGCCTGCTGCTTTGCCTCTCTTGAGCTGGTGGATGGCTGTGAGGGTCTCTTCGGCGGTGGGCGGTTCGTCCAATTCAACCTTTAGTGGAAGGTGTGGGATTTGGAGGATGACTGTTTCTTGAACAGTGCGTTCAGCGCCGAAGAGGTCCTGAAAGTATTCCGACCAGCGGTTCAAGATGGAGGTATTATCTGTGAGGAGTGCCTGTCCATCAGCGCTTCGCAGGGGACTTTGTACCAGGTGCCTAGAGCCATACACTGCTTTCAGTGCTTCGTAAAAGCCCCTGTAGTCACCGTTGTCAGCGCAGAGCTGGGTCCTCTGTGCGAGTCTGGACCACCACTCGTTCTTGAGCTCTCTAAGCTTGAGCTGGAGACTGCTGCAGATGAGGCGGAAGGCAGACTTCTTCACAGGGCAGGAAGGCTGGGCTAGGTGGGCCTGGTGGGCGGCTCTTTTGTTTTGCTAGAAGTTCCTGGATCTCTACGTCGTTTTCGTCAAACCAGTCTTTGTTCCTCTTTCTAGCAAATCCCAAGACTTCCACAGAGGATTTTACAATAGCAGTTTTCAGTTGTTCCCAGAGTGTTTCAGGGGAGGAGTCTGCTGGATCAACTGTGTCTTTGAGCATGCGCTGTAAATCGGTCTGAAGGGCAGCTTTCTTGTCGTCACGCTGAAGGCTGGCAACATCAAGCTTTTTCTTGGGGGGGGGGGGGGGAGGGGCCTTTCTTGGGTTTCAGCTTGCAGCGAACAAGGCGGTGGTCAGTGTGGCACTCTGCGCTGGGCATCACTCTGGTGAGGAGGACGTCACTGCGGTCCCTCTGACGCACTAGGACATAGTCGATAAGGTGCCAGTGCTTGGAGCGAGGATGCATCCAGGTGGTCTTTTGACTGTCCTTTTGCTGGAAAGTAGTGTTGGTGATGACAAGTTGCTGCTCTGCACAGAGCTCCAACAGTAGGCGACCATTGTCATTGCAGTTCCCAACGCCATGCTTGCCGAGGACTCCTTTCCAGGCTTCAGAGTCTTGGCCCACTCTGGCGTTGAAGTCGCCAAGGATGATGACTTTGTCGTCTGCAGGGGTGCTCTGCAGGAGGCTGCGCAGGTCAGAGTAGAACTTGTCTTTTTATGCAGGCTCTGCCAGGAGGGTTGGGGAGTACACACTGAGAAGGGTGACGTATTGCTGGTGTCTCAGTGGGAGGCGCATGGACATGATGCGGTCGGAGTGACCCGTTGGTAGGATTTCCAACTTAGTCGCAATGGGGGTCTTCACCATGAAGCCCACGCCTGAGAGCCGTCTTTCTGATGCAGGCCTGCCTGACCACTAGAGGGTGTAGCCAGTGCCAAGTTCTTGGAGGCTGCCTTTCTCCGGAAGGCGTACTTCGCTGAGCGCGGCGATGTCGATGTTTAACCTCCGCAATTCATGGGCAATGAGGGCGGAGCGACGTTCAGGGCGTCCGCTGTCTGCTGTGTCGAGCATGGTTCGGATGTTCCAGCATGCTACGTTGAGTCCGGTCGTGGTCGTCATGAGAGTGGATCCATTGTTTTTTCTTGTTTTCTGACCGCATGAGAAGATGCCCGTTGACCGCGGCTAGCCAACTGGGGTTACGAGGGGATGAGCTTTGGTTAGGCCACCTTTTCTAGGCCCCTCTCCATGTGGAGCAAGCAGTGCTGTCCCTAGAGAAGGCTGCTTGGTCGTTCAGGGTGTGCCGAGTGACGTTGTCATCCTCAGGTCAACATCAGGCGACCAATATCCTGAACCGCCTGCATGCAGGTTTGAGACTGCAGCTTCCAGTGACATCTTTCACCTGCCGTTTTGCCCCTTGCCCATCGCTACAGGACTTGGAAAGTTCAGTGTCATAGTCCGTGGGCGTTTCCTAAAGCCTGCGCGGTGGAGCTTTTTGGTGGAGTGCAGTGTGCGCAGTACTGGCCCCACCCTTTAAACCCTTGGTTCGTTTGCCATGGCCTAGCAAGCTGGGACGGTGGCATCGAGGTCCTCGGGTCGTAGGTTTTATATCAGACTGTCCTTGTCTTAGTCTCTGGCTCAACAGCCTTCCCGGGAGACACGGGGGCTTTGATGTCAGGGGTTTCCTCCCTTAGCATTTCCGCAGCCAAGCGGCCATGCCTGCAAGGCAGCAGGGGACTCGTGGGGGCCGGGGTCGTCTATGTCCCGTGCAGATGTGAACATCTGCCCACTGCCCAGACGGTGACACCAGAGGAGAAAAATCCAACGCCGGAACCCGGTATCGAACCTCGCACCTTTTGGCATTGGAGGCAGACGCCTTAACCACTGCGCCACTTCCCCGCCAGAGCACAACAGTGCATGTGTTAACGCCAAAATGAGAAAAACTGATTTTTGTATTTTTTATGAATCTTTACCGCAAGACAATGCAGAAACAACCATCAGAAAAAATGGGTGTCTCACTTGGCCACCCAGAATTTTACACTCACCCATTTGCCATAAGGATGCCATTTTAGGTCTTTTGTGCACTCTCACACACACACACACACACACACACACACACACACACACACACACACACACACACACACACACACACACACACACACACACACACACACACACACACACACACACACACACACACACACACACACACACACACACACACAACGTTACAATAACAGTTACTGCTAAAGATTGCTAACGCATTGAAAATGCATCTAACTGTATGCATAAGAAAATAGGTCTTGAGCAGTGATTTAAAAGCAGACAGAGTTGGGGCATGTCTGTCATGGGCTTGAAGGTCGTTCCAGGTGACTGGACCGAAATAAGAAAAAGCTCGCTGGCCCTGGCTAGACTTCTTTCGCCTAGGAACCCTGAAAATACGTGTGTCTGATTCTGAACGGAGGGATCTTGAAGGCGTGTAAATATGAACCAGGTCGGACAAATATGGGGGAGCAGA
>BTPG01000004.1:145812735-146060235 GCA_036245525.1 Semisulcospira habei | reverse complement strand
ACACATACACACGTACGTGCGCACATAATTATCTAACATATAAGTAGGTATGATATTTTTTGTACTATCAAAAACAAGTTAGAAAACTGAACAAACAATTTGGAGGCTAGATTAAAAAAAAATTAAAAACATGAAGCGTATTATGTCGAAAAACAAAGAAGAAGAAAGGATCAGCATAACGATGTCTTAGAAAGGTATCATGTACTCTACTTTTAAACAGAGAGAGGGACGTGGTTTGTTGAATAGTGAGAGGAAGAGAATTCCATAAAAGAGCACCTGAATAAGACAGGCTAGATTTGAACAGGTCTATACGGGGCCTTTTTATAGAGAGACTGTTCCTGGAGGTGCTGTATTTTTTTTCAGTTTGCGAAAAAAGCCTAGATAAGTAAGGTGGAGCTTTCCCGTTAAGAAATTTGTGCATCAGTACACATTTGTTTAGTGCGAGGTGCTTAACCAAAGGGAGATGTCCGATGGCCTGCAGCTTGGCATCAGTGGATAAAGACGGATCAGGGAGGATAAGCTTAGCAGCGCGCTTGTATAATGAGTTTATCTTCTTGAAGTGATTTTCACTGCAGCCATCCCATATTGTTGAGGCATAATCAATGTGTGGTTTAATGTAGGCATTAAAAAATAGTTTGCGCGTCTTAAGGTCAATGATCGTTTTAAGTTTGGAAAGTAGAAACAACTTTTTGGACAACTGTTTTCTCATATAATATAGGTGGTTATGCCAGCTTAGATCATCATCTATTATTACTCCAAGCAGGCGGTGTTGACTGACCTGCTCAACTGAGATGGAGTCCAAAGAAAGGTTGAGTGATGGAGGTTTGAGCTGATGTTTCTGGCGGGTTGTGATAAGCATGCTTTTTGTTTTGTTGGGATTTACAAGCATGCGATTTTCATTACACCACCGAGAGACTTCATGAAGACTCTCTTGAAGATTATTTGCAATTTCAGGCACAGTTTTACCAGCGGAATGCAATGTTGAGTCCTCGGCAAACATGTCACACTCAGTCTCACTACACGTTACATGTAACGGTAGATCGTTAACGAAGATACAAAACAGTAGTGGGCCTAAAATAGACCCCTGGGGCACTCCATACTCCACAAATTGTTCAGAAGAACATTTTCCATTGACATAAACTGTTTGTGTTCTTTTTGTAAGATAGGAGTTCAGAAACGAAAGAGCTGAGGGGCTCTTTTTGTTTAAGTAGGTGGCAAGCTTTTTCAGTAAGATGGTATGATCGATAAGATCAAACGCTTTTCTTAGATCCAAGAAGACAGCGCCAGCCATTTTATTATCATTTATGCTGTTGACCCACGAATTCACTATTCGTGCGAGTGCAGTGTGGCATGAATGATAGGGACGAAAACCTGACTGGTGATGATATAATAGGGACCTTTTTTCAAGAAATTCCAGAAGATGTTTGTGAACATGCTTTTCCAGAGGCTTCGAGAGATTAGAGAGAACTCGAACTCGAACTCGAAATGGTTTATTGCTTCAGGCATCAGCCCATCAGCAAAATACAGCGACGAGAATCACAATAAAACAAAAAACGACAGGGGAGGGGTTGGGGTATAATGGGGATTTGGGGTGGGGTTGGGGAAGGGGTGGGGGTGTGCAATGACATGGAATCCATATCATTAAAGTTCATTTCGTCATGTTCATGAATCCGCGACATGATGGGTCCAGTGAATACAGCATCCTAAAATCTCGTACAGGCAGAAATCACAGTCATGTAATTTGTCCGGGAGAAAGAAATGACAACTGATTAATCTGAACAAAAAAACTTTCTGTGCATGCTAATGTTCAACAAGACTTGTCTGCCTTAGCCAGGTAGCACTGTGTAATCCTGGCCAAGGCAAGCAAGTCTTGCTGTA
Source organism: Semisulcospira habei (assembly GCA_036245525.1). Classification (NCBI taxonomy): domain Eukaryota; kingdom Metazoa; phylum Mollusca; class Gastropoda; family Semisulcospiridae; genus Semisulcospira; species Semisulcospira habei. The sequence goes on along the minus strand of BTPG01000004.1, from coordinate 146,058,357 downwards.
TGCGTTGAATGTCCTGTTTATATCCATTGTCACTGACAGCCGGCAGAAGACCAAGAGCAAACAACATCTCCAAAACTCTGCCGGTCACTGGGTCACACTTGACTTCATAACACACAGTCCCTGAGATACAAATGTCGTACATAAGCACAAAATCGTCACTCTCGGCCACTAAATAGTTCTTTCCATTCTTTTCGTGAGAAACTACTTTCTTTAGTCTTTGGTTCCTCGATGTGTCCATTAGTTTATGTTTTGTTGACTCGGTCTGAGAGGTGACAAACGTGTACACTTGTTTGGGATCAAAGCCACGTGATTCTGCATCTCTGATTTCTGTGTCACACACGCCCGTTTCAGGTCTAGCACAGTTAATATTGTCAACATCAGCGGTACATGCGTGCACTGTCTCTGTTGGTGTTCCAGTTTCCATGTGTGCTGTGATCTCGTGGTTCTCAGCTAACGGCGATGCTGTTGCACGTGCTGCATGGTCACTACACGGTGTGTTGTCTGGCTGGGCGATGGTTCTCGTGTACTGTAGTGTACTGCCATTTGTAGATTCTTGATTATAATTATCAGCGTCCGTGTAAAGTTCACTCTCTTTTACGTTTGTGCCATCCAATAAATTGTCACTGCTAGGCACACTGCCTACCTTGTTCCTTGCCTGTGCCCTCCGTAAGTCTCTGCGCACCTGTGACGGTGGTTTTCGTCGCCAGTAGCCGGTCGGTGCAATGTCGGTTTGCTGTTGGTCCCTGTCTGCTGAACACAGCCGTAGTACGAACACCAGGTTAGTCCCTTCCCCGGTCAGTTTCCATGACGTGGTGTGATGGCTGGACAGTACAGACTGCATGACAGCTTCTGCAGCTGACGGGAGTCCGGTGACGGGCATTTTGTCGTTGTTTGACAGCAAAAATATCTTGGACGCCAGAAATTTCGTGTCGCCACCTTGCCAAGGGCAAGCAACCACCCGAGAGAGATGAGAGAGAGAGAGAGAGAGAGAGAGAGAGAGAGAGAGAGAGAGAGAGAGAGAGAGAGAGAGAGAGAGAGAGAGAGAGAGAGGGGGGGGGGAGGGAGAGGGGAGTGTTTAATTGTAGTAGTAGTAGCATAACAGTAGCAGGCCAATCCAACCAGCGGCGAACTCTGCCTTGTTAGTTTCGGAAATCTGCTATTTAGACCAGTCTGCATTATACCAGCGTACATACTACAACAATTTTTTTTTCATCAAAGGTCCGTCCTTAACGCAACTGAGATGCCGCCGTGAGATGACCTTAGCCAATAACTAACTAACTAGCAGCTGAGATGACCTTATCAGTCTAATCTCGTATCAGAACTTTCTTTCGCCATTCTACTGTCAGTCCGTGGTTGCAGGCTACGAGTGTTACTTCAGCGTCACAGGGCCACAGCCGTCCTGCATACAAAGTGGTGTCAGCAGGAGGCATGGATCCTCATGTGGTCCTGCGGTTAACTGCGGTTAATGGTCAAAACTTAACTCATTCTACCCCAACTACGGATTTATCCGTAAATGCACGCCCAGCATTTCCCGACCAACTACGGATTTATCCGTAATGGGCAGTCCTGAAACTGCATCCCTTCTTATTCGGCTTCTTTGTTCTTCCTCATGTGCACGCGGCAAGTTTGGGCGGTTTTTCGAGCCTTTTTTTGCGGAATTTGTGTACTTTTCTTCGACAATGGCGAGGCGTTCCCGGACTTTGAATGCTAGTCAGGCTGCTGAGTTTATAATGAATTATGACAGCGAAGAAAATGATGAACTGATCGACTGTGAAGTGGACTTAGATGAGTCCACTGACTCAGAAAATGAATTGAATGTTTGGGGTGTATCTTAAAAGTCTGAAATATTTACTTTTAAAAATGTCTTTGTTTACAAGCAAATTGCAAAAATAAACATCTCTTAGTTCTTTCCGGTGTCAATAAACATAAAACACAGGACATGTACATTTTGTAAATGTATTTTTCTGTACTGTCCCAAAATTTGGTTGAGATAGGTTCAGTGGTTTCAAAGTTATAGCAGTTTTTGCGAGACACCCATATATTTAGCACTCAGCTCTCTGCATGGCTGGTCCAGAGGGCAAAGTTGCTGGCTGCACAGCTGGGGTAGAAATTAAGGGACACATTTTATCGCAGACGCACCGACAACACCACACAAATAATGTAACACTACTTGGAATTAGTACTTTGCTGATTTATTCAGTAACAATTTCATTTTAGTTTTGAGTAAATCAAGCAATTGTAACAACAGCAGTCTTGGCTTGACTTCGCGAACGAAGATTCTATAGGGCTTGCCCACGTCGTCTGCAGGCATTTTCGTGGCTGCGGAGGCCAATCCGGGACAGGCAGGTTCGACCGCAGTGGCTGCAGGGGAAGGTCTGGTCAGGGTTCTGAGTTACGACAACTCTGTTTTTTCTTCTGAGCCCCTTGTCCTTAGGGCTAGCTCTGCGAGAGTCCTCAAAGGAGACGGCTGCCTTGTAAATGGTGGAGCGCCAGGTGACACGATCCGCAGCAAGCAAAGACCACTGGCGGTGGTCGATTTGGCAGGCACAAAGTGACTTCTTGAGACAGTCTTTGTATCTCTTCTTTGGTGCCCCTCTGTCTCGGTGACCAGTGGCGAGCTCGCCGAACAGATTGATCTTGGGTAGGCGATGATCCTCCATCCTGGAGACATGCCCTGCCCAGCGAAGCTGTGTCCGCAGCTGCAAAGCCTCGATGCTCACAGTTTCCGCCTGTTCAAGGACCTCGACGTTGGTGACATAGTCACTCCAGTGAATGCCCAGGATGGTACGCAGGCAGCGCTGGTGAAAGCGTTCGAGGAGTCGTAGTTGGCTGCGGTAGAGGGCCCAGGACTCGGAACCGTACAGCAGGGTGGTGAGGACGACAGCTCTGTACACCCTGATCTTGGTGCATTTTTTTCAGCTGTTGATTGTGCCACACCCGCTTGAATAGTCGCCCGAAAGCACTGTTCGCTTTTGCCAGCCTGTTGTCCAGCTCCTTGTCCAGCTTGGCGTTGACGTGATGATGCAGCCAAGGTAGGTAAACTGGTGTACAGACTTCAGTTCGGACTCGCCGATGGTGATGGGGGGAGGGCGATGCTCTTGCTTGGGTGCCGGCTGATGAAGGACCTCTGTCTTTTTCAGACTGACCTCAAGTCCAAAGAGCTGGGCGGCATCTGCGAAGCAGGACGTAATGCGCTGCAAGGCTCTCTCTGTGTGTGCAACGAGGGCAGCGTCATCAGCAAAGAGCAGCTCACGAATCAGTTGGTCTAGGGTTTTCGTGTGGGCCTGCAGTCGTCTGAGGTTGAACAGGCTGCCATCGAGACGATACCTGATGTACACTGCGTCGTCATCGTCGAGGTCCACTGTGGCCTGCTTCAACATCATGCTGAAGAAGATGGTGAAGAGGGTCGGTGCTAGCACGCAGCCTTGCTTCACGCCATTGCGAATGGGGAATGGTTCTGAGAGGTCACTGTTTAGTCTGACCTGGCCTTGCTGGTCCTCGTGGAGCTGGACGATCATGTTGAGGAACTTTGGGGGACAGCCTAGTCGCTCCAGGATCTGCCACATACCTTGCCTGCTCACAGTGTCAAACGCTTTTGTTAGGTCGACAAACGTTACGTACAGCCCTTTGTTCTGCTCGCGGCACTTCTCCTGAAGCTGTCTCAGCACAAAGACCATGTCGGTGGTACTCCTGTTGGCTCTGAAGCCACACTGGCCCTCTGGGAGGTGGTCTTCAGCGATGGTAGGTAACAGCCGATTCAGGAGCAACCTTGCGAGAATTTTCCCGGCAATGGACAGCAGGGTAATTCCACGATAATTAGAGCAGGCAGACTTTTCTCCTTTGTTCTTGTACAGGGTGATGATGACTGCATCACGGAGGTCCTTTGGTAGTGTTCCTTTTTCCCAGCAGCAGAGAAAGAGGTCGTGGAGCTTGTTGTGCAGTGCTGGGCCTCCATGTTTCCAGATCTCTGGCGGGATTCCGTCAATGCTTGCTGCTTTGCCACTCTTGAGCTGGTGGATGGCTGTGAGGGTCTCTTCGGCGGTGGGCGGTTCGTCCAATTCAACCTTTAGTGGAAGGTGTGGGATTTGGAGGATGACTGTTTCTTGAACAGTGCGCTCAGCGCCGAAGAGGTCCTGAAAGTATTCCGACCAGCGGTTCAAGATGGAGTTATTATCTGTGAGAAGTGCCTGTCCATCAGCGCTTCGCAGGGGACTTTGTACCAGGTGCCTAGGGCCATACACTGCTTTCAGTGCTTCGTAGAAGCCCCTGTAGTCACCGTTTACAGCGCAGAGCTGGGTCCTCTGTGCGAGTCTGGACCAATACTCGTTCTGGAGCTCTCTAAGCTTGAGCTGGAGACTGCTGCAGATGAGGCGGAAGGCAGACTTCTTCACAGGGCAGGAAGGCTGGGCTAGGTGGGCGGCTCTTTTTTTTTTTTTTTTTGCTAGAAGTTCCTGGATCTCTATGTCGTTTTCGTCAAACCAGTCTTTGTTCCTCTTTCTAGCAAAGCCCAAGACTTCCACAGAAGATTTTACAATAGCAGTTTTCAGTTGTTCCCAGAGTGTTTCAGGGGAGGAGTCTGCTGGATCAACTGTGTCTTTGAGCATGCGCTGTAAATCGGCCTGAAGGGCAGCTTTCTTGTCTTCACGCTGAAGGCTGGCAACATCATGCTTTTTCTTGGGGGGGGGGGGGGGCCCTTTCTTGGGTTTCAGCTTGAGGCGGAGCCTGAGTTTGCAGCGAACAAAGCGGTGGTCAGTGTGGCACTCTGCGCTGGGCAACACTCTGGTGAGGAGGACGTCACTGCGGTCCCTCTGACGCACTAGGACATAGTCGATAAGGTGCCAGTGCTTGGAGCGAGGAAGCATCCAGGTGGTCTTTCGACTGTCTTTTTGCTGGAAAGTAGTGTTGGTGATGACAAGTTGCTGCTCTGCACAGAGCTCCAACAGTAGGCGACCATTGTCATTGCAGTTCCCGACGCCATGCTTGCCGAGGACTCCTTTACAGGCTTCAGAGTCTTGGCCCACTCTGGCGTTGAAGTCGCCAAGGATGATGACTTTGTCGTCTGCAGGGGTGCTCTGCAGGAGGCTGCGCAGGTCAGAGTAGAACTTGTCTTTTTCTGCAGGCTCTGCCAGGAGGGTTGGGGAGTACACACTGAGAAGGGTGACGTATTGCTGGTGTCTCAGTGGGAGGCGCATGGACATGATGCGGTCGGAGTGACCCGTTGGTACGTTTTCCAACTTAGTCGCAATGGGGGTCTTCACCATGAAGCCCACGCCTGAGAGCCGTCTTTCTGATGCAGGCCTGCCTGACCAGTAGAGGGTGTAGCCAGCGCCAAGTTCTTGGAGGCTGCCTTCCTCCGGGAGGCGTACTTCGCTGAGCGCGGCGATGTCGATGTTTAACCTCCGCAATTCATGGGCAATGAGGGCGGAGCGACATTCAGGGCGTCCGCTGTCTGCTGTGTCGAGCATGGTTCGGATGTTCCAGCATGCTACGTTGAGTTCACTCGTGGTCGTCATGAGAGTGGATCCATTGTTTTTTCTTGTTTTCTGACCGCGTGAGAAGATGCCCGTTGACCGCGGCTAGCCAACTGGGGTTACGAGGGGATGAGCTTTGGTTAGGCCACCTTTTCTTGTCCCCTCTCCGTGTGGAGCAAGCAGTGCTGTCCCTAGAGAAGGCTGCTTGGTCGTTCAGGGTGTGCCGAGTGACGTTGTCATCCCCAGGTCAACATCAGGCGACCAATATCCTGAACCGCCTGCATGCAGGTTTGAGACTGTGGCTTCCAGTGACATCTGTCACCTGCCGTTTTGCCCCTTGCCCATCGGTACAGGACTTGGAAAGTTCAGTGTCATAGTCCGTGGGCGTTTCCTAAAGCCTGCGCGGTGGAGCTTTTTGGTGGAGTGTAGTGTGCGCAGTACTGGCCCCGCCCTTTAAACCCTTGGTTCGTTTGCCATGGCCTATCAAGCTGGGACGGTGGCATCGAGGTCCTCGGGTCGTAGGTTTTATATCAGACTGTCCTTGTCTTAGTCTCTGGCTCAAAAGCCTTCCCCGGAGACACGGGGGCTTTGATGTCAATGGTTTCCTCCCTTCTCCTTTCCGCAGCCAAGCGGCCAGGCCTGCAAGGCAGCAGGGGACTTGTGGGGGCCGGGGTCGTCTATGTCCCGTGCAGATGTGAACATCTGCCCACTGCCCAGACGGTGACACTTACCAGAGGAGAAAAATCCAACGCCTTAACCTGGTATCGAACCTCGCACCTTTGGCATTGGAGGCAGACGCCTTAACCACTGCGCCACTTCCCCGTCAAGCAATCTGATTTATTCAGTAACAATTTGCTGATTTATTCAGTAACAATTTCATTTTAGTTTTGAGTAAATCAAGCAATTGTAACAACAGCAGTACGTTAGAATGTTCACCCACCCCTCATTTGAAAAGTCACACAAGACTGGTCCAGTCAGTAGCGAGTGTACCCACCGTTTGCAGCCAAGCATTCAATGCAGCGTTGACGCGTGGAGTTCACCAGGGTTCGGAGAACATGTTGTGGGATCGCTTCCCACTCTTGATGCAGGAACTGAGTCAGCTGGGGGACGCATTGAGGTGGGGGGTGGTTGCTGACTACACGTTGCCCCAGCACGTCCCAGAGGTGCTCGATGGGAGCCAGATCAGATGAACGAGCTGGCCACTCCATCCTCATGATGCCCCGTTGCTCAAGGTACTCATCCACCACACGGGCGCAATGAGGTCGAGCGTTGTCGTCCTGCAGAACAGCATTGTCGCCTATGGCTTGAAGAGCTGGCTGGATCATGGGCTGCACAATCTCGTCCCGATAGCGCAGTCTATTCAAGGTGCCTTAGATGACGTGGAGGGGGTCCTGCCTTCCCTGCTGAAGCCTGCCCAAACCATGACTGAGCCCCCTCCGTAGCGATCCACATCTTGGACGCATTCATCCGTGAATCGCTTGCCCTGGCGTCCCCAAGCCCTCACCCTGCCGTCGTTTAAGTACACAGTGAACCGTGACTCATCAGTAAACAGAACCTGAGTCCACTGGAGTCTGTTCCACCTCACATCTTGACGACACTAGGCAAACCGGGCTCTGCGATGAGCTGAAGTGAGGAGTATTCTCACTGCTGCCCTGCATGAAGCCAGACCAATTTCGCGCAGACGTCGGCAGACTGTGCTTCTGCTGACGTTAACGTTTGCAGCTTGCATCCGTTGACGTCGCAGAGTGGTTGACGTGACAGTTCGGTCGCGCAGAGCCGCCACACAGAGGTATCTGTCCTCCCTTCTGCTGGTGCAGCGCGGGCGTCCTGAGCAGGGTCGTTCTTCTGCCCTTCCAGTTTCTTGGAATTGTGCCAGCAGCCTCTGGATCACTGAATGGGACACCCCAAGACGTCTCCCAACTTCTCGTCCGGAAATTCCATCCTGCAGCCATGCTAGCGCGTGGTCTTGATCTACTGGCGTTAGGCTTCGTCGTGGTGACATGGTTAGGAAAGTGCCCCTACTGTACTGGTATTTGTAGCAAAACAGAAGTGCTCAGTGTTCACGACTGACCCCTTTAGCACGTGCATCACGACTTTACCGAGTTTTTCCACCTGCCTGCCTTTGGTAAGCTTGCCAACATCGCACAGCTTTTCACAAAAACTGACGATGTTTCACTTGCATTTGACACGTTCGTGGAAATTGATGAGTTGTTATCTATTGATCCCTGTACAGTGGACTGTCTAATGTCAACTTTTAACCCATTTGGATAGAAAGAACATGGTATTTTATTAGCGTACTTGCGACGATAAACAATGACACAAAAAGGTGGGGTGGCCCTTAAATTTTGACCATTAGTATATTTTAAAATGCCATCAGACTATGTACATTTGCATCAGAGTGCGGCACGCACACAACATAGTAAACATATTAAATATAGTAAATAGAAAATACATTATGTTTAACTCCTTCACTGCGAGTGAACGCAGATTGTGGTCCTGAAATCTTTGTTAACTCATTCTACCCCAACACCGAAATCCTTAAATTTAGCCGTTGTCCTCTGAAGACTGCATTGCAGTGCAGGACGCAGATCGCCCATGATAGTTCAAGGGTGATGCCAGAATAGCTTGGCGCCCGTAGGCGCCAAGCTATTCTGGCATCACCCTTGAACTATCATGGTCGATCCTTATCTTCCTGTGGTGTGTCTGGGGTAGAATGGGTTAATTCAATGGCAAAGTGTCCCAGCCATTCAAGGAACATGCCTTGCAGGGGCGGATCTGAGGGCGGAAGAAGGGGGGTTTTCAGGGGTTCCGGACCCCCCACCCCCCCCGACCCAAATAAACAAATGCTATAATAAAGTCCCTTTTTGGGGTGTTTGGAAACCCCCCCCCCCACCCCCCTCCCCCATGTTTAAAATTTTGGCAAGTTTTCATACACTCCCCCTCCCCTATCCCCCGGTTGTTTGATATTTACGCGGAGGGTGAGAGTCTTAACACGCACACGCCTCCCCTCCCCCCCCCCCCCCCGAACTCCCGCCCCGCTTTTCGATTTGTTCGGTGGTTAGTTCGGGTTTAACGTCCACAGCACCGCGGTGATCATGGACGGCCCTGACGGGCGGGTTATGGGGGACAGGGAAATCTATTGTTATAATGAATGCAAGGTTTAGCGTCGGAAAGGCCTTTTGTATCAGGTTGAAGGTCCCAAATAAAAAGTTGGAAACCCTCCTATCCCCCTTCTAGGTAACTGATCCGCAGCTGCAATGGATACAAAAATGAGGTCAGCAAGAGACATAGATCCTCATGAGGCCCCGCAGTCTCGGGGGCTCATGAGGATCTATGTCTCTTGCGGTTGGATCGCGTTCCCATCTTCTCGCAGTGGCGGGGTTGATACTGAAAGTTATTCATTGTATGGGGGCGCTTGCAAGTCTCTGGCGGTTGGATCGCGTTCCCTTGTTCTCGGCAGTGGCGGGGTTGATAAGGCGTTATTCTTTGTAGGGGGGCGCTTGCAACTCCCGCTGTGTGCACCGCTTTCAGTTCGCCCCATGACTAGGCTGAGGTTTACTGCCGGCATATCGGTCAGGGCGAAGGTATACAGCGGCCCATCTTATGCCCCAAGCAACTGTGGCCGTCTGTTGAAGATAGCATTTATTTTCTGTTTTACCACCGACGTCTTAGAATGAAGCACAATGGACTTTCTCGCTCTGGGGATCAACTAGTTTTAAAACAAGTCAGCCAGTGGTGGTAAGGCTCTTGCCAAAAACAACACGAAAAAAAAAAAAACATTAGCAAGAGGCATATCGCGGGGGCTCATGAGGATCTATGCTTCTTGCAATCGCGTGGTTTCGCGGAAGGGGGACCTGGCGCTATTAATCTCGTGTCCTTAAATCAGGGTTGAGAGAGTGTGCAGCGTGCCTGCCTGTCTGGAGTGGTGTTAGTTCCTCTTAAGTTCACTGTGGGCCGGTGTGGGGCGGTAATCAGAAGGCCGCGTGGAAGGAGAATGAAGCGTGGACTGTACTGATACTCCTTGCCGTGCTTGAATGAAAAGAAAACGGAAATTAACGGTGTGATCGTTAATGGAAATGGGGGATGCCAAGAAATTGCATTATATATCAATCAATTCAGGGCAGATCAATGAATCAATCGGTGTAACAAATCAATGGATCAATCAGTGGATCAATCAATCAATCAATCAATGGATGGATCAATCAATCTATGAATCATTTAATGGACCAATCAATGGATCAATCAATGGATCAATCAATGGATCAATCAATGGATCAATCAATAGATCAATCAATGGATCAATGAATGAATGAATAAATGAATGAATGAATGAATGAATGAAGCAAGCAAGCAAGCAAGCAAGCAAGCCAGCCAACAAAACAGCAAGCAAGACGGCCTTCCCACGCATCCATCTAGTTATCCGTTCATCCATTTTACGGTTTTTCTGTCAAGAAATCAGGAAACTGACATCTACCTCCAAAACATCCATCCATCAATCCATCCATCCATTCATCCTGACTGCTGGTCAGTGTGCGATAGGTACCCGGGCCGTCGTCGGAACGGCAGTTGGCCCTAGCACGGCCGAGTACAGGGTACAGTACTTCCCAAAATGACCTCGTCGGTTACGTGACATTAACCCCTTCACTGCCAGTGGACGAAGACTGAGTTCTGGAAATCACCGTCACTTCAGCGTCAAAGATCCTTAGCCGTCGAAAGAACGTGGACACCGGAGTGGTTTCAGCAAGAGGCACATATCCTCATGAGCCCCCGCAACTGCGGGGGCTCATGAGGATCTGTGCCTCATGCAATTGGATAGTGCTCACTGTTTTCTCGGCACTTAAACCGCCACAACTACGACACCCAGATCAATCAGGCGATGTAATCGTGGCTGATACCAACTCTTGGCCGATAATTGGTCTCCAGGGAGCGGGGATCGTTGCTCAGTGTTGGTAATGAGACCTGAGGGAGCGTGTGTGAAACCCGTACTATGAGATATAATTTACTGCCCTGCACGGGTCCTCGCCATGACAGTCCTAGAGGTGTGCAGGTCTGGGATTTTGGACCTTATGACCTACAAGGTCTAATATCACAGACCAGCATATGACATGGATTCATATACGAAAACAAGGGAACAAAATCAAACAAACAAACCAACGAACGAACAAACAAACAAACACACACACATACACACACAAAACAACAAACAAACAAACAAACAAACACACAAACAAGCAAACACCCAACCAACCAACCAACCATCCAACCAACCAACCAACCAGCCAACAAACAACCAGACAGCAAACCAACCAACCAACCAACCAACCAACAACACATACAAACAACACATACAAATAACACATACAACACCAACAACAACAACATCGAAAACAAGAGCACCAACAGCGTCATCAGCAACAATAAACCGAATTTTCCTCTTGGAAGAGATAATCAGGCAGCTTTGGCAATGGTCTGGCCAACTCTGACAACAATTCACGCTATTTTTGTGATGGATTAGATTAAACCCTTAGTCGTCATTGTTCATTGCTATCCCTTCTTCGAAATCTCACATTTTCCTATGGACAACGATACTAAAATAGCGACATTGATGGAATCGCACGTACTGCATTGCTGGACTGACGCATGCGGATGACGTCTACTGCCTCCAACAAGTCGCAGGAGCTTTAGCCGAGACAATATTACGTCATCAGGTTAACCATATGCTGCAATGGTTGTTCAGTTTACCCGCCAATGGCGTTGAAATGTATCCGGCATTTCACTGCGGAAAACATTGAACACACACCGACTGCAAGAGGTATCGACCCTCATGAGCCCCGCAGTTGCGGGGGCTCATGAGGATCTATGCCTCTTGCTGACACCACGTTATATCCACGTTCTGTTCACGGCTGAGGATATTTCCACGTTACCTCGACAAAATTGTAGAACCGCAGTCTGTGTTCTCTAGCAGGGAAGAGGGTAAATAAAATTAACACATTCGGGACGTTCTTGCATTCGGATACCTGCCTTTAGGCCGCGTATGCGGACGCTGTACGCCTCGCGTGAGTTAAGCCTTTTGACTGTCGGTAGTGTGTTTTGTCTAGGTGACTCCTACAGGTCACCTCGACAAAAACGCTACCGAAAGTTAAAGGGTTACCTCTAGAACATACATGCTAGATTTGAAGTCGATGTGCTGGTCCCTGATTTTGAACCTTACCGCCGCATTCTGCAAAGACAAAAATTTCAGACCAGCACGCATTGATATTGCGGTGTCAAAATGCATGTTCCAGTGTTTCGTATGAATTATTGCGAGGGTTGGGCCGGTCGGGTTTTACCCAAACCAAACATGAAAATAGTTTTATGCGTTTGATGTATGTGCTGTAATCGGTTGCAGATCGGCCCAGCATGGCGACGTTCAAAGTGGAGCATCTGGAAAATACGCCGAAAGAGAAAGATGTGTTTGTGTGTGTGTGTGTGTGTGTGTATGTGTGTGTGTGTGTGTGTGTGTGTGTGTGTGTGCGTGCGTGCATGCGTGCGTGTGTGTGTGTGTGTGCGCGTGTGTGTGTGTGCACGTGCGTGTGGGCACGTGAGTATGTGCGTGTGTAGACGTGCGGTGAGTGCATGCGTTCATGTGTATGTGTATGCGTGTGAGTGCGTGCGAGCGCCGCGGATGTGTGTGTGTTCGCGCGCGCGCGTATGTGTGTGTGCGTGTGCTTGCATGTGTGTGCGTGTGTGTACGCGCGCGCAAGTATCCGTGTTTAAACTGTGATGAGGCCGCCTTGGGCTTGTGTTGAAAGTGACGGGCTGTAAAGCTCAAATTTAAAAACCTGCAGACACTGCCGACTCAAACCTGAAAACCATCTCCGCTGGAGAGACATAGATCTTAACAAAACCGGCAAGAGGTGTAAATCCTCATGTGCCCCCTCGAATGCGGGGGCTTATGATGATCTTCACCTCTTGCAGACTTTTTACCTTTATTGTAAGAGAGTCACTTACTCCCAGACAAGACATGGCGGTCTATATAAAGCCTCAAAGGCCGATAACTCTATCTGATGTTGCAAGCGTCGCGCCGTTTCAACCAGAGTTGAACCCTTGAATTCAGACTTTGAAAAACGAGTCTGCGTACATTCCTTTACATTTACTGACGATCTTGCGTATAAGCATTTATTTATATATTTCGCTTTATTCCAGGCGGCTATATAACTCCTTGTCCCCCAAGACCGAAATCCCCCAATGTTGCCATTGTCCTCTGAAGACTGCATTGCAGTGCAGGACACAGATCGACCTTGATAGTTCAAGGGTGATGCCAGAATAGCTTAGCGCCCATAGGCGCCAAGCTATTCTGGCATCACCCTTGAATTATCATGGCCGATCCTTATCTTGCTGTGGTGGTGTGTCTGGGGGTAGAATGAGTTGAAGCGAATGTGGACGAGTCACAACGACATGAGAGGCACAGATCCTCATGAGCCCCAGTATATGCAGGGAGGGGGGGGGGATGATGATCTCTACCAATCTAGTTCAGATAGAGGAACTCAGTGGTATTATCTCCAGCACAAAGTATAGGTGTGTACTTGCAAAAGATTTTGCATTCATGAGGACACAAACACCGTATTTGTTGGGGCGTCATTGGACTGATACTTCACCATAGTGGAAATGTTTAAAAAAAAAAGAAGAAAATGTACGGTTAAAGCGCGCCCAGCATGCTATCAATTTTACTGAACGACATTGAACCGAGCTCTCCTTTGTTCAGACTGGACAATTTTAACTCATTACTGCGAATGCCCAAATTAAGTAGTTGTCGCATTGGCTCTTGTGTTGCCCTCCTTCTTGATTATATACTGAGGAGCAAAAGAAATGCGACATTTTTGGAATCATCGGAAACACAGGTAGTGTTTCCGATGATTCCAAAAATCTCGCATTTATTTTGCTCCTCAGTATATGAGGCGGAAAAGGGATTGATGAGTTCATTGAAAGTTCAAATAATATTTATAGTATTTTGGGCGCGCAATAAAAATCTGAATAACATTTTTTTTTCTTCCATGCAGAAAAATTGAAATGCGCCTTAACCCCTGGGCTGTCACTAACGATACCGTTCCGCGGAAAAGACGCGTAACAACGCGTTTTTTTTTTTTTTCGCCGAACGGTATAGTAAGTAGCAGCCAAACGGTTAATTTGAACCTGTCGTCATTATCATGTTTATGCATTTTAATTTCATTTTGTATTGGCACACGCAAGAGCGAAAATAAAGCACAGTCGGCATAAAGCAACTTGTTTCAAGTACCGCACGATAAGGCCTCAATTAAAGTCAACATCTTTTCGTTTAAAGCTGACCGTTTGCAACAGCACCGCCTTAACATTGCTTCAATCGTATAAAACTGAAATCATCGGAGACTGAAAGCCCCCAAAAAATTGTTTTGTATGCAGGAGGCAGGTATACATTTTAATGAGGCCGAAAGCAAGAGACACAGATCCTCATGAGCCCCCGCAAATTGCGGGGGCTCATGAGGATCTATGCCTCTTGCAAATGGTCCGTGTTCTCAGTGACAGTGATGGGGTTAAAATAAATCTTAAACGTAATTGCACGTCTACTCCAGCAAATCGTGTAATGGGTTTGGTTGTTTGCCCGGACCGTTAAGTCTGTAAAATAACTGGATTTAATTTACATATATTTATCTAGCCATTATGTTTCGAAATACGGCTTTGCACCCTAGACAATAATCTATAAACCCCTTCTCTGCCACGGTACCTATGCTGTATGTCCATTTTTGTTTCTGAAATTGTGGTTCATTCAACGACCAAAAACCGACGCCGACCAAGAAACGTGGGTACAAATTGGTCTCGGCAAGTCATGAGCCCCCGCTGTCGCTGTCTCTTGCAGTCGGATCGTGTTCACCTTTTCACGGCAGTGAAGTGGTTAAGACCCTTTCGCGAAACCAGAGTACAAAGCCATGACGTATTTTGTACCGCATTTGACGAAAGTAACGTTCCCTTACCCACTGCCAGCTTTGATGTCTACTCTGTGCCAATACATCGGGTTCTAAATGCTGTCTTGCCTCAGCTATGATTGTCCTTACCCTACTTTTCACAAGCCTTGCGAGTTGTAGTCACACGTAACAAAATTAATGTGGGGTACTGTCGCCGTAACTGCCCTACGTGGCAAAGGGGGAAAGAGCGGAAAAGTCGTTCATTGTACGACACTCAAACGTCGTCAGTTTGTTTTCCCGTCCTTTTGTCCAGCAGCACTGCACAACAAGCTCCACGACCTCTTTCTCTGCTGCTGGGAAAAAAGAACACTACCAAAGGATCTCCGTGATGCAGTCATCATCACCCTGTACAAGAACAAAGGAGAGAACTCTGCCTGCTCTAATTATCGTGGAATTACCCTGCTGTCCATTGCCGGGAAAATTCTCGCAAGGTTGCTCCTGAATCGGCTGGTACCTGCCATCGCTGAAGACCACCTCCCAGAGGGCCAGTGTGGCTTCAGAGCCAACAGGAGTACCACCGACATGGTCTTTGTGCTGAGACAGCTTCAGGAGAAGTGCCGCGAGCAGAACAAAGGGCTGTACGTAACGTTTGTCGACCTAACAAAAGCGTTTGACACTGTGAGCAGGCAAGGTATGTGGCAGATCCTGGAGCGACTAGGTTGTCCCCCAAAGTTCCTCAACATGATCGTCCAGCTCCACGAGGACCAGCAAGGCCAGATCAGACTAAATAACAGTGACCTCTCAGAACCATTCCCCATTCGCAACGGCGTGAAGCAAGGCTGCGTACTGGCACCGACCCTCTTCACCATCTTCTTCAGCATGATGTTGAAGCAGGCCACAGTGGACCTCGACGATGACGACGCAGTGTACATCAGGTATCGTCTCGATCCCATCCTGTTCAACCTCAGACGACTGCAGGCCCACACGAAAATCCTAGACCAACTGATTCGTGAGCTGCTCTTCGCTGATGACGCTTCCCTCGTTGCACACAGAGAGAGAGAGAGCCTTGCAGCATTACGTCCTGCTTTGCAGATGCCGCCCAGCTCTTTGGACTTGAGGTCAGTCTGAAAAAGACAGAGGTCCTTCATCAGCCGGCACCCAAGGAAGAGCATCGCCCTCCTCACATCACCATCGGCGAGTCCGAACTGAAGTCTGTACACCAGTTTACCTACCTTGGCTGCATCATCACGTCAGACGCCAAGCTGGACGAGGAGCTGGACAACAGGCTGGCAAAAGTGAACAGTGCTTTCGGGCGACTATTCAAGCGGGTGTGGCACAATCAACAGCTGAAAAAAGGCACCAAGATCAGCGTGTACAGAGCTGTCGTCCTCACCACCCTGCTGTACGGTTCCGAGTCCTGGGCCCTCAACCGCAGCCAACTACGACTCCTCGAACGCTTTCACCAGCGCTGCCTGCGTATCATCCTGGGCATTCACTGGAGTGACTATGTCACCAACGTCGAGGTCCTTGAACAGGCGGAAACTGTGAGCATCGAGGCTTTGCTGCTGCGGACACAGCTTCGCTGGGCGGGGCACGTCTCCAGGATGGAGGATCATCGCCTACCCAAGATCACTCTGTTCGGCGAGCTCGCCACTGGACACCGAGACAGAGGGGCACCAAAGAAGAGATACAAAGACGGTCTCAAGAAGTCACTTAGTGCCTGCCAAATCGACCTCCGCCAGTGGTCTTCGCTTGCTGCGGACCGTGACACCTGGCGCTCCACCATTCACAAGGCAGCCGTCTTCTTTGAGGACTCTCGCAGAGCTAACCTTAACGATAAGCGGCTCAGAAGAAAAAACAGAGTTGTCGTAACTCAGAACCCTGACCAGACCTTCCCCTGCAGCCACTGCGGTCGAACCTGCCTGTCCCGGATTGGCCTCCGCAGCCACGAAAATGCCTGCAGACGACGTGGGCAAGCCCTACAGAATCTTCGTTCGCGAAGTCAAGCCAAGATAGATATAGTAGTGTAAGACATTTTGACAGCATAACAAAAGAAGTACTGTGAACCATTAACCCTTTCTTGCCTGAGGCATATTGCTTTAACTCATTCTACCCCAGACACACCACAGCAAGCTGTAGATCGACCATGATAGTTCAAGGGTGATGCCAGAATAGCTTGGCGCCTATGGGCGCCAAGCTATTCTGGCTTCACCTTTGAACTATCATGGTCGAGCTGTGTCCTGCACTTCACTGCAGTCTTCAGAGGACAACGACAACATTTGGGGATTTCGCTCTTTGGGTACAAGGAGTTAAAGTTGCTCTCCCAAAGAACGCCAACTGCGCCATCTTAGCGTTCATTTTAACCACTTCACTGCCAGCGCACGCAGGCTCGTATCTTTGAGGGCAGGGCAAATTCCAGGCTAAATTTTATTCCCTAAAACACGGATCGGCAAGAGGCAAAAAAACTCATGAGCCCCCCGCATCTGCTGGGGGGGGGGGGGAAGGGGGGAGGGGGGGGGGGGCTCATAAGGTTCATTACCTTTTGCAGTTGGGTGGTGTTCGCATAGTTTTTCTGTCATTAAAAGGGTTAACGTCTCTAGAAGATCTGTGTTCACGCACATCTGAAAGACTCATATAGGAAATAGTACCAAAGTCCCTTATAAGAAATAGTACCAAAGTCCGTTATAAACAGTTTTGAACCCGTTCTGGGATATGCGAAGATCTTCAGTAAAAGCAATCTTCTTGACTCAGTAAAATAAATAACCATTTCACTACACAAACCAAGGGGAATTACGCAGCGCTGAACAGACAAACAGTTAGATCCCCTGCCCCCGCCTGTAGAGTCCGAAATAGCTCAGGCGGTTAAACGTCGGAGCAGGAGAGCGAAGGGAATCGCCGGATCGTGGGTTCGAATCCCGTCCCGGCCCCGGTAGCTGGACTCACAATCCAGAGAGAAAAAAAAAAAAACACCGGATTTGTTCAATAGCATGTCCGTTGAAAAGTCCTGGTAAATCAAAGTGGCACAGTTGGAATGCGCTTGAGTTGATTAGTGTTCAGGTCGTACTTCATAGGCAATAGATTTCCCTGTCCCCCATAACCCGCCCGTCAGGGCCGTCCTTGATCACCTCGGTGCTGTGGACGTTAAATCCGAACTAACCAACCAACCCCCGCCTGTCAGGCACACAATCGCCAGCCCACACAAAAATACGCAAGTTTAGAACCAGACGACCATCTACATTCCTTTAAAAAGGATACATCAGGTCTAGCATATGACCCTTGTCTTTTTCTGGAACTTAGGAAGTAGGCAGGAGAAACGCCATACACAAACAAGAAGGCGCACTACTAGCCTCACCTATCTGGTTTGTGAGAACCCTTTCTCTGTCGAGAAAAAGTGAAAACAATCCAATTGCGAGAGACATAGGATCCTCATGAGCCCCCGCATCCACTTTCCATGGCCGGCGGTGGCTTTTGGTCGCTCAATGAAGAAAGATTTCAGAAACAACAACTATGCGTCCAGTGGAAGTGCAAGGTGTGTGTGTGTTGGGGGGGGGGGGGGTTGGGGGAGGGGGGTTTGGGGGGGGGGAGGGGTGAGGGGGGTGATGGGGGGGGGGGGGTGAGTGCATGTCCATTTTTGCCTGTATGTCAATATTATCAGAGGGGTTTAAACCGAAAATGTATTCAATCATGGTGTACTCGACCTTTCTAACAGTCTTTATTTCTTTAGTTTTGGGAATATAAAAACCATTACGCATAAATCCGAGACACATTTCAGCACCAATTGTCTTTGCTATGTCTCGTCGACACACCTAATGAACTTTAAACTTAGTTTGGACACGCAGCAAAAGCACACGCGTAATCGCACTTATTTATTCTGCGCTGCCGTTAGCGTGTCAATCTATTTTTAGCTGTTTATCGTATTGATAGCGTTGTATTTCTAGAACGGAGTGGAGTCATTGTCAGGTTACTTGATATAAAGACGACGTGTGCTGAACTGGATTGTCATGTGTCTAAATGAACCATAACTAGACCTGTGTGCAGTGTTTTGTAACAATCTGTAACAGAAGTGTATCTTTGAACAGTTACATCGGTAGTGGGCCTTCAAAGTAGAACGCCAAAGAACTGTGTTGTTTTTATTCGATTGTGCAATGTCAGCTGTGCACAGAACATGCATTTGCTGCCGCTCCGGATCTTTGATACTAAAAATGTATAGTGTAATACATACCAACGAACAAAAGAAATGCGACATCGTTTGAATCAGCTGCAACACTTCAGTCTTCAAAAGGTTCACACAAAAAAGGCGTCGCACTTTCTTTGCTCGTCAGTATAGTAATTCTTTCTTTCGAGCGATTCCGCAATGGCCTTGTTTGTTGCCCGGAGTCATTTGCATACGACACTCAGACCAGACAAAAAATGACTATCAAGCATGTCTAGTAAAGAAATCCCAACAAAGAAAGAAAGCGCTTAGGAAGACAGTTACAGCCACAATAAAATTGTCTTGTAGCTGTCTTTTCTTATCGTGGTTTTTATTTCCACAGGCATTTGAATACAAAACTATCAACGTTAGAAGAGTAACACTATTTGATCCCTTCAATGCAAGATGACGCAAATTGTGTCTCGGCAATCTTCGCTGGTTGGTGCCAATGAGCCCCAGGTGTCCCAGGAACACGGGTTCAAAGTGAAGCAAGCAAGAGGCATAGATCTTCATGAGCCTCCGCAACTGCTGGGGCTCATGAGGATATATGTCTTTTGCGTTTAATCGTGTTTCTTTTTTACTCGGCAGCCATGGTTTTAATTTTCAAAAACTAGGAACAGAATGGCCACGGTTCATGCCAATGTTCATGGTGTTCGTTGGTCCATGATATGTGGGTCGGTGTGGTGCTTGAATAGTTTGGCGTCTTTAATTTAGGTGGCAAGCTACCTCAAATGTTAACACGTTCAGCGCCAGCCGACACAGGCTGTGTTTCTGCAGTCTTCGTTTGTGTTTCTGTAGTCTTCGTTTGTATTTCTGCAGTCTTCGTTTGTGTTTCTGTAGTCTTCGTTTGTGTTTCTGCAGTCTTCGTTTGTGTTTTTGTCGTCTTGTGTTTCTGTAGTCTTCGTTTGTGTTTCTGCAGTCTTCGTTTGTGTTTTTGTAGTCTTCGTTTGTGTTTCTGCAGTCTTCGTTTGTGTTTCTGTAGTCTTCGTTTGTGTTTCTGCAGTCTTCGTTTGTGTTTCTGCAGTCTTCGTTTGTGTTTCTGCAATCTTCGTTTGTGTTTCTGCAGTCTTCGTTTTTGTTTGTGCAATCTTTGTTTGTGTTTCTGCAGTCTTCGTTTGTGTTTCTGCAGTCTTCGTTAGTGTTTCTGCAATCTTCGTTTGTGTTTCTGCAGTCTTCGTTGATTCAATACAAAAAAAAAAACCGAGCTGTCCCAGGAACAAGGATTTAAAGTGGTCTCAGCAAGAGGCATAGATCCTCACGAGCCCCGCAAATGCGGGGGCTCACGAAGAACGAGCCCCCGCAAATGCGGGGGCTCACGAAGATCTACACCTCTTGAAGTCGGCCGGGTGGTGCTGAAATATTGTCGGCACTGAACGGGTTAATGATTTAGACTATAGAGCTCAGTGTAATGGGAACAGAATTAACCTATTTAAAAAAAAAAAAAAAAAAAAAAAAAAGTTGCAGTCTATCAGTAATCGGTCTGGTCTGAAAATTCTGGATCTTGACAATCTGGCTGATAGTTTGTGAAAAAGAATGGCCGTGCCGAGACGCGATTGAGTCAAAAGGTGCGATAAATTGAAGTGAGTGCTCGCTAAAATAGAACAGTATCTTACGCGCAATTTGGATAAGACGTAAAGTAGGCTGCGTGAATTCTGTATAACATTCTTGAAATACGTCATCGATCAGACCCTTTCCCTTGTCCCTCGCTTCAGCCACTCGAAACCCTTTTCTCTTGCACCGTGTGCGTGATGTGCAATGCAGTTAAGGCTCACGGGGGTGTTGGGGGGGGGGGCGAGGGGGGGGGGGGGGGGTAACGAGCTGTGCGACGTTTTCTGCGTTGATAGAACACACATGACCCACATAGTGCAGCAGACTTTTTGACACTTCGTACAGCAAAACGTGAACATCGCACAGTATGCTTGAACACCGTCAAATAATATTATACAGTATGTCGTGTTGGTCGCAGGCTTCTAATTCAAATTAACCTTTTGTACCCTAGAGCCGACTTCCGCTAAGGGTCCGAAATAGCTCAGGCGGTTAAGCGTCGGAGCAGGAGAGCGAAGGGAATCGCTGGGTCGTGGGTTCGAATCCCCGTCGCGGCCCCGGTAGCTAGACTCGCAATCCGGCGGGGGGGGGGGGGGGGGGGGGGGGGGGTATAAAGACGGGCTTGTTCAATAGCATGTCCGTTGAAAGGTCCTGGTAAATCAAAGTGGCACAGTCGGAGTGCGCCTGAGTTGATCAGTGTTCAGGTCGTACTCCAGAGGCAATAGATTTCCCTGTCCCCCATAACCCGCCCGTCAGGGCCGTCCATGATCACCTCGGTGCTGTGGACGTTAAACCCGAACTAACCAACCAACCAGTCGTCTCAGCAAGAGGTATAAATTCTCATGTCGGCTAAACCAAAGGTACAGCTCTGAATTTATTTTCAATTTGATTTCGACTGTAGCCGTAGCTAAACTGACACTTCCCTTGAACTATCGTGGTCGATCTATCTTCTATTCTGGTGCCATAAGAGTGGATCGTTTAACCCTTTGGCTGTTGGTAGCGCTTTTTGTCGAGGTGATTCCTACAGTGAGAGTCACCTCGACAAAAAGTGCAACCGACAGCCAGTTTAACTCATTCAGTCCGGCGCACGTATTTCCCAAATTTTGGAGGCGTCACCTAACGACTATGCACCAGTTGCGGGAGATGGATCGACCATGATAATTCAAGGGTAGTGCCAGATTAGCTTGGCGCCGACAGGCGCCAAGCTAATCTGGCACTACCCTTGAATTATCATGGTCGATCCATCTCTTGCTGTAGTGCGTCAGGGCTGGATGGGTTATGCCAGCTTGTCAGCTTGGACTAAGGGTACAGCACGTATGTACAGATGTAAGTGTAAAATCAAAGAACAGTGATAATTTTCCATGTATAAAGCGTGTTTAACAAATTATGATGGATTCAACACTTAGCTTTCAGAGTTGCAGAGTGCACGCGATGTAATTATAACTGATCTGCTGCACGTACCACGTCTCAGCGTGAAAAAAATAATTTTGTTGACATTTTCAAGTACTGCATAGCAGGACTACAGTTACACACGCACGCACGCATGCACGCACGCAAGCAAGGACATACGCTCAAAAGCACGCACACGCGAGCGCACACTACACAAACACACACACACACACACACACACACACACACACACACAGACACCTTCCCCACCACCACCCCATCCCTCACTCTGAACGCGCGTGTATCTCGTCCCAAAATGTAGTAGCAAACCACGAGGCCTAGGTTGGCGTTAGTCTCAGTAGAAAGCATGAGCTCCAGAGACTCTGTGCCTGTACAATGTGGTGGTGTGTGTTTGTCTACAGACAGAGACGTCAGCTTCAATCATTACGCTTTATCTTTTCGCAAGAAAAATTACTGTTCTGTTTCGGGGCATCAAACTACCACAGTGTTTAGGTTCTGAGATTGTGGAGCAAAAAAGTATGTATATATGTGATGAGTACTTTTACAGGTCCCAAAGACCAGCGTTTGATAGCCAGGGGCGGATCTGCGCGGGATGGGCGGGGAGACACTGGCCCTCCCTCTCCCCATCCTCTTTGTTTCTATTTTTCAGCCGCTGGAAGCAAGGTCTAGCGTCGGGGAGGCATTGTGCGTTAGGTTGAAGGTGCCGAAACAAAAAGATGGAATGACCCCACCCCCACACCCCCACCCCCACACTCCTTAACGTAACTGATATGCCCCTGATTCACGTCGCAAGAGATGGATCAACCATGACAGCTCAAGGGTGGTGCCTTATTGGCTTGGCGCCTTCGATTGTGAACTATTATAGTTTTGGAGTTCTGGGAGTGAAGGGGGTATCTGTGACTGAGCAACAGGTACATTCGAAATGACGCCAATTTCATATTGGCAATACGCCTGAGCTATCATGGTCATTCATTTTCTCGGATTTGGCGCAGACATGCAACCCCTTTCACTTCCATTGAAATCTGTCTTCATTCAACGTCAAGGAACCCCAGCCGTCAAACGTCACGGAACCCCAGCCGTCAACGTCAAGGAACCCCAGCCGTCAACGTCACGGAACCCCAGCCGTCAACGTCACGGAACCCCAGCCGTCAACGTCACGGAACCCCAGCCGTCAACGTCACGGAACCTCAGCCGTCAACGTCACGGAACCCCAGCCGTCAACGTCACGGAACCCCAGCCGTCAACGTCACTGAACCCCAGCCATCAACGTAACGGAACCCCAGCCGTCAACGTCACGGAACCCCAGCCGTCAACGTCCCGGAACCCCAGCCATCAACGTCAAGGAACCCCAGCCGTCAACGTCACGGAACCCCAGCCGTCAACGTCACGGAACCCCAGCCATCAACGTCAAGGAACCCCAGCCGTCAACGTCACGGAAGCCCAGCCGTCAACGTCACGGAACCCCAACCGTCAACGTCACGGAACCCCAGCCGTCAACGTCACGGAACCCCAGCCGTCAACGTCACGGAACCTCAGCCGTCAACGTCAAGGAACCCCAGCCGTCAACGTCACGGAACCCCATCCGTCAACGTCAAGGAAACCCAGCCGTCAATGTCAAGGAACCCCAGCCGTCAACGTCACGGAACCCCAGCCGTCAACGTCACGGAACCCCAGCCGTCAACGTCACGGAACCCTAGCCGTCAACGTCACGGAACCCCAGCCGTCAACGTCACGGAACCCCAGCCGTCAACGTCACGGAACCCCAGCCGTCAACGTCACGGAACCCCAGCCGTCAACGTCACAGAACCCCAGCCGTCAACGTCACGGAACCCCAGCCGTCAACGTCACGGAACCCCAGCCGTCAACGTCACGGAACCCCAGCCGTCAACGTCACGGAACCCCAGCCGTCAACGTCAAGGAACCCCAGCCGTCAACGTCATGGAACCCCAGCCGTCAACGTCACGGAACCCCAGCCGTCAACGTCACGGAACCCCAGCCGTCAAAGGAAAGCGGATACAAAGCGGTTTCAGCAAGAGGCATAGATCCTCATGAGCCCCCCGCAACTGCGGGGTCATGAGGATCTATGCCACTTGCAGTTGGATCGTGTTCCCTTTTTCTTGGCGGCGATGTGGTTAAACAAGGTATCTCGGCGGCGATGTGGTTAAACAAGGTATCTCCGCTGACGGCTACGTAATCGTGATTACAAAACATGTCTTGCGTCAAGTATACTTTACATTCGTCATGATCAGTTAGATCAAAACATCGCCGTTTATCGTAGCCACCCGGTTTTTTTTTTTGTTTTTTTATGATACTGTAAACGTGGTGATTAGGAACAGATAAAGGCTGGCGGCAGTTCAAATGAGAATGTTTCCAAGTTATTTATTGAGAATTCACTCAAGCCATACGGTAACTGCCGACTATCTCCAAACACGAATGCTAGTTCTTTTTTTTTTAAATTAATTATTCAGCATGAACTTATTTTGGGCGCCCAGCATCAATAGCTGCGGAAATCTCGTATAACATTGCGTCCGGAGACCTTATACGACACGTTTGCAGCTTTTTAATGAGAGGCGCATAGAATGAGTTAACCACTTAACCGCCGGGGCAAGGCGAGTGCTACCCAGCTGCAAGGGACATAAACCCTCATGAGCCTCCGCTACAGCGGGGGCTCATGAAGGTTTATGTCTCTTGTCATTCCTGTGTTGTTAAATCTATGCCTATATGTGTCTTATTTGCATCTGTGTTCTTCACGCGAATGTCGATCAGGGTGCAGTCATTTCAGACGCGAAAATCGTAGTCACTATCTGCGAAGGGGTTAATTCTGAAAAAAAATGGAAGAGAATAAGAATAAGAGTACTTTATTATCTCGAAAAGAGAAATTCGTCTCGTCACCCCAGGTGCAACTCGCAATCACACACACTCACACAACAGTTTACAAACAAATGGACAATAACATACCTACAAAATGGACAATGACTCGGGACGGGTGAAGCCCGTCGCCAAGGCATCTAAAGGCCGGCGCCAGTGGCCTCATCCCGACCCGAACCTTCTTGACAAAAACAGAATACTAAGACAACCCTATGTGTCCTGAACACACTATTATACGTTCTTTCCTACTTGACTAAAGCTAGTACATGAAATACAAGTTAACGACGGAAACAAAATACCGTCGACAGAGAAATGATCTCAGATCTAGGCTACATTGAAACAGCAGTCAAACCTGCACCTGGGGACCCGTCGCCATAGTACAGCGCCGGTGTAGAGGGCGACCACTACGAGGTTTCAGCATGCACTACGAAGCTTTAGCGTGCGGTACGATGTTTTTCAGCATGCTGTGCGATGTGTCCTAAGGTACGCAGTACGGTGCTTCTGTCTTTAATCAGGCCCGGATCCAGGGAGGGGGCATGTCCCCCACCCCCCTCTCAGACCCGAAATTTGTTAAAATGCTATAACAAAGTCCCTTTTTGGGGGTGTTTGGCCCCCCCCCCCCTTACTGTTGGTTTATATTTTCGCGAACGACCCCCTCCCCCCCCTCCCCGCAACCCGTCATTTGATATTTGTACTCCTCGTGGAAACAAGATCAGCCGCCTATCCCCCCCCCCCTGTTTGATTTTCCGGCTCATGTGGAAACAAGATCCGCCGCCTTAACCCCCCCCCCCCCCCTCCCCAACTTTTGATTTTTCGTCCCTTGTGGAAATAAGATCTAGCCTGGGTGGAGGCCTTTTGCATCAGGTTCAAGGTCCCAAACAAGATGTTGCCCCCCCCCTCCCTCCGGAGCAAAGTGATCCGGCCCTGTTAATGTTATTAATAAATGCAAACTGTATTGCACATGCATCCCGGTTAGTTAGTTCGGGGTTTAACGTCCACGGCACCGAAGTGATAATGGATGGCCCTGACGGGCGGGTCATGGGGGACAGGGAAATCGATTGCCCTATGGAGTACGACCTGAACATTGATCAACTCAGTCGCACGCCAACTGTGCCACTTTGATTTACCAGGACCTTTCAAACGGACATTCTATTGAACAAGCCCGTCTTTTCCCCCTGGATTGCGAGTTCAGCTACCGGGGCCGGGACGGCGATTCGAACCCACGACCCGGCGATTCCCTTCGTTCTCCTGCTCTGACGCTTAACCGCCTGAGCTGACATGCATCGCACTGCTCAGATATCCACCGTTCATAAAGTGGTCTGAGAAGCAAGTTACACAATATTGCTCATCACACGAAAAGAAGCCAAGGTACTCAGACAGACTAAGCTAATGCAATGTTGTTCTATGAAAGCATGATGCCTTACCATTCCTCGCGGTTAAAGTGTCTGCCTTACGCATACACCGTGCCATTTTGTAAAACGAACACCCCCGTATTTTAATTGATTGCACTTGAGAGCCTCATTCTACCTATTTTTGCTTAACTCATTCAACCATGGCACAGCAAGATATGGATCGACCTTGATAGTTCAAGGGTGGTGCCAGAATAGCTTGGCGCCTGTAGGCGCCAAGCTATTCTGGCACCACCCTTGAACTATCATGGTCGATCATTTTCCTGAATTGTAATACAGTCTTCTCTAGACAACTAAAAAACGTTGAAGATTTAGACCTAAGGACACATTGTGTTAGAACTTACATGCTACCCAGTGTCGTTCGTGAGATTCACTGTGAAGAATTTCTACTTCTCGGCGAAACGACAGTAAAGTTTGGTTGATTACAAGTTCCACGCATTTGTAAATTACGCTGATTATAAAACTGTATAATTAAAAAACAAAAATCACGATAAAGTGTTCCTTGATTGTTTGTGATTAGATATTATAGTTGCATTTGTTTTTACGTTTACGAGTTGACGACGATACACACATCTGATTGGTTAGTTTGGGGTTTAACCCCTTCACGGCCGAGAAAAAGTGAACACGATACAACTGCAAGAGACATAGATCCTCATG
Source organism: Semisulcospira habei (assembly GCA_036245525.1). Taxonomy (NCBI): domain Eukaryota; kingdom Metazoa; phylum Mollusca; class Gastropoda; family Semisulcospiridae; genus Semisulcospira; species Semisulcospira habei. The sequence continues at coordinate 146,031,887 of BTPG01000004.1, read as the reverse complement.
AGCCCCCGCGAGTGCGGGGGCTCATGAGGATCTATGCCTCTTGATGAGACCAATTTGTCTCCACGTTTCTTGGTCGGTGTTGGCTTTTGGTCGTTGAATCAACAATAATTTCAGAAACAGATGAAAACAATGTACGTACAGGGGCAGGGGAGGGAATAATGTCCACAGTACGATAACGGACTGCTCTAACGGGCGGAGTTTGGGGGAACATTACGGGGACAGCTATTAGCTGCGGAGGTTTGGGCTATGTTAGTTCAGGTTTAACGTCCACAGCACCGAGGTGATCATGGACGGCCCTGACGGGCGGGTTATGGGGGACAGGGAAATCTATTGCCTATGGAGTACGTCCTGAACACTGATCAACTCAGGCGCACTCCAACTGTGCCACTTTGATTTACCAGGACCTTTCAACGGAGATGCTATTGAACAAATCCGATTTTTTTCCCCTGGATTGTGAGTCCAGCTACCAGGGCCAGGACGGGATTCGAACCCACGACCCGGCGATTCCCTTCGCTCTCCTGCTCCGACGTTTAACCGCCTGAGCTATTTTGGACTCTCATTAGCTGCGGAGTAAGACCTGAACACATATCAGTGCCTCTGTGCCACTTTCCACAGACATGTTGTTAAAGCAAGCCCGTCTTTTTTCCCTGGATTGTGATTGGACGGGGACTGGGGACTCGAACCCACCACCCGGCGATTCCCTTCGCTCTCTTTCGCTCCGACGCTTAACCGCCCGACCTATTTCTGAATCTAAAACACATTTATGCTGGTCTGGATTCTGCACCTTACCGCACCGGACAGTAAGGTTCAAATCACAGACTAGCACACAAACAAAAACTTGTTTAATGTAAACTTTAAAAATAAAAATAAAAAACCCAACGGGTTACTTAACCTCAGGCAGCATAAATGAAGTGTTCTGAAGGGTTTATTGGAAGAGATATTCTCTACGATAGAAAGATTATCTCTTAATGACTCTGTCGCTGTATCATTTTGTTGTAAAGCGGGTCTTTCAGTGTATCTTAAACACTAAGACTCGGGGACGATACAAACTTCCCCGTATCAGACCGTCTGTCAAACAGTGGGAAAACACGCGTGAGAGATTTACCTTGTGCAACAGAGTCGCTGTATTAACTCTTTCTACCCTAGACACACCACATCAAGATATGAATCGAACACGATAGTTCAAGGATGATGCCAGAATAGCTTGGCGCCTATGGGCGCCAAGCTATTCTGGCATCACCCATGAACTATCATGGTCGATCTGTGTCCTGCACAGCAATGCAGTCTTCATCAGACAACGGCAAATTTTGGGATTTCGGTGTTGGGGTAGAGTGAGTTAAAAGAAGGCCCGTCACAGTCACGTTTAAATGCCAAAAAGACTTCCTCTGTTTGAGGACGAGAGAGAAATAAATGAGACCCTCCTTACCGCCAAGAAGCATGCATTCGCGTGAGCTAAGCTGCAGGGGCTCATGTGAATGCATGCCTCTTGTAGCCACAGTGCGTTTGGCCCAAACAAACTACCAGATCGGATTTTTTTTTTTATGTTAAAAACTCATTTAAAAAAAACAAAAAAACAACAACAACAAAAAAAAAAACACGAACTCAGGTTGTCACGTTATTTCTTATCAACGAAGTTCCTACGGAATAACGCCCACAAAAAGAACGTCAGCGGCAGAAGAGGATTTTCAAACATGTCTTACAGCAAGATCCGATAACCCGTGTGCCACCAGGAGCCCTGCAGGGGCCACAACCAGTCCGTGGGGTCGTGTTTTGGAAGATAGGAGAACACAGTGGGTCCTGTGGTTTTTCTGTGCCTGTGCTACTGACTGCTCGTATTCGCGCCGCACACGAAAAAAGTCTCTGTGTGCGCTGTGGAAATACGAGACGAGCTTGTCTGTGGAAAGTGATTAACATTATTATTTGATAAGTTAAAGTGACCTGCTCTTCCAAAAAGGCTAATGTTTGTTCTTTGACACGCTCCTAAATAGTGTCCGAATATCCGAATCCTTTTCAGTAGCATGATTTGCGCAGACAGTATCATATTTGATATTTTTTTCATTGAGGACATGCAGAGCGGCATCGACTCTGCGTCAGTTCGGCAATCTCACAGCACTACGTCGCATTATGCAGGGAAGCTCTGCGTCTAACCACCAGTTAAAGCAAATACTGGCGACCTGCTAGGGGTCTCTCGGCTATGGAGAGCCATCGTGTGTTTCTTGTTCGCACGCCCTGTACCAATCGGACTCAGTTATAGTCAGAGACCAAGTCTCTGTTTTTGCGAATTGGTCTGTCGGCGCTAGAGATTGAACACAAAATCCTCTTTTGTGAATTCCAAAGTGTATTCTTTTTTTCTTTGATCTAATTTAATAACACAGTATGTTCATTGGAAAAAAATAACGAATAATAAGATCTAATCAAATGAATATCGTGCCAATTTTTTTCTCTCAAAAGGAGGGGGGACCAGGGATAGCCTACCTCCCCCCCCCCCTACTTTTTCAGTGGGGGAGCCCGCCCCCCCCCCCCCCATCCGCTGCCAAGCCCCCTCCTCATCCCCCCACCCTCGTGCGCCATTGCAATATATACAGTATTGTGACACGTACACAGCTACTGACTGTGGCCTTGATCAATGGCATTGCCTGCTTGACTTGGTGCCACTCGAGGCGCCAAGCTTATCAGCACTACCCTTGAAGTCAATCCATCTTTATCAGCGACTGTCGTGTGAGATGGCAAATAGTAATCCTTTCACTTCCATTGAACTTGAAATCTGTTTCCTTGACTTGAAATGTCAGTTCTTGAATGCAATGCCAGTGGCCAAAGAGCCCAAGGCCTCCTAGGAACATGGATGCAAATTGGCGTCAGCAAGAATCATAGATCCTCATGAGCTCCCGCAACTGCAGGGGCTCATGAGGATCCATGTCTCTTGCAGCTGATTGGTTCGTTTTCACTTTTTCTTTCGACAGTGAAGTGCTTAATAATAGCGGGCGATCGTAAATAATGATCGAGAGCCATATCAGGTGAGCAAAGTGTCCTCAGGGCTACGCCAGTCGGTATCAGCTGAGATCCACACGGACGAGAACGTGTGGTTAAAAAAAAAAAACACAACAACACAGGATTGGGATAGTTTTTGCGAAACGGTCCACCACTGCAACACTGCATGATACAGCACCATGTGCGATTTCCTGCTGTGCGTGTTACAGAGGCGGTCGCCGCTGACCAATATCCCGTGCGGCCTGTGCAAAAGACCAGAGTGTATCTATCTATACACGGCTGTACTGACGCGAGCCACGAGTGGCCGGCCGACTTCTCGCAGAGGGCCTTTTGCTCATACTGGGCTAAATCAGCTCTAAAACCGGACAGGGGCATGTCAAACTAAGAATTATGCCCACGTTGTCTCTCAAGTGTTTTTATAACCAGGCCGCAACACACGCGGGGGGCCGCCGCGACGTCAATAGTAGATCCTTATAAAACACTTGTACTTTTCACTTCAGCACTTGAAACGTCCGCAATAATTATTGCCGCACGATGCGCAGATCCTCATGAGCCCTTGCTGACAGTCGGCGCTAATGAGAGTATGCCTGACTGACCTCATCTAAATCTGCCTTTCTTATGGCGGACAGAATCCGGTAGGTCCCAGAAATAAGTTAGTTTTACGTATGGTCGACAACGCATCGTATTTTGAAACAAACCCTTGAATCCTGTCAGCGGATATCTTTGTTAACTCATTTCAGCCCGGCGCACGTATTTCCCAAATTTGGGAGGCGTCATCTAACGACCGATACACCTGTTGCAGGAGATGGGTCGACCATGATAATTCAAGGGTAGTGCCAGATTAGCTTGGCGCGATCCTGTCAGCGGACGGAGACTGACCTGTCTCTCTGACATCTTTGTTAAGACATTCAGCCCGGCGCACGTATTTCCCAAATTTGGGAGGCGTCATCTAACGACTATGCACCTGTTGCAGGAGATGGATCGACCATGATAATTCAAGGGTAGTGCCAGCTTAGTTTGGCGCCGATAGGCGCCAAGCTAATCTGGCACTACCCTTGAATTATCATGGTCGACCCATCTCCTGCTGTAGTGCGTCAGGGCTGAATGGACTAATTCAACGCTATAAGAGTCCAAGACTTCCGAGAAACATGGACACAGAGTGGTGAGCAAGCGGTATTGATCCTCATGAGCCGCTGCAGTTGATCATGCGGGGGTGGGTGGGTGGGGGGGGCATGAGAATTGATATCTCTCGCATAGTGTGGGTGGTGTACAATAGTTCTAGACAGCGAAGGGGGTTAACTCAACGCTTAAGAGTCCACGTTGTCCCAGGAACGCGGATACAAAGTGGTGTGAGGCAAGAGGCATAGATGGCAGTTGCGGGGGTTCATGAGGATCTATGCCTCTTCTAGGTGCATCGTTTTCTGTCGTGACTTTTCCTTGGGCAGAGGTTTGCTTGTTTGGATCAATCCAGTCTGCATGTAGTACATAGCATGAGTCCTGTCAGGTGAGGAAACCCGATGTCGGCCCCATGACCTTGTGCGCATTGGGAAGCTTATACCTCTTACTGACCCAGTATGCTAAGATCTCCGGTCCGACGTCGGTCGTTCTGGTGGGCCAACTATGGCGGAGGTCAGCCCAATGGCCTCCGAGTTTTGCGTGCCGGGTGAGCGCTGTTTGATTTTGTGCTCCGCAATTGTTCTGTACTTAGCAGTAAATGTATTGTGACTTACCAGGAAGATCATAAATAACGATGCCTTAAAACGGTCAACACAACATGCAGTAAGCCCTCTCCAAAATCAAATCGACGCGCAGCAAAGTGCTACTCAGCACACACACCCCATGCGAAGGCACTAGAAATGTCAAGGACGTGTGAACCATTTTTTTGTTGTATATATATATATATATGGCTTTTTTTGTAACACAGTGAAACCCGTTTTGACCAATCAGCTGCTTTCTTTTGTATGTATTTACTTTTTAAGTCCGAAAATAGTCGCAAAAGGCAGATGCTCTCTCAAAAGAAGTATTTAACGACAAAACGTGTCACTTCTCGTTAACCCATTCAGCCCCGACACACCACTGCGAGACATAGATCGAGCATGATAGTTCAAGGGTGGTGCCAGAATAGCTTGGCGCCCATAGGCGCCAAGCTATTCTGGTACCACCGTTGAACTATCATGCTCGATCTGTCCCTAGAATAGTAATACAGTCCTTCAGAGGGCAACTTCAAACGTTTGTGTTAGTTAGTTAGTTGTTTGGGTTTAACGCCGAGCAGGCGACTAAGGCCATCTCACGGCGGCCAAACGTTTGTGGTTGTGGTCCTGGGGCACAATGTGCTGAAGACCATCATTCAGGTGACTAATCTTTTATATAAAGTTTGAAGGGACAAAAACAAACAACCGAACAGCAAGGCTTGAAAAATATGTTATAGCAATGGCAGCAGTACTGTCTGTGAAAAAGATAAATCCAACAAAGAAAGAAACACGCTTTAAAAAAGACAATTACAACACAAGTGACGTGTGTGTATGTCGACGTAAGTTTTGTGCTACGTGTTTGTGCTTGTGTATTTGCGTCATTTTCTTTTTACGTCATTCTAAATTCTCACTATACAGGATGACGTCTTTTCTTTTTCTCGTGTTCTTTACTGTTCTATGTTTGTTTCCATGTCACCTGAAGAAGGATCTTTGATCCGAAACGTCGTTCCTTGTTTCTATTTTAAAGGGTTTTCCACCACTATCTTCTGTTTTTCTTTCACATAAAATCCTAGCGGCAACGGTTTTACTACAATTACATTGTATTTAAGCGTGTTTCATTGTTTGTTGGGATTTTTTTTCACATGGCACACGTTTGATCTGCTGGGACTGGGTTTTGTTGGTGAGAAGACAGACATGATGTGAGAACACAGACATCATACTTGGATCCATAGTCAGAAGTACGTTCCCTCTTGCCCAACATTCAGGACCTTACATACCAAGGGGAATTACTCAGCGCTGGACATACACCCGTTTAGACCCCCTGCCTCCTCGTACCAGGCGCCAAATCGCCAGCCCACATAAAAATACGCAGGTCAATAAGAAGTCGATCATATACATCATATACAACATTCAAGACGGGCGTCCGTGGCGCAGTGGTAAAGCGCCTGCCACCAACGCTAAAGGTGCGAAGTTCGATACCCGGTTCCGGAGCCCGTCGGAATTTTCTCCTCGTAAGTGTCACCATTATAATTCGGGCGGACCGTCGGGGGTTCTTTCTCCGGGTACTCCTGCTCTTCCTCCCTCTTTACTCTGGTACCGGTCTCGGGCCACTTTCTAAATTTCAATTACGAGCGATCAAAAGTTCCGAAACCTCAGTAGCTGAGCTGACCCTTCGCACCACGTGAATGTCATGTGTCTGTCTTCACAGTGAATTCGTGTGTTTCACGTGAGCGTGCGTGTTGGGTTCAGTTCGCGGTGCTTTCAGCCGATCGACAGAATTGGATAAAGCGCTTATATAATAACCGGTATTATTATTATTAACTCATTCTGCCCGCGAAACATCACAGCACGATATGGCTCCACAATGATAGTTCAAGGGTGGTGGGAAAATAGCTTGGCGCCTATTACTGAGTCGCCAAGCTATTCTGCCACCGCCCATGAACTATCATGGTCGATCAGTCTCCTGAATTGTAATGCAGTCCTCAAAGGATCACTCCAAAATGCTGGTATTTCGTACCTCAGCACAATGAGTTGAAGAAAATTAACTCATTCTACCCCAGACACACCACAGGAAGATAAGGATCGACCATGATAGTTCAAGGGTGATGCCAGAATAGCTTGGCGCCTATGGGCGTGTCTGGGGTAGAATGAGTTAAAGAGAGGTTGTGTGGGTACAACACGTGTGCCCTGCGTAATGTTAACTCATTCAAGGCAACCTCTGCATCAATAGCTGTGGAAGTGTCGTATAGCGTTTCCACCGGCGACGCTACACGTCACTTTCGCAGCTACTGATGCGTGGCGCTTTGAGCGAGTTAATCTGCCCGCTGCCACACACTATCACACTTGCATTCATCTCATTCTACCCCAGACACACCACAACAAGATATGGATCGACCATGATAGTTCAAGGGTGATGCCAGAATAGCTTGGCGCCTATGGGCGCCAAGCTATTCTGGCATCACCCTTGAACTATCATGGTCGATCTGTGTCCTGCACTGCAATGCAGTCTTCAGAGGACAACGGCAAAATTTAAGGATTTCGGTCTTGGGGTACAATGAGTTAAGGCATTTCTCCGACGCTAATTTGATTTGCCGCGTATCAGTATACAACACTCGAGGCTCGACACCGCTATCAGGGAAAATAAGTGTTGTAGTTGTAGGTTTCCCTCACCCTGTGATATTACCACAGGAGCCGAGCTGCACGGTCTCCGAATGTCAGAAGTTGTTCGATATATCCTACTGACGCTCGGAGCCTGTCAGGGGACAGAACTCTTAGCATAAAAACAATCTTCGATTTCCTCCCCCTTCTGGTAATACGTCGCTTCTGGAGTGCAAAACCACGCGCCTGCGTCATACGAATGTCGTTAAGCTGCACATTAAAATAAGTTCCTGCGCCATTCAATCTTCCTAAACTGCCCATACCTCCGTACTCGTAAACCTCTCACATTACCTTTGTGGCTGGTATCCGCACTTTGCTCACGAGCGTTTTATTCACAAAACCTGCAACTGCCATCAAACACCCTCTTACGCAAGCCGCCAGCCGTAACCAAACTTTCCCTACCGCAAGTATTGGAAGAGAGCGCCGCCAGTCTGCAAAAAAACCATAGATCTTCATGAGCCCGTGCAGGCTATCACCGTAGGTGGTAGCCTGCACGTGCTCACGAAGATCTATGGTTTCAGTTCACGGCAGCTTGCAATGATTAATGAAGATTTGTTTCAGAGATAAAGCACAGAATACGCGGTGTAGATTGAGTAACCCATTTTCATGAGCTGTATATCCTCTTAAGCCCCTAAGACAGTGCCCTCCATGAGTCTTGAGCGGCATAGATTATCATCAGCTGCTGCAGGCATTGGGGGTTAGTGAGATTCTGCGCACCAGTCTTGCTGCTTCTGTTTTCATCTGTGTTGCACAGCGTGATATAAGGGGCCTATCGTGCGCTGAAAAAAAAAAAAAAATCCATAAAATTCCTTGATTTCGGCTATGAGGCCCGACAGACTACTGAAGAAATCCTATAGGATTATAAGCCACTGTCTGGCTCTACACACCACCTGTTGGCCCCATCGTTTCTGTGGTCCCAAGGTAAGGGGGGTGGGGGGGAAGAGGCCGGAAGGAGGGTGGGGGTGTGGGTATTTGAAAGGTGTGTGTGTGTGTGGGGGGGGGGGGTATAAGTCTTTAGGCATTAACTCATTAAGCACTAAAGTCAAAATTTCAAATCCTGCAGCTGTCCTCTGGTGGAGGCAATGAGACAGATCAACCATGATAGTTCAAGGGTGGTGCCAGAATAGCTTGTCGCCTTTAGGCCTTTAGGCGCCAAGCTATTCTGGCACCGCCCTTGAACTATCATGGTCGATCAACCTCTTGTTGCTCAGTGTCAGTGCTAGGGGAGGGGGTGGGGGGGGGGGTAATTCTGTGAAATTACTGCGGGTCTATGAAGCGGGATGCAAAAGCATTAGATTTTCCATAAAGCGTGGCCCCAAGGAAACCCCGCGAAATAAAAGAACAATACTCTATCCCTGTTCGCCTTTGAACCTGGAAAGTTACTGCCTGCGGGCACACGCATCGATATAGGCTAGAACCACCACATCTTCCTCCTTTTGAAAAGGATAGACGTTGCTTGTATGACGTGCTCTGTGGAGTAGATGTTAATGCTGTCTCGTCCATGCTTGACAAGCGGCACCGATTCTCTGCGTTCGCAAGGGACCCACGAGAATCGATGCCTACAGTAGATCTAGAGCTTTGGGTCTATTTTCTCTTCTTGGCGCAAAGACAAACGACATCTGGTACCGTCATCATCGCATGACGTCATTGCCCTAGCTCGTGCGCAGCGTGCGACCCAAACACACGGGGACTTAGCGGTACAACACGGTGATTATGGCGGGAAAAGATGAAGATTGATGGGTTTTAGCTTAGGTGGCATTTTAGGTGTATACAAACCAAGGGGAATCACAGCGCTGGACAGACAAACAGTTAGATCCCCTGCCCCCGCATATCAGGCACCCAATCGCCAGCCCACAGAGAAATACGCAGGTATAGAACAAGACGATCATTTCCATCCTCAAAAAGATGCATCAGGTCTCTTATATAACCCATGTCTTTCTCCGGAATTTAGGAAGTAGGCAGGAGAAACATACATACACAAACATGAAGGTGCGCTACTATATGTGGTCGGGTAAATACCCTGATTTCCCACAGTAGATGCACATAACATTACACAACAATGTAACGATACAAATTTGCCTCGAGTTATAGATACTCACAAACCAGATAGGTGAGGCTAGCGCTGGCAGAATTGTATACAAACCAAGGGGAATCACAGCGATGGACAGACAAACTGTTAGATCAGGGGATCTAACTGTTTGTCTGTCCAGCGCTGTGATTCCCCTTGGTTTGTATACAATTCTGCCAGCGCTAGCCTCACCTATCTGGTTTGTGGGCGTTTTAGGTGACATTAACTAATTGGGAACGTTCCGCATGCGGCACGTCCCCAATGAGTTAATAATCACACATGCACACCCACAACAAAACCAAGAAAAAAAACAACCATGCATAGGTCATCTTACAGCATAACGTGTACGGAAAGACTTACTTAATGCGCACTGAAATACTATCAATTGTTTTCCCGTGGAAAACTGATCATTCAGTGATCCTAACCCTGCCTTTTTTCAGACGGGACAATACTCGCTACTGCGAATGTCCAAATTGTGTAGTTGTCACAATTGCTCTTGTTAATATGCGGTGGACAAGGGAGGGTTAAATTTATTTAAAGTTCGCTTTTCCTAGATAATATTCATAGTCTGTCTGGCGCTCTTTAAAGCGCGCAGAACAGACTATGAGTTTTACTTTCGAAAACTGAACTTTTCAATGAATTCAACTCTCGGCATTTTATGTAAATCTGCATAGTCCTGACACGGTTCATAAACTGTTGCATGATTCTGTCGCCTTGTCGGTAAACCGAATGAAATTCCACGGCAGTTTGAACACGCAGCAAACGCCAGACGCGTAACCACACGTTTTTATTCAGTGCAGCCGTTAGCGCGTCGATGTATTTTGCTGCCCGTACAGATACTGTTGTAGCAGAGACCAATAATAATAATAAACCCCACGGCCAGACTTCCCAAATTTGGAGGTGTTAATTACCTAAAGACCTGAAGGCGCCAAGCTCATCTGGCACCCTTGAATTATCATGGTCAATCCATCTCCTGCTCCTTCAGGCGCCAAGCTCATCTGGCACTACCCTTGAATTATCATGGTCAATCCATCTCCTGCTGATTCAGGCGCCAAGCTCATCTGGCACTACCCTTGAATTATCATGGTCAGTTCATCTCCTGCAGTAGGGCGTTGGGGCTGAAGGGGTTAACACCACTTGTGTTGAACTAGATCCTGTGTGTAGCTTTGCTTAACCACTTAAGTGCATCTTTTGAACAGTTACGGCGGCATTTAGCCTTGAAAAACAGCCACAAAATCCTCTCACCCTGCTGGATGACCCTGAGTGTGCTTTTGAACAGTTACGGCGGCATTTAGCCTTGAAAAAAAGCCACAAAATCCTCTCACCCTGCTAGGTGACCCTGAGAGTGCGTGTTGAAATGAAACTTTAATTACCAACGGATGAAGTAATTAGCACGCCATTTTTCGTACTTGCCGTTGCTGTGAGCCCTACGCTAGAAAACGCTAGGAAATAGAAAAAGAACAATAAAACAACAACAACAACAACAACAAGAGTGGAAATGGAAGAACAAAGAACGTGTACTATCTTAAGAAAAGAAGTACCCAACGGAGAAAGAAACACGCTTAGAAAAGACGGGTACAACACAATTTATTAATATTTCGGGTAAATACCCTTTGTCAAAATAGACAAACAAACAGAGACATCAGCCACATTCCTTCTGCGATTGAAGATAAGTAGCCGTTGATCTCTCTGTTTGTTTGTCTATTTTGACAAAGGGTATTTACCCGAAATATTAATAAACCGTGTTGTACCCGGCTTTTCTAAGCGTGTTTCTTTCTCCGTTGGGTACTTCTTTGCATTTTACACGCTTGGCAGTCACCTTTTTGGTCTGGATTGCAATATGTACTATCTTACACCTGACGCGTTGTACACTTGCTGTTCTCAGCGTCGTATCGCTGGCCTCCCACGGAGCAAAATGCAGTGTTCTTCAGACGCGTCCTCACGTTCTGACTACGTCATCAATTTTGCATTAGGCGGGCGCGCGGTAATCAGGAGTTGCGTGCGGAGAGTGCGTAAGGTGTGCAGGTACTTGAGGTAAAAACTGTAAACACGACTCGCATCACAATGTACCAAGACACGGCGCTATAGACTGACTTCAGCTGACTGCGTTTAACGCCGTGCTAGTGACTGTGAGGGCCGGGATATAAAAGCCTAATTTACGGCCATTTTAGCGCTGCAAGGACGGTAACTCCTACGTCGTTGGAGTAACCGCCCTTGCTGCGGTTGGGTTAATCCCTTCACTGCCAGCGAATGCAGGTTGCGTTTTTGAAATCATTGTACGTTAATTTTAGCGTCAAAGATCCCCAGCTGTTAAAGGAACAGGGACACAAAGTGGTGTCAGCAAGTGGCATAGATCCTCACAGTTGCGAGGGCTCATGAAGATCTATACCTCTTGCAGCTGGGTGGTGTTCAGTTTTCTTGGTATTGAAGGGGTGAAAGGCTATCGCAGCAAGGGGAGTAACTGTAATATTATCACGGCAATGTGGCGTAGACCCTACATGAATTTTGTCCAACGGCATGTTAAAATGAATGCGTGCCGGTGGAAGATTTCAGTAAGACCTTACAAATGAAGGTCGTACGGTCCAAAGTCTAAATTTGTTCACGCATATTCTGAAAATCTATTTCTGAGCCAATGGCATCACTTTTGAAATCCTCAGCTATCTTAATGAGCGAACGAAAGCGAGGTTTCTTGAGACCTTCATCTCACTGTTCGGGTCGCCGCGACCTACAACATTCTTTTGACGTCATACTTTGCAATTCTCTTCTTTTATTGTTCCAAAATGGGACATGTCTCCTGGATTTGTAGCCTGCAATGACGCGCAATAATTTTTTTTGGTTTAAATCATAATAAGACGGCGCCATGCTAAGTGTTCATTTTCAACCATACCAAAAGTATAAAATGTAAAGCCCGAAGTTGCTGTACTATTTTCAAAACTTATGTCAGTTTATCAGTTTAGATATGATAACGTCGTCGGAAGTCGAAATACAAATCATGCGAAGTGAATATGCTTCCTTTCTAAAACAGAAGCCACGTGTAGGATTTGTCATAATATATATATATATATATATATATATATATATATATATATATATATATATATATATATATATATATATATATATATATATATATATATATATATATATATATATATATATATATATATATATATATAAATCACCTTGGGCGTTTCTTGCAACCATTCGGCTTCTAGGCTTTGGAAATCCCGAGTTTACAGCAGTTCTTTGTTCTTTTTTGGATAGCAATGTTTCTCAAACAGGAAAAGACAAGCCAAAGAGGACAGTTTATCTCCCCTTAGGATGCAGGCACAGTAAACGCTCCTACACCACAGTCAGGATAACAATAAAATCGCTCAGGCTCTTTGCAGACTACAGGCGTTGGTGTAGGCACGCGCTTTGTCGATGAATGTACATCATATGTACAGCATGTATCTCTTCTGTACATTGTAATATTAGTTGTTTAGACCCGCTACAAAATGTTGGCTGTTGGACACATCTCGACGTTCGCGAACACACTCGCGGCTTCATGTGACCAAAAGCCAGTAAAATTAAACGCGAACTGTGTCGTGCATGTAAACAAGTAAAATATCTCGATTCAATTCCACAATCGGTTACACGATAAGCAGGGATGTTTGCAAAGTGCTAAACGGCAATTACTTGCGAGATATATGCTTTAATTTATGTCGACGTATTTTGCGCAGTGACAACGTTACAGAAGTGTAACAAATTTAAAAAAAAAAACACGTAATTCCGTCAGGAATGGAGGGAGCTGGTTGTCAAGTCATCAGTGGTGCCCCAATGGTCGGCAACTGATACTACGGGATATAGGTAGATAGAGAGATAATTCCGTCAAAGACACTTGATCCTGTGTCATACTAAATCATTTAATTGACGGATTAAGCGACAAGTCTGGTGACGTTTTTGTCACTCTGACATCACCGTGTCGAGGGCGTCTGGTGAAACTCTTTCTTTGAGATTTTTATTTCTTTATTCGACTTTATTTCATATCTGTTTATTATTATTCGACTCAACGTACTTTTTTCTTTGTGTTCGTGTGACGTGATGTCAGAATCGAAACAAAGAAACTTGACATTATACATGAAAGATTAATTATGCTCACTGATTGATACATATCATCTGAAGCAAACTTGTTAGTGGACAGAAGAAATGATGAGAGCTGTACATTGATACAATTTGTGAAAACGCATTTCTCTTCCAACGCCTGTATTGCAGAGTGCCCTTTCACCTCAAGAGCCAAATACAACGCCTGTATTGCAGAGTACCCTTTCACCTCAAGAGCCAAATACAACGCCTGTATTGCAGAGTGCCCTTTCACCTCAAGAGCCAAATACAACGCCTGTATTGCAGAGTGCCCTTTCACCTCAAGAGCCAAATACAACGCCTGTATTGCAGAGTGCCCTTTCACCTCAAGAGCCAAATACAACGCCTGTATTGCAGAGTGCCCTTTCACCTCAAGAGCCAAATACAACGCCTGTATTGCATAGTGCCCTTTCACCTCAAGAGCCAAATACAACGCCTGTATTGCAGAGTGCCCTTTCACCTCAAGAGCCAAATACAACGCCTGTATTGCAGAGTACCCTTTCACCTCAAGAGCCAAATACAACGCCTGTATTGCAGAGTACCCTTTCACCTCAAGAGCCAAATACAACGCCTGTATTGCAGAGTGCCCTTTCACCTCAAGAGCCAAATACAACGCCTGTATTGCAGAGTACCCTTTCACCTCAAGAGCCAAAACTGACTCGCGTTGAAGAACAGTAGAATAAAAGCGCAACAAGTGAGGGATAAATGCCCATGGCGGCTCAATTTTAGTGCCTGAGTAGCTTGGCGCCTACTGGCGCCAAGCTACTCAGGCACTACCCTTGAGCTAGCATGGTCGATGTATCTCCAGCAGTTGTCGTCGAAAGTGTAGAAGGAACAACACGGCAACGGTTCCTGATTTCTCATTCCGCACTTGAGTCAGTGGTTCAAGAAAACCTAGACACAGTTCTTTGCTAGTCACTGGAGCTGTAAACGACAAAGAACATCCTAAGGAAAGGAAGAAGCTCGCTTAGAAAGGTCAATGTCATCTCGCCGAGAAACGATAACGAAAGATTGCAAGTATATCTCTTTGAATGTCAATCTTAAAATTTATAACATCGTGTCATAATTGGCCTTTCTACGCGTGCTTCTTTCTCTGTTGGGATTGTTTTTACTTGTGTTTGACGGTTTGAATGTTGCATTTCAAAAAAAAACAAACATAGATCTTCATGAGCCAGTGTTTGGTGGTAGGCTGCACTGGCTCATGAAGATCTATGGTTTCAGTTCACGACAGCATTCAATGATTGCGCCAGACAATACAGGGTTGCAAGTTTACAGTATCACCTTCAAATGTATTCCTAGTATATCTACTGTGATATAGGTTTGCTAGGTTACAGTATCACCTTCAAATGTATTCCTAGTATATCTATACAGGTTTGCTAGGTTACAGTATCACCTTCAAATATATTCCTAGTATATCTATACAGAGTTGCTAGGTTACAGTATCACCTTCAAATGTATTCCTGTATCTATACAGGGTTGCAAGGTCACAGTATCACCTTCAAATGTATCCCTAGTATATCTATACAGGGTTGCTAGGTTACAGTATCACCTTCAAATGTATCCCTAGTATATCTATATAGGGTTGCAAGGTTACAGTATCACCTTCAAATGTATCCCTAGTATATCTATACAGGGTTGCTAGGTTACAGTATCACCTTCAAATGTATCCCTAGTATATCTATACAGGGTTGCTAGGTTACAGTATCACCTTCAAATGTATCCCTAGTATATCTATACAGGGTTGCTAGGTTACAGTATCACCTTCAAATGTATCCCTAGTATATCTATACAGGGTTGC
Organism: Semisulcospira habei; assembly: GCA_036245525.1. Taxonomy (NCBI): domain Eukaryota; kingdom Metazoa; phylum Mollusca; class Gastropoda; family Semisulcospiridae; genus Semisulcospira; species Semisulcospira habei. The sequence continues at coordinate 146,016,562 of BTPG01000004.1, read as the reverse complement.
TAGGTTACAGTATCACCTTCAAATGTATCCCTAGTATATCTATACATGGTTGCAAGGTTACAGTATCACCTTCAAATGTATCCCTAGTATATCTATACAGGGTTGCAAGGTTACAGTATCACCTTCAAATGTATCCCTAGTATATCTATACAGGGTTGCTAGGTTACAGTATCACCTTCAAATATATCCCTAGTATATCTATACAGGGTTGCTAGGTTACAGTATCACCTTCAAATGTATCCCTAGTATATCTATACAGGGTTGCAAGGTTACAGTATCACCTTCAAATGTATCCCTAGTATATCTATACAGGGTTGCTAGGTTACAGTATCACCTTCAAATGTATCCCTAGTATATCTATACAGGGTTGCAAGGTTACAGTATCACCTTTAAATGTATCCCTAGTATATCTATACAGGGTTGCTAGGTTACAGTATCACCTTCAAATGTATTCCTAGTATATCTTCCAATAATGCAGGTCAAAGGGCTCACAACTAATCAAGTTTCGATGTCGTAAAATCAAACATTTTGTCGGCCGCAAAACGTCTTCGGGCCCACGACGGCCGCAGTCGCCGGCCCGTGAACAGTCGTGCGCGGACCCACAGGGCCCTCATGGTCCGCGGACCTTTGCCTACTAGGGGCAGTAGGAGACCTCTTTTTCGTATAGATACACACGTGGATTGTAAGAGGATGGGTTGCAAAGTCTTGGTTGAGGCAATATAACATTTAGAAAATGTTGCATCGGCATATTTTAATGATAAAAATTCACCTTGGAGCAGATCGCTTTGATCAACAGCTTTATTTTATTTTATTTTATTTTTCTGGAGCCATTTCCGTTTTGCTGCTACAGGCGAAATTATTGCTAAGGTCCCACAGCTATTTTTTTTTTTTAATTTATTGTATTTTTATTTTATTTTATTTTATTGATTGAGCCATTGCCTATTGTTGGCTCAAAAGAAATTATCCCACCCCACCCCCCCCCCCCCCACCCCCCACCCCCAACTCGCCCTGTGACTCTAGAACAGTTGCAAGTTTCTGTAGCAGGGACTTCGAAGCATTTACTGTCCAACAGTTTGGGCCACTGGTTCACCTGGATAAGGAGCTCTTCGATCAGAGCTGGCCCCTGAGAGTCTCCGCATCACTCATCACCTTCGTGGTCTCTCCCATCTGCAAGAGAAATGGATTCTCATGAGCCGCTGCAAAGCAGCGGCTCATGAGAATCTATGTCTCTTGCTCAGTGGCGGCGGTCCGGCCCCTTCATTGACTCTACATCTGCGCGCCTCATACAGTGAAAGTTGTTTCACCGCGCGCTGTGACCTGCTAGTCGTTTTTCAGTGGAGCATGCAGACCGCTCCGTGGCACTGTACAGGGTCTCGACCAATGCCAGGTGAAATTGTCCGATGATAAGCTGAAGATAAGCGGGGAACCTCAGCCTGTGTTGTCAGTTCGAGTGCTCTCTTTGCGTTTAGGCACTCTGTAATTAGCTGCACAAAGGGAGAAGACTGGAAGTTATGACAAGAGTTTCGTGCCCCTGACTCGGAGCCTCTTATCGACGCTCCGAGTCAGAGGCACGAAACTCTAGCCATAACTTCGAGTTTTCACTCCCTGTGGTAACTGCTATGTCGGGTATCTTAGGTGATTTTCCACAAGCACAGAAACATAACTCTATCAAGCTAACCGCGTAGATTGCTTAGGGCTACTTTTACAATAAGCACTTGACAAATCTTCTTCATTATTATTATTATTATTATTATTATTATTATTATTATTATTATTATTATTATTATTATTATTATTAGACCGCCCCAAAACTTGGACGTGTGTATCAAGTATTAATACATTTCAAGCTGACAGCTCCCAAAACTTGATTTAGCTTTCGTATTCAACTGAGGCTGAAAACGGACTTGATGCTGAGCGTGTTAAACCCAGATACATCTTTCTTAACCCATTCTACCCCATCACCGAAATCCTCAAATTTTTGCCGTCGTCCCCTGAAGACTGCAGTGTAGTGCAGGACACACATCGACCATGATAGTTCAGTCAAGGGTGATGCCAGAATAGCTTGGCGCCCATAGGCGCCAAGCTATTCTGGCATCACCCTTGAACTATCATGGTCGATCCTTATCTTGCTGTGGCGTGTCTGGGGTAGAAAGAGTTAATACTGCTAGCGGAGGCAAACCTAAGTCATCAGTGTCAAGTCTATATTGTTAATGTTAACCCCCTGTCACCGACTGGCGAGACCACTCAGTTCTACCGAACGGTATCGACAGTAGCAATAATAATAATAATAATAATAATAATAATAATAATAATAATAATAATAATAATAATAATAATAATAATAATAATAATAATAATAATACCGTTATTATGTAGGCGCTTTTTCTCAATTTTTGGGCAAATCGACTCAAAGCGCCGCGAACTGAAACCCAACACGGTCATGGGGCGGTCCGTGGCGCAGTGGTTAAGGCGCCTGCCACCAATGCTAAAGGTGCGAGGTTCGATTACGGGTTCCGGCGTCGGATTTTTCTCCTCTAGTAAGTGTCACCGTTAATTCGGGCGGACCGTCGGGGGTTCTTTCTCCGGGTACTCCGGCTCTTCCTCCCCCACGACTTTGGTATCAGTTTCAGCCCACTTAATCAAATTTCAAATACAAACGATTTTGAATTTCCAAAAACTACAGTAGCTCGCTTGAGCTTGCCCTTAGCACCACGTGAATGTTCTGTGTTTATGTACAGTGTGTGAGTGAATGCGCGTGATTCACGTGAGCGTGCTTGTTGGGTTCAGTTCGCGGCGGCGCTTTGAGCCGATTTTCAATTGGGATAAAGCGCCTATTTAATGCGCTTATTATTATTATTATTATTAACACGCGCACTCACGTAACAGACACGGATTTACGCCATTACAAGACAGACGAAGGGCCAGTTCAGCTACTGAAGTTACAGAGATTTTTGATCGCTTGTATTTGAAATTTGTAAAGTGGCCTGAAACCGGTACCGAAGTGTGGGGGGGGGGGGGGGGGTGGGGGGGGGGGAGTGGGGGGGGGGGTGGAAGAACCGGAGTACCCGGAGAAAGAACCCCCGACGGTCCGCCCGAATTAACGGTGACACTTACCAGAGGAGAAAAGTCCGACGCCGGAACCCGTTTTCGAACCTCGCACCTTTGGCATTGGTGGCAGGCGCCTTAACCACTGCGACATTGATTTAACCCATTTAGCTCCACCGCGCTGCAGCATTAGATGGATCGACCATGATAATTCAATGGTAGTGCCAGATTAGCCTGGCGCCTTCAGGCGCCAAGCTAATCTGGCAATACCCTTGACTTATCATGTTCGATCCGTCTCCTACCCTTGAAATATCATGGTCGATCCGTCTCCTACCCTTGAAATATCATGGTCGATCCGTCTCCTACCCTTGAAATATCATGGTCGATCCGTCTCATGCAAAAGGTACATAGTCATTAGGTGGCACCTTCAAAATTTGGGAAATGCGGCGTTGGTGTAAATGGGTTAATATATTTAAAAGGGCAATGCACAACGACGAACATTATATATTTTTTGTATTAATTTTAAAATGTATTCATTTAGAAGTTTTCATTCCTAGATCGCTATTTTAAGGAACTGTCAAAATATTCGGGGATTGGCCGACAGAGCCAGTATCTAGAGATTACGTAGATTTACGGGTTGATTTCGCAATACTCTCTCTCTCTCTCTCTTTCTCTCTCTCTCTCTCTCTCTCTCTCTCTCTCTCTCTCTCTCTCTCTCTCTCTCTCTCTCTCTCTCCTTACCTTCATCTCTCTCGTTATCATCAGACACATTCTGACACCCGTGCGTCTGTTCTCAGTAACCCGTGTCGGACCTTCGCTATGCTCTCGACACTTGTACATGCCCGCCATTACCTCTAGCCTATCTTTATTATCTCCTGAGCAGGCGAATTCCAACCAAGGCCGGAAGGTCAGTCACTGGCTTGCTTACCTGTTGCTGGATAATTGGCCAGTGAGAGTGCGGAAAAGTCTTAAATTATCCAAAAGGCATAGATTCTCATGAGCCCCTGCAGTCGCAGGGGCTCATGAGAATCTATGCCTTTTGCTGTCGAACTCGGATGTAAATTAATCGCAAAGCTGTGAGAGAAAGAAAAATTTCGTTCTCTGCATGTGCGTTTCTCTGTAAAAGGTAAAGATTCTCTTGAGCCATGCAGTCACAGTATCTCTGCCATCGGAATTTATACATCTTTCTGGAGAATAAAAATAGTCGTGATCGATTTATTTGTCCTGATATTTTGAAAAACAGTCAACTGCTTTCGAATTTGAATCGATCTGCCTACATGCACTTAGATCTGACAGAGAGGGCTAGTCATCATGTACATCTATATTCCTCAAAGGGAGTAAGTTAAAGGTTTGTGACTGCGAGTCCGGCGGTACGTTAAGGTCTGGCCACTCCTGTGCCTGAAAACACGTCTGCTCGTTGTGATAAAGCCTTGACCTGTACCTGTGCAAGTGTGGAGTGAAATAGCATTAGAGCCCGATGATAGTAGCTTTGACGAATGCAAATCCACTGCGCCACCGCGTGCGCGCCACCGCCGCCTATTAAGCTGGGAAGTGTATTTTGTCTTGAGCTTAGTAGGCGGCGGTGGCGCGCACGCGGTGGCGCAGTGGATTTGCATTAGCCAAAGCTACTATCATCGTGCCTTTATGTGAAAAAGCTACAGAGTTTTTCACTGAAGGAGCACAAACAAGGGGATGGGAGGGGGGGGGGGGGATCCAAAGAGCCCTGCCACTTTCAATATATTTTTCTGCAACCGGAGGCATAAAGGGTGACGAAAACGCTGGATTAGTTTAACGCTTTAGGTCGTGTACTGGCAAAATATCGGGTGGCAGGTGGGGTTGGAGGGGGGGGGGGGAGATGGGTGGGTGGGAAAGGGGCGCAGTCTCTCCCTGCTTTTTTACTCTCTCTCTCTCTCTCTCTCTCTCTCTCTCTCTCTCTCTCTCTCTCTCTCTCTCTCTCTCTCTCTCTCTCTCTCTCTCTCTCTCTCTCTCTCTAACCGCGTTACACTGATGATATGGAAGTTTGAACGGTGCCTTTATCTCATATTATTACGACTCGACACTTGATTATAGTTTGTGACTATCATCAGACTTTTCCTATCGGAACATTTCATTTTGCCTTTTTATGTCGTTAGTGTGTGTGCACCGTCGTGCCTCTTGACAAGATTAGACTGTTGGCCAGTGGTGACTGTTGCAGGCTGTTGCTAATGACATTGTCCACAGGTTTTGGTGTACAAGGCACTATCCATATGATAAAGTCAAGGATGGGCAAGTAGCGAGAGTAGCGACTACATTTTGTAGTTTCGCTACTATTTGGAGTAGTTTGTAACGATCCAAACTACATATTTTTAAAAAGTAGTTGTAAAGCAGCGAACTACTAATTTGTCAGTAGCGAAGTAGCGAAAATGTATCTTTCGCTACGCTACTTTCCTTGCCATGTGACTTGCCCATCCCTTTCAGCCAAGACGAAGCGAGTGGCGAAATTGCTGTAGTTTCGCGCGAGATTGATCACTCGCTCAGCGAACGGAAGCATGATTGTGATTGGCCATAGACCAGAATAAGTTATTTATGGTCTATGGATTGGCTGATAGCAATAGCAAGCCACGTGACTTTCAAAAGCGCGCGCCAGTCTCAGTCTTTGTTCTTCAAATCAAGCACAAAACGCACAAATTTTTGACCGCAGAAGATGGAGAAACTTCCCACTTTGTTTGAACCGTATCTAGAATTTTTTCATCTCAAAGAAAAGGACAATGCATTTATATTCAAATGCAAGTACTAAAGAGTATTCAGCGAGCAGAAGACGACAGCATCCAATCTTAGAGCTGTTCTTAATTGGACGAACTTTTGATCGGCAAACCTAGATCGGAGAAGATCGGCAATCTTTTGGTTTGTTTCTTAATTGAGGTTGAACGAACCTAGGCGAACTTCAGCAAACCAGGTTTGCCATGGTTCTCTTTCTTAACTGAAGTGCTTGATTCGGCGTACTTACTGTCTGCGAAGGTGTTCAAAATGGCTGCCGCTTCGCGATTTGAACGATGTTTGTTTTTGTACTCCTTGCAGTAGCGACCCCATAAACAGCGCCGCGCCTCCCACAAATCAATAAAAATAGGTCTTGTTCTTCGCACGAGTGAAATATCGCCGTTGGGCATAATTGTTTGTATCAGTGACTGTCTTCTTATCTCCAACGCAGAAGAGGGTAAAAATTTTGACCAATCAGAGAAAAGGTTCGCCTTGCTTTGCTCAAACACATTGTGCGAACCTTTTGCGCCGACAGCGAACTATGGTTTGCCGAGGTTCGTGAGTACTACTTCGAACTAGGTTCGCCGTATCTTTAGATCATCCAATTAAGAACCAACCTGGTTCGTCCGAGATCGTGAACTCTAGTTCGTCAGAGTTAGCGAACTAAAGTTCGTTTAATTAAGAACATGCTAGGCTTCATCTCAAGGTTTGTTGACTTTTTGAGTTTTCCTATTTTGATTTTCTTACATTGCGAAATGCGTCCGGTTTTATTCTATCGGCATTCACCTGGGATGACAAAAGCTATATTAATTTATTTTCATTTACGGAAAGAATTCCATTTTCTTGTTTAGAGTGCTGAACAGGATATAATAGCCTATAAAACATAATGGCGGCTTTCCCCGTATAAATCGGTTTTAAATTTAGTAGGGGAGTTGTCCGAATGAATGCCGATCTATTGTCATCTATTACTAGTATTAGAATGGCTGGGAACACAACAGGTGAATCATCACTCATGCCCTTCGATCACTGTACTTTTTGATACCGAACAGAACACAAAGCTTCGGAATTAATTTATATTACAGAAAAGCCTAGAATAAATGCATGATGTTGGCAATGCCTCGCATACTTCATTTTTTTTTTCCATTTATTTATTTTACTTAGCTTAGTCTTTTTGAACACTTACGTCCTGACATTGTGATAAAACGTTTAGACCAAGTTGAATATGGATGGTCTTTGAAGGGGGTAAGTGGGAATAAAAATGATATTTGCTACGCCTATGTATGTTACAAATTTATGAACAAAACAAAGTGGGGAAAATCAAAAGAAAAATAATGATAATAATAATAAATATAATCATAATGATGAAAAAATAGGTAGGCCTAAGTATTGATAGCTATGATTATAATAATTTGAAATAATACTAAAGATATTGTATATTTAAGAAAAGGCTATTTTTGACTTTAAACTTGATTATTTACTTGAACTTCAAAATACTTATCAATCCCAGTTGTGATTACAGTTTTTAAAAAAGTAGTTTGAAAAGTAGTTAGCTACTTTTTTTAAAGTAGCGTAAAAGTAGCGAACTACATTTCTTCAAAATGTAATTGTAAAGTAGCGAACTACTATTTTTTACAAATGTAACTGTAGTGTAGCGGACTACTTTTTAAAAGTAGTTTGCCCATCCTTGGATAAAGTCACAGGTCTTACGTGATTGTGACTTAATTATTGAAAAGCGCAACGCGTGACTTAGTTTGTGCGCTGTGCCTCATCTATACTAAGAATCAGAGGTCACTTAAAACCTCTGCACTCAAACCGCTGGGCGAGTGGAAAATAGTCTTTTCCGCTGGCTCTGTGGTATAGATTGTGCAGATTCGTTGACATTATCAGCGCAAAACTGGACATTATCTTGTTTGCAGTGAAAACGCGCTATTGCTTTAATTTGTTTTCTTGCACTGTCAGTTTATCAAATTATTTTGTGTAGTTCTGTTTGACGGTTCACCTTTACCTATCCGGTTTGCACTGTGTGTATGATTGTTACTTTTGTGTGTGTGTGTGTTTCTTTTGTGTTGTGAGACAGTTTACATTCTTTTTGTGTTATAATCTTTTATGCCTGTGCTAGCCTCAATGGCGAAAGCGAGCATAAGGGAATGTACCTTACGTGTAGGCCATCTTAACGTGTTTCATCTTTACAATAAGATACCTGACTTAGCTTGTTTTCTTAACAATCCCACACCGTCACCGTTTCGCTTGTTTGGCGTCACTGAGACACGCTTGAGCTCGAACATCAGTGATGAAGCCATTAGTATCCCTAACTTTTCTGTAATCAGAAGAGATTCTTCCTCCCCAGGCCAAACAGGCATTGCCGTGTTCATCCACCAGTCTATTCAACACTTAGTCCGTAGACGGCAAGATCTAGAAGCCGCAGATGTTGAGTGCGTGTGGATTGAAGTAAAGCGTCCTTTTTTGGCTCCATCATACGTAGGCTTCTTGTACCGTAACCCGGCGGCTGACTTTAGTTGGTACGACCATTTCACCTGTAACTTAGATAAAGTCTGTAAAGTAAACACCGACATCATTCTAATGGGTGATTTCAATATCAATTTACTGAAACCCCACACCGCGTGGGAAACAACATCTTCCTTATTTGGGCTGGTGCAGCTGGTGCAGTCACCCACTAGGATTACTGCTGCATCATCCACTCTCATAGACCATATTTATACCAATAACCCTAAATCTGTGACTGACGTTTCTGTTCCCGACTTGAGCATTAGCGATCATTTCCCTGTAGTGTGTAAATGGGCTGCGCAAATTCCAAAGACTAAAAAGAAAGGTCATATCACCGTAACATATCGCTCTTTTAAGCATTTTAACCAAAACGCATTTTTACATGATCTTAGTAATGCGTGCTTTGACTCAGTAACCGAGTCCAACGACCCAGAGGTTGCTCTATCTGCATGGTACAGCATTTTCCTTGGGGTACTCAACAAACACGCACCCCTCAGGGAGAGGCGTGTCAAAAGCGCGGTACTACCCCCATGGATTACAAAAGAACTGATGCAGGCCATGGAGTTTAGGAACACCCTCAGGAGAGAAAAGAAGTTTGACGAGTTTAAAAAAGCAGCGTAATCGCGTCAAGTATATGTTACGCGAAGCGAGAAAAGCCTTTGTAAGAAATACTATTAAAAACAACAAAGACGGGTCTGCTATTTGGCGCGTCCTGAATTCCCTTACCCGAGGCTCTAGTGCATCCACGTAATCCCTAGTGATCTATCCGCTGACATGTTTAATAATCACTTCCTGTCTGTTGCTGAAGTTTTCTCAACACAAGGAAGTGTCAATGATAAGTGTTTCGATATTTTAATTAACTACTGCAATCAGAAGACTGTGACTCCTTTTAGCATTCTATCGATTGCAATACATGAAGTAGGTAAATTCATAAGTAGTCTCGCGAACAAGAAGTCATCAGGCCCTGATGACATAAATCCTAAAGTTCTGAAACTATCCCTACCTTACATTGTTGAATCGCTGACATACATTTACAACCTATGTCTCCATCAGTGTGTATTTCCTACACAGCTTAAACTTGCAAAAGTAATTCCACTACCGAAATCCAAGGACAGGGGAAATCTGAATAATTATAGACCGATTTCGTTACTGTCCTTGTTAAGCAAACCTCTCGAGCGACATGTACACAAACATTTGTCTCAGTATTTAGAGACAAATAATATGCTTCATCCCTTCCAGTCTGGGTTTCGTCCGAAGTATTCCTGTCATACAGCGCTAAGCAGACTTGCAGATAAGTGGTTATCTAACGTAAACAATTCGCAACTGACGGGTGTTATTTACCTTGACTTTAAGAAGGCGTTTGACCTGGTTAACCACGACACTCTGATAAGCAAACTTAGTCATTATTTAAAAAACGTCTCAGCAGTTTCCTTCTTTAGTTCATATCTAAAGGGAAGAAAGCAAAAGGTTGTAGTTAATGGATCACACTCTGAAGTGAAGGAGGTTAAGTTTGGAGTACCTCAAGGGTCAGTGTTAGGCCCTCTTCTATTTTGTTTATACATCAACGATCTGCCTCTTCACCTAACGTCAGAATCTGTCGAATGTGACTTGTTTGCTGACGATAGTCAATCCACACGGCAAATAAAAACCTTAATGTGGTTGCAGATGACTTACAACAGAGCCTTGATGAGGTGTCCGCCTGGTGTGAACGTAACTCAATGAGTATCCATCCAGCAAAAACCAAGCCCCCTTTCACTTGATTTGTCCTTCGAAGGCAATTCTATTGAGCAAGTGTCTGAACACCGCCTCCTTGGAATTATCATAGATGATCAGCTCAAATGGCAGGCACACACACATAAAGTGTGTAAAACTGTTTCAAGAAACATTTTCATGCTGTCCAAACTGAAGCACTTCACTGACTTTGAAACCAGAAAATTATTTTATTATGCACATATTCAGTCCCACATTAATTATGCTTCGACGGTGTGGGATGGCTGCAGAGATGTACATTTAAAAAGACTGAACTCCTTACACAGAAGAGCAGCGAAATTAATTTTACCTGATCCTACTTTGACAACGGATGATAAGATTTACAAAGCGGGACTTCTTTCTCTCAAAAAGCAGTTTGCATTCAACAAAGGTGTTCTCCTTTTTAAGATTCGGAATGACAACACTCCGGAATATCTAACCCAGCTGCTAGTCCGGTCACAGCCCCGCTATGGCGATACAAAAAGCCTATATGTAGTACCCAAAACCAGAATAGACTTATTTAAAACCAGTCTAGCATTCTCGGGGGCGACTTTGTGGAATTCGCTTCCATCCCACACGAAGACCACTCCAACGGTATCATGTTTCAAGAAAAGTCTTTTTGAACATTTATCTTCGCAGCCATAACTATCTTCAAGCTTTGCTTTCTATACGTAGATATCATTGTTAGTAATGTACCCATTCTACTGCTGTGTATGTATAGTGCTGCTGTGTTGTTGCTTTTTTTTTCTCTTTTTCTTCCCCTTACCATTGCTCCAACTCCCCCAACACACCGTAGGCCTTCGTCCTATACATGTATTAATGTAATGTAATTGTTGTGTTGTAGATTTGAACGGCAGATTTGAAAAATGGCATTGCCTCTGGCATTGTTAATATCTTTACCGTTGTAAAATAAAGATTCATTGATTCATTCATTGATTCTCTCTCTCTCTCTCTCTCTCTCTCTCTCTCTCTCTGTATGTATATTTGTAGTTAGTCTTGTAGTTGTTAGCAACGGCAGGTTTGTAAAATGGCTGTGTCGATGACGATGTCAATGCCTAAACCGTTGTAAAATAAAGTTTCATTGATTCATTGATTCTCTCTCTCTCTCTCTCTCTCTCTCTCTCTCTCTCTCTCTCTCTCTCTCTCTCTCTCTCTCTCTCTCCCCCCTTCCTACGCCACTGCTATGGTGTAATTATAGGGCCTAGTTATGATTACCTCGTTCAGTGCCGAGAAGATCTGAACACCACCTAACTCCAAGAGGTATAGATCCTCATGAGCCTCCGCAGTTGTTCTGGGAGTAGGTGTGTGTCGCAAGAAGGAGCTCTGACGATTTTTAACCCCTTCACTGCCGAGAAAAAGTGATCGCAACCTAAACGCAAGAGGCATAGATCCTCATGAGCCCCGCGACTGCGGGGCTCATGAGGATCTATGCCTCTTGCTGAGATCACTTTGTGTCCATGTGGATCTATGCCTATTATTGACACCACCTTGAATCCATGTTAATGGGACATCTATGGTGTTCTTGTCTTGGCTTGACTTCGCTCGAAGATTCTATAGGGATTGACCACGACGTCTGCAGGCCTCCTCGTGACTGCGGAGGCCAATCCGGGACAGGCAGGTTCGACCGCAGTGGCTCCAGGGGAAGTTCTGGCCAGGGTTCTGAGTTGCGGCATCTCTGTTTTTTTTCTCCTGAGCCGCTTATCCTTAATGGGACATCTAGGGTGTTCTTGTACTGAATTAACAAAGTTCTGCTTTGACCGGCACCTAACGGGTTAAATATTAAAGGCCCACTACCGCCGTAACCGTTCAAAGATACACTTCTGTAACAGATGGTTACGAAACGCTACACACAGGTCTAGTTGAGGTTTATTAAAAACACAGGGGAATCCAGTTCAGCACACGTCGTCTTTATATCAAGTAACCTGACAATGACTCCACTCGCTTCTAGAAATACAACGTTTTCAGTACGAAAAACAGCTAAAAATAGATCAACACGCTAACTTATGTGCAGAATACATAAGTGCGATTATGCTTGTGCTTTTGTTGTATGTCAAAACTGCTGTTAGAGTTCATTAGGCTTTTCGACAAGACAAAACAAACACATATGGTGCTGAAATGTGTCTTCAATTTTATGCGTAATTGTGCTTTAACTCGTTCTACCCCAAGACCGAAATCCCCAAATTTTGAAGTCGTCCTCTGAAGACTGCGTTGCAGTGCAGGACACACATCGACCATGATAGTTCAAGGGTGATGCCAGAATAGCTTGGCGCCCATAGGCGCCAAGCTATTCTGGCATCACCCTTGGAACTCTCATGATCGATCCTTATCTTGCTGTGGTGTGTCTGGGCTAGAATGAGTTAAGACCATGCATTCACACGTATATCATAATGCTGTAAGTGTAAGGCGTGCGTTTTATGGCGTGTGGTGTGTTCTGAGGCCAGAGTATGGGATTAACCTCTTAACTCTTGACTGCTACTGAAGGGGCTGTACAGGGAAACAATGCGTCTTTTCAGTCCAACGTTGTCCTCAACAGCAGTGACAGGGTTAACAAACTGTCTTGAAATTATGCAAAGTGGTGGGCGGTTGAAAGGAAGGGTGTGTGTGTGTGGGGGGGGGGGGGTTGGGGCAGGGGGGCGGGGGTGAGGGGGGCGGGGGGGGGGATAGGAGACACAAACTCCATTTGTGCCCTGGTTTGTGATTTTGCACCCAACGGCCGCAAAAGTTTCCAAAATCAAACATCAGCAACCATCCCTGTGGAAATTAAGAATTATTTTATTTTATTCTATTTTCTTTTCTTTTTCCTTATTTTCTTGTGAAACTTTATTTTACTATACTTTATTTTGTCACAAATAATGGACAATGTGGTTATTAAGTCTAGACAGACCCGCACAGACAAAGCGACTAAACGACTAAATAATTATACTCTCCACATTACAGACAGATTTGAAATAAACGTTACTGTCGCGACAGAGAATTAACGTGAAGCAAATATCTAAAATAGGCTACAGGGAAAAGGTTACCACCCAGTAAGCAAGGCTCTTGGGGCCGACGTCTGCCCGCACTGGCCCCGCGCACTGTCGTGCGCGGGGCCAGTGCGGGCAGACGTCGGCACGAGGACCTTTGATTACTGAGCAGTCTTTGAGACCAATTAAAACTAAAATGAAGACTCACCGGCGGAAACTACGGCGGCCTTGCGGACCTGAAGAGGACAGCAGCATTCGTCAGGGCCACATGCGTAGAGGTCTAGAGGAAGCGCCGGATCGAGGAAGAAGAAGAAGAAGATGAAGAAGAAGGAGAAGAGGAAGAAGAAGAAGATTTGACAGATACCGAAAATGTAAAAAGTGCATACCACGAATCAGGCTAAAGTACTGTACATATTGCACCAAGGGGGGGTATTACTCCCTACACCGAACAAACACGAAAAAAAAAAAAAAGTAACCCAATCGCTGCCAGTAATCACGGTTTTCGCGTCTGAAACCACTGAGCACTGACCGACATTGGCGAGAAGAACTGACATGAAATGGGACCAGACGTGGGCACACGGAACACAGGACTAGCAAGAGACATAACTCCTCATGAGCCCCGGCGACCTCAACGCGGGATTGTGTGTACCGGCTTCCGAACGAATCCAGCTTCAGTCGGATTACGGCTTCGTGAAATCGCCCATTTTCTAACAAAGTCGACTTCAGCTGCGACGTATGGCTTAAAGCCTAACACCGTGAGACCACAGTAATTACAAATTAATGAATTAATTACATTCAACAGTAATTACAATACCATGTTGTATTTATTTATTCCGTATTTAAAAAAAAAAAAAGAAGCAACGAACACAATTACAAACCTACATTATTATTATTATTATTATTATTATTATTATTATTATTATTATTATTATTATTATTATTATTCCGCATTACAAAACAACAACAACAACAACAAAGACACAAACAAACAAAAACGGTATTCCACAGTAATTACAAAGCCAGCCAGAAAATACGGTAGACTTTGAAATGGGGCTGGGCCATCGGAGCGCATTCCGGAGCATGCACATGACGTTTTTGGCGTGCGGGGCAAAAATTCTGGCAAAGAAACAACAAGATAAAATTGACGGCACGTCTAGCTACGCAAATCTTGCTAGAAAACGTCTTTTGGGCGCCAAAGCGCCCTGTGTCTGTGTGTGTGTGTGTGTGTGTGTGTGTGTGTGTGTGTGTGTGTGTGTGTGTGTGTGTGTGTGTGTGCGCGCGTATTGTTCTTAAAAAATAATTTCGAGACCTTTTTTTTTTTCGTGCTCATTGGCGAGAAAATGCCCGCTTTACAAAAACCGGTTGATCCACACTGGAGTCCGTAATTGTTCTTATTTTTACTAGATATTTCGCGTATAGTTAGATAAAAGGACATATTGAATGCGTTTGTTAACCAGCATTGTACAACTAAAACATTTTGAGTGATAATTAAATATATATATATATATATATATATATATATATATATATATATATATATATATATATATATATATATATATATATATATATATATATATATATATATATATATATATATATATATACATTAAATATATTTTCACGTTTTGGGGATTATTTTCACCAATTATATGGGTTTAATCTTAAAACAATTGAATCTTTTTCACGAACCCCCCCCCCCCCCCCAAATCTTCTCATTAATAATTGCCATGATTTTACGTATACGATATTTAGCATAAGCCTACAGTTTGTCTCGGCTATGTCAGGGTACCGATTTAGGTGTCAATTCCGTGGACCCTGTATGCCCTAGGTGTGAAAATCAGACAATTTCTGCAACACGTTTTCGGAGTCATTTGTAAAACAGCTAACATAACCTTAATTTTTATTTTACGAAAAAAAGCTATCTTCTCATTAATAACCGCATGATTTTTCATAAACAGTGTTTGCATAAGCCTGCTGTTTGTCCTGGCTCTGGGGTAGGATTAGGTCAAATTGTGACCTGTAAACCCTAGGCGTAAAAATGAGCAAGAAAGTTGCAACGTTGATTCTCTGGTACGTCAAATGTTAGCACTGCGATGAGTGACGTATAACATCGAGTTGTCACTATGAACACGTCTTCCTGGGTTTTGATTGATTGATTGTACATTGCTTAACGTCCCGACAGCAACAAGGCTTTCTCAGGACGTGCCTGCACTGCTTGTGAAAAAAAACAACAACAACTAAACAGAAAATTGAATATATGTCGCCAGCCGGTCAAATACGTTAAATAAACCTACAACATGGGGCCTAAATAAAGCTAAGACCATTTAGCAACACACATCCAATATCAAGAGCTACAGGCAGTGCAGACAGTAGGGAGAGTTTTAAAAAGGCAAATACAGGTGAATGGACAAAGGGTAGACAGAAACACATGCCCCAGAATAGAGAGAAAAACCCACCCTGTGGGGCTGATCAGGGTGACCCTGGGAACTAAAAAATACCTAACCCCACCCAAGTCCCCCAAGGCAGACCCGGGTGGGGTGTCTTCGTGGGACTAATGATGCCATGACGTGAAGCTTGAAGTGGACGTCATTTCGCTGCTCGTACTATTATTCTTCTTCTTCAAAATAGCTATGTTACGCCAGACCATAGAGCTTACGAATGGCGGGCATCGCCGTGTGTCTGTCTTTATTTACGTGTGCCAGTGTGTGTCTTCAATCTTGTCATCACACTCTGCTCCAAGATCAGACTGATGCGCTCCTTAGTCATCTCAGTGTTCTTGTATGCCTGCGAGTCATGGACCCTCACAGCAGACCTTGAAAGGAGGATACAAGCCACTGAAATGAGATGTTTTCGAAGGCTGCTTGGCATCTCATACAGAGATCACATCACAAACGAGGAAGTGGGAAGCAGAATCAGGCAAGCCATCGGGCCCTATGAAGACTTATTAGCCATTGTGAGAAAACGCAAACTGAAGTGGTATGGGCATGTCACGCGTTCAGCAGGGCTTGCCAAAACAATCCTGCAAGGCACTGTGCAAGGAGGACGAAGGAGAGGAAGACAGAGGAAAAGATGGGAGGACAATATCTCAGAGTGGACAGGACTGAAGCTGGGCGATACGCTGAGAATGGCAGAGAACAGAGAGGATTGGAGGGAGCTGGTTGCCAAGTCATCAGTGGTGCCCCAACGGTCGGCAAGACTACGGGATATAGATAGATAGTGTGTGTGGATCAGAGGGTGGTACTCCATAAACTAGTCCTGGCTCCGTGCACCCCGCCCCCCCCCCCCACCCCCCAACAGCCAAGTACTATATAAGATGGGCTTCAAAGTGTACCTTAAT
This sequence comes from Semisulcospira habei, assembly GCA_036245525.1. Lineage (NCBI taxonomy): Eukaryota > Metazoa > Mollusca > Gastropoda > Semisulcospiridae > Semisulcospira > Semisulcospira habei. The sequence continues at coordinate 146,000,224 of BTPG01000004.1, read as the reverse complement.
ATGTCCTGCGATGGTTAAGCCATGTTCCCATAAAATCCTTAAAGCTGTTCTTAATTGGACGAACTTTTGATCGGCAAACCTAGATCGGAGAAGATCGGCGATCTTTTGGTTTGTTTCTTAATTGAGGTTGAACGAACCTAGGCGAACTTCTGCAAACCAGGTTTGCCATGGTTCTCTTTCTTAACTGAAGTGCTTGATTCGGCGTACTTACTGTCTGTGAAGGTGTTCAAAATGGCTGCCGCTATGCCGCTTCGCGATTTGAACGATGTTTGTTTTTGTACTCCTTGCAGTAGCGACCCCACAAACAGCGTTGCGCCTCCCACAAATCAATAAAAATAGGTCTTGTTCTTCGCACGAGTGACATATCGCCGTCCGCCATATTTGTTTGTATCGGTGATTGTCTTCTTATCTCCAACGCAGAAGAGGGTAAAAGTTTTGACCAATCAGAGAAAAGGTTCGCCTTCGTTTGCTCAACACGTTGAGCGAACGTTTTCCGACAGCGAACTATGGTTTGCCGAGGTTCGTGAACTACTTCGAAATACGTTCGCCGTATCTTTAGATCGTCCAACTAAGAGCCAACCTGGTTCGTCCGAGATCGTGAACTGTAGTTCGTCAGAGTTCGCGAACTAAAGTTCGTTTAATTAAGTACATGCTTTAGGAACAGACCAGAGATAGAGCCAGTGGCGCAAGGGTACCCCTATTCACGCCCTTCGCGGATGCTAAAATGAGCTTGAGAAACATTTTCCTCTAAATAAATCACAATTCAGTCGAGAAGTCCAAATCAGCAATATTATGTTATGGCACACATTCTACGACCTCTGCAAAAGCAGAATGAACAAAAAATATTGAATCTCTGGCTCACATTGAAAGCATTTGTGCACCCGGTAAACTGCCAATTCCGCGAAATCGCAAAAAAAGACAAAAATAATGTGTCAGATGCCTTCAGACATTTTCTAAAGCACTGGCGGTCCATTTTCAGGTTTATATCATTAAACAGGATGTTACAATTATTATAAACTTGACTAGGTGATGCTGTAATTACTGTGAGTGCCACAGTGGTTGATTTTGTATCCCTACACCCAAGTTGTAAAAATACACGAAATTAATTAGAAAAAATTACTACAGTCATTCCATTTGATTTTGACCTCTCTTTACCTATTACGTTTCAATAATGTGAGCATAAAGTGCAAGAAAATGAGGAAAATCGGCATCTTTTACGATACGTTCGTGGTGAATGATAGCTTTTTCCCCCGTTTAAAATTGCCGAATTGGGAAGCGTACCTGGTTTCCGATACCCTCAGAAATTTTGTATACAACTGATAGGTCTTTTTTTTAGGTATTAATGGTTAGGATAGAGTACCACAATTACTCCCAACCTGATTTTATGACGCTGTGATGCATTTAGGCGCCACAATGGCTGAATCTGCTGCCCTACCCCCATTTTACCAGTACGCAAAGGAACGCAAAGTGATCATAAAAATTACTTACGTCATACTCCTCTGTTTAAACACTTTTATTGCCAGTTTTCTTAACAAAGTATGCATATTGCGCATACAAATTTGTGATCATTTCATTAATTTGAATGTGACCCATCAATTTAATTGTATCTATTTTTAATTAAGAACATAAAAGGGGGTTGAGGAGAGTTGGGGGGGGGGCAGGGGGGGGGGGGGAGTCTGTAAACAGGGGCTACTGCTAAAGCTTCTACCGTCTGGAGTTGGAGGCACGATGTACTAATGGCTGAAAGACTTCCACTTCAACAGAATTGCACGATTGAAGTCGACGGCACACTCTGCATTCTGCATTCTTGTCAAACTCACTGAAGATGTCTCCGGTCCCTTTAATGTCCGTAAAATATGTGGAACGTTGGACTGTATTCTGATCACAATGCGACCAATCAAATTGTTTTGTTTTTTTCATTAGTGGAGAAAAAAGGAAACATGAGAGACTGCATGAGTGAAACTGGTTGGTCTTTTAGGAGAAATTTTACCTATTTTAGTAGTCGTTTCTTCTCATTTATTTTCGTCTAGTAAGGTGTAAGTATGAATATTCGTAATAATGTTTCATGGTTCATAACAGCCAAAACAATGTTATGAAAATACTTAGTTTCCACATGTCCACCACGAGATCACCATTTCCACCCCCATTTCTTGCCTTCTTCTTCTGCAACGTTCAATTCCTTGATGGCCGTCTTTAAATCTTATATTGTTCTGACTGCCAATAAGTGAGCTGTTAAGAACTCGGCAACGGGTTCTCTGAGTCTGGTGTACACGGGCGTCTTCTGGTCAGAACTTCTAGCAGATCGCTTTTCTGTATGGACAGGTCTGGAAAATGTGCTAAGGAGACTGATTTTTCTACGCACATTCCATAGGGCTGTTTCCGCATGACCCAGTCGCACGAGCTGAGTCCAGAGTGATCAGTGCGTAGATGTAAGATGGTGGTCTGGCTCTCCCTGTTCAGCTTGTTGATGTCGTCTGCCTACGGGCTGCGGCCACCGTTCTACTGTTGCCAATCACTTTGTTGCTGTAGTGTCTTGGTTTCTTTACAGGAGGTTGTGATCTTGAGGTAGTCTGGCGCTTGCTTTCCCAAGCTGTCAGCCTCCCTATTCCTAGTTACTCCATAATGCACTGGAATCCACTGCAGCACTATTTTGTGACGGCTGGAAAGGGCATCCAGTCTATCTTGAAGCTTCCTGGTGAGGAGAACAGTGGATCAAGCTGCTGCCTTACCCTAGTAGTCCAGTCAATTTACATGAAAAAAGATCAAAAGTTCAGACTAATTCCTTTAGAAACATTGCTTGTTGGAACACTACCTAGATACAGAGAAAAAACACATATAAAAAGTCCGGATGCATCCAAACTGTTTAAGACTTGATTTTATGTGGTTATCAGTCTCACATCATTTGTTTGGCTGTTTGTGGCAATACTGAGCACACAAACACTAAGTGACTGCCCCAAACCCTGTCATGTTGCATGTCAAATGAAAGCTTTTCAACTGAAAAAATTGAAAATGAATCTCAAAGTCTGATTCATGCAGAACAGAAGGAAATATTGTTGATGAACTTGCCCTGCCCTGCCCTGCCCTGCGTCATATTTCTGAGTCCGACTCCCCTAACTCCTCCAACTGATGCACTGTGTTCATACAGCTGACCCCACACTCTCCACAAGCTGTAGTGCATGTCAAGCCATGTTTTCTGCATGAGCACCTTCCTGAGGAGCAGTCTTTTTTTACAGGTACAGCGGATGACATTCAGGAGATCCTCTGGTGCGGGAGGAAGGTCTGTTGTAACGGGTATCAGCTAACCCTGTCGAAGTTCCCAGCCCCATTCCTTGGGCATATGTTTACATCTCCCCAGAGTTGCCCATTCCTGGACTTGAAAGTACACCCTGTAGGAGTGATACCGAGCAGCTGATGACGTTGGAGGCAGAACTTTGGCCTGAACCTGTGAGATGCTCCAGGAAACCTTTTGCTGATACCTGACTAGCCGCAGATGGTCCAAAGTGTCATCATGTCTCCCGTTGTAGAGCGACACAAAACTCTTTCCCCGGCTTCAGCAATGGTCTGGTGGATGCTATCATCTGCCAGGAAGATCTGGGCATCCTTCACAAAGTCATTATTTTTCAGCTTTTTGATAGGCAGAGACTTTAAATGTTATATGCCCGGGAGGTGGTGTCACATCCACAGAATGCATGTGCAAACAAGATGTTTCCACATACCGCCCTGCCCAGACGTGCTTGGGTAGCCTTGATGGCCCAAACCCTAGTGCGATTCTTCTTGTAGGATCCTGACGTGAAAAACACGTCCTGCATGGTGGGTTCAACATGATGGAGTAGGAGAACAAGCAGGTCCGTGTCCTCACCAATCACAACAGTCGGCACATTGTTTTGCAGACAGTAATGCTTCCTGAACGATCAGACAGTCAGCATCTCCTTGCGCATGACGGGCTGCAAAACCTCGGGCTTCAAATGCACTTCCGAGAAGACGCAGAAACTGTTCCTTATTTTCTGCGTTGGCGAGAAAGTGTTCCTTTTTCTCACACAGGAGCATGTCTGCGGTGAATGCAATATTGGTTCCCACCATGCCTTTGCTTCTGCGCAGATGTGTCATGTCCTTTGTTCCTGGTCCACTGCAATATCCGTCAAATATGATATTGGCATCTTTGTACTTTCTTGATACAAAGTTGACGTACATCTCCACCAGGTCTGTGTATGATGATCCGTTTGGCCATGGTAAGCGATGGAGTAAGGAACCACCATCAAGGATGTACTTGATATTCTCACTAGGCAGCGATGCAGGTGTGCTCTCTTCTGACGACCAAAGAAACTATGCCAGAGTGTGTTTGTTTGCCTCTCTGGGAAACCCACTTCCATCAAAAAGGGATGTTGGCAAGCTTGTCAGTTCATGTTGGAAAATTTCGTGCAGCCTGTCGGTGTCATCTCTAGCAACTTGCAGGAGTCTTTGAAAGAGTAGTTGTGGGTCGACTTGAACTGCTTCCTGGCCAATTTTCAGATCTGACTTCACTGCCATTGTGACAGCCTGATTACTTTTCTTGAATGTGACATCAGACACAGGCTGACCATTCATGCTACTGAGAATGCGATGGCCAATTTCCTTTGCATTGTCTACATTCACAGAAGTGTCTTCTGCTTGTCCGCTCACGATGGATCTCAGGACTTCATCTGCGCTGAAAGGGTTCCTTTGCGACAGGTAGTCGATGATGGTGATGGTGTCCTTGTGGTCCCTTTGCTGTCTTGCTTGAGTTGATTCTTTATGTTGCTCACTTGTTGTGAAAGCTGTCTTTGTCAAAGACTGCATCCACTGATTGACGGCTGCACATGAAGGCATCGATAGTAGCCACACGAGCCGCTGATGTTCGCCCATGCCTCTGCCTCTTGTGAGCCCACCATTTGTTTTCATTGTCCGCATCAGAGTTTGCTCAATGATGAGGTCACACGACAACCCTCCCCAGAAACGATCACTCCTCCTCATCACATGATGGCCTGTCTGGAAGTTGTCAAACACATCAGGATGTGTTTGCTCCAACTGTGTCATTTGCTGCAGGTACAGTTTCGCTGACTTGGTATAGAGATTATGGCCTGATGCAGCGAAAAAGGGCAGCATTCTGGCAACTGAAAGGAGGTGTAGAGAGAAGTGACCAGTTCTCTCAGCCTTGATTGCCATGCGAAGGAGGTCAACCATTTCCATATACTGGAACCATAATTTGCTGGTTCTGCTGGCAGTGGCACACTGAACTTTGAAGCTCTCCAATATTTTCTTAATGCCTTGCAAGACTGGTTGCTGTGCTGCTTCTTTGGCCTCCATTTCCCCCTTCATAAGATGATCAAATACTGCGGCAGCTTCATCCAGGTCTTTATTGCCCACTGTCGCTGTAATGTCAAGGCCTGAAATATCATTGAGAAGCATGGTGTCATGAGCCTGGCAGGCTTCCTCTTTGGTCAAAGCCTCCCTATCAAGAGATGCAGGATCATGATGGACCAAAAGCCACGGCATTTGAAATGCAGTGCTAACGAGCAACGCGTTCAGGGAAGCATCAACAAGCAAATGGCACCTGACAGCTCTTGAATATGCCTTGCCACTTAAGATGTGGACAGCAGAGTTAGGGGCATACACTTTCTCAATCACATCCTGCAAGCCTGAGCCTGCCATGAGATGGCCAATGCTTCCCAAAAAGCTCATCAGCAAGTGGAAAGTTCCAAGCAGAACCACTGTACTCTTGAGGTCACTGTCTGAGTTTTCACTTGTGATGATGGTTTGTGCTTTCCAGTACAATGGCTGGTCAAAGGTAATCACCGGAGTGACTTTGTATTTCCTTGCCTGTGCAGCAACAAAATGCAGGGTAGAAAATATGCACGACATATCACCAGGGTTGACATCAATCATTGGCACGAAAAACACAGCAGACGTCCCTGGGTAGACACCGTGATGTGTCTCCTGCATAAATCCACTCCATCCAGGCCGAGGTGACTTTAAGAGCCATGATATTCTCCAGAGAAAGTCAAGTTCAGCAGTCTCATCATCTACACAAGGCTCTTGAACTTCAGTGAACAGCATTGCAGACAGTCCATTCCACTCAGATCTGAAACATACAATGTATGAAAGTGCATTAAGGAAAAGAAGAAGAAAAAGACAAGGGAAAATATAATGTCACTACATCAAGCAAAGTGTATCGACCGCATTATCAACAAGAAAGGCAAAGCCATTATGACTCAGGTATACGACAGATTTACATGTGTGACCGTTGTGACAATACTGGCTTCTGCACCAGCAAAATCCATGTTTTCTCAAAATATAATTATTTTCAGACATCCGTCAACCCCCTGTGACCCTTGACCTTTGCAATGAGTTGACTAAGTTAATATCCACATAAAGGTCTTATCATCAGCTACCTTTGTGCCGAATTTAATTGAAAAAGTTGCAAAAATGTTGATAATACCTACAATTTTATGGAAAATTGGCATTTTACACACATTTGCCGGCCTCTTGCGACCCTTGACGCCAGCGAAGTGTCATCCAAAATAGTATGCATAGATATGTCTTACCATCATGTATCACTCTACCAAATTTGTGAATAGCATTTTGGAAAAAAACATATTTTGTCAAAACAATGACATGCCTAACTATGTTGCTCAGGATAATCACACTCATTGGATTCATATGTAAAAGTACCTATAGAAATGAAAGCCAATTTTTCCAAGCCTGCTGATCTCGTCTGGTGAAACTGGCTTCCGTAGAATTTGCTTGATGTCAGCTTTGCTGGGTGTAACAACTGCAACAATACCCATACCATGAAAGGTTTCATGACCATCAAGAGTTGCAGTATTGTGGTCCACATTGTCTGCCACGAAATGAATCACATTCTTCTGTGACTCATTGTTGACTGGGATGTCAGTGCCTTGAGCTGCTGCTGCATTCAATTCATATTTTTGAAATTCAAATGCAATTTAAAAAGACTTTAAACATCCCATATCATTTGTCTTTTTTTTAATCACATTGTTTATACCATCACATATAACTATCTAATTATTACGTTCAGTTGTATCCTTCATCATCCTCTCTTCCTGCCACTATCATTGCCGATTACCAACACACACTGTCTTACACACACTATCACACACACACACGCACGCATCCATGCACACACACACACACACACACACACACACACACACACACACACACACACACACACACACACACACACACACACACCTACCTGAATTTCCTGGTATGAGACACAGAAACCTAGACGATTCAGACTTTCCACCAGGAACTTTGAATCAAACATGTGGTGCACCTGAACCCCCAACCCAAGCTGTAAGGGTGCCATGACAGTGCGTGGCCGTACTGCCTGGATAATGGCCTGTCCCAATGATGCAATCTTCAGGTCACTGTCCTTGGTCACAATGATTGCTTGAAGCAATGTTCTCAGAGAGTGTGGCATGTAATTAACTTGTTTATCAAGACATCCATCATCTGCAAATTCTGGATAATTGTCTCTTTCATTAGACACTGTCTTTATATCGTTCAAGATAAGTTGTGCTGCTGTCTTGATTAGTTTTGTCGTCTGTGTTTGTTCGTCTGCATGCCTTGCTGACACAAAAAAGTCATGAAGAAGCTTTGATGCATTCTTTCTCAGAGACACAAAATCAGCCTTTCCTCTTCCAAGGTCTGTGAAGACAATATCCTCCCCAAAATGCTCTTTCAGTTTTTTCTTGAGATATTGTGCTGTGTAGGGTTGCAATGTTGCATCTGCGCCACCTAAGCTGTCCTGCATTACATTGACAAGTTCTTGGACAGTTACCTGGTCATAGTCACTGCATTCTAAGAACTCTACCACATCAAGGAATGCAGCAGCAAGAGTGGGATTTTCAGGTCGCCCTCCTGTCTTCTTTTTCTCTGTGTGTTCTGAAAACACCCGGGGAATTCCGTATCCTGAACGAAAATTGGTGCTGCAAACATTGTGGTACACAACATCATACGCACAGCAGTCCGATGCAAATGCTAGTCTGCCAGTTACTTCTATCGCCCACTTGTCCTTCTCCCCTCTTTTGGCACATGCTTTCTTTATGGATTCTTGGAAGCTTTCTGTTCTAACTGGAATCAGTATTTCTGGTTTTCCATATTTTCCCACCTCTCTACTCTGACAACAGAACAAACACTGGCTGCTGTAGTTAATTCTGCTTTGATCTGAACGCAGGCACCTCTTTTTCTTCACTGGAGATGGTGATCCTTCTATAGCTGCCCTTTTACATGCTGCAATCTTGTCCGGGTGTGTGTACTCTTTGCGACATTTAGTGTGGACAAACTCTCCCGGGTATGCACTAATAAGGTTATCGCCACGCTCCTTGTTGGCTGAGTTAATACTGTTACAACCTTTCTGTGTGAGCTTTACACGATCTTTGCCATCGGTATCTTCTTTGCAGATAATGCATTTGTAATCTTCATACCCCTCCTGCAGACATGCCAGAAAAAAAAATCATTTAATCATTTCACTCTGATTTGAAATAATTATGCCCCTATACCGTTCATCAACATGTAGAGACACTCATGGCGTGCGTGTATTAAAGTGCAGAAAACTGCGCTGAAGACGAAGACTGATCGTGACTAGCTTTTGTCGATTTCGGCACAACGTCTGGTTGTAATTGACAACGTACAATGCTTTCACTGCTAATAACGCCTGTCTACCGTTAATCATGAAATCGTTTCTTTTCTCATAACGATTTCATGCTTAAAATATGAATGTGAAACGGTTTCCTTACCTTGTTTTGATCGTCAGTTTCGTGAAGATTGGAACTCTCCGCCATGTTCCATCTCAGCACGTCGCATTACGGAAAGATGCACAAAATCAACTTCGGAAAGCACAAATAAAACCAAAATTAATTATTCATTGTAAAAATTCAGTTTTTGGTTACATTTTGTGTGTATACGTGCTTGAAAATATCTTCCAGTTACGCTAGAATGGCTTGGCGATGGATGTACATAACTGTGCTTTTCAGGTTTATTCTCGGTATTTTCCGCGTTTTGCATCTTGCGGTTAAACAATAGTCCCAGTAACCACGGCGCACAGCCGTCTCCGCCGCAAAGATATGGCACCGCGCACACCAGCGAAACGCTCGACAAAATGTGGGAAAAAAAAATATTTCTAGGGTCCAGATCTTTCCGGACTATTTTTTATTTACAGAGGAAACTGACGAGTAAAATGCACCAGCAAACACTTTTAAAGGAGTTAGTCTGATTTGATTTATAATATGTACTGGAGTATAGCTATTGCTCTGCTGTCGTGTTGAGCGTCTACAGATCTGTCCGTTAGTTGGAGCTGCTGCCGCCAGCTGGTAAGGGGAGAGAGGTAGTAGTGCGGTCTGCACAACAGATGCAAATGCCACTTCCTCTGTTCCGCACAGCGAGTTGTACGGACCCGCCTGTGTAGATGTGAGCACAGCTGCTGTGAGGGTAGCGCTTGTGCATAATCTCCAGCGAGATGGCTTTGTGCAGTGCCGCGACCTTGGCAAAGAGTCCTGGAAATCGTTTATGTTGTCTAGAAGGCTCTTTCGAAATGCTCAGATATCTTAAGGGAGCTCTTCTTACATCTTTGGGCTTGGTTCCAGGACGTCAGTTTTAGCCCTTTGTAGGACCTTTAGTGGGCGGTTCAGACTTGGGCGTGTCTGACGGTTCTTGGTCTGCTCCTTTAGTCTCCAGTGCTGTCGGTGTTTAGTCTCTTTATCTTGTGTGCTGTTCTGCGTTCCAGTGGCTCCAATGTCCTCCAATTCCTAATTGGGGTGCTCCAGATGGCTCTAAGAATGTCACTGCATCATGAGAATGACCCATGTTCTGCATCTTGTCAAGCTTGGCTTTGTTGTTTTTGGAGGCAGCGTTTCATGTTGTCAAAGTATCTTGGTATCACACTACAGGTCTGACCGAGCTGGTGTTTGCTTGCGCCAGGATGATGTAATTTGCGCCAATGTGGTCCTCACCAGTTTCTTCACCAGAGACATTTTTCCCCGCAGCTCTAGCTTCCATGGCTTCGATGTAAGGCCTCCACGTGAATCCAGTAATTATTTGTTGCCAGTAAAGTTGGCCAGTTTGTCTTTGGTACTGGAATGTCTCCAGTTTTCAAGGTCAGTGACCTCTTCCATCTGTTTGAAAGAGATGGCCTAGCTCAGTTTGAGTGGGCATCTTTCAGTCCAGCTGCTGACTGTTGGCAGCATCCTGAATTCTGCAGGCTGCTATTTCTGTATGTTCTGCTGCGCTCCACACTGCAAAGTCATGCGCATGGAGGATGTTCGAGACGAACCTTGGTACTGCTGTACTGATGTCATTAATGTAGACTAAGAACAGCATCAGACACAACACCTCACTGAGGTACACCTTCCCCGAGTTTGACAATACTGCTGAATGTGCCGTTTACTTCAGTCTCGCTGTTCTGTTGAAGAGGAAGTTTTTCAGCCATCGGTACTTCGTGCCTCCAACTCCAAACGGTAGACGCTTCAGCGGCAGCCTCTGTTTACAGACGTTTCCCCCTTTTTATGCCTTAACTAAAAAGAATTACAATTAAATTGATGGGTCACATTGAAATTAATGAAATGATCACACATATCTATGCTCAATATGCATACTTTGTTAAGAAAACTGGCAACAAAAATATTTAAACAAAGGATGCAGAAGGTGTGCCTTAACATAATAGTGCCTGATTTGGGCTTCTAGCTGAAATCTGATTTGCTTTCAGGGGAAACTGTTTCTCAAGCTCATTTTAGCATCCGCGAAGAGCGTGAATGGGGGTACCCTTGCGCCATCGGCTATATCTATGGTGTGTTCCTAAGGATTTATGGGAACATGACAGGACATACTAAGGTACACTTTGAAGCCCATCTTATAAGAGTACTGGTGGGGGGAGGTGCATGGTGGACCGGGCTAGCTCTTGGACTATGGGTTAGAGTAGAAGGAGATGGATTCCTGTCGCTAAACGAGCCCACAGAGCGTACTAATGGCGGGAAGCGCCGTGTGTCCGTCTTTATTTGTGTGCGCCGATGTGTGTGTTGATCAGAGGTTGGCTTGGAGAGGAGGGAAATGGATCAGCATTATAAACTTAAAAATATGAACAACTCCGAATGTTCCTAAAAGATAAACGCGTGTGAGCTCCAAACAATACGGTAGACTTTGGGATGAAATCCTCATCTTGTACTTATTTATTCCATATCATAAACATTTCCCAAATTTTTGGAGATGTCATCTCAAGATTACGTAACAGTTGCATCGTCAGGCGTCAAGCTAATCTAGCACTACCCTTGAATTATCATGATCGATTCATCTAGATTGGGCGCTAACCGTGCCACCTCCTACTTTGCCGTAATGCATGTACACTAGCGTTCTGCGTGTGTTATTAACGCCATTTTAATCTCACCATGAAATTTTGAACAACGCCAACGAGCTGCGAGACATGGCAATCACACATCCCTGATCACACAGTTATTGGGCCGACGTCAGACACAGGCGGCCGACATCGGCCCGATGAGCTTTTGTGCAATGGGACATCCGCGCCGCACGAAACGGGAAATGCAACACATTATGATAGGGTATACATACATTTAATGGTATGGTTAATAGTGTCTCAAATAGCTAATGTTTCCTGTTCAAGTAGAGGGTTTAAAATAGCCGATGTTTCCTGTTCTGGGAGAGGTATTTGAAGAGACAGTGTGGCATGAGCTCTGAAAATCATTTTGATTATGAACATTTGCACAAAACTGTGTGTTTGTAACCCTTTCTCTGCTGCTGGGAGCATTTTCTTTTCTTTCCGAAATCTGTTTTCATCCAACGACCAAAAACCACATTCGTCTATTCAACATGGATACCGATTGGTCTCAGCAAGAGACATAGATCCTCATTTGCCCCCGCGACTGCAGGGGCTCATAAGGATTTATGACTCTTACGGTTGCACCGTGTTCACTTTTCTCGGCAATCTTTAATCATCCAACGACCGAAAGCCAAAACCGTCCAATGAACATAGATACAAATTGGTGTCGCCAAGAGACATAGATCCTCATATCACGTAAAATATAAAACAAGATGGGATGAACCATAACCCACAAAGTCCCTTCTATATGAGAGAGCTGACCTCGCTGTCAATGGTCTCTACCTTTTGTCTTTGACCTGATTCTGATGTTGAATTATCTCCTGTTGAAAAGGTCTCGCAGATCTGCCAATGCGTCAGTGAGTTCTATAAGGGGCGCAGGACATACGCGTCATTGATTTGTCAAACGTCATTTGTCATGACGTAAGTTTTAGGTTTTATTTAATTTTATATTTTACGTAATATGAGTTTCACTTTTATTTCATAGGCTTGAGAAAATGCTGACAAAACTAGAACTTTATCTTATCACTTCATTTGTTAGAGTATTAGCCTTTGACATCATGGACATGCTATTAAATTCGCTCCACCGCGAACCGTCCTAAAAAAGCTCCTTCTTTGAATAGAAGAGACTTAAAAAGTAAACTTACGTCATGAGAAATGACGTTTGACAAATCAATGACGCGTATGCCCTGCGCCCCTTATAGAACTCACTGACGCATTCGCAGATCTGCGAGAATTTTTCAATATGAGATAATTTAACATCAGAATCATGTCAAAACAAAAGGTAGAGACCATTGACAGCGAGGTCAGCTCTCTCATATAGAAGGGACTTTGTGGGTTATGGTTCATCCCATCTTGTTTACGAATAATTTGTAAAACAGTATGTGTTTCATAAGGAGGCAGAAATGGGTGCACCTAATTACCAACGTCTTGCTGTTGTTATTGCCAGACAGGTCTAATAAACAACCAAACCACACCAGGTCTAATAAACAACCAAACCACACCAGGTCTAATAAACAACCAAACCACACCAGGTCTAATAAACAACCAAACCACACATAAATAGGACAAAAAAGAAAACACTGTCAAGAAATTGGTGTACATAACAATTTCAGTTCAGTCTGTCAGACATCCCAAATACCAAGCCGCTTGTTTTTAAAGAGTCGGGGCTCAGTTGAGCGGCGCACCTTGCTTAGTGGCTGGCGCAGGACTGAGCTCACTCACGCAACTGACCCGGGTCCCAGAGCTGTACCTTTGGTTTAGCCGACATGAGGATTTATACCTCTTGCTGAGACCACTGGTTGGTTGGTTAGTTCGGGTTTAACGTCCACAGCACCGAGGTGATCATGGACGGCCCGGACGGGCGGGTTATGGGGGACAGGGAAATCTATTGACTATGGAGTACGACCTGAACACTGATCAACTCAGGCGCACTCCAACTGTGCCACTTTGATTTACCAGGACCTTTCAACGGACATGGTATTGAACAAATCCGGTTTTTTTTCCCCTGGATTGTGAGTCCAGCTACCGGGGCCGGGACGGGATTCGAACCCACGACCCGGCGATTCCCTTCGCTCTCCTGCTCCGACGTTTAACCGCCTGAGTTATTTCGGAACTCTGCTGAGACGACTTTGTGCCCTGGTGAGTTTTAACCCCCTCACTGCCAAGAAAAAGTGCAGGCGATCTCACTGCAAGAGGCATAGATCCTCATGAGCCCCCGCAGTTGCGGGGGCTCATGAGGATCTGTGCCTCTTGCTGGGTCCACGTTGTGTCCCTGTTCTTTGGACAGTCGCGGCTTTTGGTCGTTGAACAAACAACGATTTCAGAAGCATAGTGTACGTCCGTTGGCAGGAAAGAGGTTAATTAGACATTGTACAAAACTACGAGTTTTATCAGGAGGCAGGAACGCGAACACGTGCTGTTTTGTTATTGCTGGACATGTCTAGCAAACACCCAAACCACACATAAATAGTTTGTCAGACATACAAATACCAGCAAACACCCAAACCACACATAAATAGTCAGTTTGTCAGACATACAAATACCAGCAAACACCCAAACCACACATAAATAGTCAGTTTGTCAGACATACAAATAACACTTTTTTTTTTTTTTTTTTTTTTTAAATATTTACTTTTAAATCGGACGAAAATGAACCCGCTAAACAGGAGAATGATAAACAGCTGGAAACTTTCGTAAAAAGGCAATGAACCCAAATAGAGGGAAACAATTAAATAAAATAACAAATAACATAGGAAGATTACAATGTAAAGTAGGTAAAGGCACTGTCAGGGGAGAGAAATGTGCAAGATCGACCAGTGATCACAGATCTACGTGGTCACAGCACCAAAAAAAAAAAAAAGATAGGAAAGAGGGGGTGCGTTAAGAAAGTGACTGGAAGCAATGCATATGGAAGCCCCCTCCCCCCCCCCCCCCCCCCCAAGAAGGGGGGCGTATCACATATCTCACTGTTCCAGCCCCTTGGTGCACTAAGGGGCTGGAACAGTGGGATATGTGATACGCCCCCCTTCGGGGGTCTTCCATATGCATTGCTTCCAGTCACTTTCTTAGCGCACCCCCTCTTTCCTATCTTTTTTATTATTTATTTATTTATTTTTTTATTTATTTTTTTTTTATTTTATTTATTTATTTATTTATTTATTTTTTTTTTTTTTTTTTTTTTTGGGGGGGGGGGTGTTTTGACCACGTAGATCTATGCTCACTGGTCGATCTTGCACATTTCTCTCCCCTGACAGTGCTTTTACCTACTTTACTTTGTAATCTTCCTAAATTATTGGCACTGGCAGTCTCCCCTTTTCTTTTCAACAAATAACATAGTTTTCTCTTAAAGCCTCAGGAGCACTGATAAACAAAAGTGATTAAAGAAAATAAGGGGACTGGTTTTATTAATTCTTTGTGGTAGCCAGTGATTGCCAATTTTATGGATATACCATACACAATATTATATTATTTAACCAGCAGCGTAGGAAAGGGGTGCGGAGGGGGATAGGGGAGGGGGAGGTAGCGTGATTGATTATGTTACATTTCAGCCACCAAAGAAATCGAGGGCTCAGGTGGGGTGCGGAGGGGGGAGGGAGAGGGAGAGAGAGAGAGAGAGCGAGGCGATTGTCGTCCAGCCTCGAGCCCCCCCCCCCCTCCCTCGATACCCCCTCTCCTCCGCCTCGAGCCCCCCACCTCCCACCAGCCGGCCCCGCCACACCACCACAAGTACCCCCCTCCACCTAACAAAAAATAAAATAAATAAAATAAAAAATAAATACATAAATAAATTAATTAAATAAAATTAAAATAAAATAAACCCACAAAAGTGGAAATCCTATATATGATTTTATTTTCTAAAAAAAATAATATAATATATACTGACGTGCAAAAGAAATGCGACATTTTTGGAATCACCGCCAACACTGGAAAGTGTTTCCGACGATTCCAAAAAATGTTGCATTATTTTGCTAGTCAGTACATGCATATATATTGTGGGGGCCAGGAGATTCGATGCCGTCGCCCCTCCCCCCCCCTCCCCACCCCCCCTCCCACCCCCACCTTCTCGCATCTCTGTTTTCTTTTGAGGGGTGGAGCCGCCTCCCGACACCATCCCCCAGTTGCAGGAAACTTTTCCAGGTCAGTAACTGCCAACCAACTGGCCCTCTGCATTGCAGCTAGATTTTTGCGTGGGACTAAAAATAGCCGGTCACACCAAAGCCGTTAGAACTATGACCAGCAGGTACTGGCTATTGAAAACGACGTGCAATTCCACCCTGGCTCCAACGTTACTCGCAAAACGTGGCCTGCTGTGGCCGTTAATTGGTGTCTGTGCTCTCCTGGCAACTCAGATTCTCTACGCTTGGCTGCCCACAGGAGCAGTCTAACAGCGAATCCCCTTGATCCTTCCTACAGCATAGAGTAACAAGTTCCGGTACAGCATAAAAAGCTATGGCAGCCAGTGCCTCTTCCCGGCAAGAAATACGATTTGTAACACGCGTCTAGTTCCCCATTGAAAGGGTAGAGATCTACAGCATCACTGTAGGTTACAATTCTTAACTGTTAACTTCTGAAACTGAAAACAGTATAATTTTTATTTTTAAAAAAAATCTCTGTCTTCTACAGTAACTCCTTCGCAACACCGTGACGCGATGTGACACGACTCCAACTGCAAGAGACATAGATCCTCATGAGCCCCCGCAATTGCGGGGGCTCATGAGGATCTATGCCTCTTGCGAACACCACAGGGGGTTAAATTCGCGGGTGTTAATTTAAAGCCAGCTTTGACAGTTTCACCGCAAGCGCCGGATTAGCATGACGGCCGTTTCAAGCGCCAAGCTAATCAGGCACTGCCCTTGGTCTCTCACGGTCGACTGATCGACTAATCCGATCCTCCCATCAGTTTTGTTACCGAAGTGAACGGGTTTTTTTTCCCTCCCTCTACATTTTGTGTTGGAAGGAGAAAAGATATGATCAGCGGCTATATTCAGGCACAAAATATGGATTGGAACCAGGAAGTGGTAATTGTATCATCCACGGCTGGCCCGCTCGGGCGAAACTGGCGGATTACGTGGGTCTGGCAAATCTTCAGTTGAAAGCTCCCCATGAAGCCTTTTCCACTGCAGAGAGTCCGACATAGCTCAGGCAATTAAGCGTCGGAGAAGGAGAGCGAAGGGAATCGCTGGGTGGTGGGTTCGAATCCGCGTCCCGCCCCGGTACCTGGAATCGCAATCCAGGGGAAAAAGACGGGCTTGTTCAATAGCATGTCCGCCGTTGAAAGGTCCTGGTAAATCAAAGTGGCACAGTTGGAGTGCGCCTGAGTTGATCAGTGTTCAGGTCGTACTCCATAGGTAACAGATATTCCTGTTCCCCATAACCCGCCCGTCAGGGCCGTCCATTATCACTTCAGTGCCGTGGACGTTAAACCCGAACTAACCAACCAACCTTTCCACTGCAGTCTGCGTGCACTGGGTAGCATGATCAGTGCTGTTCATCTCACCGACTAGCCTCTTCCACGGCATGTCTATAGTCAATTTCAGTCAAAAACGTCTCACTGATTTCAGTCGAGAACTTCTAACGTAATCCATTTAACCCAAAGGTCGCATTTCCAGAGGTGTCACCTAACAAATAATGTACCATGAACGCGCCAAGATAAACCAGAACTAACCTTGAATTATCATGGTCGATCCATCTCCTGTTGCAATTCGTTGCGGTTAAATGAAAACAGGGAGCCCCCTTTCTTGGCTTGACTTCGCGAACGAAGATTCTATAGGGCTTGCCCACGTCGTCTGCAGGCATTTTCGTGGCTGCGGAGGCCAATCCGGGACAGGCAGGTTCGACCACAGTGGCTGCAGGGGAAGGTCTGGTCAGGATTCTGAGTTACGACAACTCTGTTTTTTCTTCTGAGCCGCTTGTCCTTAAGGTTAGCTCTGCGAGAGTCCTCAAAGGAGACGGCTGCCTTGTGAATGGTGGAGCGCCACGTGTCACGGTCCGCAGCAAGCGAAGACCACTGGCGGTGGTCGATTAGGCAGGCACTAAGTGACTTCTTGAGACCGTCTTTGTATCTCTTCTTTGGTGCCCCTCTGTCTCGGTGTCCAGTGGCGAGCTCGCCGAACAGAGTGATCTTGGATAGGCGATGATCCTCCATCCTGGAGACGTGCCCCGCCCAGCGAAGCTGTGTCCGCAGCAGCAAAACCTCGATGCTCACAGTTTCCGCCTGTTCAAGGACCTCGACGTTGGTGACATAGTCACTCCAGTGAATGCTGAGGATGGTACGCAGGCAGCGCTGGTGAAAGCGTTCGAGGAGTCGTAGTTGGCTGCGGTAGCCGAGGGCCCAGGACTCGGAACCGTACAGCAGGGTGGTGAGGAGGACAGCTCTGTACACGCTGATCTTGGTGCCTTTTTCAGCTGTTGATTGTGCCACACCCGCTTGAATAGTCGCCCTAAAGCACTGTTCGCTTTTGCCAGCCTGTTGTCCAGCTCCCTGTCCAGCTTGGCGTCTGACGTGATGATGCAGCCAAGGTAGGTAAACTGGTGTACAGACTTCAGTTCGGACTCGCCGATGGTGATGTGGGGAGGGCGATGCTCTTCGTTGGGTGCCGGCTGATGAAGGACCTCTGTCTTTTTCAGACTGACCTCAAGTCCAAAGAGCTGGGCGGCATCTGCGAAGCAGGACGTAATGCGCTGCAAGGCTCTCTCTCTCTGTGTGCAACGAGGGCAGCGTCATCAGCAAAGAGTAGCTCACGAATCAGTTGGTCTAGGGTTTTCGTGTGGGCCTGCAGTCGTCTGAGGTTGAACAGGCTGCCATCGAGACGATACCTGATGTACACTGCGTCGTCATCGTCGAGGTCCACTGTGGCCTGCTTCAACATCATGCTGAAGAAGATGGTGAAGAGGGTCGGTGCCAGCACGCAACCTTGCTTCACGCCGTTGCGAATGGGGAATGGTTCTGAGAGGTCACTGTTTAGTCTGACCTGGCCTTGCTGATCCTCGTGGAGCTGGACGATCATGTTGAGGAACTTTGGGGGACAGCCTAGTCGCTCCAGGATCTGCCACATACTTTGCCTGCTCACAGTGTCAAACGCTTTTGTTAGGTCGACAAACGTTACGTACAGCCCTTTGTTCTGCTCGCGGCACTTCTCCTGAAGCTGTCTCAGCACAAAGACCATGTCGGTGGTACTCCTGTTGGCTCTGAAGCCACACTGGCCCTCTGGGAGGTGGTCTTCAGCGATGGCAGGTACCAGCCGATTCAGGAGCAACCTTGCGAGAATTTTCCCGGCAATGGACAGCAGGGTAATTCCACGATAATTTGAGCAGGCAGACTTCTCTCCTTTGTTCTTGTACAGGGTGATGATGACTGCATCACGGAGGTCCTTTGGTAGTGTTCCTTTTTCCCAGCAGCAGACAAAGAGGTCGTGGAGCTTGTTGTGCAGTGCTGGGCCTCCATGTTTCCAGATCCCTGGCGGGATTCCGTCAATGCCTGCTGCTTTGCCACTCTTGAGCTGGTGGATGAGCTGTGAGGGTCTCTTCGGCGGTGGGCGGTTCGTCCAATTCAATCTTTAGTGGGAGGTGTGGGATTTGGAGGATGACTGTTTCTTGAACAGTGCGCTCAGCGCCTTCCGCCTCATCTGCAGCAGTCACCAGGTCAAGCTTAGAGAGCTCCAGAACGAGTGGTGGTGCAGACTCGCACAGAGGACCCAGCTCTGCGCTGACAACGGTGACTACAGGGGCTTCTACGAAGCACTGAAAGCAGTGTATGGCCCTAGGCACTTGGTACAAAGTCCCCTGCGAAGCGCTGATGGACAGGCACTCCTCACAGATAATACCTCCATCTTGAACCGCTGGTCGGAATACTTTCAGGAAAACAGGGAGCACTCCTCACACAAATGCCAGACAATCTGCAAGAAATTTCGATTTTGCAGACGGAAGTCTTTCTAAGTTTGTGTGCCCTTTATCGACCCAACCTCTAATTTTATGGCAGGAGAAGAACCTCCGACTATTTTTTCTGAGACAGTAATTTGTTCGAAATCAGCACTAATGCGATGGATCAAGACCAAAATTGTCTTACAAAACCGCAGGACTACAGATTTTGCAACATTGTACACTCATGTCTGCCGCGTTTTACGCATAGTCCAGACAAATCCGCTAAAAATCTTCATAAAATGTCATGATGGTGTTATTGCAGATCATGAAACTTCTGACCTATACCAAACCCTACTTGATAGGGGACCCGAAGTTAACCCTTTTAGCCCCAACACCCTACAGCAGGAGATTGAATGACCATGATAATTCAAGGGTAGTGCCAGATTAGCTTGGCGCCTTCAGGCGCCAAGCTAATCTGTCACTACCCTTGAATTATCATGGCCAATCCACCTCCTGCAAATGGTACATAGTCGTTAAGTAACACTTCCGAAAATTGGGAAATGCGCCCGTGGGACTAAAAGGGTTAATGCAACATAAACACGTATGTTTCCGATTTTTAAACAAAATCTTTCTGCCAGCTAGCTGATTTTTTTCCCCCCAGACTACAAAATAAGCCCTTATCGCAGTGAGTAATAGACCAGCGGGCCCAGAGAGTTCATTTGGTGGGCTCGGTCGGTATAGCGCCGATCAGGCAACGAAGGGCATCACACAACGGAAAATAGCGTCCAGAGACAGAGCGACCATGATCGTTCAGTGGTAGTGCTAGAACAGATTGACGTCTCCAGGTCTGTTTTTCAGTATCCATGACAGGTATAACGCTTTTTTTTTTTAAAATCAGGGCATTTTTCGGAGTGAAAACACATCTAAAGAGAAAGTTGACACCGTTAATCTGTTCATAACATACAATTTTTAACAGTTGGTAAACTTATGGCACAGGTTAGAAAAAACAAACAAACAAACAAACACACACACAAACATTAGGCCCACACTTGCACCCTATTCATCCTGTAGTATGTATCTGTTTCACTGAACTCCTTCGCTGCCATCTTAAGTACACTGTGCGTATATAGGGCTCGGGAAGTTCCCCGCGTTGCCTAGCAGCGTCGGTGCGTCAGCCGCCACCTTAAGAGGATACCATAGTCATCGTGTAGTAGCGAAATAGTGTTTCAACACGTTTTTTCTTCATGTTTCTTCCTCTTTGGAAACAAACAAAAACAGATTCTGGTGAGCGGTTGCCTACGGTGACGGCAAGACTTGCTGTTATTGCTTATAGTACGTCAGGACTTTCCTGACATTACGAAAACAGCGATTTCCCTATGAGCGCTTAGTTCCCGTATCCTCGCAAGATGGCCGCCACTACCGGCGTGATGACGTCAGCTTCCCGAGCTCTATAGTTGTTTTTACAATCTTGGCTTATTCAACGACTAAAAGCCCAAACCGTCCATAAAAGAATGAATACAAATTGGCCTCAGGCATCGACCCCCCTAAGCCCTCGCAGTTTCAGTCGGCTGATGTTGACTTTTTGTCTGCAGGTAAAGGGTTTGAAGGCCGTGAACACTAAAAGTGAACAAGCTGTTCTGGCACGACCCTTGAATTAGATGCAACATTCAAGATTCAAAAACAAAATTTCCGTTAGATGGACGCTGGATTAGAGTCTTTTTTTTTTTTTTTAATATAATATGTACTAAAATATCACAAAGCGTGGTAGTAATAAAAAGTATATTAAATAAATGCACTGCGTTGCTGTTTTCTACAAGATAATATTATTAGCTATTACACTGCGCCATAACGTTCTAGTGGTTTGCAGTGTAATGCATTGAATAATATATCATTCACCTTACGTCGTCATTGGGCTACATCCTACTCTAACCCATTCGCAAAAGATCTTCGGGCCCACGACGGCCGCAGTGGGCCCGCGCACAGCCGTGCGCGGGCCCACTGCGGCCGTCGTGAGCCCGAGGATCTTTGCTTACGGGGTAGTGTGTATAGTCTTCAGACGACAGCTCTTAGAACTAAAAGTTTTGAGTGCTGACTGTGTTTGGGTCCCGTAGCAGACTACCGTGCGTCTACAGTCCTTGGTAATGTCGCCCGTCGTCCTCTGGTTGCGTATGAACTCGTCTTTTTATAAAAAAAAATGTGACCGGATCCTCATGAGCCTATACGGATCTTTATATGTCTCTTATAAATCTTCAGCTATTTAGTTTTCGTCCAGTAGTCTCCATTCACATCGGCAGTTTCTCATTTTTAGGAGGCCATCTTGCGTTTAATCTGCGATGATGATGTCTGCTGAAACAAAAAAAGTGAAGATTAGAACACTTCTGCGCGCTATAATGGGACATGCACACTTAACCCCTTCGCGCAGATCAAACTGTACAGGATCCACTGCGAGAGGCATAGCTCATCATGAGCCCCCGCACTTGCAGGGGCTCATGAGGATCTATGTCTCTTGTTGAGTCACTTTATAGTCGTCTTCTTCGGACAGCTAAGGCTTTTTGTATTGAATTAGCATAGATTTCAGAAACAAGATCACGGGCAGGGAACTTAGAAAGGGCTAAAAAAAAAAAAAAAAAAGTCCTATAAAATATATATATATATAAGACAACTCACCACGTCTCGTGATTTAAATGGGAGTTTTCTGCCCGCAAGAGGCACAGATTCTCATGAGCCCCTGCGATAATAAATCTATACCGCTTGCAGATGGGGTGGCTTGCTCATGAACCTGTGTGATAGGCGCCTGCTGTTGTCTCTTACATGCCTGAGGAAGACATCGTCACTCAAAGAACACTCCACAGAAAGTCGCCACTGCAAGAGGCATAGATCCTCATGAGCCCCTGAAAGTGGGGATCTATGCCTCCTGTCTTTAGCTATAATTTATATCTGTGTTCCTCCAGCGGAGATGAGGGATGAGTGTTTTAGGACAGGAAATGTCAAGATATGCTTTAAATTAAAGTCCCGGCCATAGCCTCTTCTAGAAAGAAGTGTTTTTCTTTGCATGCATGTGAGCGGGTTTTTAAGGACGCTGTCTCACGTAACAAAGCACCGGGTGAGCCTATTCCGTATTGGCAGGCTGCGTAGATTGTCGGGTCCGGACCTCGGCGTTGACTCACCCTCGGCCAGAGTGACAGAAAATGCTCAAAAATAGTAAGGAACATTAACTTCAGTTTTAGCTTGAATTACTAAAAGTTCTCAGAATGGGTATAATAACGGTTATATCAGTGATTAGTCATCCCATTGGTCTACAGTTTCACAACATTGGTGTGGCATATAGTGCTCACAAAAAGTAAAGGACGTGACAATTTAAGCTTGAATTACTAAAATGTCGGAAAACGCCTTACATCTGCAAACTGCATTCATCTTTTTGGTCTGATCAATGTTTAAACATTTTGGGACATTTTAATAATTCAAGCTAAAAGTAATAATCCTTTATTTTTTGTGAGCACTATTCAGTTGTCACACCAATGTTGTGAAATCGTAGGCCAGTGGGATGGTTAATCACTTGTTCAGCGTCCAAGATCCCCACCCGTCGAAGGAACATGGATACAAAGAAGTTTCAGCAAGAGACCGCGGGGGCTCATGAGGATCTATACCTCTTGCGGAAGAATGGTGTTCAGTTTTTCTCGGCAGCGTGGGTTAAGAGATGATAATATGGCTGGAAGGTTCATCCGCGCAACTACTGATGTAATTGTAGCTCAAACGACACAGCCCATGCAGACGAGCTGCAGTGTCGAGCCACAGCGAACACCACCCAGATGCAAGAGCCGTAGATTATCATGCACCCCCGGCAGTCGCGGGGCCTCACGAGAATCCAAGCCTCTAGGGTGAATCTATGTACATCTATGTTTTCTGTGCAGGGGAGTTGAGCAGACAACCAGCCCCCAGCTGCAGAATACTTTTCCAGGTCAGTAACTGCCAACCAACTGCCCCTCTCTGCACGGCAGCGAGATTTTCGCGTGGGACTGAAAATAGAGTAACTCATTCGAGACGTGCCGCCTCCGGATACGCGCCGTAAAGCCGCGTCAGTATCCGGAGGCGGCAAGTCTCGAATGAGTTAAAACAAAGCCGTTGGATCTACGACAGGCAGATACTGGATATTGAAAATGACGTGCATCTCCGACTACCCAGTTTTTCCATGGATTCAGAGAAACGATGCTTGGCCTCTGGTAATGAGCATACTAACGTCACGCAAAGCTTCGTCTGCATTAAATTCACAAATAACATGACAGGTAATGACGCACCAACAACCTTACAAAAATACAGCGATACTTTAATCCTTTGACTGTCGATATTTTTGTCGCGATGATATGTGTAGGAATTATCGCGACAAAAATCGCTACCGACAGCCAAAGTGTTAACTCAGACGTCAGCAGATGTAACCTGTACATGTCAAAAAAGTCAACAGATCGGCGCAATTTGTCGCCACAGCAAAATAAAAAAAAAAAAGACCAGACATAGATTGTAAAGTTCATGTTTTGCGTTCCTGGGGAGTAAAAATGTCTGAATTTGAAATGATTTCCGGGATTTGCTTTCTCCCCTCGGGGAAAAATCACAGAAATTGAGAGGAAAGGCCTTGACATGGAATGCATTGATGTTGTCAGTCCTGGTCCGCTGTACTGCCAGTTTGAGAAACTGCCTTCTGGTAGGCGTTATGCAATGCCTCTGTCTCGCAGGAATCTTTTTTAAAAAGTCATGTGTGTCTAATGCAATAACCTTGCTGAACTCCAGCTGTTGGGCCACTATATGACCAGTAATATTTTGGGCATAGTAACTCTTGCAGAGTAACTTTTCATCGCAATAAAGTATGCGACATAATTGTCCATGGATAACATGTGTTTGCGTGCGTGTGTGCGTGTGTCTGTACGCGCGTTCGAGCGTGTGCGCGTGTGAGCATGCACAACGTTATCGTATTTGCACGTATCTTTATTATTCTCATATGATCTTCTGCGTGTTTTAATGTCGAAGCCGAAGGAAAATTTCCATCTCGTGGACAATAAAGTGATTTGAAATTGTAGTGACACATTTACAGGCGATTTCCGGTGCAAGGCGAACACCGCTGCCCAGCCGCAAGAGACATACATCCTCATGAGCCCCCGCAGTCGCGGGGGCTCATGAGGATTTATGTCTCTTGCTAGTCCTGCCTTCTTTGTGTCTATTTTGGGTCCAGTTTGCATCTATGGCGGTCAGTTATTTATCTGTCGCAGTCGTGCACTTCGTGACCACTGCCGGCCAAACGGGTTGAAGGCTATTTTCGGGGTTTCAATTTTCTATTTTGGGAAAGTGTATTCCATTGTACCTAATGCTCTTTGTGTGTGCGGATCTGTGATTTTGAACCTCCTGGCTTGTCTAGATCCAAGCCAGCACATCATTACAGTAAAACCTGTTTCGAGGAACAACCTGACAATTTGGGTGGTGTCAGAAAAGCCTGATTGGCGCATCTAATTGGTTGGTTGGTTGTACATTCCTTAACGTCCCGACAGCAACAAGACTTTCTCAGGAAGTGTCTGCACTGCTTGTGGAAAAAAAGCAACTAAACAGAATATTGAATGTATGTCGCCAGCCAGTCTAATACGCTAAATAAAGCTAAGACCATTTAGCAACACATCCAATAATATCAAGAGCTACAGGCAGCGCAGACAGTAAGGAGAGTTTTATAAAGGAAAATACAGGTAAATGAATCAGAAACACATACCCCAGAATAGAGGGGAAAACCCACCCTGTGGGGCTGACCAGGGTGACCCCGGGAACTAAAAAGTAGTTAACCCCACCCAAGTCCCCCAGGGCAGACCCGGGTGGGGGTGATTGGCGCTTCTAACTACTCCCATTGAAGACGAATATTATAGTAGTATAAGCAAAAGATATGGAGTCATACCGACCACAATAGTTTAAAGGTGGTGCCAAAATAATCTGGAGTCATACCGACCACAATAGTTTAAAGGTGGTGCCAAAATAATCTGGAGTCATACCGACCACAATAGTTTAAAGGTGGTGCCAAAATAATCTGGAGTCATACCGACCACAATAGTTTAAAGGTGGTGCCAAAATAATCTGGAGTCATACCGACCACAATAGTTTAAAGGTGGTGCCAAAATAATCTGGAGTCATACCGACCACAATAGTTTAAAGGTGGTGCCAAAATAATCTGGAGCCATACCGACCACAATAGTTTAAAGGTGGTGCCAAAATAATCTGGAGTCATACCGACCACAATAGTTTAAAGGTGGTGCCAAAATAAAATGGTACTACTAACTCTTCCTGAAGACAGCGATACAAATCTGGAGACAGACCGACCATGACAGTTCAATGGTGTTGCCGGAATAGCTTGGCGCCTGTAGGGGCCAAGGTATTCCGGCAACACCCTTGAACTGTCGTGGTCGATCCATGTCTTGATGCAGTGTTTTTGGTGCTAAACGGACCGTCAACACTGCCACCCCCCCCCCCCCCTCCCCCTCCCAACCTCTTACAACGTTAATAGGCAGACGAGGTACGGACGACTAGATAAAATCGTCAACGCATCTTACGTGTTGACTCGCGAGGCGACTGTTTGCTTCTAATTAGCTACTAACTCATCGTAATTCAGACGCCTTCTATAAAATTCATCCCAGTTGCGGGGTGGTGGTGGGGGGGGGGGGGGCGCTGGGGGTTAGGAGTGTTTCCGATGATTCCCAAAATGTCGCATTTTTTTTGCTGGTCAGTATATATAATGTGTCTGCGTCCATTGGCTGTGCTCTGCTTTTCGATAAAAACGCATTCCCAAAAAATGTGTTTGTCTCATTCATGTGTGGTAAGTTTTGGTCATTTTATTTCAAGTATCCAATGTCTACACCAACGCGTTTGCAATGATGCTGTGTGATACGCTCTATCTGCACCCAGTTAGCCCCAACGCCCTACAGCAGGAGATGGATTGACCATGATAATTCAAGGGTAGTGCCGGGTGAGCTCATCCGGCACTACTCTTGAATTATCATGGTCAATCAAACTCCTTTAACAGGCACATAGTCTTTAGGTGACACCTCGAAAATTTCAAAATAGAAATTCAGACATTTTATATTTGGTATATGCGCCCGTGAGGTTAAATGGGTTAAGTGCTCTCTATGATGTGTGCCGCTATTCAGTTTACCTCATAGCATCTGAGAAAAAAACAACCAGGCTTTAAATATTTCAAAGATATTAAATTTTGTGTTCAAATTAATGATATTGCTGCAATATATATGTCAGGATGTATGGTTATTAATGAAGTACTTTGATAGAATGGATTGCATCTGTCGGGCCATAACATTGTTATCTCGGCTATAAGGGTCGCGCAAATGTGTGGGACCCATTCAAGGCAAAGTGAAGCGATGATGGGGAACCCACGGGAGCCTTAGGCGCCTGAAGATTGTGTACTGATACACGAAGTACAGTGTAGATGATTTTCATAAAAGCAGAGGTAGGTCAGAAACGTATTTCCATGACAAAAGATTCGGATTTACCCCTTTCTTGCCACTGGGCGTAAATTTTGTTTCTGACGTCTTTGTTCAGCCAACGACCAAGTCATAACCGTAGGATGGAACTTGATCGCAGCAAGAGGCAGATATAATAATAATAATAATAATTACGGTATTTATAATGCGCTTATCTTATAATAATTATAACTCTAAGCGCACACTCACAACTCGCGCACGCATGCGCACGCTTTAGACAATGACTCACGTACCACAAACAGTGAAATACATTACGACGGTCAGCTTGGGGTGGGGAGTGCGGTGATATAGTGCTAAAACTGTTGAAAGAGGTGAGTTTTGAGGGCGGACTGGAAGGAGGAGAGAGAGTGTTTCTGACGGAGAGAGAGTGGGAGAGTGTTCCAGATGGATGGACCGTAGACGGAGAAGGAGCGGGGACCGAAAGTGTTAAGTTTGGTGCGAGGGATGTGGAGGCGGAGAGGGTCGGAGGCGGAGCGGAGGGAGCGGGAAGGTGTGTAGGGGTGAAGTAAGTTGGAGAGATAGGCAGGAGCGCAGTTGTTCAGGGATTTGTAGCAGAGAGACACAACTTTGTATTGGATGCGTTGGGGGATGGGGAGCCAGTGAAGGAGTTTGAGCAGGGGTGTGATGTGGTCGGATTTTTTCTTTCTGAGGACGAGGCGGGCAGCATTGTTCTGGACGCGTTGGAGAGTGAAGATGGTGGATTGAGGGAGACCGGAAAGGAGAGAGTTGCAATAGTCGATGCGAGATAAGATGAGAGAGACAGCAAGTTTGGTGGCAGCTTCGGTAGTGAGGTACTTTCTGATCTGACTGATGCGGCGAAGGTGGAAATAGCATGCCTGGGTCGTGGCGGAGACGAAGTTGGTCATGGACAGAGAGGAATCGAGGATGACGCCGAGGTTCTTGGCCGAGTCAGAGAGGGAGATGGGGGTGCTATCGAGTTGAAGGTGGAGAGAGGGAGGGAGCTGGGAGAGTTTTTGGCGAGTGCCTACCAGCATGGCTTCCGTTTTGTCGTCGTTCAGTTTCAGCTTGTTTGCTGTCATCCAGTTTTTCACGTCTTTGTAGCAGTCAGCCGTGCGAGTCAGTAGTGACTGAGTGTTGTCGAGTTTGTCTTTGTCTTGCAGTTGTGAGTCGTCAGCGTAGAGGTGGTGGTGTATGCGGTGAGACTGGATGATGTTGGACAGAGGAGAGGTGTAGAGTGTGAAAAGGACCGGGCCCAGGACGGATCCCTGTGGAACTCCGCAGGAGAGCGTTACCGGGTTGGAAGAGACGCCGTTGATGGTGACGGACTGCTGTCTGTCAGAGAGGTAGGAGAGAAACCAGGAGTGAGCAGAGTCAGTGATGCCGAAGGAGTGGTGGAGTCGGTGGAGGAGGATAGAGTGGTCTATAGTGTCAAAGGCGGCAGAGAGATCGAGTAGTGTAAGAAGGGAGATGTTGCCAGAGTCAGTGGAGAGAAGCAGCTCGTTTAAGATATGTAGAAGGGCTGTTTCAGTGCTGTGATGTTTGCGATAGGCAGACTGAAATGGACTGAGGAGGTTGTTGTCGGTGAGATGGAGGTTGAGCTGGTTGAGAACAACCTTCTCAAGAAGCTTGGACAGGAAAGAGAGATTGGAGACTGGGCGATAGTTCTTGAGTTCGTTTGGGTCGAGGTTGTGTTTTTTGAGGAGAGGACGGACGATGGTTGACTTGAAGATATCGGGGACGGAGCCGTTTTCTAGAGATGCGTTGATGATGTCGGTAATGAAGGGTAGAAGTTTTGGAAGGCCGTCACGGTAGAGAGATATCCGTGATACGTGGTAGTCGTGGTAGTAGTATGATGTAGTCACACCAGACACACTCACGCAGGATTCTTGTAGAAAAACTTCACTCACCTGCACCTTGTGGCACAAGGTTGTAGACCACACTGGAGTAACAGTTCCAACAGTACTTTATTCTCACTACGCAGTCTCAGCACAATGCATCCACACTTTGATACACTGCGTTTCCCATACACTTATTTCCAACACCCTCATTTATACTGCTACAGATTTTCAGAACAATTCCTCAAATTACACAACTCAATCAATCAGAAAAGAAAGCAAACATGTGTACTAGAAAACTTTGATGTCATATTTGAGGTCACTAGAACAATCGTGCCTTTCCCTGGACCCTCCAGCTTAATCTAGGTCGGACTTTGCAACAATTTAGCGAAATGTGCAACATTCTAGTCACACACAACAACAACAACAACACAATTTTCCATGCAAAAGAAAACGAATCATACTAAATTGTTACGATTGTGGTTGTGTTATCCTGTGAGAGCGTACATGTGTTATTCGTAGGTAACGATATGTTGTTTATTTGAGCTATCACGGTTATGATTTTGTGCCTTTTTAGTAAGATTTTCTTTTGTTCGTGAGTAGAACCGATTTCGTTTTGTTAAGTTTAGCCCGGAACGTTGTAGAAGGGTCGCACTGTCTAGTGGCCTCGTAAGTGTCACGTCCGTGAGGTGACATCGCAACATTTTCGCTACTTTTTGTTTTCCTGTGCGCGTGTATCGAGCAGCCTTTATTTCGTTTGGTGAATGTTCTCGTACCTTTTTGAGCTATCATAGATAGGGATACCATACTTTTATGTGTCTTTATTATATGCTAGAATTTAGAGCTGAAGTGAGCAGCCGTGTTTTTGTAGCCTGATATATTGTTTCTGGAAAGTTTATGTTAATGAGCTTTGGCTGCGTGTTTCGTTCTGGTTGTTTGAGTTCATGATTTCCGTAGAAGATTCTAGATTTTGATAGTGTATATAAGGAGGGCGCTGGGAAAGCCCGTTAGTACATTGTCTTGCTTTGTCAGTTGTAGAGACACGCAGTTTATTGCGAGAGACGCTGTGTATGAGAAACTTTGAGTTGTAGTACGGACATAACAGAAGAGACTTTGTATTCAGTAGTTTGTGCATTTGAAAGAGCATTACTGTGTGGATATCGCATCGCTAAATTAAATATTGTTGGAACTGTTACTCCAGTTTTGTCTACATCCTTAAGCCACGGTTGACGGATTGCAGCTGAATGAGGTCTATTTAAAAGAACTCTACGTGCGTGTGTGTCTGGTGTGTTTATCATACTTCGACTACAACTCCACCACGTAACATTTTGGCGACCCCGACGAGACCTCTTCAGTTGGTTCAGTGGAAAGGGTAGCAGGAGAAAACAGCCAGCAGTGAAAAGCAGAGATGGCGACATCGGAGATGGAGATATTCCTGAAAATTGGAAAGGAATGTGGACTCGAAGGAGCTCAACTCCTCGAGTTTGTAAAGGAGAAAGAGGAGAAAGAAGAAAAGAGACGAGAGAAAGAAGAAAAGGAGAGATTGGAAAGAGAAGAAAGAGCCAAAGAACGTGAAATCAGGAGACTCGAAATCCAAGCAGAAGAAGCAGAGAAACAGCGAAGAGAAGCAGAGAAACAACGAGAAGAGGAGCGAAAAGAGGCGGAGAGGCAGCGTCAACACGAAATTCATCTAAAGCAGATGGAGATTGAGGCACAGAGCCAGCGAACTAATGAAGCAACAGCATTAGCGAGCAGAGAACAAAGAGCCCGTGCGCCAAAACTTCCACCTTTCATTGAAAATTCAGATAAGATGGACGCTTATTTGGAACGATTCGAGCGCTTCGCAAATAGCAACAATTGGAAACAAGAGACTTGGCCTATTAAACTGAGCGCACTTCTAACTGGCAATGCGCTTGAATTTTACACCTGTTTGCCAAGAGAAGAAGCCGAAGATTATACACAGTTGAAAGCCGCCCTGTTGAGACAGTACGACTTCACTGAAGAAGGTTACAGGCGACGATTTCGGAACTGTAAGCCTGAAGAAGGAGAAACACCCGGCCTATTCATTGAGACAATCAGAAGCTACCTGGAGAAATGGATAGAGCTGGCTGGCCTAAACAGAGAGTACCAAGACCTGTGCAACCTCATCATCAAAGAACAAGTTTTCAGCGCATGTTCTAAGGACCTGGCCACCCACCTCAGAGAGCAAAAAGACCAGTCACTAAAGGCCCTGGCCGACTTCGCTCAAAGATACCTTGACGTTCACAACATGAAGTTCGGGTCCAGTAAGCCACAGCGTGGGTCTACACCAGCAGAGGAAATCCATAATGTCATAGACACCCCGAGATACAAGCCGGTGGAGAACTTGACATGTTTTCTCTGTGGAAAGAAAGGTCACAAGGCGATACGGTGTCCTTCTAAAGATGTTCCCCGAGGCGACAACATCAGAAGATCTAACCAAGATCGTGGGATAGCAGGCAGAAGCAGTACCACGTCTCAACACAGAGCTGCCGCTGTATTAGCCAATGATGTGACGTCATCCAATGACTTTGAGTCTAGAGAAAAGCGAGCGACACCAGAACTGATCGAATCTTTCAGAAAGAATGGACGCATCCCAGTAGGAGATGGGACTACATTTTTTACCAGTCTCAAACATCGCGCTGCCTGAGAATGAAGTGCCGAACATGCCGATGGTGTCAGGATTCGTCGGCGACACACCAGTGAGAGTGTTGAGAGACACTGGTTGTAGCTGCATCATCGTGAGAGAGGACCTAGTAGCTGAAGACCAGAAGCTACAGGAGTGGACCACCCTCATTTTGGCTGACGGAACTGTAAGGATTATCCCCCTTGCCAAAGTCAGTGTCGACACCCCATACTTGACAGGAGAGATGAAGGCGTTGTGCGTGAAGACGCCAGTCTACGACCTCATCATCGGAAACATTGATGGTGCCAGAAACGCAGACGATCCAGATCCAGAGTGGAGACCTGAAATTTGTTCTGTTACCAAGAGAAGTCAAGCAAAAAAGAGTCATCAGACCATCCCTCTTAAAGTGGCGGACAACACGGAAGCAGCAGTGGTGAATAAAGAAAGGCTGGTGGAGCTACAGAGAGCCGACACCACGCTTGACAAGTTCCGAGGTCAAACCGAGCCTGTGATGCGAAAGGGAAAAGAGATAACCTTCGAGACCAGAAAATATATCCTGTACCGGATATTCGATAGCAATGGAGATAAACCTGTGCGTCAAGTAGTAGTTCCTGAACCTTTGAGAATGCAGGTGATGAAATTGGCACATGATTCCATATTGGGAGGACATTTGGGAATCAACAAGACGCTCGATAGAATCCGAGCCGTCTTCTACTGGCCTGATATGGGAGGCGACGTCACCCGATTCTGCAGATCGTGCGACATATGCCAGAAGACAATCTCCAAGGGAAAGGTGCCCAAGGTTCCTCTAGAGAAAATGCCATTGATCGATATGCCTTTCAAGCGGGTAGCTGTTGACCTTGTGGGGCCAATATTTCCTCCGAGTGAAGATGGTCATCGATACATTTTGACCCTGGTGGACTACGCTACACGTTATCCTGAAGCCATACCATTGAAAAAGATCGACACTCCAACAGTAGCAGAGGCGCTCGTCGACATGTTCAGCCGTTTAGGAATTCCTGAAGAGATCCTGAGTAACATAGGAACTCAGTTCGTCTCAGACTGCATGGAGGAAGTCAACCGGCTATTGAGCATCCGACACCTTACTACCACCCCTTATCACACCATGTGTAATGGGCTGGTTGAAAAGTTTAATAAAACTTTAAAAGCTATGTTGAAGAAACTGTGCGCTGAGCAGCCAAGGTTGTGGCATAGATACATCAATGCCTTGCTCTTCGCATACCGTGAAGTTCCTCAAGATTCGACAGGGTTTTCCCCTTTTGAAATACTGCACGGTAGGACTGTGAGGGGGCCCATGCACATCCTGAAGGATCTGTGGACCAAGGATATCGACGCACCTGAGGTGAAAATCAGCTACCAGTACGTCTTCGACCTGAGAGAGAAGCTGGAAGATACCCTAAGGATGGCTCGAGAAGAACTACGGAAGGCGCAGAACAAGGGGAAGCATTACTATGATGGTAAGGCGAAACCTCGACGATTCCAGCCAGGTGACCAAGTGTTGGTTCTTCTTCCTACCGACAACAACAAACTTCTGATGCAGTGGAAGGGACCATACGTTGTCGACACGGTGGTTGGCATCAACGACTACAGAGTCAAGGTCAACAATAAGGTGAAAACTTACCATGCTAATTTGCTGAAGAAGTATATTGCGAGAGGTCGTCAAGACAAGACATAAATGGCCGCATCAGTGCGTCTTGGTGATGACGAAAGACTAGATGACGAGAACTTGTTTGACCTTAATAAACTGTGAACTGTAACTTATGATTTGGTGATGTTCATGAAACTAACTTTGACATTATTTTTAGTTTAACTTAAGGATTCGCAGAACTTTGGAGCAGATTACCTGAGCAGAGCAGTTTAAATGAACATTTCTGTGTCCAGAACTTTTGCATGAAACATTTCGATGCTCAGGACTGTTTACAGGAACTGTGAGACGTTTTTTTATTTAATTCGATTTTTGATGTGTAGTTATATTTATTTAGGGTTTTGTGTAGGTTTACACAGCAACAACCGTATTTTTGAAATTTGAGAAGAAATTTTTGTGAAATTTCATTCTTAAGAGAGGGGGGGGGGGGGGGTAATGTTACGATTGTGGTTGTGTTATCCTGTGAGAGCGTACATGTGTTATTCGTAGGTAATGATATGTTGTTTATTTGAGCTATCACAGTTATGATTTCGTGCCTTTTTAGTAAGATTTTCTTTTGTTCGTGAGTAGAGCCGATTTCGTTTTGTTAAGTTTAGTCCGGAACGTTGTAGAAGGGTCGCACTGTCTAGTGGCCTCGTAAGTGTCACGTCCGTTAGGTGA
Organism: Semisulcospira habei; assembly: GCA_036245525.1. Classification (NCBI taxonomy): domain Eukaryota; kingdom Metazoa; phylum Mollusca; class Gastropoda; family Semisulcospiridae; genus Semisulcospira; species Semisulcospira habei. Next base: position 145,966,713 of record BTPG01000004.1, on the reverse strand, counting down.
CGTCGCAACATTTTCGCTACTTTTTGTTTTCCTGTGCGCGTGTATCGAGCAGCCTTTATTTCGTTTGGTGAATGTTCTCGTACATTTTTGAGCTATCATAGATAGGGATACCATACTTTTATGTGTCTTTATTATATGCTAGAATTTAGAGCTGAAGTGAGCAGCCGTGTTTTTGTAGCCTGATATAATTAATATTGTTTCTGGAAAGTTTATGTTAATGAGCTTTGGCTGCGTGTTTCGTTCTGGTTGTTTGAGTTCATGATTTCCGTAGAAGATTCTAGATTTTGATAGTGTATATTAGTAGGGCGCTGGGAAAGCCCGTTAGTACATTGTCTTGCTTTGTCAGTTGTAGAGACACGCAGTTTATTTCGAGAGACGCTGTGTATGAGAAACTTTGAGTCGTAGTACGGACATAGCAGAAGAGACTTTGTATTCAGTAGTTTGTGCATTTGAAAGAGAATTACTGTGTGAATATCGCATCGCTAAATTAAATATTGTTGGAACTGTTACTCCAGTTTTGTCTACATCCTTAAGCCACGGTTGACGGATTGCAGCTGAATGAGGTCTATTTAAAATAACTCTACGTGCGTGTGTGTCTGGTGTGTTTATCATACTTCGACTACAACTCCACCACCTAACATAAATACTGATTCTGATCTAAAATAACACAACTGAACATCGGATCTTTCCTATAACACAAAAGCCTTACAAAGAATATCACAACCACAAACGTAACAATCCGCATGAGCCACTGCAGTCGCAGGTGCTCATGAGGATCTGTCACCTGCAGTTGGATCGCTTTCACTTTTTCTCGGCAGTGAAGGGGTTAAGAGGCCAAATAAACATGTGCTATTGCTAGACCCAAATAAACATGTGCTATTGCTAGACCCAAATAAACATGTGCTATTGCTAGACCCAAATAAACATGTGCTATTGCTAGACCCAAATAAACATGTGCTATTGCTAGACCCAAATAAACATGTGCTATTGCTAGACCCAAATAAACATGTGCTATTGCTAGACCCAAATAAACATGTGCTATTATTGCATCTTTGTCCGAACTTTTAATCCATTGTTTTTTTCGTCGAAAGATGTACAGTTTTGACCTGCTTCTGACTGCCAAACAATGTCAATTTATTAGATTTTCGAGTCTTTTGAAAATCCCGAAATCCCGACCAAGCGTGTAAAATGCACAGAAGAACCCAAACGGAGCAAGAAACACGCGTACAAAGGACATTCACACTGCAGTTTATATTAAATTTCGCGTTAAGCCGTATTTCAAATAGACATACAAACAAGTACGCAATTTGCAACTTAACCCTTTTAACCCCACGGCCAAATTTCCCAAATTTGGAGAAGTCACCTAACAACTCTGTGTCAGCTGCTGGAGATGGATCGAGCATTCAAGAGTATGCCATATGAGCTTGGCGCCTTAAGGCGCCAAGCTCATCTGGCCGCTTGAATTATCACGGTCGATCCATCGCCTGCTGTAGAGTGTTGCGGCCAAATGGGTTAATCTGATCGTGATGGGATGACGTCATACCTTCATTTGCCTCTTTTTCATCACGGAAAAGATAAGTTGTATGACGTCATTCCTTCGTTTGCCTCTTTTTCATCACGGACAAGATAAGTTGTGTACTTGCTGTCCAGTTTGAACAAGTTATTAATGAATTGTGTTGCAACTGTCCTTTCTAAGCGTGTTTTGTTTTTTGGTTGGGAATTTTCTCTTCTTCTAAAAACAGACATTGAGACGCAACTGTTCTACATGTGCTTATGCTGTTGTTAATAGTGAGGCAACATGTAACTTGAAAGATAAGTGCATGTTGTTTGCGCATGTAGATATCAATCGGTTCTCAAGGAGGTTAATCAGTTAGTTAGTTAGTTATTTCGGTTTAACGCCGAGCAGACGACTAAGGCCATCTCACGGCGGAGGTTAATCAGGCATCATAACATCTGGAACTTTGATATACGCCTGAATTTACCTGGAAGTATTTTATACCTTCACCCGATACAATCGACAAAAGTTCTGAATGTCCTTTAACTCATTCTACCCCATCACCGAAATCCTCACATTTTGCCGTAGTCTGAAGCGGACTGCATTGCAGTGCAGGACACAGATCGACCATGATAGTTCAAGGGTGATGCCAGAATAGCTTGGCGCCCATAGGCGCCAAGCTATTCTGGCATCACCCTTGAACTATCATGGTCGATCCTTATCTTGCTGTGGTGCGTCTGGGGTAGAATGAGTTAAAATGATACCTTTTGAGCCCTTCGATGCGGACCACGTATTTCGCGTCAAAAACGACTGCACGCCGATCGAGCTTAAGAACGCAATAAAATTGGGATCCAAAATAGCATGAAGAAAAGTCTTGTGGGGGCTCATGATGGTTTATGTCTCTTGCAGATGGGTGGTGCTCGCCAGTAGAGTGTTAAAGTGCGGAATAGCCTGCCCCATGATATTCGCTACGCTCCATCTTTGGCCAGTTTCAGGGTCAGATTGAAAACACTTTTTTTTTTCTTTTTTTTTTTTTTCTTTTTTTTTTTTTTTTTTGGGGGGGGGGGGGGAGGGGGGGGGGTGCAATCTGGCCTTTGATGTGGACCTTTCGTTTTCTCATCAATATGTCTGATCAGGTTTTTGAAATGTCTTATGTTCATTATTTCAGTATTGCGTGAATGTGCATTTGCACTTCTGGATGAGTGTACTTGAATGCTGTCGGTACTTTGCTGTGTTTACTTAGATTATCGAAATGTGAAGCGCTCTGAGCCTTTCCTGTGTGTATATTGCGCTATATAAGAGTTATTATTATTATTATTATTATTATTATTATTATTATTATTATTATTATTATTATTATTATTGTTATTGTTATATTATTATTTTTATTATTATTATTATTGATATTATTATTATTATTATTATTATTATTATTATTATTATTATTATTATTATTATATTTGTTCGCAATATCTCGTTTATAAATGTACTGAGTTTGTCTTCAGGCCAACTTAAATTATGAAGTATGAAAGTCGTAAAATAAACGACTTTTCTGCTCTTTTTCTGCGTTGTGCGCGAGAGAGTTCCTTCCGCTATGCTCGAAAGGTAATAGAGAATAATCTCTGTTACGCGTGCCTGCTCATGTGGATCGTGGAAAAGAAGGCTGGAAAAGTCTTAGTTAAGACAAGACAACATTGAGAACCCCCCGTTGTGGCGGCGAATTGTAGCGACATGGGGTAGCTTGCTGTAACCCATTATGTATGTCACCCTCTTTCACAAGATCAGTCTTAACTGGCTTTTGAGATGTTTTGACATATAACATTTCTACAAACTACAGTGTTTGCTGGTTAATTTGATATATATGACTATGCTGTATTGCAAAAATTGTAGAAGTTATTAGTGTTTAAAGTTGTTAAAGCCTCTGGCGGCCATTTTGAGAAAACAACCTGGGAAGTTTCTGTGTGCAGCATACTTAGGGCTAATCTCAGATTTTTAAAATCATTTTTAACATATCTAGTAGCGTTTTTCGTGATAAAGATTTTAACCATACGATACTTTGGTGTATGTAGAATACATTTCTGCAAAAAAAAAGTGAAAATGACCCAGATTGAGCACTGATCGGCTCGCCTGCGAGTTAAGACTGGCTTCGTGAGAGAGGACCACATATATTATAACTGCCAGAGCAAGGCGAACTCTAACCGGCTGCAAGAGACAAATCCTCATGAGCCCCCGCAGTCGCGGGGGCTCATGAGGATTTATGTCTCTTGCAGTATTTAAGTTCTTTATGTCTACACGCAACAAGAGACATAGTCGCGGGGGCTCATGAGGATTTATGTCTCTTGCAGTATTTAAGTTCTTTATGTCTACACGCAACAAGAGACATAGTCGCTGGGGCTCATGAGGATTTATGTCTTTTGCAGTATTTAAGTTCTTTATGTCTACACGCAACAAGAGACATAGTTGCAGGGGCTCATTAGGATTTATGTCTTTTGCAGTATTTCAGTTCTTTATGTCTACACGCAACAAGAGACATAGTCGCTGGGGCTCATGAGGATTTATGTCTCTTGCAGTATTTAAGTTCTTTATGTCTACACGCAACAAGAGACATAGTCGCGGGGGCTCATGAGGATTTATGTCTCTTGCAGTATTTAAGTTCTTTATGTCTACACGCAACAAGAGACATAGTCGCGGGGGCTCATGAGGATTTATGTCTCTTGTAGTATTTAAGTTCTTGATGTCTACACGCAACAAGAGACATAGTCGCTGGGGCTCATTAGGATTTATGTCTTTTGCAGTATTTAAGTTCTTTATGTCTACACGCAACAAGAGACATAGTCGCGGGGGCTCATGAGGATTTATGTCTCTTGCAGTATTTAAGTTCTTTATGTCTACACGCAACAAGAGACATAGTCGCGGGGGCTCATTAGGATTTATGTCTCTTGCAGTATTTAAGTTCTTTATGTCTACACGCAACAAGAGACATAGTTGCGGGGGCTCATTAGGATTTATGTCTTTTGCAGTATTTAAGTTCTTTATGTCTACACGCAACAAGAGACATAGTCGCGGGGGCTCATGAGGATTTATGTCTCTTGCAGTATTTAAGTTCTTTATGTCTACACGCAACAAGAGACATAGTCGCGGGGGCTCATGAGGATTTATGTCTCTTGCAGTATTTAAGTTCTTTATGTCTACACGCAACAAGAGACATAGTCGCTGGGGCTCATGAGGATTTATGTCTTTTGCAGTATTTAAGTTCTTTATGTCTACACGCAACAAGAGACATAGTCGCGGGGGCTCATGAGGATTTATGTCTCTTGCAGTATTTAAGTTCTTTATGTCTACACGCAACAAGAGACATAGTCGCGGGGGCTCATGAGGATTTATGTCTCTTGCAGTATTTAAGTTCTTTATGTCTACACGCAACAAGAGACATAGTCGCTGGGGCTCATGAGGATTTATGTCTCTTGCAGTATTTAAGTTCTTTATGTCTACACGCAACAAGAGACATAGTCGCTGGGGCTCATGAGGATTTATGTCTCTTGCAGTATTTAAGTTCTTTATGTCTACACGCAACAAGAGACATAGTCGCGGGGGCTCATGAGGATTTATGTCTCTTGCAGTATTTAAGTTCTTTATGTCTACACGCAACAAGAGACATAGTCGCGGGGGCTCATGAGGATTTATGTCTTTTGCAGTATTTAAGTTCTTGATGTCTACACGCAACAAGAGACATAGTCGCGGGGGCTCATGAGGATTTATGTCTTTTGCAGTATTTAAGTTCTTTATGTCTACACGCAACAAGAGACATAGTCGCTGGGGCTCATTAGGATTTATGTCTTTTGCAGTATTTAAGTTCTTGATGTCTACACGCAACAAGAGACATAGTCGCTGGGGCTCCTGAGGATTTATGTCTCTTGCAGTATTTAAGTTCTTGATGTCTACACGCAACAAGAGACATAGTCGCGGGGGCTCATTAGGATTTATGTCTTTTGCAGTATTTAAGTTCTTGATGTCTACACGCAACAAGAGACATAGTCGCGGGGGCTCATTAGGATTTATGTCTTTTGCAGTATTTAAGTTCTTGATGTCTACACGCAACAAGAGACATAGTCGCGGGGGCTCATTAGGATTTATGTCTTTTGCAGTATTTAAGTTCTTTATGTCTACACGCAACAAGAGACATAGTCGCTGGGGCTCATTAGGATTTATGTCTTTTGCAGTATTTAAGTTCTTTATGTCTACACGCAACAAGAGACATAGTCGCGGGGGCTCATGAGGATTTATGTCTCTTGCAGTATTTAAGTTCTTTATGTCTACACGCAACAAGAGACATAGTCGCGGGGGCTCATGAGGATTTATGTCTCTTGCAGTATTTAAGTTCTTTATGTCTACACGCAACAAGAGACATAGTCGCGGGGGCTCATGAGGATTTATGTCTTTTGCAGTATTTAAGTTCTTTATGTCTACACGCAACAAGAGACATAGTCGCGGGGGCTCATGAGGATTTATGTCTCTTGCAGTATTTAAGTTCTTTATGTCTACACGCAACAAGAGACATAGTCGCGGGGGCTCATGAGGATTTATGTCTCTTGCAGTATTTAAGTTCTTTATGTCTACACGCAACAAGAGACATAGTCGCGGGGGCTCATGAGGATTTATGTCTTTTGCAGTATTTAAGTTCTTTATGTCTACACGCAACAAGAGACATAGTCGCGGGGGCTCATGAGGATTTATGTCTCTTGCAGTATTTAAGTTCTTTATGTCTACACGCAACAAGAGACATAGTCGCGGGGGCTCATGAGGATTTATGTCTCTTGCAGTATTTAAGTTCTTTATGTCTACACGCAACAAGAGACATAGTTGCTGGGGCTCATTAGGATGTATGTCTTTTGCAGTATTTAAGTTCTTTATGTCTACACGCAACAAGAGACATAGTCGCGGGGGCTCATGAGGATTTATGTCTCTTGCAGTATTTAAGTTCTTTATGTCTACACGCAACAAGAGACATAGTCGCTGGGGCTCATGAGGATTTATGTCTTTTGCAGTATTTAAGTTCTTTATGTCTACACGCAACAAGAGACATAGTCGCGGGGGCTCATGAGGATTTATGTCTCTTGCAGTATTTAAGTTCTTTATGTCTACACGCAACAAGAGACATAGTCGCTGGGGCTCATTAGGATTTATGTCTTTTGCAGTATTTAAGTTCTTTATGTCTACACGCAACAAGAGACATAGTCGCGGGGGCTCATAAGGATTTATGTCTTTTGCAGTATTTAAGTTCTTTATGTCTACACGCAACAAGAGACATAGTCGCGGGGGCTCATGAGGATTTATGTCTCTTGCAGTATTTAAGTTCTTTATGTCTACACGCAACAAGAGACATAGTCGCTGGGGCTCATGAGGATTTATGTCTCTTGCAGTATTTAAGTTCTTTATGTCTACACGCAACAAGAGACATAGTCGCGGGGGCTCATGAGGATTTATGTCTCTTGCAGTATTTAAGTTCTTTATGTCTACACGCAACAAGAGACATAGTCGCGGGGGCTCATGAGGATTTATGTCTCTTGCAGTATTTAAGTTCTTTATGTCTACACGCAACAAGAGACATAGTCGCGGGGGCTCATGAGGATTTATGTCTCTTGCAGTATTTAAGTTCTTTATGTCTACACGCAACAAGAGACATAGTCGCGGGGGCTCATGAGGATTTATGTCTTTTGCAGTATTTAAGTTCTTTATGTCTACACGCAACAAGAGACATAGTCGCGGGGGCTCATGAGGATTTATGTCTCTTGCAGTATTTAAGTTCTTTATGTCTACACGCAACAAGAGACATAGTCGCGGGGGCTCATGAGGATTTATGTCTTTTGCAGTATTTAAGTTCTTGATGTCTACACGCAACAAGAGACATAGTCGCGGGGGCTCATGAGGATTTATGTCTCTTGCAGTATTTAAGTTCTTTATGTCTACACGCAACAAGAGACATAGTCGCGGGGGCTCATTAGGATTTATGTCTCTTGCAGTATTTAAGTTCTTTATGTCTACACGCAACAAGAGACATAGTCGCGGGGGCTCATTAGGATTTATGTCTCTTGCAGTATTTAAGTTCTTTATGTCTACACGCAACAAGAGACATAGTCGCGGGGGCTCATGAGGATTTATGTCTCTTGCAGTATTTAAGTTCTTTATGTCTACACGCAACAAGAGACATAGTCGCTGGGGCTCATTAGGATTTATGTCTCTTGTGAGGCCTGGGTTCGTTTTGCATATTTTGGTCACATTTTATATCTTACTGACATCAAAATATTATATACCAAATAGACTTATGACGTAATAAACGCTCTTTCATTTCATTGCGGAAATGTCGTCTGCACGGCCAGCAGGCGTAGCACCAAAATGGCACAGTAATGCAATGGATAATGTGAGCGACTGTTTGCATCAAAAGAGGGTCCAAAATTAGTCGGCATAGGACGGCGATGTACTTTCAATTCCGCAAAGGTTCCTTTAGTGGTTTCATATTTTTGTTGCAAATGTGTCTACACACAGTTTCCGTGTGCGCATTGTTTCGAACACAACTAAGTGCATCTTCGTAATTAATAACTGTTTGGTGCTTTTTTATGAGGCACGCGCCACAAAGTGAGCTATTCGAAAAGAGAAGGCCCGGTAGGCCGGCCGGTGAAATCAGTGGAAACAGAACTATATCACATGCACCGAAGTTAATAGTAGGGTGGAGGTTTGCACATAAAGTAGCGCTTAGTAGCAGCAGGCTTTCAAAGCTTCAGCTTCCATCCCTACGACGCCTTGAGCGTCTTTAATTAGATGGCTAAATTATGTGCGCCTCGGAGACACCATTCCGTACCGTACCGTACCGCATGAAAGTCCGCCATTGAGTTGCTACTATGGTTTTGTAGCGAGGCCACGTGGTAAGGTTAAGTTGTGCTAAAGCCAGGGATTGGTCGTTTGACGTAGGAATGGAAACAAATCTCTTTATATATACGTCACATGTCTATCACTGGTGACGCTACAGCGCATTTAAAAACATGCAGACGTAAATCAATGTTGGGGACCTTTTATAAGCTGGCACACGGCCAAACTTTAATAATTATGTACCAGAGGATGAGCGTGTCTAAAACCATCCCCAAAACACTCTCCTCGTTCCATAGTTACAGTTACTGGTAACTGGTAATAGTAGGGTGGAGGTTCGCACATAAAGTAGCGCTTAGTAGCAGCAGGCTTTCAAAGCTTCAGCTTCCATCCCTACGGCGCCTTGAGCATCTTTAATTAGATTGATATGTGCGCCTCGGAGACACCATACCATACCATGCCATGCCATACCATACCATACCATACCATACCATACCATACCATACCATACCATACCATACCATACCATACCATACCAACTGCAGTTTACATGAGAACCCATTTACTGCTTGATAAACACGGGGATTGCGCCTAAACGCAAGAGGCATAGATCCTCATGAGCCCCCGCTCCTATATGAGGCTCTATGCCTCTTGCAGGCTGGGTTTCCTGCAGCGAAATGAAATGTGGACAGAGCCATAGTTTTTAGCAGCTGGTATTGAAAGGGTTAAACATGTTTATTGTAACCTTAGTTGGATTGGTCCGAGCTTTGCACCCTAATTGTCAAACCAAACGGTGTATAGTTCAAGGGCGGTGCCGGATTAGCTTGGCGCCTGTAGGCGCCAAGCTAATCTGGCACCGCCCTTGAACTATCATTTTTTTTATATAAATCTTCTGTTGCATTTTGTATTTATTGGGTCTGAATGTTACCAGTGAAAACAGCAGAACTCATCCGAGCTCATCTGGCACCACCCTTGAACTATCATGCTCGTTACTCTTCTGCTGCGTTGGTGCAATTATAAGGTCGAAGTGTTACCAGTGACAATAGCAGAACTCGTCCGAGCTTGGCACATGAGTGCCGATTTAAACACCGGCGTGCGCTCGTGTAAAGCAGTCGGGGTCCTGATTGCACTATGCCTATCTACCGCATCATAATTTATGACGCTCGCCTAGACGCACAACTGGCGATAATGACCAGTGGGTGCGCCCGTAAAACATGATATCGCTTCGCGGGTAAAATTCGCCAATAATTATGAGAACCCTCACCGTCACCTGGAAACTACAGAGTCCGTGAGCAGTGGAATAATTCAGAGAGGTTTCCTGGTTTCTGTCTGATTCTGGTAGCCGTCAGCGGTTAACATATTCAGTACTGACACTCTACAGCAAGAGATGTATCGACCATGCCAGTTTAAGGGTGGTGCCGGAATAGCTTGGCGCGTGAAGGCGCCAAGCTATTCTGGCACCACTCTTGAACTAGCATGGTCGATCTGTGTGCCAGAAATTACTTTTTAGTCTTCAAAGGACAACTCACAAATTTGGGAATTTCGGACCTTCGTACAGAATGTATCAAATTAAATTTAGAAAAGCATTTGGTACTGCCGAACGGGGGTCAACGAAAACCTGCTGTAGTTCAGCGGGTTCATTGAACGTGGGATCTCTGCCGGCGCTGGGAAAGGCCCGTACGCGTTCCACACCATCCGGCAGACGTCTTTTCCTGAGTTCCTTTTCAGCGATATTGTACCAGCATTGGCCGTCTATGGATCTCTCATCTTCTCCCCAGTCTGGCCAGCGGCCAGTGCCACACCGCCGTTCTGGAGGCGATCCATTGTGTGGTGTAATTGCTCAGTGCAGGTGACAGTGAAACGATTACCTGCTTGCATGTTAATACAATTTAACCCTTTGGATGTCGGTAGCCGCGGTTTTTGTGGCGATGTTTCCTGCAGGACCCTACCCCGAACCCGTCATGCAGGAATCAGCGCCACAAAAACCATTACCGACAGCCACTGCTGGCGATACCACTAAAACTGAAACAAAATTAGCACGTTAAAGCCAAACCAACTACCCGGCGATGAAGCGGACACCTGTAGCCGAGAAGCGCCCTGCAAGGTAAACTACCTGGGGAGCAAGACGCGGGTCACTGGCGATGGCGCGATGTGGCGTGCTGCGTCAGGAAATGCTCCCTGATTAGATACATCGCGTCAGTCGGACTCTTTAGCTTCCGCGCCAGCTGCGAGACTAGCCAAACATCAGAGCGACCTTCAGGGTAGTAGTGCTAGATAAGTGTGGCGTCTTGATTTCACACTGATTGTCTCCCTCGATTCGCTACCGCCTCAGTGGTAACAACTTGAATCGACGGTGATAACCAGTGTGTCTAAACTGAGCTGAACTGAAACTTTATTTTGTAAGGATGAAGACAGTAGGCACGCAGGCCTTTGTACATGTCTGTCCTTAATAACATTTTAAATATAACATCAGAAAAGGTAACAATGCAAATACAATTAAATGTTAATAATAATAATAATAATAATAATAATAATAATAATAATAATAATAATAATAAAAAAAATTAAAGACACACAGGTACAGATTCAGTCAGATGTAAGGCAGCAGCATGATGTCTGTTACTCGAGTGATGCGTTACAATCACGCACACACATCCGCAGGGTCGATAAAACGTTGTAATTCTAAGGTGGTGCCAGATGAGTCAGTTTGGGTACTTGATCGGTCTGGGCTGATGATGCACGTAATAACTTGAGGGCAGTGCCAGACTGGATTTATGAAGGGGAATTGGCATAAGTCAAAGGTGGTGCCGCATCAGTTTGGATGAATTCAATTAACCTACAAGGGCAGCTGTGTACCCTCGGCCATCCGTCTCCTAAATGAGGAGTGTTACGTTAACTAGCGTATATATCTCTCTCTCTCCCTGTTGACGCCGTCGAGGAACTTGCACCTCAGATGTCGCAGTGGCATCTTGCAAATGGCAGACTCACTCCTCTACCACGAACACTGCGGTTATTATCCTAATTGTCATAATGTGGCTAAAGTGACCGTACGCACGCATGTGATCCCAACGAAAGAAATGTTGTCGGCCAGACTGACACAATAAAGTTTTTTTAATTTGAATTTGAACCCCTTGACTGCCGGAGAAAGGCGAAAGATACTCAACTGCAAGAGACCTAAATCCTCATGAGCCCCTGCTGTCGCGGGGGCTCATGAGGATTAATGTCTCTTGTTAGTCCTATGTATTGTTACGTCTATTTTGGTTCTATTTACTATGTCCTGTTATGTCTATTTTGGTTCTATTTACTATGTACTGTTACTTCTATTTTAATTCTATTTACTATGTCCTGTTACGTCTATTTTGGTTCTATTTACTATGTCCTGTTACGTCTATTTTGGTTCTATTTACTATGTCGTGTTACGTCTATTTTGGTTCTATTTACTGTCCTGTTACGTCTATTTTGTTCTATTTACTATGTGCTGTTACGTCTATTTTGGTTACATTTACTATGTCCTGTTACGTCTTATTTTGGTTCTATTTACTATGTCCTGTTACGTCTATTTTGGTTCTATTTACTTTGTCCTGTTACGTCTATTTTGGTTCTATTTACTTTGTCCTGTTACGTCTATTGTGGTTCTATTTACTATGTCCTGCTACGTCTATTTTGGTTACATTTACTATGTCCTTTTACGTCTATTTTGGTTACATTTACTATGTCTTGTTACGTCTATTTTGGTTCTATTTACTATGTCCTGTTACGTCTATTTTGGTTCTGTTTACCCCGAAAGGACTTGAGAGATCGAGAGTAAACGAGATTAACCTAGTAGCAATATATCGAATGGAACTCTGGGAAATCTTCTAACGGGTGGGATGGAGCACGTATGTTTTTATTCCGAGTGCGGAGATCCAATGTTGACCGAACTGCACTGAATTACACTTCACCTCTGTGTTCTCCACGCAAATGCCGGTCCGTGTGCAGGCGTGTCAGATGCGCAATTCGTGACCACTGGCAGAAAAGGGTGACAATTTAAAATGGAAGTAACCAGAACTTTTCCGTCCAACCGAGGGCAATTTGTGTATGGAAGAGGGTTCAGCTGTAATAGTTGAAAACTAGAGTACCAGATCAAGAGGGTTCAGCTGTAATAGTTGAAAACTAGAGTACCAGATCAAGAGGGTTCAGCTGTAATAGTTGAAAACTAGAGTACCAGATCAAGAGGGGTCAGCTGTAATAGTTGAAAACTAGAGTACCAGATCAAGAGGGGTCAGCTGTAATAGTTGAAAACTAGAGTACCAGATCAAGAGGGGTCAGCTGTAATTGTTGAAAACTAGAGTACCAGATCAAGAGGGGTCAGCTGTAATAGTTGAAAACTAGAGTACCAGATCAAGAGGGGTCAGCTGTAATTGTTGAAAACTAGAGTACCAGATCAAGAGGGGTCAGCTGTAATAGTTGAAAACTAGAGTACCAGATCAAGAGGGTTCAGCTGTAATTGTTGAAAACTAGAGTACCAGATCAAGGGGTCAGCTGTAATAGTTGAAAACTAGAGTACCAGATCAAGAGGGTTCAGCTGTAATTGTTGAAAACTAGAGTACCAGATCAAGAGGGGTCAGCTGTAATTGTTGAAAACTAGAGTACCAGATCAAGAGGGGTCAGCTGTAATTGTTGAAAACTAGAGTACCAGATCAAGAGGGGTCAGCTGTAATTGTTGAAAACTAGAGTACCAGATCAAGAGGGGTCAGCTGTAATAGTTGAAAACTAGAGTACCAGATCAAGAGGGGTCAGCTGTAATTGTTGAAAACTAGAGTACCAGATCAAGAGGGGTCAGCTGTGATTGTTGAAAACTAGAGTACCAGATGAAGAGGGGTCAGCTGTAATAGTTGAAAACGGGAGTACCAGATCGTGCCTCAATAATCAATGTGGATTAGATGGCTGAGGCGCATGTCCACCCGAACCGTGTCCTGAGTCCCCAAGCTGACTTACTTTCTCAAACATTTCTCATTCACTGGTTCAGGTATCCCCATCGCCTAAAGCCTTGATATTAACCTCCGCGCGCACGTGTGCGTGTATGTGTGTGTGTGTGCGCGCGCGCGCGTGCGTGCGTGCGCGAGTGTGTGTGTGTGTGTGGGGGGGGGGGGGGAGGTGGATGCGGCGAGAGCGTGCGCGCGTGTTTGATTTCAGTGAAAGAAGGAATTTTAATGAATATCTTCTTTCTTTTTACCATTCACATTATTAGCAATCATAATTGGTGCCCTCCATTTTGCCTTATCCTTCTTTTTTGAACGACTTGTTATATTATGTGCACTTTTATGTTAGTAGCTTTGTACATTTGTATGTTAGTAGCTTTGTACCTTTGTATGTTAGTAGCTTTGTACCTTTAGCAGAGTTGTACCTTTGTAGATTAGCAACGGCAAGCGTGAAAAATGGCACATGTGCTAACTGCTTCTTCCGTTCAGAAATAAAGTTTCACAAACAGATGTGGAAACCTTCCAGACAGACCTCTTTGGATATGCCTGGCAAGCCCAGTGGTAGTCCATCCACAACAATTTTAGTTTACAGTTCCTTGGCACTATAGTGATCAGAGACTATGGTAGTGCCTGCTCCGTTTGGAGTCAATATCCATGAAGGTCGATGCATGTCCCATGGGTGAGTTGTGTCCTTAACGTTCGTTCGCATACAGCATGGCGGAACGTCCAAGAGAGATAATACACTTTGGCTCACTGGTTACCTCCCTTGGTCCGCTCCGCGTGCGGAGTGGACCAAGCGAGGTAACCAGTGAGCCAAAATGTATGATCTCCCTTAAATTCATGCGGGGAATTATCCCTCTTGGACGCACTGAGGTCGTGCTAAGACGGGGCGGGGGGGGGGGGGGGGGGGGGGGGGGGGGGAGAGGGGGAGGGGGGATGAAGGAGGGGGAGGGAGGAGGAGGAGGGGGACGGAGGGGGTCTATTAGTGTGCCTCAATCTTTAGCTGTATGTATGGTGGTTCTGTTGGTTCTGGAAACGGAAGGGCGTCATGGCCAGACGGTTTATTGCCATTTTTTTTTTTTTCTATTTTGTTTTACTGACTTCATAAACTTATACAAACGCATTAGTGTAGCAAGATAAGAATCTCAGTTTAAAGTCTTCATGATTTCAATAATAAATCAGGCCAAAAGCCACCGACACTGGAAATATGATATTTTAGGCAGTAACTTTAGCAAAGTTCAAATTTAAAGCGACCTACTCCAAGCAGTACAGGGTTACTAGATTGCAATATGTTCTTTACAAATGTCCTTAGTTCGCTTTACAATAATGCTGAACTAAAGGGTTAACTGACATTAGGAAGTCTGAGTGTCGTAAAATGAAAGACTTTTGTGCTCTTCTTCTCATTTGTACGCAGGAGAGTTACTTCCGGTACGCTCAAAAGGTAGTGGCAAACCTCCGGTACGTGTGCATATTCAAATGGATTGTGAAAAGAAGAGTAGACAAGTCTTAGTTGAGGCAAGACAGCATTGATAACCCGTCCGTTGTATCGGTGAATTTTAGCAATCAAATCTCGCCATGGAGCAGCTCGCTCTACGGATCTAAACTGAAAAAAAAAATGTATTATTCAGTGAAGTTTGGCATTGGTGTTTGTTGTGTGTATGTGTGTGTGTGTGTGTGTGTGTGTGTGTGTGTGTGTGTGTGTGTGTGTGTGTGTGTGTGTGTGTGTGTGTGTGTGTACACAAAAGACCTCAAATGGGTGACTGTCTTTACCATCCTTATGGGAAATGGGTGTGTGTAAAATTATGGGTGCCCAAGTCAGACACCCATTTTTTCTGAGGGTTGTTTCTGCATTGTCTTGCTTTAAGAAGTTGTAAAAAAAAAAAAATCAGTTTTTCCCATTTCAAGGTTTTTACACGCACTTTTGTGCTTAAAATGCACTCTGCTAGTGTGTTTGAACTTGTCCCAGGATTGTGTGTGTGTGCATGCATAAAACCTGTAAAATGGGCGTGTATGTGTGATGTCACCCTTCTCATCTATAAATAACTTAATAGCTGATATGGGTCGACTGCGTCGGTGAGCCGAATTGAAACGGAGAGATACGAAAGGAAGGGGTGCGGGAGGGGGAGGGAGGGGGGGGAGGGTATTTTAGTTGTTTGAGGGAGTAAATTGTTTATGTTGCTACAAAATGAGGTTTGTTATTTGAGGCTGTGGTTGTTTTGTTTAAAAAAAAAGTGTTGTTGTGTTGTGCGTCCGGGGTGATGTGGAGGGAGGTGATGTCTAGTGGTATTGGAGAGCCATGTATTCATTCACTAGCGATTTAACCTATATTATATATTCGTGCGCCAGTTGCTATAAAGTGAAGTGATTGTATGAGTGCGCAGTGTGAGAGAGGACATATAGACTTTGGGTGAGGCTGCTGTTGTCTTGTGTCTTTTGGTTCAACCTGTTTCTTTGCTTTGTTTGTGGGGTTTGTTGGTGTTATGCTTTCGTTTCGACTGCAACTCCTGTCAGATTGTATGCACAAATTGATTGCATGCAAATGACGTCACACAGTCGGTGTCGTTAGGTGCGTCGTCTGCTGCAGTCGGTCGTTTAGTGCAGTATGAAGAGTGCAGGCTTGGATGGACCATTTTCCGATGTAATGCTAGGTCAGAGAAAGAAAACCTAATGTTGCCAAAGGGTGTAATAGTAAAGTATTGTGTGTTTGAATGCTGCCCGTTTGAAGGAAGGACTGGAAAGTCGAGTGCTGAGCGAAGAGAGAAGGCGACAATGGGAAAACTATGATATCCAGCACTATTACTTTGGAATAGATGCATAACAGTTACGACACGCCTGTAAATCAAAACACTTTTAACATTAACAAAAGTTGAGTTTAAAGAGGTTTTAAAACAGTTTTAATAAAAACTGTTGCCCGACACGCTTCTTAAAACAACAGTTTCTTAGTTTTAAACCTTGTACCGCGCCATAAACGCCGCGATTGCTTCTCAGTCTCAGCTGTCCTATAGTGTGGAATGTGGGACTTGGCCAACTGGATCCATTTGGTATCCCCACCCGGGTCTGCCCTGAGGGACTTGGGTGGGGTAACTACTTTTTAGTTCCCAGGGTCACCCTGGTCAGCCCCACAGGGTGGGTTTTCCTCTCTATTCTGGGGCATGTGTTTCTGTCTACCTTTGGTCCATTCACCTGTATTTTCCTATTTTAAACTCTCCCTACTGCCTGTAGCTCTTGATATTGGATGTGTGTTGCTGAATGGTCTTGGCTTTATTTAAGCCCCATATTGTAGATTTATTTAACGTATTGGACCGGCTGGCGACATACATTCAATATTCTGTTTATTTTTATTTTTTTCACAAGCAGTGCAGGCACGTCCTGAGAAAGCCTTGTTGCTGTCGGGAGGTTAAGCAATCAGTCAATGGATCCATTTGGTGCACTCCAAAATGTGTATTTGTGAGTGGTTTGATGTGCAACTCGGTGCGCGCCTCTGAAATGACCTACTGATTCCAGGGATAATGAAAATCTTTCATTAATAAGAGAGCATTCAGCAGCTCTAAAATGAAACCGAAAGTGATGACCCCCCTCCCCCCCCCCAAAAACCTTCACCCCTCTCCCCCCCCCTACCCCCACAACCCCACCCCAAACAATCATAAGAAAATCAACCAGAGGTATGTTTAGTGAGGTATTTGTTCACTGTGTGTTGTGTCATTGTGCTTGACATTTTTAATGCAGGAAAAAGAAGGAATATACATTAAGTTGACAAAAGAATGACAACAATCAAATAAATGTGGAAAAGAAGCATCAAATATTCCGTGAACTTTACCTTATTACAGACACCTAATTTTCTTGAGATGTCCATGCTAAAATGAATGATTTGACGAGGACACCCATTTTAAATGTAATGCCAGTTTTTGTGTGAGAGGCACCCACTATATTGTTAGAAACCCATTTTTTTTTCTCCATCCAGTGGCTCTGTTTCTAGAAAATGTCTATTTTATTTTAAGTTGTAGAGCTTAGTTACAAGGTGAGTTCTAAACATTCGCATCAACTCCAGAGCCCTAAAATAAATAGAAACATGGGAATCCATTTTCACATAAAATGGTAGGTAACCCACTCTGAGGCTTTTGTGTCCATGTGTGTGTGTGTGTGTGCGCGCGCGCGCGTGCGCGTGTGTGTGTGTGTGTGTGTGTGTGTGTGTGTGTGTGTGTGTGTGTGTGTGTGTGTGTGTGTGTGTGATTGTTGTTGTGATTGTTGTTGTGACGCTGTAGTTATTGTTGTTGATGTTTGTACATGAAACACATTCAAGGCCTGTGGTTATGCATGAGAATTAAGACCTCGTGCTGGCCACATCTATCCTGTCCTTCATCCAACGTTCACATGGCCGGGTGTCCAATTTACGACAGGACAGGATCCTGGTGCTCTGTCTTTAACCCCATCGCTGCTGAACACCACGAACATAATTCACCTCAAGAGGCATAGATCTTCATGAGCCCCCCGCATCTGAGGGGGGCTCATGAGGATTTATGCCTCTTGAAGTCTTCTTTTCTGCGTTTCTTGCACCGATGGAGCTTTATGCCGTTGAATTTACAGTTACTGAAACTCAGTTCAGCAGCACAACCTGTGGTCACTGTCAGTGCTAGGGGTTCGAGCAACCTCTGCAAGTGCACGTCGATGTTAAACGCATTACAGCGCAAGCCATTCACGGAACAGCAGCATGCTGTATTAATTTGACGGGCGTGGGTTGCGCGAGCCAAACCTGAATCATCGGGATACCTCCCTGCGCGTCCATCGTAACACACACACACTGAACTCTCCTCGCTCACTGTGATAGCTCTCGTGAACAGCCCGCCAGAAGGATGTCTGTGTAAAAGGTCTCACAGATTGTTGGACCCCGCGACTTCATTTGAACAACCTAGCTATCGGGCCAGCTATACCCGATGCGGGAAAAGCCATCGCAAGTGCGCGGGCCAAAGGCGGCCGACGTCGGCCCGATGGCTTTTGCGCACTGGGCAGGCATCCCAGTGCGCGAGTCCCGTCAGGCTGCTGAGAGTCTTTCTGTCCACTACGTGTGTGCTGGACTGTGAGTTTGGACCGAAAGGTCCACAGTCACAAACCAGCACGCCAAATCCCCCCCCCCCCCCCAAAAAAAAAAAAAAAAAAAAAAAAAAAATCAGTTACCCCCAGTAGCAAAACGCCTTCGGGCCCATGACGGCCGCAGTGGGCCCGCGCAGCAGCCGTCGTGGGCGCGAGGACGTTTTACTTACTGGAAATATTCTTACCTCGGATTGAGTCTATGTCTTTGTTAAGACGTACTTGTCTTTATCTTGTGAATCAATGACAAATTTCCAATCAGATTTGGCAATAAAATATTCTGAATTGAATTCAACTAAACTGTATTGAATTGAAATGAATTCAAACGCATTGAACTGAACTGAGATTCCTTTTGCCACATTCCCTTTGCCAATGAAGATAAGTAGCGGCTAATCTCTCTGTTTGTTTGTTTGTCTATTTTGACAAAGGGTATTTACCCGAAATATTAATAAATTGTGTTGTACCCGTCTTTTCTAAGTGTGTTTCTTTCTCCATTGGGTACTTCTTTGCATATTACACGCTTGGCAGTCACCTTTTTGGTCTGGATTGAACTGAGATTGAATTGAATTGAATTGAACTGAACTGGACTGGACTGGACTGGACTGGACTGGACTGGACTGGGCTGAACTGAACTGAACCGGACTGGACTGGACTGGACTGGACTGAACTGAACTGGACTGGACTGGACTGGACTGGACTGGACTGAACTGAACTGAACCGGACTGGACTGGACTGGACTGAACTGAACTGAACTGAACTGGACTGAACTGAACTGGACTGGACTGAACTGAACTGAACCGGACTGGACTGGACTGGACTGGACTGAACTGAACTGAACGGAATGGACTTAAATTGAATATTAAGAATATATATATATATATATATATATATATATATATATATATATATATATATATATATATATATATATATATATATATATATATATATATATATATATATATATATATATATATATATATATATATATATATATATCATCTTGGCTTGACTTCGCGAACGAAGATTCTATAGGGCTTGCCCACGTCGTCTGCAGGCATTTTCGTGGCTGCGGAGGCCAATCCGGGACAGGCAGGTTCGACCGCAGTGGCTGCAGGGGAAGGTCTGGTCAGGGTTCTGAGTTACGGCAACTCGGTTTTTTCTCCTGAGCCGTTTGTCCTTAAGGTTAGCTCTGCGAGAGTCCTCAAAGGAGACGGCTGCCTTGTAGATGGTGGAGCGCCAGGTGTCACGGTCCGCAGCAAGCGAAGACCACTGGCGGTGGTCGATTTGGCAAGCACTAAGTGACTTCTTGAGACCGTCTTTGTATCTCTTCTTTGGTGCCCCTCTGTCACGGAGTCCAGTAGCAAGCTCGCCGAACAGAGTGATCTTGGGTAGGCGATGATCCTCCATCCTGGAGACGTGCCCCGCCCAGCGAAGCTGTGTCCGCAGCAACAAAGCCTCGATGCTCATAGTTTCTGCCTGTTCAAGGACCTCGACGTTGGTGACATAGTCACTGCAGTGAATGCCCAGGGTGGTACGCAGGCAGCGCTGGTGAAAGCGTTCGAGGAGTCGTAGTTGGTTGCGGTAGAGGGCCCAGGACTCGGAACCGTACAGCAGGGTGGTGAGGACGACAGCTCTGTACACACTGATCTTGGTGCCCGTTTTCAGCTGTTGATTGTGCCACACCCGCTTGAAAAGTCGCCCAAAAGCGCTGTTCGCTTTTGCCAGCCTGCTGTCAAGCTCCTTGTCCAGCTTGGCATCTGACGTGATGATGCAGCCAAGGTAGGTAATATATATACATGAGTGCTATTATATATATATATATATATATATATATATATATATATATATATATATATATATATATATATATATATATATATATATATATATATATATATATATAATAGCACTCATGTCTGCATGGTGCTTCTCTCCGGGATTATTATCATGGATGGCCTATAAACATAAGAAGCTTCTCTGGGACAACGTAATTATCACAAGAAACCTATCATAATATTTAGAGTAGCTTATTACAGTTCTAAATGACCTGGTTCGCCAAGGCTGAAAGAACCACAGTATTAGAGCGATATCTGGCTCTGCTGAATACAAGTAATGAACATCTGTGTTACAGCATCTCTGGAGACCTTCGTAGTTACCTTACCAACTCACCAACTACAGACTCTCAGTCTGAGAATTTCAATTTCAAGCGAATTTATGGCTGGAAACTCGTGTGTGCATCATAATCAAATTACTTACAAGTTTCCGGCTGGCCCGGCAGTTTGTGATGAAGTCATCGCTGGCAGCAGAATCATACACCACTCCACCCTTCATCTGCACGTGCATAGGTGTGCTGCTTTGTGATCAACTTCGAGCGGTTAAGGTCCGAAATCACAATTTTTGTTTCACCATTGAAACATTAACTCCTTCACCTCCGGGGAAAGTGAACACGACACAACTGCAAGAGGCACAGATCCTCATGAGCCCCCGCGACTGCGGGGGCTCATGCGGATCAATGCCTCTTGCTAAGACCATGTTCCCTGGACGGTTGTAGCTCTTGGTCGTTGAATAAACGACGATTTCATAAACAAAATGTGCGTCCAGTGGGTGGGAAGGGGTTACGCCCTGAAGTGCAAATTCACAACTTTGGGATGATGCTGTCTTTCGAACACTAAGAGCAAGCATCGGTTCAAGAGACAGATCGATTATGACGAGAAACGACCAAACTTGATCGGCGCGAAACTGCTCTCAGACCATCCTTGAGCTATTATGATCGATCCATCTTCTATTGAAGTGCGTCAACTCATACGAGACGTGCCGTAAACAGATAATTATTCGGAAAAAAATCCTCGCATCTATAATATGTGTCACTTCTCCAATGAGTAAACCCAATAGTCATGAAGATATACGACAGGGTGTGGATCAGCGACGATCTGTCTGTTGCCATTGCGAGAACATTTACTTTTAACTGTCGAAGCATTGAACGAACCAAAAAATACAACTGTCCAAAGGACATGGACACAGAGTGGTCTCAACAGGACGCATAGATCCTCATGAGCCCCCGCAGTCGCGGGGGGCTTATCAGGATCTATGCCTCTTGCCGTTAGATACGCGTTCACATTTTCCCGGCAGTGAAGGGGTTATCGTCTTTTGTCCACCACGAAGGTGATGGCGTTTTAAAGACGGGGTAGGGAAAAATAGTCTGAACAGTTGTTGACCCCAACTGGGTTGGAACCTGCGACCTATCGGACGATAGTCGAGCGCTGTACCACCTGACCCCCTAAATTCATGCAAGCGGCATAGATTATCATTGGCAACTGAAGCCAAGAATGATCAAGAAAACCCATGCTCTTCCGGCCTGGCAAGGCTCTTCTCCATCTATGTTCCTCAGACAAAAGTGGGCATCGCTTTTGCTTTTTGTTTTTCTCTCTCTTTTTGTTTTCTTGGGGTTTTATTTTTTGGTTGGGGGGGGGGGGGGGGGAGGGGGTGCGTCTGGCGGGAGGGGACTAAAAATGTGGCAGTGCGCAGGCACGAACATCTATTACGGTTATCTGCCGCTGGCGGCAAGATGATTTATCCAGCCTGATTCGGCTCACATAATCACCTGAGGGGTCGCTGTAAGGGTTCTCTCCCGACCGGCAATTTGGGAAGCAGCACGTTGCAACAGATTTATAAATTTATATCATGTTCATCTCCTCTACCAGCCCACTCCAGTCTCCAAGAGGCATAGATTTTCATCAGCCCCTGCAACTGCAGGGTCGCATGAAAATCTATGCCTTTTGGTGGTTGGGGAACCGGTTTCAATAACTCATCACATCTCTTAGTTATCTGTTTTTCAGCGTCAGTGTCTTCTGCAAAAGCGATCTTTATAGAATAAACTCTACGTACTCGGCTTCTCACACTGGAGTCTCACTGACACATTTTCCTCGGTCGTACAGTAATGCGAAATGTACACTTTGCTCTGAGCAAGCGTATATTTGCACTACAGTGTGTGAACAGTGGACTCATGCAGCGATCGATTCCTGAAGTCGGAAAAGTTGTCACCGTCTGCATGAGGGTCATACTAGGGAATGTTCTTTGTGCGCCAAAGACAAGTGTTATAAGACAAGTGCTAGAAAATAAATTATTCAATAATCAAATAAAAAGTCCCGCAGACAAGATATAATAGACAAGCGTTATAAAAATATGCTTGATTAAAAATGTAGAATAAAAGTTACGCAAAAATTATTTATAAAATCTATTGAGAAGGATCGTAAACGATGGAAAAACCGTGAACACTGAATAACGTAGATTATGTGTGAAATGGAGGTGCGCTGATAGTTTAAGGGTATTGCCAGATTAGCTTGGCGCCTGGCAGGCGCCAAGCTAATCTGGCACTACCCTTGAACTGTCAGGGTCTTGAACTACCTGGAAAGGCGCCATGGTAATCTGACACTACCCTAGAACTATCAAAGACCGAGCTTTCCCCAAATGTTGTGTCTTTGTGACCTACAAAAGCAAGTACCGTGACACTGGCAAGGCCAAGTGGAACGTGCGACATGAAGACCCGAGCAGACACGAGGCGATGATTGTGTCTAATCGTACTCGTCAATTATACATCCTGAGTCGGCAGTTAGTGGGTGCAGGGATAACACACACACACACACACACACACACACACACACACACACACACACACACACACACACACACACACAAGCACGCACGCACGCACGCACGTACACACGCACGCACGCACATACGCATGCACACACATACGCACGCACCCATATACACGTACGCACGCACACACAAACACACATAGAAACACACCATCGCCACTACCACCACCAACACGCACTCACGAACGCACGCAACCACACACGTACGCACGCACTGCGCGCGCGCGCACACACACACACACACACACACACACACAGAGGCGCGCACACACACACGCACACACATAAACAGAGAGAGAGAGAGAGAGAGAGACGACGACAGAGAGAGAGAGAGAGAGAGAGAGAGAGAGAGAGAGAGAGAGAGAGTTGTTTATATGAGCAGGTCGGTTGACTTCGGTCAGACATGTATGAAACATGAAGTTACTTCTTTTGTAATCAGTCAGACCCAGAAATCTCTTTTCAGGTTGGCGTTGTGTTGCAGCAGACACCCACCTAGCTTTTATGTTGACATGATACACATACACAGATCATTGTCGTCAGTCCTCGAGCCATCCACGCCTAGCGGGGGGCAATTATTTTGCACAGTACTGATCTCAAGTTTAAGTTTCAGCATCGTGAAAACTATATGTCTTGTCCGGTCGATACGTACCGCCTTTACTGACGAGAAAAATGGAACACCACACAAATGCAAGAGGTAAAGATCCTCATGAGCCACCGCGACTGCGGGGGCTCATGTGGATCTATGCCTCTTGCTGAGACCACTTTGTGTCCACGTTCTTTGGACAGTTTGTGGTCTTTGGTCGTTCAGTGGACACGGATGTCAGAAACAGAATGTGCGTACATTGTCAGGCACTACCCTTGAACTATTCTGGTCGATGCACCTCCCGCCGCTTGGCGACTTACGGGTGTGTGTGAATTAAGTCATTCTGCCCGCGACACACCACAGCCAGATATGGCTCGACCATGATAGTTCAAGGATGGTGGCAGAATAGCTTGGCGCCTGGAGGCGCCCAGCTATTCTGCCACCACCCTTGAACTATCATGGTCGATCTGTCTCCTGAATTGTAATGCACCCCTCAAAGGATAACTCCAACATGTGGGGATTTCGTACCTCAGGCACAGTGAGTTAATGTCCTCACTGTCGAGAAGAAATAAGAATTAAACACGATCGAACTTCAACAGACATAGATCCTTATCACCCTGCGGCTGAGGGGAATCATGAAGATCTATGCCTACTGCTGAGACCAATTTGTATCCATTATGGTTGTGGCGGACCAATATTTTTAGAAACAGTCTGTGTCAGCCGGTGCGGCGGTGAACGGGCTACAAGCGCCACCATCAAGATGGCTTTAGTCGCCTGCTCTGCGTTAACTAATTTAAGGGGCCCCGCATCAATAGCTGAGAACAGGTCCTCGGGCACACATCAGCCGTACTTTGGCCCTCGCACAGCCAGAGCCAACACTGCCCCCACCCGGGTCTGCCCTGGTGGACTTGGGTGGGGTTAACTACTTTTTAGTTCACAGGGTCACTCTGGTCAACCCCAGAGGGTGGGTTTTCCTCTCTATTCTGGGGCACGTGTTTCTGTCTACCCTTGGTCCATTCACCTGTATTTTTCTTTTTTAAACTCACCCCTACTATCTGCGCTGCCTGTAGCTCTTGGTCTGCGCACTGAGTTATATTATAATTTTATATGAAAAATGCGTCGAAAAAATACTATATAATATATTGGACGTGTGTTGCTAAATGGCCTTAGGTTTATTTAGCGTATTAGACCGGCTGGCGACATACATTCAATATTCTGTTTAGTTTTTTTTTTTTCACAAGCAGTGCAGGCACGTCCTGAGAAAGTCTTGTTGCTGTCGGGACGTTAAGCAATGTACAACCAAGAGCCAACACCGGCCTTTGTTGGCCCACTCACGCCTTTGTGCGAGGACCAACAATGGCCAATTGGGCCCGAGACCCGTGACATACTGGGAATGCAAAATTCGATATTACTGCAGTTATCCCAGTAAGCTATATGACCGCTGGCCCACGGCGGTCGCCGTGGGCCCGCGGACGTTTTACTACAGGGGATATGGGAAAGGCCAGCGTGTCCATTTTTTCAAGAATAGCTAGATTTTCATTGTATAGCAAAGAAAATCTCGCTTTTCTCAAGAACGGGCATGTTGGCTTTAGCCAGGTATCGGCTGATTACCTGTACAACACGGTGGCGGTATAATTTTGCATTTCATTTTATTCCTGCTACCAACTCCTCCACACACAGGTGACACACACGCGGCTTGTCGCGTATCACTTCAACACATTTTCGTATGTACAGAAACCCGCCCTATATCGGGGGTAACTTTGTACAGGAACCCGCCCTATATCGGGGGTAACTTTGTACAGAAACCCGCACTATATCGGGGGTAACTTTGTACAGGAATCTGACCTATATCGGGGGTAACTTTGTACAGGAATCCGCCCTATATCGGGGGTAACTTTGTACAGGAATCTGACCTTAATCGGGGGTAACTTTGTACAGGAATCTGACCTATATCGGGGGTAACATTGTACAGGAATCTGACCTATATCGGGGGTAACTTTGTACAGGAATATGACCTATATCGGGGGTAACTTTGTACAGGAATCTGACCTATATCGGGGGTAACTTTGTACAGGAATCTGACCTATATCGGAGGTAATGTTTTTCATGTTTACGGATGCACGCAGCGCGCGTCACAGCCGTCGTTGGGGATACAGCAATGCTGGCCGTGTGGGCAGTGGTTGGTGGTGGTGCATGTTCCGTTGTTCTCATGGCAATGAGCGGGCCTGGAGGCCGCGAAGCCATCAGGACACTGGGCCGCTGAGGACAAGACCGTGATGCAGACAATTATTAGACTGGACGTCAAATGGACGTATATCATATACGTCATTCAGGGCGTTTTCGGCATCAATAGCTGCGAACGTGTCGTATAGCGTAGCCTAGCGGCAACGCTATACAACAGTTGTGCAGCTATTGATGCAGGTTTTCTTGAAGGAGTTGATGGAAATCACTCAAAGCGGAACGAACGGTGAGAGCCTTTAACCCATTGGCACCAAAATGCAAAACTCCCAATGCGCAAAAGGCCATCGGGCCGGCGTCGGTCGCTGTTGGCCCACGCACAGTCGTGCGCGGGCCACTGGCGGCCGACCCCGGCCCGATGGCCTTTGCGCACTGGGCTACGACATATACATGGCACAAAATACAGTTCACTCTAGCGCTAACTAGTTCGTCTCAGTGTGTACGCTGTATCAGTACTGTATGCAGAAAAGTCTGCCATTTTACGACATTCAGACTTCATATGTTTATTCAGATCCTTTTGTGCGGCATTGCCATTACCGTAATGCGTACTGACAAAGAACATTTAAAATGGAGATATTAAGAACTTGTAATGGTTTCTCAGTCAACTAACCTCNTGTGTGTGTGTGTGTGTGTGTGTGTGTGTGTGTGTGTGTGTGTGGTGTGTGTGTGCCGTGTGCGTGCATGCTGTGTGTGTGTGTGTGTGTGTGTGCATGCTGTGTGTGTGTGTGCATGCTGTGTGTG
The DNA here is from genome assembly GCA_036245525.1 of Semisulcospira habei. Classification (NCBI taxonomy): domain Eukaryota; kingdom Metazoa; phylum Mollusca; class Gastropoda; family Semisulcospiridae; genus Semisulcospira; species Semisulcospira habei. The sequence continues at coordinate 145,940,088 of BTPG01000004.1, read as the reverse complement.
TGTGTGTGTGTGTGAGAGAGAGAGAGAGAGAGAGAGAGAGAGAGAGAGAGAGAGAGAGAGAGAGAGAGAGAGAGAGAGAGAGAGAGAGAGCGCACATATACATATTTGCCTTTGTTGTATGAATTCTAATGTACTTAATGATTTTCTGTGTATTGCTTTACTTTGCATTTTTACTCATTTTATATTTTTGTGCGTACGCGTTATGCGCGTACGTATGTCTGGAGTGCGTGTCCGAGAGCGTGTGTGTATATGTGTGCGTGTGTGTCTAAGTGCGTGCGTGTGCAAGTTTGTGTTTGTGTGTGTGTGTGAGCGTGCGTGTGCGTGTGCGTGCGTATGTGCGGGCGTGCGGGCGTGAGCGAGTGCATACATGCGTCAGTGTGTGGTATGTGTATGTTTACATGTCTATGTCATTTATGTAGTATATGTAGCAACGGCAAGTTTGAAAACTGGTCCTGTTACCAATAACTTCTGCCGTTGGAAAATAAAGGTTCATTGTTCATTGTTCATTGTTCTCTCTCTCTCTCTCATACACACATCTCCAAGAGGCATAGATCCTCATGCGCCCGGAATGCGCATGAGGATCTATTGGAGATGTTTGGAGCGCGCGCTCACGCACGCACACAGACACACACATCGACGCGCTTTCAGAAGAGCATGCAGGTGTACTTAGTGTATCATGTAGCTAGATAAAGTCAACCTGATTTTATACAAATTATATAGCAACACTGAAATCGTACTGTAAAATTCTAGTTTTGTCACAATTTTCTCAAGTGTTGAAGCGAAAGGGAAACTCATATCACGCTAAATATAAAATTACGTAAAAACCCAAAACTTACGTCATGATAAATGACGTTTGACAAAACCAATGACGCGTATGCACTGCGCCCCTTTTGGATTCACTGTGGCGCATTGACAGATCTGCTAGGCTTTTTCATAAGGAGATATTTCAACATCAGAATTAGGTCAAAGACGAAAGGTAGAGACCCTTGACAGCGAGGGCAGCTCGCATATAGAAGGGACTTTGTGGGTTATGGTTCATCCCATCTTGTTGTTAGATGTTGTGTTTTGTGTATGTATATGTGTATGAATGTATGTACCCACTCCATAAAATTTCCCCTTCTTTGACACATGCACTGAGATATTGTATAACAAGCAAATTCATATTCATGAGCTTGCTCGATATGCTTTCCTTCCCATAATCCCTTGCAGAACAGAAAGACTCAATCTTGATGCTTCCCTGTCCGCAATGCAAAAACGTTAAATATGCGCATACTGTCGCATGACATTAGCAAGCTCCTTATGCGCACTAGTAATGAAATACTTCTTAGTGTGTACGTACGCTCGAATGTCTTTCCCATACACACACATATAAGCAGAGAATAGACAGCAGCGAACACTCGAATCGAATCGCCATGCTATTGAGATTGACGACACTGATGTCCACTAGTGACAGTAACAACCTTAGAAAAGGACTAAATAAACAAAGCTGCTGGCATTTTCCGCCATTATCCGTGTTCTAATTACAAGTAGACTTAACTCAACAACACGCACGATTATATAAAGCACTGGTGTCTACACAGTCAGACGAAATCTCCGTGCTGAGTCAGTCGACAGTCCAGTACGTGGCACACAACAGGGTCACCATTTGGACGGAGACAAATACACATCGGAAGTATCACACAAAGATTCATAAATAGACAGAGTTATTAATGTCTGTAGTCGCACCTAAGGCAGCTTATCCGCTTGTTTTCTGCAACATCGGGGGCGTGCGAGAGGGAATTTGCGCGATGAAACAGGTTCAGCATTGTCAGATTTGCTGGGTTCTGTATGTTTGAAGCATACATTTGGTGTTGGACGGAAAAGTTCCCTTCAGCCTATGTGTATGTAAACTTGACTTCATGTCACCTCCTTTGCAACATTTAAGAAAAGTCTGACATGAACTCCAGACTATGCGGGCCATAGATTGTGGCGTTAAATAGTTTTGTGGTGACGTGATTGTTCTAGTACGTGTAGTGCACACATTGCCAGTATCAGTGGCGCTGAAGGGGTAAGTTTCAGTATGTTTTAGCGCACATCTAAAAATACGTGAAAATATCCAGCGAAAGTCTACACAGCCTGCATGAGCCTGGGCGTAAATCTACCCAGTGTGAATGTGTGCTGTCGCTATTCAATTGAGATATCTTTTATTTGAGTAAATTCATGCCTTTGTTGATTTATGTTGGGCGGAATAATGCTGTGAAGATTCACGTTGTATTTATTTAGTTCTAAAAATAAATGGAAAATCAGAGAAACACATTTGCACTGTGTAGATGTACGCCTGGGTGGATTTGCGCTGAGTACATTTCGGTTATTAGTGTCAAGCTGGCAAGTTCGGTGTCAAAATATAGCGACATTGACCAATTCAGCACCAATGGCGGTAATCGCAAGGTCTCTGGTAAAGTTTTGTTTTGGAATGGGTATATACATTATATTGAGCAACATTTTGCTTGATATAGTGTCGATAAACAGACAGATGTGATTACTTGACCCGATCACAATGTCCTCGTCTTACGACTCGGACATTTTGATTCGGGTCTCGTAATCACATCTGCCTGTTATCCGCACTATATCAAGCAAAATGCTGCTCAATATAATATAATGTATGTATGTATGTATGTATGTATGTATGTATGTATGTATGTATGTATGTATGTATGTATGTATGTGTGTGTGCGTGAGTGCGTACGTGTGTGTGTGCATGCCTGCGTGCGTGACATGCACACATGTGTAAGCATACGCGCGCGTGTGTGTTTGAACGAAAAAAAGAAACAACACAACTGACAATTAAGAAACAAATAATAAGCATCCAACATAGAGTGCGTCTGAGAAAGATTTAACTCATTCTGCCCGCGACACACCACACCAAGATATGGCTCGACCATGATAGTTCAAGGGTGGTGGCAGAATAGCTTGGCGCCTATAGACGCCAAGCCAGTATTCTGCAACCACCCTTGAACTATCATGGTCGCGGATCAGTCTCCTGAATTGTAATGCAGTCCTCAGTGGGTAACTCCAAAATGTGGGTATTTCGTACCTCGGGCACAAGGAGTTAACACTCTGGCTGTGTGTACACAGCGGTTTTGTTGTTGTTGCTGTTGTTGTTTTTTGTTTTTGTTGTTGATTTCCTAACGCGATGATTTCTGCTGAGTGCAAAATCGACTGGAACGCATTCGCGCAAAACCACTAAACGCGATTGACAGCGTTGACAGAGCTGTTCCTCATAGCTTTACAATGACAAAATGAACGTTCTACCGCACTTACACTTACACAGATCTCTACAAGTTGGGAATGGGGAAATATAAGACAACACAAGAGAACACGCATTCGAAAGAACTTGAAATGAAAATTCAGCAGACTCTAGAAAAACAGCAAAAAAAAAAGTAAGTCCTAAATTAAATAACTCTTGACAGAGTTCATAAAGTTAAAGAAGTAAGAACCCAGTGCGCCATCGGGCCGACGTCGGCCGCTGTTGGCCCGAGCACGACCGCGCGCGGGCCAATGGCGGCTGACGTTGTCCTGACGACCTTTTGTGCACTGGGGAGCAACTAACAAGTGTACTGCCTTCCTCGAATCTAGCCTTCTGCAAAATGTCAGGTAACTGCAACAAAACATGGACTCAAATGCAGATCAACTGCTAGTCATATAACGGCTTGGCCTTGCCCAGCGCGCAAAGGCGATCGGGCCGACATCGGCCGGCGCGGGCCAACGGCGGCCGACGTCTGCCCGATGGCCTTTTACGCATCGGGTGATTACAACCGCCGTGATGGAGAAGGTCTTCGTCGCCTGCTCTGCGTTAACTCATTCAAGGCGCCCCGCATCAAAGCTGAGAACAGGTCCTCGGGCACACGTCAGTCGTAGTTTGGCCGACCTCGCACAGCCAGGCCCGACACCGGCCTTTCTTTTTTTTTTTTTTTTTTTGGCCCACTCACGGTTAGGCGAGGACCAAGAATAGCCGATGTATACCTGAGGACCTGTGAAATAATTCGATATTACTGCCGTACAAAGCCAGTTTGTCCATTTCTTGAGATTTCCATTGCTGGCTTTTGCCAGGTAGCGGCTGATTACAAATACTACAAGGTGCTGGGATAGTTTTGCATTTTCATTTTTATTCCTGTTACCAACTCCTCCACACACACATGTGAAATGCGCGCAGCGCATGTTATATCGTTTCAAGACATGACCGTACAGCAATCCGCCCTATAATCGGGGGTAACTTTGTACAGGAATCCGACCTATATCGGAGGTAATGTTTTTCATGTTTACGGATGCACGCAGCGCGAGTCACAGCCGTCGTTGGGGAAACAGCAGTGCTGGCCGTGTGGGCAGTCGTTGGTGGTCGTGCATGATCCCTGGTTGTCATGACAATGAGCGGGTCTGGAGGCTTGGAAGCCATCAGGGCACTGGGCCGCTGAGGAAAAGATCGTGACGCAGACATTAGGCTGGATGTCAAATCGACGTGTATCATATACGTCATAAAGACAGGCAATGGCTTCATATACGTCATGAAGACAGGCAATGGCTTCATATACGTCATGAAGACAGGCAATGGCTTTAAATACGTCACGAAGACAGACAATGGCTTCATATACGTCATGAAGACAGGCAATGGCTTCATATACGTCATGAAGACAGGCAATGGCTTCATATACGTCACGAAGACAAGCAATGGCGTCATATACGTACTTCAAGACACCCAGTATCAATAGCTGCATCACTTGCGCAGCTATTGATGCGGGTTCCTTGAAGGAGTTGATGGAAATCACTCAAAGCTGAAGAAGCAGTGACATCCCTTAACCCTTGGCACCAAACCGCAAATCCACGACATATATACATGACGCAAAACACATTTCGATTCAGCACTGACTGGTTCGCCTGCGTTTGTAGATTGTGCCAGTATTGTGCGCACAGCGAGAACTTTCCTAAGTACGAAAGAAAAAGAAGCTTTTCTGTACGACATTCAGACTTCATAAGTTCATGCTACCCCTTTTGTGCAGCATTGCCATTATTAGTTAGTTAGTTATTTGGGCTTACCGCCGAGCAGGCAACTAAGGTTATCTCACGATGAGAAGAGAAAAAAATCTGGCCAGTTTTTAAAAAAAGGTCTTAAAGACAAGATGTAAAATATAATTGAAATATATTTCAGGCTAAAATGTCGTACTAGCTCTATAAGGGATAGTTCTACAGATTCTTACTTCAAAAGGTCAAAAACAATGAAGTTCACATGGTCTACAGATACTCAAACCTTGCTGAAAATATTAGACTTAGAATCTAAAGTTAGAAAACTAACCATTCTTGTAAAACAATGAACAACGAACAATGAACCTTTATTTTATAACGGTAAAAGTATTTGGTAACAGGATCAATTTTCAAACTTGCCGTTACTACCATTAAGCTAAGAAGTACCATTGAACACTATGACAAACAAAACAACAGTTTCATACGAAAATAAATAAAAGCTCACAGGCACAAACACTCTCTACATCACACACACACATTCTACACCACACACATACACACAGAGACACACGCACATACTGCAACACACGCAAACACACATACACACACACATGCCAACGAACACACACGCGCATACACACACTCATACGACCCCCACCCCACCCCACCCCCCCCCCCTCCCCCATGGCAACAGTGAGGTGCAATTTCCAGTGAAAAAAAAATACAGTTCACAGTCATACAACGCACATAACAAATATTTACCAAAATATACATGCATGTCAAAACAGCAAAATTGAAAGAAATACAAAATCATGCCTACCGACAAATAAAATTATATACATGTATACCGCACATATGACTATGCACACATACGCACAAACACAAACATGTATACTCACGCTCGCACTCACACATACACATGCAGAGAACAGTTTTGAAGCAGATATTGCGAACTTGTAATCATTTATCAATCAACGAACCCCAAAATATTTATGAAACTGCAATCGTTAAACTGAAATATATTTTAACCCTTTCCCGATATTATATTATATATTATCCCGATCACTACTGCTTGAAATAAAGATAATTATTTATAGTTTAAGGGCTTATTTTCCTATGAAGGCTACATTACAGATTAGGAGATAGACCAACCATTTTAGTTCAAGGGCGGTGCCAGAATACACAGAATACACGCTTGGCAATCACCTTTTTGGTCTGGATTGGTGCCAGAATAGCTTGGCGCCTGAGGCGCCAAGCTATTATGGCACCAACCTTGAACTAAAATGGTTGGTCTATCTCCTAATCTGTTAGCCTTCATAGGAAAATAAGCAAATTTTACCAAATCAGGCTCAGGATGAAATGGGTCAATTATCGGTTCAAGATAAACAAACAAAAACAGTACAAATATACTACACACAGAAAGCAGATGGCCACCCTGAAAACGGGTCCTGATTTCAAATGAGTGCAACTCAGTCAGATTTTAAGATTTGTCTGGGAATTGTTCGGAGAAGACTGTAGGCAAAGACAAAGCCTGCAGTCTTGTAAAAAAATAAAAATAATTATACAAAAAAATTAAAAGACACAATTTTAAGATTTGTTGGACTTGTGCTTATTTGAAATCATGAACATTTTATTTCCATAGTGGCCCTTTTGCTTAGTGTGAGTAGTATACATTTTGAAATAATTGAAATATGTGTCCAACTTACAGGCGGCCACAATAAGAAGAGCGATGGTCAAGATGACGAGCTTCATGGTGTTGTTTGTCGGTTTGAGCAAAAGTAATGCAAGTTCGCCTATATATGGAAAAACGCGTGTACACAGGGCCAGAATCATTGGCATATTACTACTCCATTAAACTCTCCTTTTCTGCAAGAGAGATAGAATTTCATTAACCCCAGCAGCTTGCGGGGGTTCATACAGATCTATGCCTTACTTGTTTGGCTAAAATTCTGCTTGCTAGTTGGTATTCTACTACTCGCGCTCATGTTCAGCTGTGGTTGTTACGCAGGCATGAGTGTTGTTTACTGTTGAACCAATAGTGAACACGATTCAATTGCAAGAACCATCGATCCTCATGAGCCCCCGCTGTGACCAATTTGTATCCATGTTCCTTGGACGGTGCTGGCTTTTGGTCGTTGAACCAAGATTTCAGAAACAAACATGTACGTACCATGGACGCTACACTGAGCAGTGGAGGGTTAGCGTGGTATGTCACCGGTGGATTTTATAGACCGTGGAACACACTCATCATGACCCAATCCGTGCGGTACCTAGACCAAATGGTGTGACCCCTTTTATGGACCGTGCTGCCACAAAAGTCTGCATTAACTCATTTTACCCCAAGACCGAAATCCATAAATTTTTGCCGTTGTCCTCTGAAGACTGCATTGCAGTGCAGGACACAGGCCGACCATGACAGTTCAAGGGTGATGCCAGAATAGCTTGGCGCCCATAGGCGCCAAGCTATTCTGGCATCACCCTTGAACTATCATGGTCGATCCTTATCTTGCTGTGGTGTCTGGGGTAGAATGAGTTGAGGCACTTCTATAACCTTCGACAAAAGAAACGCGACATGCTCTGAGTGGAATACAAATCAGCCACTTACTCCTTATATTTACCAGATGGCGGTTGGCGATCGAATTTCTTTTCTTTCAAATTCACAACATGAGCAAAATTTCGAAATAAATTCAAGATAAGTACGAAGCGAGCGGTTGAGTCTGGCTTCTCATAGTATCTCTATATAGATATCTACCTACCTACCTACCTACTACCTACCTACCTACCTACCTACCTACCTACCTACCTACCTATCTATCTATCTATCTATCTATCTATCTATCTATCTATCTATCTATCTATCTATCTATCTATCTATCTATCTATCTATCTATCTATCTATCTATCTATCTATCTATCTATCTATCTATCTATCTATTATCTATCTATCTATCTATCTATCTATCTATCTATCTATCTATCTATCTATTATCTATCTATCTATCTATCTATCTATCTATCTATCTATCTATCTATCTATATCCCGTAGTCTTGCCGACTGTTGGGGCACCACTGATGACTTGGCAACCAGCTCCCTCCATTCCTCTCTGTTCTCTGCCATTCTTAGTGTATCGCGCAGCTTCAGTCCTGTCCACTCTGAGATATTGTCCTCCCATCTTTTCCTCTGTCTTCCTCTCCTTCGTCCTCCTTGCACAGTGCCTTGCACGATTGTTTTGGCAAGCCCTGCTGAACGCGGGACATGCCCATACCACTTCAGTTTGCGTTTTTTCACAATGGCTAATAGGTCTTCATATGACCCGATGGCTTGGCTGATTCTGCTTCCCACTTCCATGTTCGTGATGTGATCTCTGTATGAAATGCCAAGCAGCCTTCGAAAACATCGCATTTCAGTGGCTTGTATCCTCCTTTCAATGTCTGCTGTGAGGGTCCATGACTCGCAGGCATACAAAAACACTGAGATGACTAAGGAGCGCTTCAGTCTGATCTTGGAGCAGAGTGTGATGTTTCTGTCCTTCCATATGGTCTTCAATATTGTCAGTGCTGTTGTTGTCTGCGCAATCCTGGACAGTATTTCTGGTTTTGATCCCTCATCTGTCACAATGGTTCCTAAGTATTTGAATTTATTAACGGTTTCCAGTTTTTGGCTTCCAATCATGACGTCAGTGCCAATGCCACTGGTGTTATTGGTCATCAGTTTGGTCTTCTCTGCACTGATGCCATATGCAATGGCTGTACTGTCCAGCTTTTCCACCAGCTGAGCTAGCTCCTTCTCTGTTCCTGCAAGGCCATCAATGTCGTCCGCAAAGCGCAAGATCGTTGACAACTTGTGTAAATTTATCAGGTAACCCCTTCACTGCCGAGGAAAACGTTAACCAACCCAACTACAAGAGGCATAGATCGTCAGGAACTGCCGCAGTTGCCCGGGCTTATGAGGACCTATGCCTGTTGCTGGAACCGCTTTGTGCCTATGTTCCTTTGACGGTTTTGGATCTTATTCGCTGAATTTACAGATCTCAAAAAAGACACTCTGCAGTTAACTCTTTATACCCAAGACTGAAATCCCCAAATGTTGCCGTTGTTCTCTGAAGACTGCTTTGCAGTGCAGGACACAGATCGACCATGATAGTTCAAGGGTAATGCCAGAATAGCTTGGCGCCCATAGGCGCCAAGCTATTCTGGCATCACCCTTGAACTATCATGGTCGATCCATATCTTGCTGTGGTGTGTCTGGGGTAGAAAGAGTTAAAGGGTTAAAAACATTCTTTTGGAACTTGCTTGGAATGAAATCTCGTGCACGTGTACAATTGGCACTGGCACACAAGCGACATCTGCAAGAAAAAGAATGCCACCATTTCTCATTTTGTGTGGATTTTTGATGTCACAGAAACGTTCACGTATACGGTTAACCTGTTTAGCAGACGGCAACGTTACGGGCAGAACTATCAGACACATTTTGGACAATTCAACTCTTTCATGGCGCCCCGCATCAATATCTGCGGAAGTGTCGTATAGCATTACCGCCGGCCACGCTATACGACACTTCCGCAGCTATTGATGCGAGGCGCCTAGAATGACCTTACACTTTGTGACTTCATGGATTTTTTTCTAAAACTTTGATCAGTCGAATATTAAACTCCGTTATAGATGTACTGTCTTTGGGTCGACTGATAAAGTTTTTGTAAAACATGTCGACCTCTTCTACAGATGTCTATCAACTGTTATTTGACGTCACTGAAATATGACGTCCAGTTACGGTAGAGGCTGCATCACGGTTTTTGTTACGTCATTTTACAGACCGCGTGATTAGCAGAACATTACTCAGCAGCTGAATCTGATCTGAGAGCGACGTTTAATCAGTTCAACATAAAGTTAATATCACGAACAATGACAGTGCCTAAAGAAGCTTGTTTATATCTAATTGTTTGCTACACATCGAAAACTAAAGCTTTTTTTTTTTATAGCACTGTTGAGTAGCCAGTTTTGTCGCGTTTCTTGTGTCACACGCTGTAGCTTCGTGGCGAAATTTTAGGCTGTCTTTCTGTGCGCGGACCCGCAACGGCGGCCGACGTCGGCCCGATGGCCTTTTGCGCATTGGGGAAGCGTCATTCCTTTTTGTGTCCCGCTGGCACATACGTGATCGGGGATGGAAAGCGTCATACTTTTCGCTGAACTGATATTTACCAACTTGTTATGAGGTCTGAGTACTGTGTATACGTAATACCTATTATAAGTGGCCCAAACAGAAGTCGGTTAAGTCGCTTTCGCTCACTTGCGTTCTAGTACTATATTCATGTCCAGAAGCGGGAGATGGATCTACTGTGTCTTTCGTTGTTTGAGTACTACTTGAAGTATACTCCTTGACCCCTTCTCTGCCAGCTGACGCAGACTGTGTTTCTAAAATCTGTGTTAACCCATTCAGCTCTGACGCGTTGCAGCAGGAGGTGGGTCGACCATGATAATTCAAGGAGCAGTGCCAGATTAGCTTGGCGCCTGTCGGCGCCAAGCTAATCTGGCACTGCCCTTGAATTATCATGGTCGATCCATCTCCTGCAACTGGTGCATAGTCATTAGATGACGCCTCCAAAATTTGGGAAATACGGCCGTCGGGCTGAATGAGTTAATTGAACGGAAAAGATCCTCGGCCGCCCAATGAACGTGGACACAAAGAGGTGTCAGCAAGAGACATAGATCCTCATGAGCCCCCGCAACTGCAGGGGCTGATGAGGATCTATGCCTCTTGCGATTGGAGTGTGTTCATTTTTCGCTCGGTAATGAAAGGGTTAATATATAGAGGTAGGTGCTGGACTGACTCCATTGCGTGGCGTGTTCTATGGACAGCATTGTGAAGCGAAAGACCCTCCGGTGGGCAAAAGACCCTCTGGTCGAAGTCGTCCTGAGTTTGGCCACTCACTGCTATGCGCGGGCCAGATCGAGCAAAGGACTTGTAGGACACTAGGTAACGTTGTCGTGCCCAGCACCAACCGAGGAAGAAGGCTTACTTGACCATGACATGTTTTAAAGTTGTTGACTACCGAATGAATCTCCCTCGCCTAAAAAAAAAAAAATCGGCTTCTAGTCCTCCTCGCATATTTGCTTTCATATCTCATGTTGGGGACTCTGGTTGCTGCTGCAGCTGTGTTACATTGTTTGTGACGCTAGTGAATGACCGGGAGCTCAGTGGATTTATAGAAACGATTTGTAGAGCTGATGCATGGGTTTGAAATTTTCGAAGGTACCATGCATTGACCTTTATCTGTGTTAGTCCTGTCGAGCTTTATCTAAGCAATATTTCAACACACAAAAAAGTCCTAAGTCCGAATTCCCGCGAGTCGGACTTGGCCTCTATAGATTACCTATACAGTGGAAGAGATAGATCGACCATGAGAGTTCAAGGGTGGTGCCAGAATAGCTTGGCGCCTATAGGAGCCAAACTGTTCTGGCACAACGCTTCAACTACACACAAGTTATGTATAAAAATCGGTACTATTATTTTATGGCCATGTCGTCTTTTGTCGTCTGTATGTCGTGGTTGAAAGGGTTAAAGAGATATACTCCATGGCGGGCTCTGATTGCTAAACTCTCCCATACAACGGGGTCTAAGACCTTCGTACCGTTCTTTGCAAACTCCATATCAGTAGGCACACGGTTTTTTTGTTGTTGTTTTTTTCCTTAAATGTGCACAAGGGGAACTCTTCCGCTTACATGTAAAGGAGGAGAAGAGCAGAAAATTCATTCTTATACCACATTCAAAATTCCTAAGTTTTGTCAGCCCCCCCTTTTTTTGTGTGTGAGTGCGGCGTCATTGTAAGATATACCAAAGATATATAGCACCCTGCAGTAAGCCAAGAACTGGACGTAGGAAGATTCATGGAGGAGATAATGCCAACTGTTCTACCTGTGTTATCTGGATTCAGTCGCTTTAACCCTTTTAGCCGCAAGGTCCCATTTCTCAAATTTTGGAGGTGTTGCCTAACGACTATGCACCAGTTGCAGGAGATGGATCGACCATGATAATTCAAGGGTAGTGCCAGATTAGCTTGGCGCCTGCAGGCGCCAAGCTAATCTGGCACTACTCTTGATTATCATGGTCAATCCATCTCCTGATGTAGGGACGTGGTTTAATGGGTTAAGGTGTAACACGTGACCATGCGACTACCTGTTTAATCCGGACAATTGTTTACATTGTGGTCCATTTTTCTTCGTTGACGAATGTAGGCGATGGGACAGACACCTTGTGCACAGTCAGGGGAATATGTGCTGGTCTGTAGTTTCGGACCCGATAGCAGTAAGGTCCAAACTCACGGACCAGCACACATAAACTGTTTATTATGACTCTTTCACGTCCAGAGCCAGTGGGATTTTCTTACAGGTAACTATTTCAACTCCATCGTAAAATGGCGAAAGTGGATTGACCATCTCATGCTTTGGCAGCATTTCACAGTACGCTTTTCGCCCTACCCAAGTAGCAAAACCTATTCGGGCCCACTGCGGCCGTCGTGGGCCCGAGGCCCTTTGCTTACTGGGTAGTGCTAGTAAATGGTTCGAAAAGTCCTGTGACTCTCTGTATACCCAGTGCGCAAAAAGGCTATCATGATCGGGCCGAGGTCGGCCGCAGTAGGCCCGCGCACAATCGGCCCGGTGGCATTTGCGTAGTAGTTACTGTTTGTTGGTGGAAGTTGTTACAGGTCCAGTAACAAATGTAGTCAAGCAGGTCAGGTTTTATCTTATACATTGCCCAATTTTCTCTGAGCATGAGCTGACATGCGAGAGTATTGTGTACGTCACAAATCTTTCAGTATAATTGTTCTTGTAAACATGCACACACACACACACACACACACACACACACACACACACACACACACACACACACACACACATACACACAAACACATACATACACATACACACACATACATACACACATACACACACACATACACACACACACACACACTGAAACACATACACACACATACACATGCACACATACGCACACACATATACACACACACACGTACACACACATACACACACATATATACGCACACACACACACACATACACACACACATACACACACATACACACATATACGCACACACACACATACATTTGTGTTCTGCAGGCCAATGTCGGTCAGTGTGCGGGCGTTGCAGACGCGACTTTCGAGATCAGTGGCAGGGAAGGGGTTAATTAGAAGCGAATGGACCGCGGGAAGGGAACTTGCATGGCCTTGAATTACATCCCCTGAAAACTGGGTTGTCCACAGTAATCTCCTTACAGACCCACATTCAGGTCTGCGAAATCAAAAAGCACGTGACCAACCTGCGTCATACATACCAATCAACAAGTGAAAAGAATGATGGCTGGTTTTTCTGTGCTGTGTATAACAACGAACAAAATACGTCCCCACCCTTTGGCAGAGCAGGAAAAAGAATGCCACCCGCAGATAATGCATTTTGCTTCTTTCTAAAAACGAAATTACGGAAACAAATTCAGCCCATATATTGAAAACACATTAAACTAACAATACGTCCGCGGTGACCGTACAAACCTGTTACGTTGATTTCCAGGCATCATTGCAGGTTTCACTCACGGGAGAGATTAATTAATTAAGACACCTGACTGTAATAGAGCCACACAAAGGCCGTTATATCAGATCATCAGCTACTTTCTGTTTTGCTCGGTGACCTGGAGTTTCGAGCTATAAATAGCGGCGCACATGCTTCTGTAGTAAAAACGGACACAAAGAGATGTAATCACGCAGTTATGAACGAAATAACAACCGTAGCCACTTGTTAGGAGGCATTAAAACACATTGTATACCTATCAGGAGTTCATATTCGTTAAACAGTTTACGCAATGTTGAGAATGCTCCGGGAGCGCTTACCCAATGCGCAAGAGTCCATTGGGCCGACGTTGGCCCGCGCTAGTCCCGTGGGCCAGATGGCCTTTTTGCGCATTGGGTAGGGCCTTTAAGTCTGAATAAAGTCACTGACGAGAAATGTTTCAATACGCAACGGAGCTTCCCTTTGACTTCCGGGTCACCGGGTCAATTTGCCAAGATTTATTTCGCGTTCTTCAAGCATGCGTGGCCACAATTCGTGGTGTACATAAACTATAGTCATATATTTCAGATTTAGTTCGGGCCTCTTCAGTTCAACGTCAATGTTACATGGCCTGATTTTATTTCCAACCCAGCAGACAAAAGATACTTGGGCAGACGTCAACCGGGCGCGGGCTCACAGAGGTTGACTTCTGCCCAAGTGTCATTTTGCCCATTGCGAAGGCTGGTCGTGAGACGGGTGTGGTTTTAGCCTCCAATCAGACGCCAGAAGAGCTTTTCACATGACACACGCCATGGGTCCCAGACATAGATTTGGGCTGTTTACACGCATTTATTAGTGCTGTTCTTTCACCCCGTGACTATTAAAAAAGAAATGTTTTGATAGTGCAATGGCCGTTTGGCTGTGGTTAATACGATTTGTTGCATAGCGACAAAAGCTGCTACGGACAGCCAAAGGGGTTAATATAACCGTGTGTATGTTTCCCATACGTCACTAGCTTGCTTTTCCGAAAATGTATAATTTAGTTAACTCTTTGACTCTCGTTAGCAGTTTTTGTTGCGATGATTCCTGTAAGAAGGGTTAGGGTCCTGTAGGAACCATCGAGACAAAAACCGCTATCGACAGCCAATTGAAAGGAAAAGTAAAATTATGTATCTCATCTCTCTCTCTCTCTCTCTCTCTCTCTCTCTCTCTCTCTCTCTCTCTCTCTCTCTCTCTCTCTCTCTCTCTCTCTCTCTCTCTCTCTCTCTCTCTCTCTCTAAAACGGCAAGTTCGAAAAATGGTTGTACCAGCCCCAAAACTTTCACCGTTGTAAAATAATCATTGTCATTGTCATTCTCTCTCTCTCTCTCTCTCTCTCTCTCTCTCTCTCTCTCTCTCTCTCTCTCTCTCTCTCTCTCTCTCTCTCTCTCTCTCTCTCTCTCTCTCTATGTGTGCGCACGTACGTGTGTATGTGTATGTACAAAAGTGCGCATGTGCACGAGTACATGTATGTGTGTCTGTGTGCGTGTGTGTGACGTTTATTATTAGTTAGTTTTTGTTGTTTGGTTGGTGTTCCTTAAGTAGCTTAGCAAGGACAGATTGTAAGAAAGGCCTGCGCGCCTAATATCTCAATCCTTGGAAAATAAAGTTTCGTTCGTTTGTTTCTCTCTCTCTCTCTCTCAACGGGGCGGGTCCAACCCACTTATCAGCCGTAACGGGTCACGTGGCGAGAGCGGGCAGCAAGGGGACTCGTCATCAACCCGTGGCGGATCGCAGCACGTAATGTCTGCCGCCCCGGGCCGCCTGCAGTCCTCGCCAACCACACGCCAAACGTCGACCAGCCAGCTTAGCCAACCGCCATCGAGCAACGTGTTGGGGCGACAAAATCTCCAAGTCCCCCAGCTCCTCTCTTCAGATTTCCCGCTACTAGTGCCAGCAAGAACTCCAGTGGCCGCACCTCCCACCAACGTCTGGTTCCAGAGTCAGGGAGCGGAGACCAAGACGGCCCTGGATCCCCAACACCTGCTCCAGTTGCTGGCGCAGTTTCTTAGGCCGTTTGTCTGAAGGACATCCCGCTACCTCTTTTACTTCCAGGGCCAAGCTGCACAGGCTTTAGAATCACATCTCTGCACTGTGTACACACGGAGAGCGATGGATGGACGTTTACTGCTCTAAGGTTTTGTCTGATCAGTTTTCGCCCTGCAGGGAGCACAACTGGTCGGAAATTGCCTTTCTGCTTTCAGGGTCAATCAGTCGCTCCTACCGACTTGGCGCTGGAAGTAAAAAGGGTATGTGTGTACAAACCCGTGGGTCGTGTGTGTGTGTGTGTGTGTGTGTGTGTGTGTGTGTGTGTGTGTGTGTGTGTGTGTGTGTGTGTGTGTGTGTGTGTGTGTGTGTGTGTTTGTGAGATGATATGAGTTTGCGTGAAGGTGTCATCAACCTCGCTTGTTAAATTGGCATAAACTCGGCGACGACTTACTCAGGCTAACTGCTGATGGTTGTCATAGTTACTATGGATTAGCCGATTTGTTGGTGACAGAGCCACATGAACGATGACCACATCTGATGACAGAGACGCATGAACGATGACCACATCTGATCATTAGTGCACTACTGCTCTGTGAAACAGTGCTTCTGGTACAGGGAACAAACCGTAAACTATCCGTGTAATGTGTTATTAATGACCGGAATCCGCTTTGTCGGACAGTCGGAACACCCGACTCACAGTGCACGATCATTGCGTGAACTCTTTTGACTAGTAACCGTACTTAAGTTCTCAGGTGACTGAGATTATCGCCTGTCTTACATTTTCAATGAAAAGCGAGTGTGTTATAACATATGGACTTCGTTACACACGAATTCTGACATAAACCCTTTCCTTATAGCGGGTTTTTCTCAGATCGTACACTTGTCGTTTCTTACTCTTTACTGCAAGTTTTTGTTTTTGTGCTCTTTGCGTGTGCTGTAATACACGGTTTCTGGCGTGAACCGCCGTTCAGCTGACGTACTGAGACTAAAGTCGAATTAGTCTTTATTTGTTTCATCTGATATTTTACTTGTACATGCAATTTCTTTTCTGGTTTATCTGCGTAACCTTCTACTATTTGTATCCTGTACTTTAGTTTTGGCCCCTGGTTTTTTACCTTATTATCTGAACATGATTTATAAAACTATGAACAGACCCTCGAAAAAAGGCCAACAATTTCGTATCGGTCACCTAAATATCTACCACCTGGCAAACAAAGTTCAGGATGTCTGTGTTTATGTTAATACCCCCAACTATTTCCATCTCTTCGGTTTAACTGAGACTCGTTTGGCCGCCCACATCAGTGATGAAGCCATCGCCATCCCGAATTATTCTATTATCAGGAGAGACCCGTCAGTACAGGGTGAGACAGGTGTAGCGGTATATATCCATCAATCCATTCTACACATAACCCGCAGGCGACAAGACCTAGAAACTGGTGATGTAGAATGTATTTGGGTAGAAATCAAAAACTCTAAATCCCCGCCCTTACTTGTTGGGTTTCTGTATCGAAACCCCGCAGCCACCTTTGAGTGGTACGATAGCTTTTTACACATGATCGATAAAACAGACATTCACAACAAAGATGTTCTCCTTCTTGGAGATTTTAATATTGACTTTCTTAAACCCCATCCATCATGGGAATGTACTACTACCCTTGTCGGTCTTCACCAGTTGGTAACATCGCCCACCAGAATTACGCCATCCTCAGCCACTAGTACTATTATAGACCATATTTATACCAACAAACCTCAAGCAGTTAGCAACACTCAAGTAAATAGTCTTAGTGTAAGTGACCACTATCCGGTTAGCTGCACATGGCTGTCAAAACTTCCAAAGCTAAAAAAGCAAGTCCACACTTGCATAACTTACAGATCGTTTAAAAACTTTAATGAAAGTGTTTTCTTGGCTGATTTAGCCACAGCACGATTCATCAACGTGTATAACGATAGTGACCCAAATAAAGCATTAGATACCTGGTACCGGATTTTTCTTGGTGTGCTGAACAAACTTTGTTTGGCATCCTGTCTCGGAAGACAATGGAGTATATGCGCTTGCTGGGTCAGTCACTAGAGTGACCTCTCCAGGGCGCAAGCCTGGGTGAAATGTATGGAGATCCTGGGGTGCCCAGTCGTCAAGATCCCCCTCTCGGCCTCGCTGATGTATCCAAAGGAATGCAAAGCAGTACGTTTGGCACCAGTTTGGCTGCAGGAGCTGCCAGAACAGTGCGTGAATACAGGCAGCTGTCTGCCTTCGGGGCTCCACTCCTGATTTGAAGGGTTTACTCCCCCACATTTGGCCGTTGGATCCAACCTGATCTCCTCCGTCCTCTAGCCGTTGGCTGTCAGAAACAGCTCATCCGCCTAGTGGTGCAATGTGAACACCACCCCCTCACGTGGTTTAGCCCACCAGCTGAGATGGTTTGCCAGGGTGTGGCGCTTGGAGCCAGCACGTGAGAGATTAAGGAGATGGATGAGGACCAGTGATGCCCGTCCGTCCTATGTAGGACGCAGCTGCCGAACAGCAAAGGTGCTACCTCTATCCAGAGCCCCCCTACACCCCGCTGAACAAACACGCGCCTCTGAAACACAAAAGAGTGAAATACGCTACTGTTCCACCATGGCTGACTGCGGATCTGATTGAGGCAATGGAACATAGAGACCAGCTGAGAAGCGAGAAGCGGTTTACTGAATACAAAACACAGCGTAATCGTGTTAAATATATGGTTTTAAATGCAAAGAGATCTCTTTCCGATAAAGTAGTTAAACAAAGCAAAGACTCATCTACTGTATGGCGTGCCATTACTTGCTTGACTTCGCGAACGAAGATTCTATAGGGCTTGCCCACGTCGTCTGCAGGCATTTTCGTGGCTGCGGAGGCCAATCCGGGACAGGCAGGTTCGACCGCAGTGGCTGCAGGGGAAGGTCTGGTCAGGGTTCTGAGTTAGTCCGTGGGCGTTTCCTAAAGCCTGCGCGGTGGAGCTTTTTGGTGGAGTGCAGTGTGCGCAGTACTGGCTCCACCCTTTAAACCCTTGGTTCGTTTGCCATGGCCTAGCAAGCTGGGACGGTGGCATCGAGGTCCTCGGGTCGTAGGTTTTATATCAGACTGTCCTTGTCTTAGTCTCTGGCTCAAAAGCTTTCCCCGGAGACACGGGGGCTTTGATGTCAGGGGTTTCCTCCCTTAGCCTTTCCGCAGCCAAGCGGCCAGGCCTGCAAGGCAGCAGGGGACTCGTGGTGGCCGGGGTCGTCTATGTCCCTTGCAGATGTGAACATCTGCCCACTGCCCAGACGGTGACACTTCCAACAGGAAATAACTCATGTGAGTATGTTTGTCCAAACGCGCAAAGTACACCACTGTAACCGGGAAAATACGGACAAAGAACCATTCACGATACCGCCTATAGCAGTCCACGAAGTGGGTAAATTAATTTCCTCGATGGAAAATAAAAAGTCATCCGGGCCTGATGAGATCATCTCAAAAATACTCAAGATATCTCTTCCATATATCGTCAAAATTATAACATATATTTACAATCTCTGTATAAACCAAAACTCTTTTCCGGACGCATTTAAAGACGCAAAAGTAATCCCCCTACCAAAATCAAAAGATCTGAGTGAAATCAACAACTTTCGCCCCATATCACTATTACCTGTTTTGTCGAAGCCTTTAGAGCGGCACATCCATAAGCATCTATCTGAATACTTAGAAAACCAAAATCTCATCCATTCACTGCAGTCAGGCGTCAGACCAAACCATTCCTGTCACACTGCCTTGATAAGGATGGCAGATTCCTGGTTATCATCTATTAATGATTCCAAACTAACAGGTGTAGTGTTCTTAGACTTCCGGAAAGCCTTTGACATGGTGAACCATGACATACTTATAAAGAAAATATCCTTATATACTAAAAGCGCAGCCGTGTTTTTCAAATCCTACCTAGAAAACAGAAGACAAAAAGTTCTCCTTAATGGTACATATTCTAGTCACTGCAAAGTAAAGCATGGCGTGCCCCAGGGCTCTATTTTAGGCCCTCTTTTATTATGTTTGTTCATTAACGACCTTCCACTCACAATTAGTGATGATAGTGTTGCATGCGATATGTTCGCTGATGATGCTGCGATACACACTCCCGATAAGGATTTGTCAGTAATTGACACGCGCCTACAAAACACATTACAGGACATTAACAGCTGGTGCAGTAACAATTCCATGATCTTAAACCCTGCAAGGACTGAATGTATGGTTGTAAGTACCCGCCAAAAGCACCAGCTCGGCACTCTCTCACTCAGCTTGTCCCTTCAAGGCAAATCTATCAGCCAGGTAACGGAACATCGTCTTCTCGGTGTTACTGTAGATAACCAGTTTAAATGGCAACGCCATCTTAGACAATATCAAAGAAACTGTTTATTTTATCCAAGTTAAAACATATAGCTAATGTAGAAGCACGAAAACTGTTCTTCAACGCCCACATCAGGTCACATATAGATTATGCTTCTACGGTGTGGGATGGCGCAAGCGAGGTCCAGTTAAAGAGACTGAACTCTCTTCATCGTAGAGCCGCGAAGCTTATCCTTTCAGACCCTAACTCAACAACGGGTAATAAAATGAAAACCTTAGAATTTCTCCCCTTGAAAAAAACATTTATTATACAATAAGGGAATAACGATATTCAAAGTATTGAATAACAGACTCCCCGAGTATATTAAAAAAATGTTTTCCCTCACAGCATCAACATACTCCAGATCAAGGCAGTCCATTACTGTGCCACGACCTAGAATCGATCTCTATAAGACAAGTTTAGCGTTTTCAGGTGCTAGCATGTGGAACACATTGCCCAAACATGTTACAACATCAACAACGCTTTCGTCTTTTAAAACCGCTCTCTTCAAGTACCTCACCTCAGCATCGTAAGATTTTCACAGCAACCTGCACTTGCAGTGTACGATTTTCCCCTTTCTAACTCTTCAATTCAGTTATATTTTCAGTTAATATAAGATGCTAATGCTGCACGTATTGTGTGTGTGTGTGTGTGTGTGTGTGTGTGTGTGTGTGTGTGTGCGTGCGCGCGCGCGCGCGTGTGTGTGTGTGTGTTTGTGTGTGTGTGTGTGTGTGTGTGTGTGTGTGTGTGTGTGTGTGTGTGTGTGTGTGTGTGTGTGTGTGTGTGTGTGTGTTTTGTGCTCGTGCTTGTGTTTATGAATGTATGTATGGAGATTTATACCTTTACAATTGTGTGTATGTGTGAGATTTTCTATGTTTATTTCCACTTCTTCAATGATTTCTTCTTCTTTTTTAAAACTTTATATTTCAATTTTTTGTTAGTTATATATTTAGTTTTTACCAATTTAATGATAGTATTTTGTGATTTGTGCATTATATGTAAAGTAGATTAGCAACGGCAAGTTCGAAAAATGGTTTCACCAAAACTTTCACCGTTGTAAAATAAAGAATCATTGTCATTGTCATTCTCTCTCTCTCTCTCTCTCTCTCTCTCTCTCTCTCTCTCTCTCTCTCTCTCTCTCTCTCTCTCTCTCTCTCTCTCTCTCTCTCTCTCTCTCTCTCTCTCTCTCTCTCTCTCTCTCTCTCTCTCTCTCTCTCTCTCTCTCTCTCTCTCTCTCTCTGGAGGTCTGGTCAGGGTTCTGAGTTGGGGCGTCTCTGGTTTTTTTTTCTCCTGAGCCTTCCACAAAATAAACTGCCAATACGTTCCTCCTCCTGAGAAATACAGATTGTGTTATTTCGGTAAGAAGTTTAGAATCCTGTAACCCCTGGACTGGCACAGACGACACAGCTCGGCGTAAAAGTCACTCAATCCCCATCACGAATTATTCATAAGAAGGACTGTGTGTCCCAAGACTAGACCATTATTACGAAATATAGCAGTGTTAGGGTTCACCAGAAATTCTCGGTATTTTGCCGGGTTATTTGGAAGGTAAAAACCTCGGTGTTGCTATATCTGCCCTTTGTTATGTCCGACCTTGTTATAAGCGAAGTAGACAGTAATTTGCGTCCACTGGCCGTGAAGGTGCTAAACTTCATGTTTCTAGAACAACCATCCCTAAAGCGTTGTGTTTCGGTAGCTCTGCGTGTCGAACAGCAGTCCTGATCATCTGTTATCCAGAGCGCCAATTTCCTCCAGCCGATCTCAAAGACGTTTTGCCCGCTGGGTATCGACAGCACCATAAGCAAGGCTCGATGCTCTCTGGTTGTCTCACTCGATTCGCTGCGCTGATTCAGCGCAGCGAATCGAGTGAGACAACCAGTGTGCATCGAGAGAGACAGCCAGTGCTGGGCTCCTTGGCACTACTTTCGTTAGTCTAGTATTGAAAGTGAGGTCGAGCCGTGGGCTAGTATACTCATTTTATCTGAAACAGCTGCGTGGTTCTTGTTTTGATTTTCAAGTGAACACAACAGCTTTGATGTCACATCTTATCTATACCTGCTCGATTAAAACATTGGGTGGGTGTGTCTGTGCGTATGTTTATTTTTGTGTGTGGGTGTGTCTTGGGGGGGTGTGTGCCAAAAGGGGGCGGGTGGGTGTGGCTGCGTGTGGGTGTGTATGTGTATGTAATTTTCTGATTGTTTAATTGTGTGTGTGTGTGTGTGTGTGTGTGTGTGTGTGTGTGTGTGTGTGTGTGTGTGTGTGTGTGTGTGTGTGTGTGTGTGTGTGTGTGTGTGTGTGTGTGTGTTTGATACAGCTTGCCCTGTGAAGTGATAATCAAGTAAACATGCGTGGAAAACACTCAAACAAAGAAACCGACCGGATGCACAAATAAACAAATCACACACACACACACACACACACACATACACACACCTACGCACCATCACACACACACACACACACACACACACACACGCACGCACGCACACACACACACACACACAATTAAACAATCAGAAAATTACACACACACACACACACACACACACACACACACACACACACACACACACACACACACACACACACACACACACACACACAGAGGGAGAGACAACGTGACTTTGCCTCTTGGTGTCAATGACCAGGGGCCAGTTGCATGAGTGAGCTTCAATCCTAATCGTGCGCAAGCCACTAATCAAGGTGCTCCGCAATTGAGGATCACCTTGCTAAGTGGTTTGCGCAGAATTTAATCTCACTCATGTGGCTCAGGCCTGTTCCACGTCAGTGTTCATCAAACTGCGAGCTGTGCTGTACACAAGTAGGACAGTAGCGATTACTGGACTGTATACAAAGTTAGGAGCGGCGGGTCAGCGGTGCCTATTGACCAAGACTTACTGCCACCAGACCCATGAAGTTCCTCATCCTTGCCCTTCTCATTGTCGCCGTCTGTAAGTTGCATCTCTGTGCTTTTCATCAGTAGTGGCATGTACTTTGTACCTGACCAAGACTCGTCCGTGTGCTTTAGGAAAAATCCAGCCTTGGTTTGATGTAGACTATGAAGCCAAAAGGACGGAGTATATGTGGGGATAAAAACAAACAAAGGAATGTGAACAAAGACAAAAGCTGAATGATGAACAAACAAAAAAGTAAAGATTTCTCAACAAACTACGAAAAGCCTTGGCCAATCGAATAGAAAGGAAAAAAAAAAAAAAAAAAAACGACTAAAAGCTCTTAAAAGCATCAACCGTAAAAAATATTGGAGTATAGTGAATGATAGATCAAACAGAAGTTTGGCCAGTCGACAAAAATCTTTTATTTATCCGTTGTAAACCATTCTGCACCAGGACTGAAATCCCCAAATTTTAAAGATGCCATCTCAGAAGAACTACTTTATAATTCTAGAGATTGATCGCACATGATAGTTCAAGGGTGGTGCCAGAATAGCTTGGCGCCTATGGGCGCCAAGCTATTCTGGCGCCACCCTTGAACTATCATCCGATCCATGTCTTGCTGTGGTGTATCGGGGCTGAATGTGTTAAGGATTTGAATGACAGTGTTAATAGTGACAATACTCCTGTGCCTGATATCCCACGCAACGGCCTTGATGAGTTGGATTCTCCTGGCACTGAAGACAAATTACTAAGGGCAGTGAAATCGTTCAAAAATGGAAAAGCCTGTGTTATCAACTTAATCAGAAACGAATATATAAAGAAACGACTTCCTGTCATGACGAAAACTTAAAGTAAATTGTTCAACAAAGTCCCACAGGATGGTAGAGTTCCTGATGATTGTTTCACTGGCCTTATTATGCCATTTATTCAAGGGATCATGTGATACGCATAAATGATAATTTCCAAGGTTAACTTTACTAAGTTGTGCAGGAAACTTATTTGAGTCTACCAGCAACCAACCGACCACGTTATTTGCTAGAGTCTAATAACCATTTATCTGAGTGTCAAGCAGTATTCAGAAAGAAATATAGTACTGCTGACCATGCTTTTGTCTTTAGATCTTAGTAGATATATTTCTGGCACAAAAACGTCAGTGAGTTAGTTATTGCGGTTTCACGCCGAGCAGGCGACCATCTCACGGTGGCGGCACATGAACGTAAACTTCATTGTGCATTTATTGATTTTCGAAATGCTTTTGATTTTTTTATGGCGTGATGATTTATGGCATAGACTCATTAACACTCTGGTAACTGGTAAACTACTGAAGGTAGTAATTAACGTAAAGGAACATAAAAAGTCAAGTGTGTTCAGGCAAGGTTAAAAATATGAGGGGTTTTGTGGTGTTGGACAAGGAGTAAACCTTTCTTCTCTAATTTTGTTTGGTATACTTTTCGGTCTACAATGTTTCTTAACCCATTCAGCCCTGACGCATTACAGCAGGAGATGGGTCGACCATGATAATTCAAGGGTAGTGCCAGATTAGCTTCGTGCCTGTCGGCGCCAAGTTAATCTGGCACTGCCCTTGAATTATCAAGGGCAATCCATTTCCTGCAACTGGTGTATAGTCATTAGATGACGCCTCCAAAATTTGGGAAATACGGCCGACGGGCTGAATGAGTTAAAGACAAAGGTTGTCAGTCTCTCTTTTTTTAGGATCTAACCCTGAACTTGATTCACACGGTATTTGATTCACACAGTATTTGCAATTCGTTAGTTTGCAGATGATAACATTTGCTATCAGATTATGTAGAGGTGTCTCCAGCAAGCACTTGACTCTTTATATGACTACTGTTGTAAGTAGAAACTTGATGTTAACATATCAAAACAAAGACTTGGCCTATTGCAAAACTGCCATGTAGAGGGCATGTGTTTCGGTAAGAACAAGACGTTATTGAAGCCTTCGTGTTAAGCATTAACACGTTCTACCCAACGACCGAAATCCCCACATTTTGAAGTTGCCCTCTGAAAGATTGTATTACAATTCTAGAGACAGATCGAGCATGATAGTTCAAGGGTGGTGCCAGAATAGCTTGGCGCGTATTTGCGCCAAGCTATTCTGGCACCGCCCTGGAACTATCACGCTCGATCTTTGTTTTGCTGTGGTGTGTTTGGGCTGAACGAGTGAACTGAGCATTTTTGCATCGGCTCGTTGAATTATGAAGATCTGCTCACATGGATACGAGGAGCTCGCGAGGATCTGTGCCACCTGGGTATGTTTGGAGTGCTGGCTATGCTCATGGCACAGACTGGATATTGAACAGTGACCTCTCTACCCCGCTTGTTGTTGGCAATCGTTCGGTGTTAACGTAACCTCTTTATGCAGCAAAGCGCCATCAGACGCACATCAGTCGCGGGCTGTGCGCCACCTAACTGAGGCCGACGTGGGTCCAATGTCATGTTGCATACGGTGATTTCAACGTCCTCCGTTTTCTTTTTTTCAGCGGCCCAGCACTGCCGGGTTGGCTCGGAGACCCGACCTGATGCTTGCCTGCATGACACGTCGGCCGACGGTGCCTGTATGACAGATAACGACTGCCATGACATGCATGGCACCCACTGTTGCTGGCAGATGGGGGATGGCCACAACTGCCATAGAAGCTGTGTTTGAATTTTGGACTTTGGACTTTGGTTCAAATTGAAATTTCAAGCGCAGGATGTCATTTTAAGTGAGAGTTGTGTCGTGAGGTACAATTTATTTTCCAAATAAATTGTGAAGCTTGGTGAATGTAAGCTGTAGATCAATAGAACATCTTGTCCTCTTAATTGTTACTTGTTCTGATATTGTAGTTAGTGATTTATCTGAATAGTAGTGGTGGTTGGTGTGTGTGTGTGTGTGTGTGTGTGTGTGTGTGTGTGTGTGTGTGTGTGTGTGTGTGTGTGTGTGTGTGTGTGTGCGTGTGTGTATGTGTGTGTGTGTATATATGCGTGCGTGCGTGCGTGCTTGTTTGCTTGCTTGAGTGCGTGCGTGCTTGCGTGCGTGTAACAAATTCGGAGATTCATGTAAACACTTGTTCAAAGTACACTTAAAATACACTCTTGCTTTATAAATTATTACGTTTATAACAAACTTCGGTTATAAGAACAAATCTGAGTCCCCTGGCATTTTGTTATATCCGAAGTTTGCTGAGTACAACTCTAGATTAAAGCATTAGAGCAACAAATTGCATAACGAAGTTTCTGTGGCCCGGGAAAATCACTTTCCTATGTCCTTCATGTCCAAGGGTTTTCGCAACAAACGGACACGAAAATTATGTTGTGGGGGGAACAACAACCTGGTGGTTATGTAATCCGGTGACCTTTGTAACACAGACCAAAGCGTTGATTGATCCATCGGCCTAAGATTGTTCGAAAAGGCATATTAAAGCGACACACAAAAAAAAACTGAACCAGTGTTCTATCAGAGATAGGAACTATGAGTGGTTTTGGACAATTTCTATCGACCCTTTAATTTCACTATTTTTGCCCACATACTTCCACACCTTAACGCCGCCCATTTTTCTTGGTTTCCCCTTATTTTTTTTTTCGGTAAAATAAAGATTTCCAAAATCAATGACATTAAAATTAATATTTTTTATTATAAAATGAACCAAGACGAATTACTTCTTCTAAACGATATCAACGCTGTAGAAAACAAAGATTTAGACTCTAAAAAAACAGCGCATTATCTCGTAGTAAAACTGTTGCCGCTAGGGTTTCACGTGAAAGAAAAACAGAAGATAGTGGTAGAAAACCCTTTAAAATAGAAACAAATAACCACGTTTCGGATCAAAGATCCTTCCTCAGGTGACATGGAAACAAACGTAGAACAGAAAAGAACACCAGAAAGAAAAGACGTCATCCTGTATAGAGAGAATTTAGAATGACGTAAAAAAAAAAAAAAAAAAAAAAAAAAAAAAAAAAAAAAAAAAAAAAAACCAACCCACACACACACACACACATAATGACGCAAATACACATGCACAAAACACGTAGCACAAAACTTACGTCTATATACATACACGTCACTGCATACATTCGCATTCACTCGTGCCTACTGCAGCTCACGCACATGCACACGCACACACACACACACACACACACACACACACACACACACACACACACACACACATACACACACACTCAAAGGTAGCATCCAGTATCAACAGTGAGGTCAAGCCTGGCACCAACGACCCATCAGGCCGAGCATACATCCCTAGGGGCGAATGTTCAAGCCGCGCGGATGGTAAGTGCCAAGCCTGTCCGCGAAAAAGGATTCTGTCATTTTGCGGCGGATGAAGTGGGATGTATTTTGCCAAAGGATGCGTATGCTGAAATGTGTGAGGCTATGAGGCGGTTCGTTGAAATGACGTCCAACCTGGTTGTTGTATCCGAGGCGGATCGAACGAACATGCTCCTCGCAGCGTTCAGGGAGTGTACGGTATGTCTCCCCCACATACAACATCTTTGGGCAGTGAGAACATGAGATGACATAGACAATATCCGATGACTGGCATGTGAATGATCGGTGGACATGAAAAGATGACAGGGGTCCGGTGATGACGGGGGATGTGTTGATGTACGGACATGCTTTGCAGTGTGGTTGCTGACAAGGGTGTGTGCCAGGTGGTAAGGTGTTAGATGCGCGAAGTGAACTGTGAACAAGATGATCGCTTAGGTTAGTGTCACGTTTGTAAGCGACCAGCGGAGGCTCAGGAAATATGTCTTTCAATACTGTGTCATTCTGAATGATGTGGAAGTTCCTGAGGAGAATGTTTTTGATGGGGATGTTGTGAGGATGATACGTGATACACAGGACCGGCCGGTCCTCTGCAGCACTGTGAGTTTTCTCCCTCAAAGCTTCACTTCTGCTTGTGGCCTCAGCTTTAGAACGAGCGGTGTTGACGATGTCTTGGGGGTATCCCTGGTGTGAGAAGAAAGTGGCCATGGTTTGGGTCTGGTTGGTGAAGTCGTCGTCGCTGCTGCAGATCCGACGGAGTCGCAGAAATTGGGAGAATGGGATACCGTTTTTGGTGGCGGCAGGATGGCTTGATGAAAACTGCAGGTAAGTGTGGGCGTCGGTGGGCTTGTAATGGACGGTAGTATGGAGTTTGTCAGAGTCGGCTTTGGTGGATATTCGGATGTCGAGGAAGGGCACAGACTCCTCGGAAATCTCATGCGTGAATCGGAGAGACACCCCCAAGACATCGTCAACACCGCTCGTTCTAAAGCTGAGGCCACAAGCAGAAGTGAAGCTTTGAGGGAGAAAACTCACAGTGCTGCAGAGGACCGGCCGGTCCTGTGTATCACGTATCATCCTCACAACATCCCCATCAAAAACATTCTCCTCAGGAACTTCCACATCATTCAGAATGACACAGTATTGAAAGACATATTTCCTGAGCCTCCGCTGGTCGCTTACAAACGTGACACTAACCTAAGCGATCATCTTGTTCACAGTTCACTTCGCGCATCTAACACCTTACCACCTGGCACACACCCTTGTCAGCAACCACACTGCAAAGCATGTCCGTACATCAACACATCCCCCGTCATCACCGGACCCCTGTCATCTTTTCATGTCCACCGATCATTCACATGCCAGTCATCGGATATTGTCTATGTCATCTCATGTTCTCACTGCCCAAAGATGTTGTATGTGGGGGAGACATACCGTACACTCCCTGAACGCTGCGAGGAGCATGTTCGTTCGATCCGCCTCGGATACAACAACCAGGTTGGACGTCATTTCAACGAACCGCCTCATAGCCTCACACATTTCAGCATACGCATCCTTTGGCAAAATACATCCCACTTCATCCGCCGCAAAATGACAGAATCCTTTTTCGCGGACAGGCTTGGCACTTACCATCCGCGCGGCTTGAACATTCGCCCCTAGGGATGTATGCTCGGCCTGATGGGTAGTTGGTGCCAGGCTTGACCTCACTGTTGATACTGGATGCTACCTTTGAGTGTGTGTGTATGTGTGTGTGTGTGTGTGTGTGTGTGTGTGTGTGTGTGTGTGTGTGTGTGTGTGTGTGTGTGTGTGTGCATGTGCGTGAGCTGCAGTAGGCACGAGTGAATGCGAATGTATGCAGTGACGTGTATGTATATAGACGTAAGTTTTGTGCTACGTGTTTTGTGCATGTGTATTTGCGTCATTATGTGTGTGTGTGTGTGTGTGTTTTTTTTTTTTTTTTTTTTTTTTTTTTTTTTTTTTTTTTTTTTTTTACGTCATTCTAAATTCTCTCTATACAGGATGACGTCTTTTCTTTCTGGTGTTCTTTTCTGTTCTATGTTTGTTTCCATGTCACCTGAGGAAGGATCTTTGATCCGAAACGTGGTTATTTGTTTCTATTTTAAAGGGTTTTCTACCACTATCTTCTGTTTTTCTTTCAGCGTATTATCTCTGTAATTGTTTCAGGCAAATCAAAAGCTTATCTTGGTAAACAATACATGACAGAGGATATAGAATCTCTAACCGCTGACAAGCTATTTATACTTCATTCTAAATATGAAAATCATATCGCTTCACTAATGACTCGTGATTTAAGTCGATCTCCTGTATATCTATACACAAAAGCAGTGAGTCACTTTCTACCTGTAGACACTGAGAGTCTATCACACGACCTTGAAAGCAACCCTATTGTTTCAAGTTCAATTGTAAATTAGCATGTGTCATGTTTTACAAGTTTGGAAATTACCTTGCACCTGTTGTAACATTGCTTGTTACTGGTAGCCATATTGATTTTTCAAAATTAAATTTTACTGCAGAAGAAAATGGATGAAACCCAGACGACTCCACAACCGAACCCTGTCTTGACGCAGGTTCAAACTGTGACTAAGACTAAAAGTCCAGGCAGGGTTGAGGCTGGAAAAAAGAGTAGCTGCATTGAACAAACAAAGAAAGTTAGAACTACTGCAAAAGGTACATGTAACTGACCCGCCGTCAATAACACCATTGGTGTCACTACCGTCAGGACCGCCAGGTCCGTCACACCCACAACAAAGTGAGAGACTATCAACTAAGCCTAATCCCTAACCTGAAACAACAAAATATATAGTTGCTGGATTTGTTGTCGGATTTGGTTATGTAGGTTACCAATTATACAAAAAATACAAACCACAGACTCGTACAGTGTCCAAAAAATTAGACACTCCAAAAACAAAACCAGAAGTCGCCACATTATCAGTAACACCCAAAGCCATTGACCCATTTCTAATGCAGTAGTAAATTTTTTATTTTAATTTTTATTGTATTAGAAAATGAGCGACACAAAAAACTTAATTAACCTTGTCTATCACTCCACTGTAATAAGTGGACTAGCAGTAGCTTACTCTATGCTGGGGAAAAGTCTACTTAAAATGAAATCAGCAGACCTCAGTAGATTAGACTTTGAAGACAGTGCGAAGCTAATAACAATTGTCACAGCGTCAATTGCAACAAAAGACTTTCTCGTCAAGCAGGGAATTATTCCCGAAAATGTTTCTATGTAAATAAAATAAGTATGGCAACTTTAGCAGTAATATTTGGAGGTGCAGTTGTTAATGCATTGGCATTCAGTGGATCAAACTATCTTTTTTCAAAAATGGGTAGAGAGGAATCAGCAGAAGAAATGAAGCGTCACAATGAGGCATCTGAGAAACTTGCACAAGCACAACAAGAGTATGAAAAGAATAGAATTGAGAAACTTGATTTCATTAATGAAAAATTGAGGCTTGAAGGCCACGCACAACATACGTTTTCTAATACAGACCACACAATCCGTGAGTATTTTTTAGTCACAGGTAATGACATGTCTGTCCCAAAACCGAAACTAAGTGACTATTACGAACCGAGTACAGAACAAAGAAATGGAGAAATAAACTTTGTTCTAGTGGGAATGACATTTGTATATTTTACAGGACTTTATATTGCTAGAAGAAATGAAGGTCGAAAATAAACTATTGAAAATATATTACTCACCAATTGGGTATTCGAAAGGAGCAAATGCTATTCAGAAATTACACGCAGCTGTGGGCGGAGATATAACACTCGATCAAGTCAAACAATGATTACAAAGACAAGCAATTTGGCAGATATAATTCCCTGCTCCAAGAAAGATAACAAGACCTCATTTTGAGAACACAACACCAAATGACACACATCAAATGGACCTCCTGTTTCTTCCGCATGATACAATAAGAAAGAAACGATACAAGTACGCACTGACTGTCGTAGACATTGCTTCACGCTACAAAGATGCTGAACCCATATCTGACAAGACTGCTACCACTGTTGCTACAGCATTATCAAAAATATATAGTCGAGGTCCTCTGAAATACCCCAGACTTGTACAGGTTGATGACGGATCTGAATTTAAAGGTGCCGTTAATCAGTTATTTGCAAAACATGGCGTACTGGTTAGACGAGGCATTCCAGGTGTACACAGATCACAGGCAATCGTAGAGAATTTCAACAAACAGTTATCAGTGAGACTTTTCAGTTACCAGTACTCTAAGGAACTCATGCATGACACGTGTAACACTGAGTGGGTTAAGAGATTACCAGCGGTGATAAAAGCAATGAATAACGAAGGACAGCCTAAGCCTGCTGATGCTATTAAATTCAAAACAATTACAGAGCCAAAAACAACAGCACCACCGCCAGACACAAGTTTATTTACTAAACAGGTAAGATATTTATATCAACCTGGAGAATCAGAAAATGACGTCAGGCGCAGGGCAACTGAAAAAAAATAATTCCAGGCGCTGATGCATCAATATAATTATTATCTATATGAACCTGCCCCACAGAGGGCATTTGTCAGAGAAGAATTACAGATTATTCCCCCAGACACTGTTACTCATTTCAGTAACTAACTCATCAATTAATTCTTCAACCAGTTCATCAGCAATTTCTTCAGATAACTTGAGTCTGTAATGTCCAGGCGCATAAGCTTTCTCTTTACTATGAAACACACGTTTCGTGTCCCCAACTGCAAGTGACTTTTTATTTGTTTGAATCATTTCAATATTATGTTTGTTTGATCTCAGTGACTTGTTTGGATAATCAGGCATTAATGCACCATCTAACACTTGCTTGTAATGTTCATGACGTATGTCTTTATTTTTTATTGCTGTTTTTTTTTTTATTCCTTTGGCTTTCGACTGACTACCTTTTTGGTGCAGTATAGAATACATTCTTGATCTCAGTCCAACGTACTCAACTATTGGCACACCATTCAGTTCATCTTTAAACTTACCAGGCACTTTCTTGTTTTGTGTACTAAACAGTGGATGGTCCTTAGGGTAGTCAGAAGTGTCATACATGTGTAACTCTGTTTTCATGTCTTCGTAAAAGTCTTCAGTAGGCATGTCAATAATCATAGAGTCAGTGTCAGTGTATAGCAGACGACACTCAGGATACTTCGGTTTGAAGTAATCATAATAAAATTCAAGCATCAACAGTTTTGATAATTCAAGAATTGCCATACCAATGAATACTGGCTTGTCCAGTTTAACAATCTTTTTTTGAGTGACACAGCATACAATGAAGAATGAAACTCTTTGTACCCTGTGTACTGAGGCTTGCCTGTAAGTTTAATTGCACCTGATTCAGTTGTAACAAGTCTCACATCTTTGCGGTGATGAGGATTTTCCATAGTCTTACCAAAACAGGAATTGTTCATAAGCTTAAAGAAGTCTTTGTCAAATGCAGTGTTGCCATCTCTTGCATGCAATGTTGTGTTCTTCATTATGTAATCTTTCATGAAAGCACTCTGATCAAATTGAATACCTCTGTGAACTTTCTTTAGTACTAACCCATGTCTAATGTAAAACTGCAACAAGTGGTAGTGACAAACGTAATTAAATTTGTCACTCAGATTTGGTACAAGTTTAGTGTCTTCTTTTTTCCCTGTCAAAGACATTTTCTCAACAGCTAAGGGATAATCATTATGGTAATCATGTAGATGGTGTGGGTACTCTAGGTCTACTTCAAAGATCCAACCCTTCGCATCGTTTCGGTCAAGATTCATAATATTGTTTGTTAACCCTGTTACATCATACTGTGACAAATCATGCAGACAAAAGTTTTTCAAGGGCAATAACTCACACATCGCCCAGCCATACAAATTGTTAGCGTCCACATAGGTAATGAATGACCTTGACCCTTCAAGGTCAAAGTCTGGGTCGTCCAGATATTTATTATTTGCTCTGGCATAATTGTTCGCTGCAATACTAATTCCTCCCCTCAATCCACGTTCCACCATTTCACCCATCGTATGATCAGAAAACAGGTCCAAAAATATCTTACTGGATTTCAAAAATGCATCCCATGTCATGCCAGGACTAGTTATGTAACAGGCTGGGTCAAGACTGTAGTGTAACAAACCCTTTTCACGGTAACTTTCAAATACGTCTGCTAGCAAACAAACATCAGCTTTCAAGTACTGGTCATGATAGTCACCAATTGTCTGACACCCTAATTTATCCCATGCATCAAGAGCGTGTTGGTATTCAGAGTCAGAAATACCTTTACCATTAAGTGTAGAATAAAATTTCTCTTTTGGTGGTAGTCTCCTTTCCTCAAACACAACCCACTCACTGATGTACTCGTACGGATACACACCTTTCTTAATCAAGTCTGGCTCAAAATATTTACTTGTTATTGGATACTCAGTCAGTCCTTCTGCCAAACTAGCAAGTGCTGAGGGTAAATGTTGCATAGAGTCATAAAATGCTAATTTGTCTAACCTAAAGGTCAAGTACTTTTCAGTTGTCTGGGCAATACAATTTATGTTTTTGTAAGACTCGTCTACAGCCTGCATGATAATGTGTGAATCATACCCCTTTAGATTGTGAAAAACGATTGGTAACTTATATGTCTTAGGATCTATTTTTAATAACAAGTTACATTTGTTATGTGCGGCACCTCTGTAACACCCAGTTATGTGATCATGGTCACGAACTTTATCACCTCCTAAAGATTGTTCACAAATCCAACACGTCTCAGCTGTATCAAATTTCAGTTTGTCTTCTTCTGTCATCACCAAAGGCATCTGACATGTTGTGAGATATTGTACTACCTGACTATACAGATGTCTCATTTCTGTTAAAAACATACATGCTGCATTTTCCCCTCTGTAGATAACAGGTTCTGAATGCTGACTGTCTGACCTAACAATAATATATCCAAAAGAACACAACACTTGGTCACTTAGTTTTATAGTCTTTGGTAATGACTCTGGAACAGGACCCTCATATGGTACTACCAGTGATTCAAAATCAGCATACACTACAAACGGCAGCTTTTGCTGATTCCCATAGTTCTTAAAATATACTTGACTACCAGGATCTGGGTACTTAAGTACAGTTTGAATGTCATCTGCTGACCTACAGTGTAAAACATGTTTGTGTGCTACTGCAATAGAGGAGAATCTTTGTAAACATCTTTTACACACTTCCTGTTTACCATTGTGTTTTGTTGTATGCCCATGAATTAGTCGTGACATATTTCTGATAATTGTGTAGTGAAAGTTATTTTCATCACCAATTAATAACATGTCAACATGTTTATCTTCTGGCTGTCCGTAGGTTGGAGCAAGTGGTGTTACTCTAAAGGGTTGTAACTTGTCAACAGACTCATTATCCCTCACAAACACATTTACAGATATACCAGGATTTAGTTTTTCAAACAAGTCTATGTCTTCTATTTTAACAGGAAAATCTATACCACTGAAGTTGAGTTCATTTACAAATTTGGTGTAGTTAGATACATGTTCAGGTTTTGATTTTACAAAGTGTAGTTTAGCAAGCACACACCACATGAAACAATAGTTGTTATTGTTCTGTATGTTAACGACAGACTTTTTGTTTGCAACCTCTGTTGGCAGTGGCAACCATGATTTACCTAATATAGGATGATACCTTGACTGTTTTAGTTGTAGTTCATGCACATGGCCTTCGTGCCAACCAGACCCCTTCATTTTTGCACTGTCAATTGCTTGGAGGAAGTCAGGAAGTCTGTCCCTAAACACGTTCTCTAATTCCCTTCTTCTGTTAACTGTGTGTTGTCTTGTTGATATATACGATACAATCACTTCCCCGTCTACTCTAGTAAATTCTATTTTCGCAACAATCTGAATCTTAACACTGCCTGTAAGAAGATTATCTTGTATGACAGAAAAAGAGTTTTCTATTGATTCATAGACATTATTAGTATTAGATATAGGCAAGTCTGTTGTGTGAAACACGTTTCTTAAGTCTGATGAGCCTGATGGGCTTTGAGCATTGTCCGTCATTTTTATTTGTCTGACAAAATAATAAATAAAAAAATATTAACGCTGGCGCTGTATGTGTAATACCATTTTATTAACTGTAATAATAGAAAAATACAATTTTGTTTGGTTTAGTTCTTTCACTAAATTACTACACACTGCACTAAACCAGTCACTGTAATATTCATTAACAGTAAAAGTTTGTGTCTTAATATCAACAGGTATTTCTTTTATTAATGTTGGTCTAAATGGATTATCGACACCTAAAGTTACATTACCTGACATGTACAGTGTTACCGGTGTTATAAATAAATTTCCCGGTCTCTCTTTTTTAAGCCCGTTTACATATTCAACATCTTTAAAGTAGTATGTAATATCTATGATTTTACCAATTGGCCAATGTTGCATGATTTGTCCATCTGTCATTTTTTATTGGACAAACAAATGTATAAATTAATTTACTAACCCATACCCTGTGGGCTGATCTGTCTTTAAAATAAGCTTTAGATGCTTAGTTGATTTCAGTTTATTTTTTACATCATCCCGTTCATGCTTATTTGGGATGACATCGTTCTCTCTGAGACAGTCTTTGAAGCTGTCATGATCCTTACAGTAAAACAAACAGATAAACTTTAACTGTTCTCGAAAATCTTTCAGTACAGCATTATATTTCTGAGTGAGAATCCATACACTTACATTTGCGTGTCTGCCACTGAAAGTAAGTTCTGCTAATGTGTTTCTTTTCTTGACAATGTCTTTCTCTGCTGAGCAGTCATCAACTATAAACAACGTTGGCTGTCCTTCAAATTGCTTGTAAAAATATTGTAGGTAATCATTCAGTTTTTTCTCAGGGTCGACTAAGTATATGTTGATGTCAGTCCAAATGAACAAACGATTGTGATAAGCTTTGTTGTGTTTGATTGTAGGACAAAATATTACAATGTTTTCAAAATGATGGATGTATCTTGTTTGTAATAAGTCAAGAACAAATTCAGTTTTACCACACCCTCTGGCACCGCAAAACAAACCACAGTGTGGGTCAAGTGTCATCAAGCTCCAGTTCATTTTAATACACAATATAATTTA
Source organism: Semisulcospira habei (assembly GCA_036245525.1). Lineage (NCBI taxonomy): Eukaryota > Metazoa > Mollusca > Gastropoda > Semisulcospiridae > Semisulcospira > Semisulcospira habei. The sequence continues at coordinate 145,903,840 of BTPG01000004.1, read as the reverse complement.
ATATATGTGAGCACTTAGTCTGCTTTCTGAAATATTGAGTTGTGCATCATAAATCAGATACAAATATATATTTATTGCTGCAGAGGTTTCAACCTTTTTTGTATCTGAATTGTTATTCCATCACTACCGTTTTCAACAGTTCGACCTGACCCATGAAGGTAGTTATCATCTGTACTATGAAGGTCTAGCCAAAGAGCATACTTATTTGTAAGGTATTGTCCGATCCTTACGTCATACAGATGTAAATCTTTGCACGCAATGTTTGCTGGTTTATCTCTAAGTCTTCCACCTGCAAAATACTTTGTGATCTCGTTGTAGTGTTGATAAGGTAACAAACCTGAAGCGTACATTTGATTTGGACAACCTTCAATTGTGCAAGACAAATGTGTAATCTTAGGATTGTAGAATTTTTCTAAATCCCTTTTGTATGGAGCCGCTGGTTAAACAAACAACATAAGAATGCCTTTCAGTGACCTGGCAGGTGTGTTCAAGTTTATATTCCACATCGGGTCGCTCTTGTCTTTATGCATTAAACTGTGTCTAATCACACGGTCATAATAAATTGGAAGTTTTGTCTGGTACTGATTTTGTATGAGTCTGGCTAGATCAGTATGTGTGACAATTTCATATTCCATGGAAATGTTAGAGATCTTATATGTTGCATTTAGATCAGATGATTTAATAATTTTAGAGTAGTCATTGAAGGATAGTTCAAAGCTCAGACGGTCATTCAGTGCTCCTTGGTAATAAGGTAAATGTGCTGTCAGGATTTCAAACTCAAGTGGAATGTAAAATCTGGTTCCATATGTTTCAGCCATAATAACTTCCTTGGCCACCCCAGTAGTTACTTTATCTCCGGCATCGATTCGAACTTTACCAACATTATCAGACTGTATGCCTTGGTAAATATGATCCTCTCATTCTTCTCTTGTGAGCCACAAATCTTTGTAACAGTAGAACACATCAGCATCGTCAAGACTAAACACTTCCTGTCCTTCAAGTTTTACTTTACTAGTTCTTATAATTGCTCTGCCAAGATTGTTAACTAATGTTCTGTTTACATCTGCGTCTGATAATAGTTCAATATTAAATGCAAGGCGTGCAGTGCCAGGAACAATAACGTCACTGGGACCTAAGTTTGGAAACTTAACTGTAAGTGTTTGGTTCTGGTCTATGATGGTACTTGGATTATTTGTGATGACGATTGATTGTCTAATGCCCTTAACACCAAGAGGCTCACATAGTTTTCTATATGGGTCTAACTTTGATCCGTAAGACTGTGTCATTTTTATTATGCACAATAAAAAATAATAAATTAATAAAACAATGGCAGCGGGAGGATTTAATCATGAAGATTTTGAAATGGATGACATGAATGTCTCAGATACCAGTATCACAGATATGACTGGAATGACTGGAATGGTAACTAGTAGTATGTATCACGAACTGTTAAAAGACAAAGTAAACTCTTTTTATAACAGTGTTGGTGTCCGCCCAGATGTAATAGATCCTAATCAGTTTAAATATGATAAAGGACACTTATTTGTAAAATTAAATACAGACGGAGAGAAAGTGTATCTAACACATAAAAACAACACTGCTAAGTTTAGAGCTTTAAGTACAATTAAAACTGATGTAGGTGGTGAGGCAGCACTGCAGCATTACCTTGGTGTTGGTAGCAGTAAAAAGTTACCAACGCTTGCGCCAAGACTTTCTACTGTGCTTCACGACATGCAAACAAAGTTGCCAACAGGGCTAGAAATTGAAATGGCACCAGTAACATGCCTACCAGAAATAGCAAACACAGTAATACAAGAAACCTCATTTACTGAAGAGCAAATAAATGATGCTATGAAAACAATAGATGATCCACCTTTGTCAATGAGAGAGATAATGGGCTTGGATAAATCATTACAGTCAATAAGAGGCGAGATGGTAAACAATGTAGCCAAACTAAGTGAGCTTGATAAACACATAGAACGTGAAAAAGAAAAACTGGCTACCGCAGACAATGGGATTGATTGTACATTGCTTAACGTCCCGACAGCAACAAGGCTTTCTCAGGACGTGCCTGCACTGCTTGTAAAAAAAAACAACTAAACAGAACATTGAATGTATGTCGCCAACCGGTCAAATACGTTAAATAAACCTAACACATGGGGCCTAAATAAAGCTAAGACCATCTAGCAACACACATCCAATATCAAGAGCTACAGGCAGTGCAGACAGTAGGGAGAGTTTTAAAAAGGCAAATACAGGTGAATGGACAAAGGGTAGACAGAAACACATGCCCCAGAATAGAGAGAAAAACCCACCCTGTGGGGCTGACCAGGGTGACCCTGGGAACTAAAAAATACCTAACCCCACCCAAGTCCCCCAGGGCAGACCCGGATGGGGTCGCAGACAATGGGAATCTTGACACAGAAATGAAAGAAAGAATACAACACAGATTAAATGATTTGTATATATAGAAAGATCAGGAAGGTTAGAAACGATTAGTATTGAAAGAGAAAAACTGAAAACACAGGTCAGCAGGATTAGAGAAACTATTCAGAAAATGCTTCACGAAGACACTACTCTGGCTGAGAGACTTAAAACACTTTTCAGAGAGCAGGGTATCACAATTGCAAGTTTAATTACTGCTCTTGGATTTATTATCAGTACTGTTGTGTTAGCTGTCTTTGGACCCGGGGTTGGTGGTTCTCCACCTCCAGCACCACCAGGCCCACCGGTTCCCACTGACCCAAAAGATTTACAGTCATGGGTAAAGAAACAATTGTCTCACATATCAGACTTGCTTAAGAAATTGGCTGTGAAAGCAATGGACGCGTTGCCTGGCATAATTGGCACAGTTGTCAGTTGGCTTATTAGTACAGCAGCGAAAGTAGTTGGGTTTATGGCAGAGCATGTGTGGGTCTTTTTGGTGACAGTAGGGGGATTAATCACTGGGTATTTAATGAAACAGGTAAAGAAGTAATACCCCTAATCCCGTTAGGCCTATTACCAATGCTGTTCTCTCTGACTCATGTGTGTTTGCTGGGGTTACTGGTTGTACTGGTGTTGGTGCCAGTGCAGGAGATGGTGCCGGGCCTGGGGCTGTTACTGACATTGCTGGCATTACTGCCTGTATGGGTGATGATGTTACTGGGACTGGCATTATTAATGGTTTTATTGACTGTAAATGTATGGTTGTTGCGCACAAGTTTACAGATTGATTGAGTCCTAATTTCTGGTCACGACCTGCAACAATTATTTCATTATTATAATTTGTTATTGCACCCATTTGGAGTTGAAGGTCAGATGGTAACATGTATAACCCGATGCCAACTACAAAGTCAACTTTTGATCTGGCATCTTAAAACGTCTTGATAGCGTTGTATGCTTGATTTGAGATCAACCACTGAATTAATTGAATCTTCTAGGTTTGCTAGAAACTGTTTTTGTGCTTCAAACTTTCCACTCCCGTTTAAAATATTTGATTTTGTTAGCAATTGTGCTCCTAGTAAACACTACACATATGTTCTAATAGACTCCTGCTTGAGTAAACCCGTCACTCTTGTCTAAAATAAATGTGGTCCAGGCATTAGACTGATTCTGTTCAATGGAACCTAACCAGACTTGTGATTTTGATGAGAATGAAGTGTAACCAGAGTAGTAATCTTGTGGGTATTGTCTGTGACTCATAGCATAATACAATAGTAGTAGTAGTAGTGTGAGGACAAAATAGGCTGTGAGGCCTTTGTAAATGTCCTTCTTTCTTTATTTTCTTTATGTACCCATACCATTGTGATCATCAAGTTTTTGTGTAAAGTCATACCCGGCACGGGGACTGATGTTAAATTCATTACAGATACGTTCAAACGCTTTCATATCCATGGGGTTGTTAAACCTGTTGAAACTGGATTCAGTGGGTAGTGGTGTATGGAGTTCTGACAGTATACGTCTCAGCTGGTAATAAGTGTGAAAATGGTAGACAGACCTAATGAGTTTGTTTGAGTGATTCAAGTGGTCTGTGAATGAAACACCACAGCCTGTAGTTGAGCATAGTATAGCAAAGTTAAGTTGATTTTGAAACATCTGTAGTGGACTTGAAGACCACTTTCTTGCAGTTACATCGTCTGTAATTGGAGGGTTTAGGTAATGTTCAAATGGATTCGGTACTTTCACTTGAAATAGATCTTGTACACTTGCGTCCGACACAGCTATATCAAGCTGATTTAGTTGAATTATTTTCTGTTCATAAGTAGGTGCAACATTGTATTTGGCATCTATATTAAATTGAAATGCGTTTGTAGTAACACTTGTTGGTGATTTAAATTCCATCCTTCTTTTTTATGAGATAATAAAAATGTTTATTACCTTAACAAATCTTGACACAAGCAAACCAGTGTGGTTAACTAATGGGATTGATAATCGAGATGGTAGCAAGGCTGTAGCTATCCATGAAATGTTCTACACAGTAAAATGGTTTAATGTAACAGATGAATATTATGTACACGGATATTGGGGGAGTATAGAGGCTATTTCCATTTCTAAATTAATGCCTGGGTATTATGACTTTTGTACTATAGCTGAATGGCTACAAAATAAATTTAAAATTAAAGCAACTTTAAATCCAGCTAACTTACTTGTTACATTAGAATTTCCAAAAGAAAATAAGTATTTATTATCAGATAGACTTTTATTACTACTTGGTTTTATAAACAAAAATGACATATCACTTTTAGAAGATAGTTTATCTAAAGACGATGACGAAGACTGGTCATTAGATAAAGAAAAAACAATTAAGAATAATAAAATAAACGAAAAACTTTTAAGGCCAAAAAAATTAGAAATAACAGGAAGACAACCTGTTCATTTGTCAGTATACACAGTATTAAATGTTCATTTGAAAGAACTAAACATGACTAAGAATGTTCACAATGGAAAGCCTTCAACTTTGTTGAGATGCTTGCCAACTGGAACTGCTCCCTATTGTGAAAGTGTGGTTGCTAGATTTCCTAATTTGCAGTTTAAGAAATTAGGTTTTAGTTTCTTTGAGTCACTGTGTATATCTGTAACTAATCAAGATGATAAACCAGTTGTGATGCATGATTTTAGTGTAGTACAAGAAGTTAAATAATTTTATTTTTGTTTATAAAAATGAGTGGTGGTCCAAAGCAGAGAATCATACCAGTTGCATGTCCTGTAACAGAGTAAAAAGATTTGGCTGATGTCCAGGATTTTGAGAAGGAAGGGGAGGTGGGCGAGGTGTATGGTTTTGAACTTAATTCTTTCGTATGTACAAGAGAAAAGTAATTTATGACATGAAGGACGGAGCAGAGAGACCAATTCCTAAACTTGGACAGCTGCATGATGTCACTGTTCCTACTTCACCTGTAAATAATGCACCCTACAACTTAATACATGTGGGTAATAAGTGAGTAATTTCACCTGTGCTGCCTGCGCCTACGCCAGCACCCACAATTGATTGGGATATAAAGTTGGAATTTATTAGTCCTTATGTATATACTGATGATGAAGGAGCCTTAGTGTTTAGGAAAGTTGTTAACTCTGGGCCATTGATTGTAAGCCTTGTTCCAAGTTATACTTCAGAAAACAATAGCAGAGAAAAACTACAAGTGCTTGTGTATGAAAAACGGAGGTATCTTCTTACACATAGGAAGGGCCGATCAGATGCAAAGGTCATGTATCAAACTTTACCATCGCAAGAGAAGCGACAATAGTATTTGAAATTATCATGAGATCTGTATCTTCTGCGAAAGAGGCAGATATAGCACAGGGAATAAAGCTTACATGGGATGAAACAGTATCAGAGTCAACAAAAGTTTTTATTGCCATTAGAAAAAGTGATGTTGTTTTTGAAGTTTCGAGCAGTGTTCCAGCTGTCAAGATATTAGTCGACAAAATAATTTTGTTTTTCTAAATTTTATAAAACTAGAACACATTGATCTTGTTTCATTTTATTATGCCAGCAAATTGTATACTTTTGACGAGTTACAAAATGTAATTGCTGATTAAATAAAAAATATTTGTCAAATAAGAATGATAGACTTGTATCCACAACTGCCAACGACTGAGACTGTGTTGTCGTTTGCGCTTGATCCACATATGCCAATTACATCAGATAAAATATTACAGGTAGATGCATTCAGATTAAATAATATTACAGAAGCAATTAAATATTTGGAAAGTGAAGAGGCGAGGTACTCCAGATGTAAAAGGAGGTATAAGTCAGTATTTAATTCTGTACAAAACACTTCAATGGCTGTTGGTGCAGTTTCAGCTGGATGTTCTGTAGGGGGTATTGTTCTGTTTGCCACAGGAATTGGAAGTTTGATTGGAATTGGAAATGAAGGAGCTAGCGTTGTTACATGACTAAGTGCCAAAAGGTGATCTCACAAAGAGGACAACTGGGTTGAAAATCAAAGTTTGACATAAAGTACCAGAAAATGTATTTGGGTGATGTACACTGTATTGGTCTCTTGGCTTGACTTCGCTAACGAAGATTCTATAGGGCTTGCCCACGTCGTCTGCAGGCATTTTCGTGGCTGCGGAGGCCAATCCGGGACAGGCAGGTTCGACCGCAGTGGCTGCAGGGGAAGGTCTGGTCAGGGTTCTGAGTTACGACAACTCTGTTTTTTCTTCTGAGCCACTTGTCCTTAAGGTTAGCTCTGTGAGAGTCCTCAAAGGAGACGGCTGCCTTGTGAATGGTGGAGAGCCAGGTGTCACGGTCCGCAGCAAGCGAAGACCACTGGCGGTGGTCGATTTGGCAGGCACTAAGTGACTTCTTGAGACCGTCTGTATTGGTAATGTGTTTGTAAAAGAAAAAGATAATATCTGAAATGGTTTTTGAGAAAATGGCCGTTAAAAATTTTTAATCTGGATATGTCGGACATCAGGTATTGCGACATAGTGCCTCTAAATTGGTGGGATAAAAAACACAAATCTGTTTCCAAACAGTTAAAATAATAAGTAGTGGTAAAAATTGACCTATCCAAACAATTAGTGCTCTTTGGCTTAGAATGTTCTAATCCTTGAACATGATTTGTGTTGCAATACCTGACATCCGACCATATTCAAGTTTTAAAATATCCTACAAGCAAGAAAAACATACTTTGCCGTGTTATGTATACCACTCACACGAATACATGCACACAGAAGAGCACAATGAGAGTCATCTTTGCTGCCCAAATATATTTATTGGCAGTCAGGGCCAGAATTTGTAACGTAGGTCGAACACCAGGATTGCAGCAGATATCCCCGGGATACTTATCAGAAGCCACAAACACAAAGCCTTTCCCCCAGTTTCAAGCACATTATTTAACAAACTAAACAGATATGAAGAACAAACTGCATACAACTTTCTGATGTAATATACATGATAAAACATGATGTGCTAAACAGTCTGCGCCTGTAAAAAGAAAACAAATATTCAAATAAATTTCATCTGTGTACAGGCTGAGTGCATTATTTTAACTCTGACCCTCAGATTCAGAAGGTCCTAACGGCTATGCAACTGGTTGTCCATAATGGCTCATTTTAACAATGTCTTCTCCAAAAAAAATTCTACAATCCATATGTGTTGAATGTCAGGATTGCAGCAACAAATGTTGCTACAGCAGCGGTCGTCGCAATAAAACTTGTTATCACAAGAAATCATCTTCATTCTCTAACCTACTGCCTAAAGTTGGTACTGGAGTGTTGGGCGATTCAAACTCTTGAAAATGGTCCCTTACAATATTTATAAAATAAACATTTGGCTCATAATATTGTCTATAATTACAGTCAAACGTCAAAAGTGATCGAACGTCAGATTTATGAAAACGGTTGCAACAAAATGTCATGAGTTGTAGCTCTCCATTGACAGACCGGACATTTAAAACAACCACGCTGGAATGTGGCCCATAATGCATCTGTCATAACCGGATGGTTGTAGACCCAAAAATCCAAAACAACTTCGTTAAATTTGTCAAATAGTTGAACGTCAGATCTTGCGACAAAAACTGGCCGCTCACAATTTTTTTGCCAGCTTAAAAAACTGTGACGGAAAAGTAAATTTGAAGCATATCAAATATTCAATGAAAGCGAAACAATGCAATGACGCCATTTCCGGTTTGGGTCAGCGTGCCTTTCTCTAGCACAAGTTCGCAGAAATTAAGATGCTTCTGTTGCGACAAACCTGACGTCCGACAGAGGCTACTTTCAAGAGCAATAAACAATAGCATGGCTTACCTTGAAATCTTGGAAATACACGGATTATAAGATCAACATTCCCTGAACATAATATGGGCATGGTTAGCACCAGGTTTGTTATTGTTGCTTTAAACATGCAAGATAAAAAAAGACCGACTTCAAATCGTTGTCCGCTTTCCCGGGCCAATTTTTATTGGTGAATTCTGGTGTTTTACACTATACTCACCAAACGGCTTTACATTAGGTGCAGAAATTATTGCCAGTATATCTTCAATCATTCACACACACATTGCACTTGTTAAAGTCAACACATGTCTTTTTAAACAGATTTTAGTTTCCCACAAGAGATCACTCACTTTTTGCTCACCTTTTGGCACTTAGTCACATGTCTGGCTTGCTTTGGTTTGGAAGCCCTAAACAAGAGGTTTCACACAAAATACAGAAACATGAAGCATTGAGTACGCTTGCTGGTGCGAAGCTGAGCAGTATGAAACTTATTATCAGTAAGGCATTGGACGATAATTTTATTGACGATATTGAATTTAAGAGAGTGCAGGACAAACAATTATAAAAAACAGAAGTCAGAAATACAGAATAAGATGTGTAGTCAATCTCCCATGAATGTTGAAGAATTGAAGGCTTCTTTTTTAGAGATGGGAAAACAGATCGGAGTTCAGGAAACCACAGAAAAACTACACAATCTTTTAAACAAATAAAAATCAGATTTGGTAATCAATCAATATTTTTGTCATATGCTTCGCAGAGAGATGACACGTCATTTACAGCACTTGTGCCTAACTATTTAACCCCATCAGCTCCACCACCAGAGTATTGTTGAGAGAAAAAAAGTTTTTTTATTGTCCTTGTATCTTGACAAATCTGCCCCAGTAAGTTGTGACTTAAGTCAAGAACTTACAACTTGTTATGTTTAAGTTCTTATAAGTTCTTATAAATTCTTATTTTAAGACACTTATAACATCTTGTGTCAACTAACTGATAATAATTTATGCTAACTAATTTATAGGAATTTAAAAAGTTACCTGAAAAGTAATTTGGCAGTTATAGGTGACTTTGGAAATTTGTTATCAAGTATCTGTAGGTAACTTTTAAAAAATGTTATCAAGTGCTTATGTCTTTTTGTGTGTGTGTGGTTATTTATTATTATTAAAATAATTGTGTGTTTTGAGGTATTGACACAGAGACAATGGTAAAAATGTTTTTTATAATATCCTTTTTCTTATCTCTAACACTAATCTATATATACGCGCATAAACACATACAGACACACACGCATATACACACTCACGTAAACACAGATGCATACACACACATGCACTCGCACTCGCACACACACTCGCACTCTCACACACACACCGGGGACCTCATCAGATTTTGCTCATATTTCACCAGTAACATTGTTTTGAGTCATAATATATGTCGCAAATGATAACTCAAATCGTCTGGAATGGGGGACGTTCCCCATTTACTGGAGGTCCCCGGTTTGTGGTGTATATCTCGTTTGTGTCCCCGGTTCACGGGATGTACATACTCACACACACAGGGCACACATACACATTGCAGGCAGACGCATTCCGATTAATATATATATATATATATATATATATATATATATATATATATATATATATATATATATATATATATATATATATATATATATATATATATATATATATATATATATATATATATATATATACACACACACACATGTACACACGCGCACACATACGGATGCATGCACACAAACACGCATACAGACACACACATACATACACACACACGTACACGTACATACACACGCATACAGACACATACATACACACACACACGTACATACATAGACTCATACATACACATACATGTATGCACTCACACTCACACACTCATACATATTGGATACCAAGATCACATGAGAAAAAAAGACTTTTTTGTAAACAAAATCATTTAACTCTTTGTTCCGTCTAGTGTGTGTGTGTGAGTGTGTGTGTGTCGGGCTTAGATATCCACGGCAGAGCATGCCACAGATTAAAGCTGATATCATATGATAACTCAGGTGTTAACCCCCTGTGGGTTATTAAAAAAAAAACACCTTTTAAACAAAAATCACCTCTGTTTAATCTGATTAACAATGGCCTTTTCAAGAGATTACACTTGCCTCTTGAAGAGGCATTGTGAATCAGATTGGCGATCCGTTGCCCAGACGGGACAAGGAAAGGATGGACAGACAGACAGACACACACACACCCCGCCCAGCCCCTTATCCCCTTATCCCCCTGTCCCTTCCCCTTACCCCCTTATCCACCCCCCCCCCCCACCCCTTTTTACCCGTGCGCACACAATTTCAGTGTTTCATTTATTTATTTGCCGGCCCGGTAATTTGTTTGGTTATTTATTTATTTATTTTTTTAATTATTTATTTATATAGACTTATACTTTATATTATATTATAATTGTTCTGGTAATTATTGGATCGTCACACCCCAGATGCTAATCTCACAGCTCAGACATTTATAGAAACAAAAATTTGTGAGATTTTTTTAGGTGACCACCAGGCCAGCCTCGGCCCAGGACAATGTAGTTATTCTTTAGTATATAAATATACGCGGTTCAAAACCGGATATGGTGCAATGTGTCTTTTCCGGCGACCGGTTCTGTATTGATCGATTTACAGGTCTGTAGCGCTAACTAATCATACAACTGCTTGAGCTGTGAACATTGTTAGTCTTATTAACCTTGTTTTAGTTGGTTGTTATAGAAAAGCGAGTAATTGTGTATCTCTTTTCTCAGAAATGTGAGCGGTGAAGCCGTAAGCAGGCTACAAATAGATTTCTAAGGGAAGTAACCGCCGTATGAAGTTTTGGCTATAACCAAATCGGAAATTCCCGAAATACACCACACATAAGCTACGCAAATAATCGCTGATTTACTGCATTTTAGTGTGTAAATGTTTACATAATCGATAGATTAATTTGCTCAGGTGTTAACCCCCTGTTGGTAACTACTCTGCTGAGAGGTACATAAAATGGTGACTGTTCAAACAATAATTTAAAGGGTAAATTCCGACGGTTATTACTCTGTGTGGGGAACATAGATAATGAGGGGTCAAAAAGTTATAATTAAGAGGGTTAACTCAGTCATTGTGTTAATGCTGGTTCAGTCCACTCATTATTTCTATCTCTTCTGTCAGCCATAGTTTTGGGGCAATTACTGTCCTTCACCTTGCATGTGATTTGGTTACTAAACTGTATGGTATACTTTGATACCAGCTGGGTGATGGAACTGTTACTAATAGACGTTACCCTAAATGCAATCAGCGGTCAATTGCTTGAGAGAAATCATACTTAGCATACCTAATAGTGTCGAAATCCCAAAATCTTGGAGTTACCCTCTGAAGATTATTTTTTAGTTCAGGAAGCATATCGAGCATGGTAGTTAAAGGGTGGTGCCAGAATAGCTTGGCGCCTAGAGGCGCCAAGCTATTCTGGCACCATCCTTGAACTATCATGGTCGTTCTGGCTCGTGTTTTTCTTCGGGCTAAATATCGAGGTGTGACCGCGTTCAAGTGATTCAATCCGAATGCCTTGATGGTTTTCCTCAGCTACACTCTAACGAATCTTCAATTCCATGTTAACCAGGCACTACATGTGATCTGTCATGACACATCCATCTCCCGTCTCCCGCAGTTGACAGTGAGATTCTAGAATTATTAATTGAGAGTTACGTTTAGCGATTATGTGGCAATAAATACAAGATGGCACCAAACGTACACGTCACGATGGCGAAGCACATGGTGTTTTTCACTCAGGCTTAGACAGCGGTTTTATCTCGAGGTTGTCATGCAACTGGTCTGTATGCAGATTGACAATTGGTCAATGTGGACCACGGTGAGCAGGGACGGATCTGTTACCTCGAGGGTGTGGGGGTGGGGGTGGGGGGAGTAGGTGTTCCAACTTTTTAAGTCTCTTCCGTATTTCCGGAACCTTTGGACCCCACCCCTCCCCCCCCCTCCCCCATTATCCCCCACCCCACCCGCCCCCCACCCCGCTCCCCCCCCCCACCTCTCAGACCCGCCCTTGGGAGAGGGTCGATACACACATGCACTCGCAAACACAGAAACACACGCACACACATACACACACACACGCACTCACACGCGCGCGCACACACACACACGCGTGCACACACACACACACACACACACACACACACTCACACACACACATGCACATAAGAGAGAGAGAGAGAGAGAGAGAGAGAGAGAGAGAGAGAGAGAGAGAGAGAGAGAGAGTTGCGGAGGCTCATTTGAGTCTATGCTTTTTGCAATCAGAACCTGCCGCTTGAATCCTGCGCATGCCGCTAAGCAATAGCACCGTTTTAAGTCGCTTGCGCCTGGTTGAAGCTCGCTCATGCAACTGTGGCCAGTTCCACGGGCTCCTCAAACTGAGGGCTTTATTTTGGATTACAGTGCACCACTGGTGTACCGTCGGTAAGGATTTACGGAGTGTATAAAAGTGACAAACGGCGTATCAGGAGATCTTAGACCAAGACTTACTGCCACCAGAACCATGAAGCTTCTCATCCTTGCCCTTCTCATTGTCGCCGTCTGTAAGTTGCATCTCTGTACTACTGTGCTTTTCATCAGTAGTGGCATGTAGTTTGTACAATGTTCCACATACTTAAAGTCAAAATATGTTCAATTTTTTCTAAAAAAATTCAACATATGTTCTTTTTTTGTCCGTATCTTTTCCTAGGTCTGCCTGGGTTCAAGGAATATTTATATATTAACAATAAGATGATGAAATAAAAGAAATAATAATAATAATAGTAAATACTAAATAACAATATAGTCATTATTATTATTATTATTATTATTATTATTATTATTATTATTATTATTATTATGAGTAAAATAGTAATTCATACTGTGTCTTTGTCAATTTGAAGTTAAATACTAAAGTGGGAACAAAAATATAATAAAAAGTAAATTAACAACAAATCTGGGGGGGAAATTATTTAAAGCGATCTGCTTTAAGCAAGAAAGGGTTTAATAGTTTACCAAATTTGCATTATTAATGACCGCCCTTAGATGAGAGACAGAGAAAGAAACCCTTTTAGAAGTATGTCCATTTTTTTAGAAAAACTAGAATGTCATTGCTCTACAAACACACACACATTGTTATACAATGAAAATCTCGCTTTTCTATAAATAAAAAAAAATGGACATATGGGCTTTTGCCATAAAACGGCAGACCTACCGCACTAGACATACCCAGAAAGCACCAGGTCATCGTGCCGACAGACGTCGCCTGCAGTTCCAATAGCGGTGGACTGACGTAGGCAGGCTGACCTTTTCTGTTCAGGGAAGACAGCACCCACCGTGACTTTTTATGAAGATCTTGCAACTTTGTTGCCTCTCTTTCGTCCTCCCTTTGTTTCACGGACTCAACTCATTGTGCCCGCGACACACCACAGCAAGATATGGCTCGACCATGATAGTTCAAGGGTGGTGGCAGAATAGCTTGGCGCCTATAGGCGCCAAGCTATTCTGGCACCACCCTTGAACTATACTAGTATATCATGATCGATGTGTCTCCTAAATTGTAATGCGGTCCTCAGAGTATACTACTACCAAATGTGGGGATTTTCGTACCTCGGGCACAAGGAGTTAATGCAGAACAAAATCGGAAGTTGCGTTTGCGTCCAACGACCCCCAACAACGAAAGAGAACAAGTCATGGCAGGGCGGAAAACCATGGGAGGGCTCATGCGGACCTATGCCTCGGAGATGTTCAGAGTGTTGACTTGCGGTGCACGTACAAACCAGTTATCCGCCGTGAACTCACTCTCGTTCCTTATTCGGGGTAAACGCAACCTCCCTAATAAGCAAAGCGCGAGGTGACTGCGGTCGGTGTGGTTCCGAAAGCCTGTTGCATACTGGCCTTTTAACATCTTCCGTTTTCTTTTCCAGCGGGCCAGCACTGCCGGGTTGGCACGGAGGATCGACCTGCTGGCTGCATGCATGATGCGTCTGCCGACGGTGCGTGCGTGACAGATAACAACTGTGACCATGGCACCCACTGTTGCTGGCAGATGACCACCGGAACCAACTGTGCTAGGAGCTGTGTTTGAACTTTGGACTTGGGATTAAATTGAAGTTTGAAGTGAATTAGGTTTGAATCCTTAGGGGATGTCATTTTGATTAAATGTTGTGTCGAGTGGTATACTGTTTCCAAATAAATTGTGAAGCTTGGTGAATGTAGCCTGCAGACAATACAACTTCGTGTCTTAGTTTTCAATTATTGTCATGTAGTTATTGATGTGTCTGAATAGCAGTGGTGTGTGTGTGTGTGTGTGTGTGTACGTGCGTGCGTGTGTATTTGTGTGTATGCAGTTCTTATTGAAAATAGGGGTCGAATGGATTATAGAAAAAAAAAAGGTTGCTATTATCCACGAAGAGCCCTATCGCCTAAGTAGTTTATGTCACGTGCCTCCTATTTTCTTTTGATGGCGATCTGAAATATGACCGAACAGTTCAAAGTTTTTAGGTTTGAGGCCTCTAAACTTACAAATGTGCTTCGATGCCAGAAAATCCGATAATTCTGTCTTATAGGAATCCGATATTTAAGCATTTGTGTTTCGCTAGCTGTTTTAGTCGCGCCGATTTCAACACACACACACACACACACACACACACACACACACACACACACACACACACACACACACACACACACACACACACACGCACGCGCGCGCCGGCACGCACACGCGCTTGCACACTCACACACACACACACACACACACACACACACACACACGCACACACACACACACACACACATACACACACGCACACACACACACACGGAAGTACGTAAATCAGAGTTAGGTCAGACCCCGCTACGGCTCAAACATTGGATTAAAGGCCCGGACAATCGTGGTATTATATCGTGATGTATGTCCGGGGCCGGCTTCAACCACCTGAACGCCCGTGTCACACGAAGCACAGTCCGGACCCACGTCTGGCTAATACGCATTGCAGACGGTACATGAAAAACAACTACATAATAGATACATACATATACATTGCACACTGTCAAAACTACATCTGGTACATTGAACTCAAAACTGTAAGCATAAACGTCAAGATTATCTAGACGTTTTATTTCCTTCTGACTAACAAACACACACATACATGCACGCAAGAACTTACACACACTCACACACACACACACACACACACACACACACACACACACACACGCACACGCCAGCATAAACAAACATGCACAAAACACACTGTTCCGCACACATGCACGCACACACATACACACGCGCCCACACACTTACATGTTTGTTAGCAGAGAGAGAGAGAGAGAAATGAAATGAAATGAAACTTGTTTTTCCAAGGATAAAAGAATAGGTGCGCAGATCTGTTTTCATTCTTGTCCTTGCTACACACTACAAAACAAAATAGCGTAGATAAAATCACTCTCTTACCCACACACACACGCGCCGGTGAGCAATTGTCGCGTGCACAGGTTTGTAAGAGAGAGAGAGAGAGAGAGAGAGAGAGAGAGAGAGAGAGAGAGAGAGAGAGAGAGAGAGAGAGAGAGAGAGAGAGAGAGAGAGAGAGAGAGAGAGAGAGAGAGAGAAAGAGAGTTGCAGGGACTCATATGACTCTATGCCTTGCACTGTGAGAACCTGGCGTTATCGGAAAGGATTTACGGACTGTATAAAAGTTAGGAGCGGCGGGTCAGCAGTTCTTATTGACAAACATTTACTGCCACCAGAACCATGAAGCTTCTCATCCTTGTCCTTCTTATTGTTGCCGTCTGTAAGCTGCACCTCTGTGCTTTTCATCAGTAGTTTAATGTACTTTGTACAATGTTCCACAACCTATGTCAAAATATGTTCAATTCCAAAAAAAGTTAGAGCATTTTTTGTTGATGTCCGTATCTTATTCTAGTTCTGACCGAGTTCAGAGAATATTTATATATTAACAAATGATCATGAAAAAATACAATAATAACAATAATAATAGAAGAATAATAATAATGTAGTCATATTATTATTATTATTATTATTATTATTATTATTATTATTATTATTATTATTATTATTATTATTATTATTATTATTATAGTAACAACATACTGTACTGTGTCTTTGTCTGTTTGAAGTTGGATATTGAATTTGTGCGACCAAATATAATAACAAATCGGGTTGAACCACAAAGTCTCTTGTATATGAAAGCTGTCCTCGCTGTTTAACCCCGAACGACACCCAACAAGAAACGAAAGCGAGTTCATGGACTATAACCAGCTTATACCGTAAGCAGAGACAAAAATCCGAATATCTCCAAGAGGCATAGGTCCTCATGAGACCTATGCCTTTTGGAGAGGTTCGGAGTGTTGTCCGCTAAACTTGTGGTGCACATACAAGCTAGCTGTCCGCTGTGTCCTCAAATGTCTTGATGGTTTTCCTGTGCGATACTGCCGTCACTTCACTCTCGTTCGTCAATTGTTGAGATTCGTTTAGCTTAAACATAACCTTACTAATTAGTAAAGCTGACTGCGGCCGATGTCTGTCCGATGACCTGTTGCATACTGTGAATTCAACTTCCTCCGTTTTCCAGCGGCCCAGCACTGCCTGGTCGGCTCGGAGACCCGACCTGATGTTTGCTTTCGTGATGCGTCGGCCAACGGTGCCTGTGTGACAGATAACGACTGCCATGACATGCATGGCACCCATTGTTGATGGCAGATGACCATGGGAAGCGGCAACTGCGCTAGGAGCTGTGTTTGAACTTTGGACTTGGATTCAAACTTAAGTTTGAGGTCAATGAACCCATGTCTTCCTGAGGCTGATTTTTTATTGTCCTACGAAGGCTACACTACAGATTACAAGTTATATCATCCATTTTGTTCTAGGGTGTTGCCAGAATAGCTTGGCTCCTGAGGCGCGAAGCTTTTCTTTCAACACCCTTGAACTATCATAGTCAGATTTTATTTCAGGCAATAGTGTATAAGGATGAAAAGGATTAAATGTGACTATCCTTAGGGGATGTCACTTTAAACGAAAGGTGTGTAGCGAGCTGCCATTCGTCGAAATAAATTGTTAACCTGGTGAATGTAAACTGTAGATAATAGAACTTCGTGTCTTAGTTTCCACTTACTTTGATGTCGCAGTTATTGATGCGTCTGAATAGCGGTGGTAGTTGACCAAATAGTTCAAAGTCTTTACGCCTCTACAAATGTGCTTTGATGCCAGAAAATCTGATAATTCCGTCCTATAGCAGTCTGATATTTCACGGGAAAATCATCGTTTAATCCTTTGCGTGTCGGTAGCAGTTTTAGTCGCGATGATCCCTGCAGGATCCTAACCCTAACCCTTCCTGCAGGACCCTAACCTTTCCTGTAGGACCCTAACCCTAACCCTTCCTGCAGGACCCTAACCCTTCCTGCAGGACCCTAACCCTAACCCTTCCTGCAGGACCCTAACCCTAACCCTTCCTGTAGGACCCTAACCCTAACCCTTCCTGCAGGACCCTAACCCTAACGCTTCCTGTAGGACCCTAACCCTAACCCTTCCTGCAGGACTCTAACCCTTCCTGCAGGACCCTAACCCTTCCTGCAGGACCCTAACCCTTCCTGCAGGACCCTAACCCTAACCCTTCCTGCAGGACCCTAAGCCTTCCTGCAGGACCCTAACCCTAACCCTTCCTGCAGGACCCTAACCCTTCCTTCAGGGGTGGGTTGCATATGCTTGCTTAGCGCGCAAATTTCTTGCTTAGCGCTAAGTTCACAAGCTTAGCTGAAAATGTGCGTTGCATGAGCGTGCTTATCTGCTGGAGCGAGCTTAGTGGCGTGCTTAATTCTAAGGACGGTCCCCCCCGTGCGTAGCGGCGTGCTTAGCTGAGGAAGAGTTCTTAGCTGCCGTGTTAACGCGAGAACGGAAATGTGAATTCACTCTCTTAAACCTTGTGGCAGAAACAGCCTTCCATCTAGGATAGAGAAGGAGGAACACGAAATGTACGTGGGAACGCACGGCGGACCCCTTACCCAGCCTCATCTCACGGACATCTGGGAATTATCGGTGAGGAGTCTGCATAACTGATTCAACTGACCCTGCACACCGATGGGTATAACCCAACACCAGCCGTTGTCAGAGAAACATAGATCCTCATACTATGGGAGCCTACTACACGGTAGTCCTTAACTAATGTACATCCACATTAGACTTGAGACATAGATCCTCATACTATGGGAGCCTACACGGTACTCCTTAACTAATGTACGTCTACATTAGATTGACAAGCAGGGTTGCCTGCACGAAAAATTTGCCATTCTTTCTCTCTTGACTTCTTGTTTTCCATCGCCGCCATTTCACCGGCGTTTTGTCTACTTCGTTTCCGTTAGGTCAGAAGAAGCGAAAACCGTGCGTTTTTATTGGCCGATTTCTACAATCTATGATGACGTAGGGGAGAACCCCACCATAAGCTATAAATAACCTATCCCCGCTCGCTAAGAACTCGTTCGGAGCTACGCACATCGCTAAGTCGCTCCATGCAACAGAAAACACTCGCGCACTAAGCAAGAGCTTTACTAAGCAAGAAAGACCTTAAG
The DNA here is from genome assembly GCA_036245525.1 of Semisulcospira habei. NCBI lineage: Eukaryota > Metazoa > Mollusca > Gastropoda > Semisulcospiridae > Semisulcospira > Semisulcospira habei. The sequence continues at coordinate 145,884,993 of BTPG01000004.1, read as the reverse complement.
TCAGCGAGCTTAACACACTATATTTAAGCACGCTACATGCAACCCACTCCAGGACCCTAACCCTAACCCTTCCTGCAGGACCCTAACCTTCCTGCAGGACCCTAACCCTTCCTGCAGGACCCTAACCCTAACCCTTCCTGCAGGACCCTAACCCTAACCCTTCCTGTAGGAATCATCGCGACTAAAACCGCTACCGACATGCAAAGGGTTGACCTGTCTCTACCAGGTACCTACTTTCAACTCATTGTAAACTCCTGTGCTTTCGGAAGATGCCGCTAGCCGCTGTTTTCTCTATTACTTGACGTCAGATCCTACTTTTACAATTGGAAACGACGCATCTCCCTACTCCAAACATGCGTCATTTTAATACACGAGCCGTGTTAGTTGATTTGTTACGTCATACATGCGTTATTTTAATACACGCGCCGTGTTAGTGGATTTGTTACGTCACCCATACAATCGTATGTTCGTCGGTTACTGCATATTAGATCTTCGGTCGATTTGGTTAGGAAATCACAGATTGTTTCTCCACCTGTGGAAATGCCCTGGGAGTGGTTTAACTCATTCTACCCCAGGCACACCACAGCAAGATACTGATCGACCATGATAGTTCAAGGGTGATGCCAGAATAGCTTGGCGCCTATGGGCGCCAAGCTATTCTGGCATCACCCTTGAACTATCATGGTCGATCTGTGTCCTGCACTGCAATGCAGTCTTCAGAGGACAACGCCAACATTTGGGGATTTCGGTCTTGGGGTAGAATGAGTTAAAACTAATTTGGATGTATTTAAACCTTTGCGTATCGGTAGCGGGTTTTTGTCGCGATGATACTTCCAAGAGGCGCAAAGGTATTCTGGCACCACCCTTGAACTATCATGGTCGTTTTGGCTCGTGTTGTACTTCGGGCTATAGCGGACTATGGCCGCGTTGGAGTGATTCAATTCGAATCAATGCCTTGATTATTTTCCATAGCTAGACGGCCGTTATCTGGTACAAGTCAGTATGTTCCTTTTCGGTATACAGCGAGGCTTTCATTGTATTACAAAGACAATCTCGCTTTTCTTAAAAAATGGACATACTGGCTTTTGCCAAATAACGGCGACATACTCTAACGAATCCTAAATGCCTCGTTAACCAGGCACTACACTTGATCTAGCATCACACATCCATCTCCCGCAGCTGACGGTGGAATTCTAAAATTATAACATTAGACTTATGCTGTGTGTGTGTGTTAACTCATTCGAGACGTTGCCGCCTCTGGATACGCGGCTTATGAGGCAGCACGTCTCGAATGAGTTAATAATGAAACCGGTGGCGGATAGGTACGAGTTTAGTTTTACACTTAGCTCACAGAATAGGTACGGGCACACTTGCAGTCAGCAGAGTGCTCACAGGCTGGACACATCAGGAAGCCATTGTGTTTTACAAAATGAAATTGCCATCTTTTGTCAAAGAGGGACCCACCGGAGAAAGAAACACGCTTAGACAAGGCAGTTACGGCTGACATTTAGTTTCTTTTTCTTCTGATGCTGGTTTGATGAATCCTAAAAACTTGAACCCATATCTTGGAGAGCTTTTGTAATATGGACCACGGACTCTGGCCTGTTTTCCGTGCACGGGATTAACCCATTCAACCCGACGCACTCTAGCAGAAGATGGATCAATCATGATAATTCAAGGATAGTGCCAGATTAGCTTGGCGCCTGATGGCGAAAAGCTAATCTGGCACTCTCCTTGGATTTTATCATGGTCGGTCCATCTCCTGCAGCTGGTGAATAGTCGTTAGATGACGCGCCACTAATTTAGGGAAAATGTGACCGTGCGGTAAAATGGGTTTTAGTCCAACAGTGCGGGGCTTGATTCATTTTGATAATGCGATCTATATCCTTGATTATTCAAGTAAGTGTGCTCCATGTCATGAGGCACCCCCCCATTCTGTCGGCGTATCATGTCAGCGAGTGTACCCCAGGACGCAGGATGCTGACTTTGGTCGCCTGGCCCAGCACACAGAGTCGGGCGCGGGACAAGGCGACCAAAATCAGCCTGAGGAGATTTTGGGATGGCACGTACCCAGTGGTCAAAAGATGACTGGATAGACGCCAATGGCGGCTGACCCGCGCATACAACTGATAACATTGTAAATCACACATAGACATACATACACAAGGGCGCCAGCACGCGCATGCACCACGCACGCAGGCACGCGCACGTACACACATGCACGCACACACATTCACGCAAGCACGCACACATATGTACGCACATATGCACACACACACGTACACACAGGCGCGCCCGCGCACACACACACACATATGCACACACGCATCGACGCATGCATGCACGCACGTGCAAACACACAGAGACAAATAAATACCAAAACACATATTATTCATTTAACTTTTTCAGCGGTATTTCTAAAATTTTAGAGGCGTCATCTAATGACTATGCACCAGTTTCAGGAGATGGATCGACCATGATAATTCAAGGGCAGTGCCAGATTAGCTTGGCGCCGAAAGGCGCCAAGCTAATCTGGCACTGCCCTTGAATTATCATGGTCGATCCATCTCCTGCTGTAGTGCGTCAGGGCTGATTGGGTTAACCCGAACTTCAAAAAGAAAATACAACTGTGTCCGTCTAGATTTTAGCATGTTTTATTGTCTAACAACATGAGTGTACTTTCAGGCAAAATGCGCCCGTCACGCTTGATTAAATGGCAGAATATCCATCCGCACCCAAAAGCTTTGAAACGCGATGACAGCTTTGGAGTGCAAACGACTTCTCTGGATCGGACACCGATGGGTCCCAGAACGGCTTTGCAAATGGTATCTGGGACCAAACAGTATCCCATCATATATATTTGCTTCGTCAACTAATTGTCAGAGTTAGGGCTTGGTGAAGAGTTTACTGGATTGGTCGGCTGCCTAAACCCCGTGAATGTGCTCGCAATGAGTATGACAGCTGGGGTTGACACAACAGAAGGTATCAGCTGGGCAAGCAGGGTCATCCGGGGCGTTGCAAGGGCCGACAAATGAGGAGCACGATCCCCAAAAGTTGCAGTGCTCCGGCTGGGCGGCTGAAAGAAAGGAAAAAACGAATGAATGAATCAATCAATCAATGAATGAATGAATGAATCAATCAATCAATCAATCAATCAATCTGTGACGGATAAAAATAATAATTAATATATACTGAAGAGCAAAAAAAATGCGACATTTTTGGAATCATTCCCATAATTCCAAAATTGTTGCATTTCTTTTGCTCGTCAGTATAATTGTACGGGCTTAACATTTACATTCTTGCACAGTTGGTTCCTGGCGGTTTGAAAAAAAAAAGAAGCTTATTTTATAACACACAGATTGATCTCAGGAAATCTGAATTAAAATTGTCATTAATAGTTCCACAAATTTGATTATAGCCACACACACCCAGACAGAAGAAATGAGGTTTTTTTCTGTTCTTACTGTGGAGTAAAAATTACTGTGGCGGAAAAGCGCATATGAAAACTACTCACAGAGCACTGAGAATTGTGTAGCCTACGTGTGCTCTGAAGATTATATTACATTTCCTGAAACTGTTTCACCATGATAGTTCAAAAGGTGGTGTCAAAGGAGCTTGGCGCCTGGAGGCGTCAAGCTCTTTTGACAACACCCTTGAACTGTCATGGTCGATCCACCTCTTGTTGCATTCTGTCTGGGCTGAATGCACTGGGGGTAAACAATGAATCTGATTGAAGGTCAGAGACACGGAGAATTTAGTTACTTACACGCCACAGCGAAAAGGAGAGCGACGGTGATGAACACGAGCTTCATGACTGCAAGATCTCTGCAATATCGAGAATGAAGAACAAGACGCACGTCTGTGTATTTATTTGGATCTCGGTACCACGGGACAATATAATCCTTCTTACATTTCTCAGAGGCAAAGTAGAAGAAGAATGTTTAAACCCCTTAACTGCTGGGACCAGGCGAACGTCGCCCAGCCGCAAGAGACATGGACCCTCATGAGCACCAGCAGCCACGGGGGCTAACGAGGATTTTTTTTTTTATCGTCTCTTGTTAGTCCTATGTTCTTTATGTCTCTACTTGATCCAATCACATCTCTGTTTTTGACGCAAATGTCACCCAGTATGGTCTCGTTTGACGCGCAGTTCGTGACCACTGGCAGTGCAGGGGTAAAGGAACCATTAACCCATTCAGCCCTGACGCACTACGACGGGACATGGGTCGATCATGATAATTCAAGGGTAGTGCCAGATTAGCTTGGCGCCTGTCGGCGCCAAGCTAATCTGGCACTACCCTTGAATTATCATGGTCGATCTATCTCCTGAAACTGGAGCATAGTCATTAGATGACGTGTCCGAAATTTGGGAAACACGGCCGTCGGGCTGAATGAGTTAAGCGAGTGGCTTTGTCCGAATATACAACAGCACAACAAAACTAAAAGATCCCACTAGTTCATTCTTATCGTAGATTAACACATTTTACCCCAGGGCCTAAAAATCCCAGCTTTTGAAGTTGCCCTCTGAAGACTGCATTACAATTCTAGAGACAGATCGAACATGATAGTTCAAGGGTGGTGCCAGAATAGCTTGGCGCCTGTGGGCTCCAAGCTATTCTGGCACCACCCTTCAACTATCATGCTCGATCCATGTCTGGCTGTGGTGTGTCGGGGCTGAATGAGTTTTTTTTTTTTTTAAAGCTAATACCACCTTCCTTTAGGCATACAGACGGAAATTGGGTGTGAAGGGGCATAAATGCCCATGAGCGATAACGGCCTGCAGGCGCCCCTGAGGATCTACATGTCTTGGTGATGGATCGGGTTATTTGCAGAAATGATTACGCTTTGAAGACGCGGACTGATAGCCCGTTTTGACCGTGTGGATTCAGCCGACACCCCCTCACACCGTTGGTCCCAAAAACAAAAGTCTATATTACCTATAATTGTTCATAGACTTGTGCCTAAAACTATATTTGTAGGCCGTGCGCGTGTGACCTCTGTAGAAATTTTTTTTTGAAACAGATAAGCTGCAAAGACCGAAAGACCGTTATGTAAATAGACCAAGTGCGAGGCAGACGACGGGTTAGGAGGGGTTGGGGTGGGGGTGGGGAGGGGGTGAGGGGAGGGGGGGGGGTAGGGGTAGGGGCGTGTGCGGTTATTCATCAATCAACTGTATAATCTTTGGTGTACGATTGATCGTACTCTAGGTCCGACAGACTACGGACCAGACACTTACTGACGTCTGCAAGGGGTATACTATTCACCTGAAGTTAATCCACAACCTTTCACCGCCGCGAAAAAAGGGAACAGTACCCAACTGCAAGAGGCATAGATCCTCATGAGCCCCCGCAATTGCGGGGGCTCATGAGGATCTATGCCTCGATCTTTGGCTGACCGGACCTCAGTCTTTGGCGTGCAATTATTAAAGATGTAAGAAACAAAATCTGTCAAACAGCGGCATGGAAGGGTTTAACCCGAACTGCGGAAACTTTGTGCGCACGTGAGCCAAGAGTATAGTTCCAGTCATTTCCCGGGAGCTGCTGTTGGATGTACCCTTACGGGTGGAATGTTCGCCATATCATGCTTGCCAATGCACACGAGGCCATCGGACCGATGTCGGGCCGCCGTTGACCCGCGCACATACGATGGCCTCTTGCGCAGTGGGCCGAGTTTCTCAGTCGGCATCGCACGTGGTCGCTTTCACTGAAGGGGACGGTGTTTTTCCAGCACAGGGGGAGAGAATTCCCCAGTAAGCAAAGCTCCTCGGGTTCACGCCGACCGCACCGGGCCTGAAGACGTTTTGTCTAGTTGGGGTTAATATTTTTCGACAATAGTTTTCATGCCCCTTTGACGGGCCCCAAGCTTTATAAATATACGCCGCTACATATGTGTGTACCAGGGGCGCTTTCACCCACTCAGGGGCACGACAATCTTTGCAGAAAATCTTCGATGCCATCTCCCTAGCCCTGTGTTCCAAAGGGAGGGAAGAGGCAGGGAGGGTGGACATGTGGACTGAAATCTGCCTGTTCGACAAGCGCTAAATTAATACATTCATCTCCTGTCAGAATTATATAAGAAATCCCACAAGGAAAGGTCCCGGTAAATCAAAGTGCCACAGTTGCAGTGCGCCTGAATTGATCAGTGTTCAGGTCGTACTCCATAGGAAATAGATTTCCGTGCTCCCCCGCCCAGAAACCCGCCCGTCACTGAGGGCCGTCCATTATCACTTCGGTGCCGTGGACGTTAAACCCGAACTAACCAACCCGCCAACCCTCATCGCGATCTGTGCCTTTTGGTGACACCACTTTGCGTGCATCCATGTCACTGACTCTTTAACCCATTTAGCCCCGATACAATAGGAGATGGATCGACCGTGTTAATTCAAAGGTAGTGCCAGATTAACTTGGCGCCTTCAGGCGCCAAGCTAATCTGGCACTACCCTTGAATTATCATGGTCAATCCATCTCCTGCAACTGGTACATAATCGTTAGGCAGCACCTCCAAAATCTGAGAAATGGGACCTTGTGGCTAAAAGGGTAATGTAACTATGCGTCCGAGGTGACCGTACCAACCTGTTACATTGATTACCGGTCATAACTGCACGTTTCGCTCACGGACAGATTAATTAAGACACCTTACTATAACAGAGCCCCACAAAGGCCGTGAAATCAGATCACCAGCTAATTTCTGTTTTGCTCGGGGACCTGGAGTTTGGAGCTATTAATTGCTTTTACCTCGGCTCATACGCTCGGGGGAGTCAACATCAGGTGATTCGGAGCTCAGCAGCGGAGGTGAGAGGACGCTCCAGAGTGCAGTGAAGCGAATCAAACAGTGTGTTTAGTGTACAATAGAGTCGACCGGTGGCGGAGCTGTTTGGTAGCTCTGTCCACCAAGTTATTTAATAGTATAGCCAGTGTTCTTCACCGAGGATAGATAGATAGGGAGTGGTAGACTAGAAAGGAGGCTACAGGGACCCTTAGCCCGTTAGGGTGGCGGTCTCTGGCCCCGGCCGCAAATAGACTAGCAGAGCAAAAAATAAGATGGCCACAAAAGGGTTCTACCGCCAGCACGGACGCCAGCCAAGCAAGCAAGCCACATAAAGGTTCCAAAACAAGGTAGGACCCCTTGTGGGCCACTTTTCTTACTAAAAGCTACTTAGAAGCTCTAACGCTTACAACGTTAGCCGCTACCAAAGACCAACGACACGAGAGGAGCCAACGCTTACGCTTAGCTTAAAAAGTATTTTCGCTCACGTGTATACAGTATTTTCGCTCACGCGTTTACAGTATCTTCGCTCGAGCTTATACAGTATCTTCGCTCACGCTTATACAATACCTAGACAACTCTTTCGCTTATGTCTAGATAAGTATCTTCGCTTTTACTTTTCGCTTTTACTTTTAGCTTTTACTTTTAGCTAAACAGTATCTTCATTGTGCCTAGGCGCTTCTACGCCTACACATAGTCAGCGTCTAGCTTACACTTAGATAATACATACGCTCAACCACCAAAAAAAGGTCGACAAAAAGAGGCAACTGAAAGGCACGGACTGGCTAGGGTCGACCCGTGGACTAAAACGAAAATGGCCACCCAGGAGGGCCATTCAAATTCGAATCCGAACGGGAACCAAGATGGCGACCAGGCGGATTCGAATTCAAATCCAAACAAAGGCCAAGATGGCGGCCAAACACAAAGCAAAGTAGGTCAAAACCAAGATGGCGCCAAGAAAGCCAACAGAGAAGTAGTCGGCCAAACCCGCCCAAACAAAGGGCCCACCCCTCAGGGGGTAAAGCCAAGGACCCGCCAGGCGGCAGCGAGATCAAATTCAAACCCCAATCCAACTGGGTCGGGCGGTAACCAGAGCGAGGGCCGAATGACCCGCCAAGCGGCCGCCCGACACAAAGCGGGAGAGACCGAACCATCTCAAGCGACCATAGACCAACACGTAGTGAGTGAGGTAGAACAATACCAAGACAGTGACAGCGAGAATGAATCTGCGAACTCCGAGGGGAACGAGCAACCATTTGTTAGACAACATCGCAAACTGCGAAGGCGGACCCCAAGGAACACAGAACGAAAACTACAGTCATCACACCGATCAACAACGATCCAATGTTGTTTTCCCATGAACATAGGCAAATTAAACGAGGTCCTCACAGAAACCTTTGGACCTCCTACTGAGACAAGACGAATCGCCTACGGCAGAAAAATTCTCATAGGCTGCCCCACAAAAGACGCACAGGAGCATGCAACCACCAAAAAAGCGGTAGGAGGGATCGAAATAACATGCACTACCCCCCGAGCGCCCAGGGCAGGGACCAGAGAGGTCCGAGCACTGGGGGTACTCAAACCAATAGCAATAGAGGAAGACCTAACCTTCGTTCAGAACCAAATAAACAAGACCCACCCGAGGGCCAGAGTCTTGAAACGACTGACAATGCGGGACGGCCAACCCAGCAGAGCACTATTGATCCAGTTCCCGGGGGAAGTCCTGCCCAAAACCATCAAGATGGGAGGGGAGATCTTCTGGCTGGACAGGTTCAAAGCTAAGGCATTCCAATGCAAAAATTGTCAGAGGTTTGGACACCTGACAAAAGATTGCAGAACCAACCCCACATGCGCCAAATGCAGTCAGAGTCACAGCACTGCAGAATGCACGTACAACCGACCGGAAGAGTACTTTTGTCCGAATTGTAAGGACGACGGGCACTCAGCCAACTACGGTGGGTGCAAACTCAAGCGAGACCACGACCGAGCCGCCCGACTAGCCAGTTCGGGAAAACTGTCCTACGCGGCTGCCCTAATGAGCGAAAGAAACCCCCACCGAAAAGACACCACCAATAGCCAAGAATCCCTCCCGAGGGTGATCATTGATCTAACATCAAATACCACCAATGACGCAGAGAGACCCCTGAGAAGCTCACCCCCGGACCCAAACCATTCGCAAAGCTCCAAACATACGGACAACCGGATAAACAACAACCAGCCCAAACAGAACAGGGAAAAGCATCCACATGAGCAAGAAAAACGACACCCACCAGTAGAACAGGAGAGCGGGCCCGCTGTCGCGCCCGGGTGGGTCGGGACGCAGCATGACGAGGCGATAGTGGCCGCCGGCCCCCCCCCCCCTCCTACAGTGGGGGCGCCTGGGCGCACACTACGTCAACCCCAGCCAGATGGACGGACAGGCAGGGACAGGCCACGCGGACCGGCCGGCCTGGGCACGAGGGCCATCATCCTGGTCACATGGGCTAATTCAATGGTCGCAGGAATGTTAAGCACAGGACACGAAGAGGAGGTCTACTCCTTCCTCCAAATGTTCACAGGATTAATTCAATCGCTGAGCTAAGATGGCAGGCCTCCGCATCCTCCAATGGAACTGTAGGTTCCTCTATCCTAAACTAGATGAAGTCCGCATCCTCCAATGGAACTGTAGGTTCCTCTATCCTAAACTAGATGAAGTCAGAAACTGGTTAACCCCCAACCCCCCGGAAATCCTCGCCCTCCAGGAGACGGGTTCCGGGACAACCTCCCCCCCCCCCCCCCAATTAAAAGGGTACAACTACCCACCAATTTATAAAAATAGAGCCAATAGGAAAGGAGGAGGAGTAGCCATCTACACCAAAGCTGGACTAGCGATCACGGAAATAAACCACAACATAAACCCTCAAATTGAAGCCATAATAGGAGAAGTAATCACACCGTCCAACCGAAAACTAAAAATAGTTTGCGCCTACATCCCATCCGAGCGAACCTATAGCCAAATAACAATCGAAGACCTCAAGCAGCTGCTGCTCGCTGGAGATATAGTGGTAGGTGATTTGAACGCCAAAAGTCCCCAATGGGACGAAAGTCAAATAACAGCCGACCCAGCGGGAAAGAAATTAGTAGAGGAAGCCGTAAATGAAACACATAGATGTATATTGAACACGGGCGAACCTACCCATATGTATGCTCAGGGTAAAAAAGACACTATGAACACCCTAGACATAGCAATAGCCACCAACACCATCGCCAACACGGCGCAGTGGCAAGTAAACAGCGATAATCTCGGAAGCGATCACTTTCCGACACTCGTCACCATAAGTAGTAGGGCCGACACCCCCCCCCCCCCCCCCCCAGCAAGATCGCACCGGGTTCCCCTTCAAAATTAACACCAAAAGGACCGACTGGGACAAATTTTCTGAACTCACAAGGTTCGCATCGGCATGGGATGAAGAGCCTACCATAGACACCAAAACGGCCCACGTCACAGACCAGATTATCCGAGCAGTCATGGAGAGCACCCCCACCAGATCGGATAATGGGAAACCAGGGAAATCCTGGTGGAACAAAGCCTGTGACCACGTTGTAAAAAGTAGGAAACGAAAACTTCAAATCTGGAAAAAACATAGAACGCCCGAAAACAGAATAGAGTACAAACGTGCCAAAACAATAGCCGACAGAACTATTAAAGAAGCCAAGAAAGCAGACTGGCATGCCTTTACAGAATCTATCAATATTAAATCCCAAATGAAGGAAAGCTGGGACAAAATTAAAGCCCTCAATAACGGTCCAAGATCAGACATGCCATCCCTAAAAACTGAGCATAGGGTGTACGCTACCGAACAAGAAAAAGCAGACATACTAGCCCACACCTTCAGCATGGCCAGCTCGAACGAAAACCTAACAGCAGAATTCAAAGACCTTAAACCACACATTAGTCAGTGTTTTGAAAGACCCACATGGAAAGAGAATTATGAACTAGACAGCGAAATCTCCATCATTGAACTAAACCAAGCCCTGCAAAGTACGGGGAAGGGCAAAGCTCCAGGAGCGGACTTGATTACATACGAAATGATTAAAAAAAAGTCACCCGTCCATGAAACAAGCCATTGTAACCCTATTTAATGACATATACACTAGTTGTCAATACCCCACCCAGTGGAAAAAAGCAATAGTATTCCCACTCCCCAAACCCGGCAAACCGACACACCAGCCAGGGAGCTACAGGCCCATAGCACTAACATCTCAGATGGGCAAATTATTGGAGAAAATTCTCAAAATCAGACTGACGTCCTACTGCGAAAAACACCAACTCCTACCACCCCAACAGAGCGGGTTTAGGAAAAAACGCAGCACACTAGACCATTTGGCCTCCCTACAACAAGAAATTCTAAACACCCACCGGGAAAGGAGAACCGAACTGGTGGGAATATTCTTAGACATAGAAAAAGCTTATGACATGGTATGGCACGAAAAATTACTCAGTAGGATGGGCGACCTAGAGATATCCAACAAAATGTACAACTTCGTCCAAGCCTTCCTGGCCGACCGTCGGATAGTAGTCAGATTAGGCAACGCGATATCCAAAGAATACACCTTAGATAACGGGATACCCCAAGGATCGGTACTCAGCCCCCTCCTATTTACACTTCTACTCACGGGTCTACAACACGTAGTCAGGAACAGTAACATAATGCAATTCGCAGACGACACGTCCCTAACAGGAAAAATCACGAACAAATGGAAAGGGAATAAAATGGAACTAGTGGGACTTCAAGAACTCCAACAAGACCTGACAAGAGTCGAGAAATGGCTAGTTAGAGCAGGCCTAAAAATCTCTACCCAAAAGACCCAGGCTATCATATTTCAAATCAACCGCGCCAAAAGATACCAAATAAGAACCCCCGTGCCTCAGCTTCAAATCGACGGGACCGACATAGAATACCGCAAACAAGTCACATTCCTAGGAGTAATATTCACACACAATAATAATTGGGCACCATACGTAAACCAAATCTGTCAGTCGGCCAGCAAAGGAATCAACCTAATGCGCAAAGTAAGCGGAGCAGATTGGGGCACGGACCCCAAATCACTCCTAAATATATACCACTCATATGTGATGTCCAGGCTACTTTATGCAGCCCCCCTCCTCACCAACCTCAACAAAACTCTAACAAAAAAACTCCTGACAGTCCAGGTCGGGGCCCTGAGGGTGGTCTTGGGAGTCCCAAGACATACCCCCAACCTCCTTGTACTGGCGGAGTGCGGCCAGAGACCCATCAACATCATAATAGCAGAAAGAGCAGCTAAGCTCTTCTATAAAACAATAGGTATGCCGGACGACCACCCGGCCAAACAAACCCTAAACACCAACCACACACCCAAATTCGAACCCACTCAACAACCCCAAATAAAAACAGTGGTACAGAAGCTAGAAGAATCCATAAATCTTAAGCTACCAAATAAAGCACCAATAAGCGTACCACCATGGAAACTACCCCAAATAGAAGTAGACCTGGACCTAACCAAGCTCAAAAAAGAAATAGACGGGCCCAAAATGAGACTAGATATAGAGTTCGACGTAAAAAGAACAACCACGTACAATAAATACACCATCATCTACACAGATGGATCCCACGACCCACGCAACTGGACTAGGTATCCACGTTCCTCACAAGTCGGACAGAGCCATCAAATTACTGGATCACACGGCGGTCTTCACAGCCAAACTCACGGCAATCCTAGGAGCCATCAAAGTAATAAAAGCATACCTGAATGCAGCTAAACAAATTCTCATAGTCACTGACTCCCTATCAACGATCCAGGCGATCCAAAACTTGGACTACTCCCGAGAAGACCTAACATATCTTATTAGACTCTGAGTAGCGGAACTCACAGAATTAGGCCAGGAAATTAAGTTCATTTGGGTTCCCTCCCATGTAGGGATCCCAGGTAATGAGAAAGCAGATAAAATAGCGAAGAAAGGCCTCGACCAAGAATCGACCTTCTTCGACCTACCCTTGTCGGCAGCCGAAAGATCAAACGCCCTCCGGCCAGCCTTCCAAAATCTATGGGAAAAAGAATTTCATCACGCAAAAAGAGGTAGACGTAAAGGCCTCACGAGGGTCCTAAACAACGTACCCATCCTACTCTCAGGCAAAAGGAAAGACCAAACCCGACTAACAAGAATCAGACTAGGGGGCGAGAGATACCTGGTCCACCCCAACCCAGTCATATGTACATGCGGCCACACACTCACAACAAAACATATACTCCTAGACTGCCCTACCATAAACCACGCCAGAGCTAGACTAAAAGACATACTAAGCTCACCTCTCACACTGGAAGGTCTCATAAACCCCACCCCAGACACTTGGCACACCACCGCGGCAAACCAGACAATACAACTACTTAACAAACACCCCCTGATCCAACACATCTAAACAAACGACCCGTCACGGACGACAAGAACGAAGGAGACCCCCCCCCCCCCCCCCCCAACTACGACTCGATCCCCATAGGGCGCGGGCAGCCAGGATGCAAGATTGTAAAACTAGCGATGCGCGGGCACCAGCGACAGACAGCCAGAACTAAACCCACTCCCCCCCCCCCCCCCAACCCCTTGGCCCATCCCCCCCGGACGAAATCAGCGCCAGCTGGAAGTCCTTGTCCCTTCAATAATAGCATAGCATCTTACGCTCGGTGGGGTTTTAACGGCTCGTTCGCTTCAGCGGTAAAGCGGACACAAAGAGATGTAATCACGCAGTTATGAACGAAACAACAACCGTGGCCACTCGTTAGGAGGCTTTATAACACATTCTATACATATCAGGTGTTGATGATCGTCAAATGTATGCAATGTTGAGAATGCACCGGGAGCGCTTAGGGCCAGTGAAACTATGTATCCCCTGTACGGTTTTGCCGGTTGTTGGTACAACCGCCAAACAAGTAAAAGGTTACAACGTTTACACGTTTTATTGTTTGGATTTCATTGTTTAGCGGTTTCGGTTCAAACGTTATCGCGTTTCGTGATACGTGATACGTAAATTATAAAATAAATAAATAAATATATATATAAATAAATAAATAAATAATAATAAATAAATAATAACTAAATAAATAATACAAAATAAATCATTAAATAATAAATACAAGAAATATAAGTTTATCGGACTTACTGCTTTGACGACCTGTTACGGCATGATGCTGCACTTCAATGAACTCAACTAACCTGACATTTAAAAAAAGGAGGGCAGGGCGGAGAAGGCAGAGTGTCGAGTGTGTTGCGCAGAGTTTGGATTTTGTCAGAAAAATTGGTGGAAAAGGCGGACGGGAGTTCTTGTTTGCTGTGTGTGTTGGGGAGGGGAGAGTCTTTAGAAGTGCCTAAGAGTGTGTTCATAGTAGCGTAGAGGGTTTTGGAAGAAGTGGATTCCAGGATTTTGTTTTGAAGGTGTTTGCGTTTGGCATCGGAGATCATTCTGCAGACTTTGGATTGGAAGATCTCTCTGTGCACGGTGAGATCGGATGAACGCCAGCGGCGTTCCGCTTGTCGGCGCTCACGCTTGGCCTTAGCTACCTCGTCGGTGAGCCAGGGGGAAGGGAGTCGGTCAGGCATGGAGCAGGTGGTGACAGTTGTGTCCCAGCCACGAAATACCCACATTTTGGAGCTGTCCTCTGAGGACTGCATTACAATTTAGGAGACGGATCGACCATGATAGTTCAAGGGTGGCGCCAGAATAGCTTGGCGCCTACAGGCGCCAAGCTATTCTGGCACCACCCTTGAACTACCATGATCGAGCCATATCTTGCTGTGGTATATCGGGACTGAATGAGTTAAAGAAGAGTGCAGAAACGCAGTTTACGTCGGCTGGCAGTCAAGGGGTTAAATTTAGTAAACGCAGTGAGAAATGAATCATCAAGCAATTCCAGCACTACCTTTAGTTTATCATGGTCGACGATGGACGTAAACGCGATCTGTTCCACGGCGGTTTTTGATTGCCAAACCTCTCCGACACAACGGGTCAGCAATGTTTACTGGACTCAACTATCCATGTAGGCACACGCACCAGAGGTTTCCCACTGCCCGGACCGGAAGTAACTCTCCTACGTACAACTTGAAAAGAAGAGCAGAAAAGCTTTCATTTTACGACACAAACTCCATAATTTAAGTTGGCCCTTTTGTCCGGCATTATTGTAAGACATGCTAAGAACTTTGTAAAGGAGACATGCCCTTTACTGCGGTCTATTATCTTTTTACTGCACGGAGTAGGTCGCTTTAACCCTTCGGCTGTCGATAGTGTTTTTTGTCGCGATGATTCCTGCCTAACGATAATGTACCAGTTGCAGGAGATGGATTGACCATGATAATTCAAGGGTAGTGCCAGATTAGCTTGGCGCCTGAAGGCGCCAAGTTAATCTGGCACTACCTTTGAATTATCACGGTCGATCCATCTCCTGTTGTATCGGGGCTAAATGGGTTAAGGAGTCAGTGACATGGATGCACGCAAAGTGGTGTCACCAAAAGGCACAGATCGCGATGAGGGTTGGCGGGTTGGTTAGTTCGGGTTTAACGTCCACGGCACCGAAGTGATAATTGACGGCCCTGACGGGCGGGTTTATGGGCGGGGGAACACGAAAATCTATTTTCTATGGAGTACGACCTGAACACTGATCAATTCAGGCGCACTGCAACTGTGGAACTTTGATTTACCGGGACCTTTCCTTGAGGGATTTCTTATATAATTCTGACAGGAGATGAATGAATTAATTTAGCGCTTGTCGAACAGGCACTCAGATTTCAGTCCACATGCCCACTTTCCCCACCCTCCCCGCATCTTCCCTCCCTTTGGAACACAGGGATAGGTGGCTGGCATCGAAGATTTTCTGCAAAGATTGTCGTGCCCCTGAGTGGGTGAAAGCGCCCCTGGTACACACATATGTAGCGGCGTATATTTATAAAGCCTGGGGCCCGTCAAAGGGGCATGAAAACTCTTGTCGAAAAATATTAACCCCCAACTAGGCAAAACGTCTTCAGGCCCGGTGCCGGTCGGGGTGAACCCGAGGAGCTTTGCTTACTGGGGAATTCTCTCCCCCTGTGCTGGAAAAACACCGTCCCCTTCAGTGAAAGCGACCACGTGCGATGCCGACTGAGAAACTCGGCCCACTGCGCAAGAGGCCATCGTATGTGCGCGGGTCAACGTCGGCCCGATGGCCTCGTGTGCATTGGCAAGCGTGATATGGCGAACATTCCACCCATAAGGGTACATCCAACAGTAGCTCCCGTGAAATGACTGGAACTATACTCTTGGCTCACGTGCGCAGAAAGTTTCCGCAGTTTGGGTTAAACCCTTTCATGCCGCTGTTGACAGATTTTGTTTCTTACATCTTTAATAATTGCACGCCAAAGAGGTCCGGTCAGCCAAAGATCGAGGCGTAGATCCTCATGAGCCCCTGCAATTGCGGGGGCTCATGAGGATCTATGCCTCTTGCAGTTGGATACTGGTCCCTTTTTTTTCTCGGCGGTGAAAGGTTGTGGATTAACTTCAGGTGAATAGTATACCCCTTGCAGACGTCAGTAAGTGTCTGGGGTGGGTTGCATATGCTTGCTTAGCGCGCAAATTTCTTGCTTAGCGCTAAGTTCACAAGCTTAGCTGAAAATGTGCGTTGCATGAGCGTGCTTATCTGCTGGAGCGAGCTTAGTGGCGTGCTTAATTCTAAGGACGGTCCCCCCCGTGCGTAGCGGCGTGCTTAGCTGAGGAAGAGTTCTTAGCTGCCGTGTTAACGCGAGAACGGAAATGTGAATTTACTCTCTTAAACCTTGTGGCAGAAACAGCCTTCCATCTAGGATAGAGAAGGAAGAACACGATAAGTACGTGGGAACGCACGGACCCCCACCCAGCCTCGTCTCACGGACATCTGGGAATTATCGGCGAGGAGTCTGCATAACTGATTTCAACTGACCCTGCACACCGATGGGTATAACCCAACACCAGCCGTTGTCAGAGAAACATAGATCCTCATACTATGGGAGCCTACTACACGGTACTCCTTAACTAATGCACATACATTAGACTTGAGACATAGATCCTCATACCATGGGAGCCTACACGGTACTCCTTAACTAATGTACGTCTACATTAGACTGACAAGCAGGGTTGCCTGCACGAAAAATTTGCTATTCTTTCTCTCTTGACTTCTTGTTTTCCATCGCCGCCATTTCACCGGCGTTTTGTCTACTTCGTTTCCGTTAGGTCAGAAGAAGCGAAAACCGTGCGTTTTTATTGGCCGATTTTTACAATCTATGATGACGTAGGGGAGAACCCCACCATAAGCTATAAATAACCTATCCCCGCTCGCTAAGAACTCGTTCGGAGCTACGCACATCGCTAAGTCGCTCCATGCAACAGAAAACACTCGCGCACTAAGCAAGAGCTTTACTAAGCAAGAAAGACCTTAAGTCAGCGAGCTTAACACACTATATTTAAGCACGCTACATGCAACCCACTCCTGGTCCGAGTGGGTTGCATGTAGCGTGCTTAAATATAGTGTGTTAAGCTCGCTGACTTAAGGTCTTTCTTGCTTAGTAAAGCTCTTGCTTAGTGCGCGAGTGTTTTCTGTTGCATGGAGCGACTTAGCGATGTGCGTAGCTCCGAACGAGTTCTTAGCGAGCGGGGATAGGTTATTTATAGCTTATGGTGGGGTTCTCCCCTACGTCATCATAGATTGTAGAAATCGGCCAATAAAAACGCACGGTTTTCGCTTCTTCTGACATAACGGAAACGAAGTAGACAAAACGCCGGTGAAATGGCGGCGATGGAAAACAAGAAGTCAAGAGAGAAAGAATGGCAAATTTTTCGTGCAGGCAACCCTGCTTGTCAGTCTAATGTAGACGTACATTAGTTAAGGAGTACCGTGTAGGCTCCCATAGTATGAGGATCTATGTCTCAAGTCTAATGTAGATGTACATTAGTTAAGGACTACCGTGTAGTAGGCTCCCATAGTATGAGGATCTATGTTTCTCTGACAACGGCTGGTGTTGGGTTATACCCATCGGTGTGCAGGGTCAGTTGAATCAGTTATGCAGACTCTTCACCGATGTCCGTGAGACGAGGCTGGGTGGGGGGTCCGTGCGTTCCCACGTACATTTCGTGTTCCTCCTTCTCTATCCTAGATGGAAGGATGTTTCTGCCACAAGGTTTAAGAGAGTGAATTCACATTTCCGTTCTCGCGTTAACACGGCAGCTAAGAACTCTTCCTCAGCTAAGCACGCCGCTACGGGGGGGGGGGACCGTCCTTAGAATTAAGCACGCCACTAAGCTCGCTCCAGCAGATAAGCACGCTCATGCAACGTACATTTTCAGGTAAGCTTGTGAACTTAGCGCTAAGCAAGAAATTTGCGCGCTAAGCAAGCATATGCAACCCACCCTATAGTACGATCATACACCAAAGATTATACAGTCGCTTTAACCCTTCCGGAATCATCGCGACAGAAACACTATCGACAGCCGAAGGGTTAAGGAGAAATTTTGCACTACATCTCGGTGCAGTGGCCTTGCAGGTTGGAATCCAAACAACAACAAACAAAACAAAAAAACGCCTATCGGCATAAAACAATGGCCAAAACATCATTTCCACATACACACGATGAAATCCCACTGAGGAATCCAAAACCAACATGAACGTAACAAGATTGACTCATTCCCCAAAATATGTGTCACTGGTTGAACTGTTTAATTTCTATATGTCTTTGGCGATTGTTTCAGAACGTATGATCTATCCCTCATGCTGGCCAAAGTTGCATCAGTGTTCCTCGTGCTAACATATTTTTGGGTGCTTGGTTCAAAATAGTGTATACGAGCCTGGGAACTTCTGAAATACGGTCGAAATGCGCAAACTACGAATGTTGACCCATGATTGAAACTGAATGACCGAGCAGTGTAACGCACGCATGATGTATTCTTCAATCGGAGACCGCTTAATCCATTTTGCCCCGAGTCCCTAAAAGGAGATGTATTGACCATGATAATTCAAGGGTAGTGCCAGATTAACTTGGCGCCTGAAGGCCCCCCAACCCCCGCATATTTCTGGAGGCTTGCTTTTGTTGTTATTGTTGTTTTGTTGTTTGTTTGTTTGTGTTTTTGTTTGTTTGTTTGCTTTATGTTATTGTTTTTAGTTTTGTTCGTTTATTTTATTCTTTTAAATGTATTTATTTATTTATTGGGGGGGGGGGGGGAAACCTTGAAGTAAAAACTACCACACCACAAGCACCACCTCTCTCTCTCTCTCTCTCTCTCTCTCTCTCTCTCTCTCTCTCTCTCTCTCTCTCTCTCTCTCTCTCTCTCTCTCTCTCTCTCTCTCTCTCTCTCTCTCACACTGAATTTAAGCGTGAGCGTAATCGCGTAAAATCATTTGTGCGACAGGCTAAAAAATCTTTCAATGATCTCTTGATTAAACAAGACAAAGACATGTCCACGCTCTGGCGCGCTATGGCCGTAGTGACTGGAGGCAAGTTGAACAAATCCCCTTTAATCCCTTCTGATCTGACTGCAGACATGTTTAACGATCATTTCCTCTCAGTTGCCGAGTCTCTTGTCCCTTCAGAGGCAAGTTCTCAGCCCTACTCTTGTTCAGATAGACTAGTCGACTTTTGTAGAACGCGAACTGCAGGATCTGATCCTTTCGTGATTTCACCACTGGCAGTGCACGAAGTCGGTAGGGCAATTAGTTCAATGAAGAATAAGAAATCGTCCGGGCCAGATGAAATCAGCCCCAAAATACATAAATTAGCCATTCCTTATGTTATTGAAACAATAACCTATATTTATAACTTGTGCATTCAAACGAATATTTTCCCAAAGGAACTTAAAAAAGCCAAGGTTATACCCCTCCCGAAAACAAGAGATATGACTGATGTTAATAACTATCGCCCCATCTCATTATTGTCCATCCTTAGTAAACCACTTGAACGGCATATCTATAAACATCTCTTGGAATATTTAGAAAATCATACATTAATCCATCCCCTTCAGTCGGGATTTAGACCAAAGCACAGCTGTCACACGGCCCTAGCACGTCTAACAGATGTGTGGCTACGCTCAATAAATCAGGGAGAATTTACTGGTGCTGTATTTATTGACTTACGAAAAGCCTTTGATCTTGTGGACCATAAACTTCTACTTTCCAAGCTATGTGTGTACTCGGTAGTTCGTTTGGCAATAAATTGTATTTCTTCTTCGAATAACTACAGCCAAAATCTCTTTACCACCATGGCACAACTCCACTTTTCGCCTCATATCTCAGCGACAGACAGCAGCGCGTCATGGTCAATGGATCATACTCCTCAAGCGCATTAGTAACACGGGGAGTTCCCCAGGGTTCAGTCCTAGGGCCTCTTCTGTTTTGCCTCTTTATAAATGACCTGCCGCTACATTTGACTAGCGACACAATTTCATGTGATTTATTCGCTGATGACGCCACAATTCACACCCCGGAGAAGAGTATTGATTCTTTAAATGGCCGTTTGCAGCAGGGTTTGAGCGAAATTTCCACTTGGTGCGCAAATAATGAAATGATTTTAAAATCCTTCCAAAACGGAATGCATGACGATAGCAACCCGTCAGAAGCACCAGCTCAAGTCACTTACACTCATCCTGACTATCCATAACGACATCGTTACTCAGGTCACGGAACACCGATTACTTGGTGCAATTGTTGATGACCAGATGAAGTGTCAATCGGACATAAATGCTGTATGTAAAACTGTTGCCAGAAATGTTTTTATGCTTTCAAAGTTGAAGTACTTTATCGATGTTGATGCCCGCAAGTTATTTTACAATGCACATGTCAAATCCCACATCGATTATGCGTCCACGATATGGGATGGCAGCGGTGACATACACTTGAAGAGGCTTAACTCCCTGCATCGGAGAGCAGTGAAACATATCCTGCCTGATTCAGCCCTGACAACTGACGAAAGACTTGAAAAACTGAAAATGCTACCTCTTAGCAAGCATCACCTTTTAAACAAGGGTGTGGCTATGTATAAAATCTGGAATGAGATTCACCCAGAATATCTTTGTAAGCTCTTTACCAAGGCAAGATCAGGTTATTCTACTTCAAGACGAAACTTTATTACACCTCGCCCCAGGATAGACATATTTAAAACCAGTGTATCTTTCTCAGGCGCATCTTTCTGGAACAAACTGCCTACATGTATAACACACGCTAGCTCCCTCTCCTCTTTCAAGGAATGCCTCCTCAAGTACTTGTCTGCTGATACATAATCTTCCACAAGTATCCGTATAAAACATGTGCTTATCGTATAATCAGTGCATGCTGCCGTATGGTTTGTCCATACTAATAATAATCGCCTAATTACATAATTCAAGTTTCTATTATAATCCAAAAAATTGTTGCTGTATAAAGTGAATTTTCACTATGATCCAAATGATTTGCTTCGTATATAGGTCAAGTTATCATTAGCGCGTGTCTGTGTGTGCGCGCGAGCGTGTATGTGTGTGCGTGCATTGCGTGTACTTTCTGTTTTTCGTTTGTATGACCGAATGAATGAATGAATTTTGTTTAATGTCTCTTTACGTTTAATGTCTCCTAATTTTTTTGTGTGTAATTAGGTACTATTAGTATTACAATTATTATCCTGTGTTTGTAGAGTAGCAACGGCAAGTATGAAAAATGGCACTCGTGCTAATTACTTCATCCGTTGAGAAATAAAGTTTCATTTCATTTTATTTCATTTCTCTCTCTCTCTCTCTCTCTCTCTCTCTCTCTCTCTCTCTCTCTCTCTCTCTCTCTCTCTCTCTCTCTCTCTCTCTCTCTCTCTCTCTCTCTCTCTCTCTCTCTCTCTTCTCTCTCTGAGAAGATGTTTGACACGAAATAAGGATTATGGAGGCGCATCACTCACGACTTAAGGATTCTGGAGGCGCGTCACTCACGACAAGAGGATTCTGGAGACGCGTCACTCACGAAATAAGGATTTTGGAGGCTCATCACTCACAACATAAGGATTCTGGAGGCGCGTCACTCACGACATAAGGATTCTGGAGACGAGTCACTCACGACATAATGATTCTGGAGGCGGGTCACTCATTCTGTCTCTCTGCTACAAATCCCTGAAGAACTGCGCTCCTGCCTATCTCTCCAACTTACTTCACCCCTACACTCCTTCCCGCTCCCTCCGCTCCGCCTCCGACCCTCTCCGCCTCCACATCCCCCGCACCAAACTCAGCACTTTCGGCCCCCCGCTCCTTCTCAGTATACGGTCCATCCACCTGGAACACTCTCCCACTCTCTCTCCGTCAGAAACCCTCTCTCTCCTCCTTCCAGTCCGCCCTCAAAACTCAACTCTTTCAACAGTTCTAGCACTATATCACCACACTCCACACACGAAGCTGACTGTCGTAATGTATTTCACTATTTGTGGTACGTGAGTCGTTGTCTAAAGCGTGCGCATGCGTGCGCGAGTTGTGAGTGCGCGCTTAGAGTTATAATTATTATATGATAAGCGCATAATAAATACCGTAATTATTATTATTATTATTATTATTATTATTATTATTATTATTATTATTATTATTATTATTATTATTATTATTATTATTATTATTCATAGGCCCCTAGCCCCTTCATGGCTCATGAGGTCCTTCGCCTCTTGCTGACCCTACTCATAATCATGTTCCTACGACTGATGCGATGTTTCGGTCTTGAATTTGCCCCGCGTTCAAAGTCAGATGTGTGTGTCCACTTTACAGTGCCAAGTTTAACTCATTCTGCACCGCGACACGCCACAGCAAGATATGGCTCGACCATGATAGTTCTGCTACCACCCTTGAACTATCATGGTCGATCTGTCTCCTGAATGTAACGCGGTCTTCAGAGGATAACTCCAAAATGTCGGTATTTCTTACCTCGGGCAGTAGTTAACAATATCAGGTCCATATTAGGAGGTTCAGCAACCGATGAAGCCTTCCTCCTGTCGCCCGGGAAATAGCATAAATCAAGCAAGAAAGAGGCAAAGTTTCATTGTATACCCCGCAAGTTGCGTCGTCTCACGACAATCTATGCCTCCCGCTGATAAGTGTAAAGTCAGGTCATGGGTCAAGGGTCAAGCCACGTCATATCTGAGCTATGGGAATCCTACAGTTGTTTCTAACAAATGACTTGGATTTCACCAGAGTGAACCATCCGCGGCGTAAATTACTTGTCAATGAACTCGGTGGGTTAGGGGGTTAAGGGGGACGGGGGGAGGGGGGGGGGGAGTCAAAACATTTTCTCTCTGTTCTCAGATTGCGGAAATGAATCGAATGAACACTGCAACCAAACAGATCGCACGCTTTGCCATTGCATTGGTCGCTCGATCGCTTAATCCCGGAACACTAGCAGTATCACGCCAACTGGTCCGTCCCTGTCTGGCCTATTTCTGATTTATGCAGGGTCTCTGTTGATCTCTGTTCTTTAGTTTTATAATCACTGTCCAAAATCTCTGTCTTCTTTGCATGTGCAGCATTTCAGACAGTGCTGTAGTGTTTACCCGTTCTTTGCCTGTGATGGCAGTCTGTGTTCGGAAATCTTTGTAAACTCAATGCAACTTAGGCAAAGAAAACCTCATCCGATCAAGA
This sequence comes from Semisulcospira habei, assembly GCA_036245525.1. Taxonomy (NCBI): domain Eukaryota; kingdom Metazoa; phylum Mollusca; class Gastropoda; family Semisulcospiridae; genus Semisulcospira; species Semisulcospira habei. The sequence continues at coordinate 145,861,597 of BTPG01000004.1, read as the reverse complement.
AACATGGACACAGATTTGTGTCAGCAAGAGGCATAGATCCTCTTAAGCCCCCGCTATTGCAGGGGCTCATGAGGATCTATGTCTCTTGCTGTTGGGATGTATTCAACATTTTTCGGCAGTAAAGCGTTCAAAATGCCTCGTAGAGTAGACGGCACAATTTTTTTGTACGGCTGTAGAAGCGTGGCTTATCTATGGAACCAAGCGCCCTGAGATTCAGGATCACAGACTGAACAAAACGCATATATTCAAACTAAAAAGTAAATCTCAGTACCTAATCTCTGATGTGTTGCGAAATATTAAGCCCATAGTAAGTTTTGTTATCTTCTGAGGATGCTGATCTGAGTAGCGTCGGGGGGGGGGGGAGGGGGGGGGGAGGACAAAGTCTATTTTAAAACTGAATCAATGTCACCAAAATATGGAAGTGCTCGGTGTCCCAACCCCTGTAGCAAAACGTCTACGGGCCTACGACTGCCGCAGTGGGCCCGCGCACAGCCGTGCGCGGGCCCACTGCGGCAGTCGTCGCCCGACGACCGTTACTTACGTATAGCCAAGTTTGTATGCTTATAGGGCTAGGGATAACCAAACCAAACTTAGATGAGTCCCAAATAGCTCAGGCGGTTAAACGTCGGAGCAGGAGAGCGAATGGTATCGCCGGGTCGTGGGTTTGAATCCCGTCCCGGCCCCGGTAGCTGGACTCACAATCCAGGGGGGAAAAACGGATTTGTTCAATAGCATGTCCGTTGAAAGGTCCTGGTAAATCAAAGTGGCACAGTTGGAGTGCGCCTGAGTTGATCAGTGTTCAGGTCGTACTCCATAGGCAATAGATTTCCCTGTCCCCCATAACCCGCCCGTCAGGGCCGTCCATGATCACCTCGGTGCTGTGGACGTTAAACCCGAACTAACCAACCAACCAAACAAACTTAGCACACAGCACTGGCCTCACCTATTTAGTTTGTGAGTAAACCAAACTTAGGCCTACAACCAGTAAAAAGACTCATCCGTCTATAATTATAACTAATGAAATTACAGTGAATTGGTCTTTTCAAACTAAAGAAGAAACGAAGAAAGAAACACGCTTAGAAAAAACAAGTACAACATCGATTGTGTTGTAAGCGTCTTTTTCTAAGCGTGTTTTTTGTTTTTCGTTGGATTGTTCTCTGAACTGTGCACACTTTTTTTTTTTTGTTGGGAGGGGTCTGTTTTTCGTTTTCAAAAACATATGCGTCAGCGTTTTGTTGCAAATATTTATTTTATTTTTATTTTCTTATCTAACATTTTACACTATTCAATGAACCCTTTTAGCCCCAAGGTCCTATTTCTCAAATTTTGGAGGTGTTGCCTAACGACTATGTACCAGTTGCAGGAGATGGCTTGACCATGATAATTCAAGGGTAGTGCCAGATTAGCTTGGCGCAAGCTAATCTGGCACTACCCTTGAATTATCACGATCAAGCCATCTCCTTCTGTAGGGATCCGGGGCTAAAAGGGTGCAATGTCCTTGCCTAAAAACAACGAGTATTTGACATCTTAAAACCCAACAACAGAGTGTCAGGAGCAAAACGCGACTGCCCAAAAAGTGTGTCACGTGTACAGAAATTCCCAAGAAAGAAAGAAACGCGCTTATAATAATACATAATAATACCGTGCGCTGAGCGCACTGTTCAAGAAACAGTCATCCTCCAAATCCCACACCTTCCACTAAAGGTTGAATTGGACGAACCGCCCACCGCCGAAGAGACCCTCACAGCCATCCACCAGCTCAAGAGTGGCAAAGCAGCAGGCATTGACGGAATCCCGCCAGAGATCTGGAAACATGGAAGCCCAGCACTGCACAACAAGCTCCACGACCTCTTTCTCTGCTGCTGGGGAAAAGGAACACTACCAAAGGATCTCCGTGATGCAGTCATCATCACCCTGTACAAAAACAAAGGAGAGAAGTCTGCCTGCTCTAATTATCGTGGAATTACCCTGCTGTCCATTGCCGGGAAAATTCTCGCAAGGTTGCTCCTGAATCGGCTGGTACCTGCCATCGCTGAAGACCACCTCCCAGAGGGCCAGTGTGGCTTCAGAGCCAACAGGAGTACCACCGACATGGTCTTTGTGCTGAGACAGCTTCAGAAGAAGTGCCGCGAGCAGAACAAAGGGCTGTACGTAACGTTTGTCGACCTAACAAAAGCGTTTGACACTGTGAGCAGGCAAGGTATGTGGCAGATCCTGGAGCGACTAGGTTGTCCCCCACAGTTCCTCAACATGATCGTCCAGCTCCACGAGGACCAGCAAGGCCAGGTAGACTAAACAGTGACCTCTCAGAACCATTCCCCATTCGCAACGGCGTGAAGCAAGGCTGCGTGCTGGCACCGACTCTCTTCACCATCTTCTTCAGCATGATGTTGAAGCAGGCCACAGTGGACCTCGACGATGACGACGCAGTGTACATCAGGTATCGTCTCGATGGCAGCCTGTTCAACCTCAGACGACTGCAGGCCCACACGAAAACCCTAGACCAAATGATTCGTGAGCTGCTCTTTGCTGATGACGCTGCCCTCGTTGCACACAGAGAGAGCCTTGCAGCGCATTACGTCCTGCTTCGCAGATGCCGCCCAGCTCTTTGGACTTGAGGTCAGTCTGAAAAAGACAGAGGTCCTTCATCAGCCGGCACCCAAGGAAGAGCATCGCCCTCCCCACATCACCATCGGCGAGTCCGAACTGAAGTCTGTACACCAGTTTACCTACCTTGGTTGCATCATCACGTCAGACGCCAAGCTGGACAAGGAGCTGGACAACAGGCTGGCAAAAGCGAACAGTGCTTTCGGGCGACTATTCAAGCGGGTGTGGCACAATCAACAGCTGAAAAAAGGCACCAAGATCATAGTGTACAGAGCTGTCGTCCTCACCACCCTGCTGTACGGTTCCGAGTCCTGGGCCCTCTACCGCAGCCAACTACGACTCCTCGAACGCTTTCACCAGCGCTGCCTGCGTACCATCCTCAGCATTCACTGGAGTGACTATGTCACCAACGTCGAGGTCCTTGCACAGGCGGAAACTGTGAGCATCGAGGCTTTGCTGCTGCGGACACAGCTTCGCTGGGCGGGGCACGTCTCCAGGATGGAGGATCATCGCCTACCCAAGATCACTCTGTTCGGCGAGCTCGCCACTGGACACCGAGACAGAGGGGCACCAAAGAAGAGATACAAAGACGGTCTCAAGAAGTCACTTCATCATCATCATCATCAGTCCCTTGCCCGAACTGGGCGTTGGGGGGACTGAAAGGCAGCAGCAACAGACAGTGCTCTCCACTGAGTAGGACTGATGGACAAGAAGTCACTTAGTGCCTGCCAAATCGACCACCGCCAGTGATCTTCGCTTGCTGCGGACCGTGACACCTGGCGCTCCACCATTCACAAGGCAGCCGTCTCCTTTGAGGACTCTCGCAGAGCTAACCTTAAGGACAAGCGGCTCAGAAGAAAAAACAGAGTTGTCGTAACTCAGAACCCTGACCAGACCTTCCCCTGCAGCCACTGCGGTCGAACCTGCCTGTCCCGGATTGGCCTCCGCAGCCACGAAAATGCCTGCAGACGACGTGGGCAAGCCCTATAGAATCTTCGTTCGCGAAGTCAAGCCAAGAATAATACCGTTATTATATAGGCGCGTTTCTTTCTTCCTTGGAAAGTGCACGCGCAATACAAATTTGTTTTCAAATAAACGTACAGACGAAAATGGACTACGTGCACTTCTGTTAGCCTGTTTGGCATTAACCCCTTCCCCGCCACTGTACGCGCATTTAGTTTCGTAAATCTGTGTACACTGAACGACTAAAAGCCACAACTGTCCTTAAAGCATGAACCGAACCCAAAGTGGTCTCAGCAAGGCATAGATCGTCATGAGCCCCCGCAGTTGCGGGGGCTCATGAGGATCTATGTCTCTTGCAGTTGGATCGTGTTCCCTTTATCTCGGAACTGATGGGGTTAAACCCCAATAACTAACTAACCAACAAGTACTTATCTTTTTTTTTTTACAGTGAAGCAAGCAGTTACTTGTTCCCTGCCTAAAAACGACAAGTACGTGTCAAACACTAGAGTGTCCAGCTTGTATGAGTATGGTTATTTTTTGGGGCTGAGTGTCGTGCCAGCCCACTTTTTTTGGACTTTGCAACGTAGAACAGATACCAATCAAGCCGCAGATATAAAAACCCGGATCAGAAACTGTTTGTTTTATTGAGACTCTAGTTTCTGACTTACAGCTGACGTTTGTGAAGACCCTCTTCCTCCACAGAAACATGAAACTGCTGCTGGTATTCGCTGCCCTCGTCTTCGTGGCATGTAAGTCAGTTGCCTGTATGTGCTATATTGAATGATTCTTTTTACAACAACGATGTCAACGGTGATGACAACGATGCTGAATGATGATTGATGATGATTGTGGCGGTGGCTTTTAACTGAGATGGACAATAATTAACTCATTGAAGACTTGCAGCATCCGGATACACGGCATAAAGCTACGTATCTGAATGCAGCACGTCTCGAATGTGTTAAAGCGAAAGTCAGGCGTACTTAACCCTTTCACCCCCAGGCCGCATTACCTAAATCTTGGAGGTGTCACCTAACGACGGTGTACCAGTTGCAGGAGATGGATCGACTGTGATAATTTGAGAATAGTGCCCGATTAGCTTGGCCCATGATGGCGCCAAGCTAATCTGGCACTACACCTGAATTATCGTGGTCAATGCGTCTCTTGCTGTACTGCGTTTGGGCTAAATGGGTTAATCCAACATTTTGTAAAGAATCACCTTGTTTGAAACAAGAAAGTGTTGAAACCCGTACCTACCTCCTCCCCACTCTCCACCCCCCCCCCCCTCTCTCTCCCCTCCCCCTCCCCCCAGTTTCATTCCTTGTGATCAGAAAGAAATTCACTTTTATTCTCAGTATCATTTCTGTGATTTCTACCTACTCCAGTTTCCAATGTCTCCGTCACACAGTGTTCTTAAAGTCATGCTGGACAAAAAGGGCTCACTTGAATTGTGAAGTTTGAATTTCGTAAAATGAAAGACATTCCTGCCCTTCTTCTTTGCGCCCAGAAGAGTTCCTCACGTTACGCTCAAAACGCAGTGGCAATTCTCTGGTACTTGTGCCTTCTGACATGGATTGTGAAGAGAAGGGTAGAAAGTGTTGGTTGAGGCCCAGACAACGTTGATAACCGTGGTATCGGCGAATTTTTTTTTTATTTTTTTTTTTTAAGGCCTGTCGTTGAGCAGATCGCTTTAAATTTGTTATTGTTGTATTGTCACAAGATTCACTTACACCCGAAGGGGTTTTGAATAAAGGTTAACTCATTCGAGATGTGCCGCCTACAGATACGCGGCGGTTCGCCGCGTATCCGTAGGCAGCAGGTCTCGAATGAGTGAACTTGAAACTTGGAAAATGTTTAGGGTAGGGTTCATTGACAGTTCATTGACAGTTGACGTTTTTCCATGATAAGATGCACATACTTTAGTGTGTTTGGCGCGCTTCACCTTCTCAGACGCTGCTCACTGTCCTGTCGGCTCTGAGACGCGCCCCGACTCGTGCATGGTGGTGGACGAGAGGTGCGTGGCCGATAACGACTGTAACGGAGGACCCAAGTGCTGTTACGAGACGACCACCCCCGCAGACCACTGCATCAGGCACTGCGTCGACCACACCAATGGACGCAAATAACATGCTTGCATGAACATTCGTTTAACTCATTCCAGGCGCGCAGCATACGAATACGCGGCATGGCTGCCGCGTATTCGTATGCTGTGCGTCTGGAATTTGTTAAGTTTATCACAGATTCTTTGGAGATCTGAGACAATCCCGTCAACTTTTAAAATGTGCAAGAAAGACATTTCGCCCTTGTATCTGTCACTATGTGGGGTTTATTCACACACTGAACACCCCTGTACAAACTGTTCCTGACGAAATGCTGAACTGACGGGCACATCATCAAATACCGATTTCTCTAAACAAATCTGTCACACGTACAAGTCATTCAAGCATTTTCTTGTTGAATTACAAAAATCTGTACTGTTGTTTCCTTTTCTTTTGATGGTTTTGTTTATTTGTTTTTTGAATGTTTGTCAGCTCGTTTTTGTTTTGTTGCTTAATTAGTCAGTGAGTTAGTCAGTGAGTTAGTCAGTGAGTTAGTCAGTGAGTTAGTCAGTGAGTTAGTCAGTGAGTTTGTCAGTGAGTTAGCTTTTTGGCTAGATAGATGTACACATTTGCTAGGAACAATTTTATAAAATCTCAGCGGCTTCTTTTGTAGCCTAGTGTTGCAAATAAATAAATAAATAAATAAACAAATAATTAATAAATACACGCAAGCAAATATAAATAAATAAATAAATAAATATATAATTAATAAATACACGCAAGCAAATATAAATAAATAAATAAAAGGACCGCAGGGACAAAACGAACCAAAATATTTAACCCTTTGGCTGTCGGTAGCGCTTTTTGTCGCGATGATTCCTGCAGAACCCTAACCCTAACCCTTCCTGCAAGAATCATCGCGACAAAATGTACTAACGACAGCCAAAGGGTTAAAGGAGGTTACAGCGTTAACGACGAATAATTTATTCATATTTGTCTCCTCAGAACCGCAGAGCTCCACACAAGGAGGGGCTGAATCCAGGGGATTTTACCGACTTTACCTTTGAGCTAGCTCGGCCTATTTTTACAAATATTACTTTTATATTTATCTTGTAACAACACGTCGATGGGCCCAAGTTGGTTTGTTTGTTATATAATAACGGTATTATTATTATTATTATTATTATTATTATTATTATTATTATTATTATTATTATTATTATTATTATATCCGTAGTTTGTTATAAGCGCAGTAAATTACATATAAAACGTAGTCGGGACCTCCCAACAAGTGATTTGTATGCGTATTGTGCTAAATCCGACCGTCTTATCAGCCAAGTTCACTGTATTTTTTTTTTCTGGAGGCAAAAACCTTCGCAGACGGCTGCTGTTAGACTTGCAAGTCAATGGGTAAAATAGGCTTAGTGTGTGGGAAAGTGCACACATGTTCCAACTCCTGGTTATAGGGGCCAAGAGGGGCCAAGTGATTGCACAGTGTGCTTCTAGAATCTTTGTTAACCCTTTTATTGCCGATAAAAGGTGAACACGATCCAGATGCAACAGACATTTAGATCCGATTGAAAACGTGAGCACGATTGAAATGCAACAGACATTTAGATCCGATTGAAAACGTGAACACGATTGAAATGCAACAGACATTTAGATCCGATTGAAAACGTGAACACGATTGAAATGCAACAGACATTTAGATCCGATTGAAAACGTGAACACGATTGAAATGCAACAGACATTTAGATCCGATTGAAAACGTGAACACGATTGAAATGCAACAGACATTTAGATCCGATTGAAAACGAACACGATTGAAATGCAACAGACATTTAGATCCGATTGAAAACGTGAACACGATTGAAATGCAACAGACATTTAGATCCGATTGAAAACGTGAACACGATTGAAATGCAACAGACATTTAGATCCGATTGAAAACGTAAGCACGATCCAGATGCAACAGACATTTAGATCCTATTGAAAACGAACACGATTGAAATGCAACAGACATTTAGATCCGATTGAAAACGTGAACACGATCCAGATGCAACAGACATTTAGATCCTATTGAAAACGAACACGATTGAAATGCAACAGACATTTAGATCCGATTGAAAACGTAAGCACGATCCAGATGCAACAGACATTTAGATCCGATTGAAAACGTAAGCACGATCCAGATTCAACAGACATTTAGATCCGATTGAAAACGTGAGCACGATTGAAATGCAACATACATTTAGATCCGATTGAAAACGTGAGCACGATTGAAATGCAACATACATTTAGATCCGATTGAAAACGTGAACACGACTGAAATGCAACAGACATTTAGATCCGATTGAAAACGGGAGCACGATTGAAATACAACAGACATTTAGATCCGATTGAAAACGGGAGCACGATTGAAATGCAACAGACATTTAGATCCGATTGAAAACGGGAGCACGATTGAAATGCAACAGACATTTAGATCCGATTGAAAACGTGAACACGATTGAAATGCAACATACATTTAGATCCGATTGAAAACGTGAACACGATTGAAATGCAACAGACATTTAGATCCGATTGAAAACGTAAGCACGATCCAGATGCAACAGACATTTAGATCCGATTGAAAACGAACACGATTGAAATGCAACAGACATTTAGATCCTATTGAAAACGAACACGATTGAAATGCAACATACATTTAGATCCGATTGAAAACGAACACGATTGAAATGCAACAGACATTTAGATCCGATTGAAAACGTGAACACGATTGAAATGCAACAGACATTTAGATCCGATTGAAAACGTGAACACGACTGAAATGCAACAGACATTTAGATCCGATTGAAAACGGGAGCACGATTGAAATACAACAGACATTTAGATCCGATTGAAAACGGGAGCACGATTGAAATGCAACAGACATTTAGATCCGATTGAAAACGGGAGCACGATTGAAATGCAACAGACATTTAGATCCGATTGAAAACGTGAACACGATTGAAATGCAACATACATTTAGATCCGATTGAAAACGTGAACACGATTGAAATGCAACAGACATTTAGATCCGATTGAAAACGTAAGCACGATCCAGATGCAACAGACATTTAGATCCGATTGAAAACGAACACGATTGAAATGCAACAGACATTTAGATCCTATTGAAAACGAACACGATTGAAATGCAACAGACATTTAGATCCGATTGAAAAAGTGAACACGATCCAACTGCAAAAGACATAGATCATCGTGAGCCCCTCGCTGTTGCGGGGGGCTCATGAGGATCTATGTCTCTTGCCGACGCTACTTCGTGCCCACGTTTCCGTGGACTACAAAGGTTCTTGGACGCTGCGTACACAAAGATGGCAACTGAAAACACAATTTGTGACCAATGGCAACAAGCGGTTGATTCAAAACCAAAAACTTCCATTCGTCCAAAGAACAGGGGAACACAATAATCAGTGTCTCCAATGATTCCGAAATTGTTGCATTTCTTTTGCTCGGCAGCATGAATGTCACGAAAATGTACAAGTGCTCAGTGTCCCGAAGTAGTGTCAACTATGTATGCTCATTGGGCTCGCTAAAGCAACCCAAACTTACAACCAATAAAACTCATATCGGTCTACAGCAAGCGAAAGAATAACACGTGGTCTGATCAAGCATAATTCACGCCAACGTTTTGCTACGAATATTTATTTTTCGTACTTTTGTGCACTGACGCGTCTGGTGTTTTACGTCAATTCAGGAACACTGTATACCACTGACGTGTCTGGTGTCTTTACGTCTGATTCCTCTCCACAAAACGAGGATTCTTACTTTTGATTTTTTTTTTCTGCATTGAATTATTTTTTATACGAGGTATAAATCTGGCATACGAACTCATACAATTTCTAACATTGTATACTGTTTAACCCTGTGCGTGTCGGTAGCGGGTTTAGTCGCGATGATTCCTACAGGAATCATCGCGACTAAAACCGCCACCGATACGTAAAGGGTTAAGGAAATGTCCTTGAACAACAATCTATAAACAACGAATATTTAAAAAATAAAAACCTAACAACTGAGTATCTTAAGCAAAAAGGTGACCGCTAGGTGCGCCACATGCATTGGACATATAAAAGTCGGGGCCAATGGCTGTGCGTTGCATCGAGACTCTAGTTTCTGACTTACAGCTGACGTTTGTGAAGACCCTCTTCCTCCACAGAAACATGAAGCTGCTGCTTGTATTCGCTGCCCTCGTCTTCGTGGCGTGTAAGTCTGTGGCCTGTATGTTTGAAATATAATGACCATGCTTTTTACATCAACGAATTCGACGGTGGTGACGACGATGCTGTCAATGTTGATGATAATATTGATGAAGGACAACAGATAAATTAACGCATTGGAGACAGTCCGACTTTGTATACGCGGCGTAAAGCCTCATATCCGATAGCGGCACGTCTCGAATGTGTTAACTCATTCAGCCCTGACACACCACAGCAAGACATGAATCGAGCATGATAGTTCAAGGGTGGTGCCCAAATAGCTTGGTGCCCATAGGCGTCAAGCTATACCGGCATCACCCTTGAACTATCATGCTCAATCTGTCTCTAGAATCGTAATACAGTCCTTCAAAGGGCAACTTCACAATTTGGGAATTTTTGGTCCTGGAACAGAATGTGTTAAAGGGAAAGTCAGACGTTCTTTAACCATTTAACTAGAAGGCCACGTTTCCTAAATGTTGGAGGCGTCACTTAACGACTGTGTACCAGTTGCAGGAGATGGATTGACCATGATAATTCAAGGGTAGTGCCAGATTAGCTTGGCGCCTAATGGCGCCAAGCTAATCTGGCACTACACTTGAATTAGCATGGCCAATGCGTCTCCTGATGAGGTGCTTTGGGGCTAAATGGGTTAATCGAAAAACGTGTAAAGAATGTATCTTTGAAGGAAAAAAAAATTGAAAACCCGTACTTTTCGCCCTTTCCCCCCTACCCCTGGCAGATTTTGTGACCAGCAAACAACTTTCACCTCTCGTTATCAAAACAAAAAGCCATGTTCGCTTTCATTTGCACTATCATTCTGTGTGCACAAATAACGTTCCGTTTATGCCTTTGAAGCAAAGCAAAAGGTGGGTTTTTTTTTTGTTTGTTTGTTTTTTTCACGATAACTGCATTTTTTATTTTTTTGTTTTTGACTGTGAGGCCATAGCCGCCACAACAAAATGCTGGCACCCAATGTGACCTGTGGCAGTAAAGCAAACCATCTTAAAACGAGTCGAACATGCTCCGAAATGAAAACTCAACTCTAGATGAGTTCAACCCTGAGGGGAAGAAACTCCCCAATGCGCCAAACTCCATCGATACGACGTAGGCCGTCGTTGGCTCGCGCATGGCCGTGCGCGGGCTAACGTCGTGCCGAAGTCGGCCCGATGGCTTTTTGCGCATTGGGTCATCATCACGAACCCTGAGGGAAAGTAGCCCATCATTACGATGTGTTAAAATTAATACTGACTTACTGCGGCATATCTTGATGTCCGGCGGACTGGTACCTAAGTCAATATTGATAATCAAACGATCACCATCTTTATCAAATTTTGGTGTGAACAATTTTTCTCTCTCTTTTTATCGCGCATTTTTTATTCTCTCTTGTTCTCTTGTAGTCATCTATTTTGTCTTGATTTGACTTTGTTGATTGTCATTTTTTGTGAGTGTGCAACAATTTATTAAAGTTTCGGTATCACCTTTGTATAGACGTTAACCCACTACGTCCTGAGGCTGATTTTGTAAAGTTTACCTATGGTCCTTTGAAGGCTACATTACAGATTATGAGATAGTTCAACCATTTTAGTTCAAGGGTGGTGCCAGAATAGCTTGGCGCCTCAGGCGCCAAGCTATTCTGGCACCACCCTTGAACTATCAGTCAAATTAATTTCAAGCATTGGATGTATCAGGATGAAAAGGGTTAAAGCGACCTACTCCAGACAGTAAAAGGTTAAGAGTTCACACTGTCTCCATTACACGATGTTCTTAATAATGTCTTACAATAATGGACAAAACGCATAACTTAAACGATGTAGTCTGCTTGCCGCGAGATGAAAGACTTTTCTGCTCTTCTTCTCCTTCGCACGCACGAGAGTTCCTTCCGTTATGCTCAAACGGCAATAGAAATCATCTTGTACGTGTGCCTACTGACATGGCTGTGAAAAGAAGAGTAGGAAAGTCTTAGGTGAGGCAAGACAACATTGATGGGCGAATTGTAGCATTGAAAAAAGCCTGTCACGGAGCAGATCGCTATTACCATTGTTGTTGTCAACTGTTGTCACGAGATGCGTGTACGCAGGGAGGGAGTTTTCAATAAACTTAACCCTTTTATCCCCACGGTCCCATTTTTCAAATTTTGGAGGTGTTACCTAACGACTACGTACCAGTTGTAATATATGCATTGACCATGATAATTCAAGGGTAGTGCCAGATTGGCTTGGCGCCTGAAGGCGCCAAGCCAATCTGGCACTACCCTTGAATTATCATGGTCAATCCATTTCTGCTGTAGGACGTCGGGGTTAAATGGGTTAAACTTGAAACGACAAGGGAGTGGGGGGGGGGAGGGGGGGGGGGGGTAATTGACAGTTCAGTTTTCCCAGACGAAATGCTTGCTGTATTTGGCGCGCTTCCTTCCTCAGACGCGGACCACTGTCCTGTCGGCTCTGAGACCCGCCCCCCCGCGTGCGTGACGGTGAATGCGTCGTGCGCGGCCGATAACGACTGTACTGGCGGAACCAAGTGCTGTTATGAGACGACCACCCCCGCAGACCACTGCGTCCAGCATTGCGTCGACCATGTCAATTAAGGGAAATAACGTGCTTGAACATTAGTGTAGTTTTTAACTCATTCCAGGAATGTTTGCCGCGTATGTGTACGAGGCACTCGTTGAATGTCTTCCGTTTACTCTTACTTTCCATGAGCACCAATCCGATACGAATACAATCCCAACCCGATGCGGTGACGCAATTTTCAGTAAAAAAATTGCGTCATTTTCTTTCGCAGCTAGATGCGAATTCGTGTACCGCATCGGGCATACGGAAACACACAAACATGAATAGGACTTGCTCGAACCCTCCAGTTTCGGACCAGCTTCGGATTCGGCCCGGGTTCGTATCGGATTTGTGTTTATGGGTAGGAGCCTGTTGGTAGCAGTATTTGTTCTAAAGGAATCATCGCGACAGAAAGCGCTAACGACACCCAAACAATGAACTGCAGTTGCCTTGGAGATTCTTATTAACTTTTAAAACATACAAAGGAAAGACAAGTCTCTCTTTAATTTGTAAGTTCTCTTTCCTCTTACTGGAAAGATCTGTCACTAAGTGGAGTTTATTCACATCCTGCACACCCTGTACAAACTGCTGAACTGACGGACACCGATTTCTCAAAATAAAGCTGACCTACGTCAAAGTCTTTCAAGTCTTTTTTTATTAGACTTAACAAAATATTCTTTACGGGTTTTCACTTTTGTTTTATTGTTTGGTGTTTGTTTCTTACTGCTTGAAAGTATTGTCGGATCGTTCCTGTTTTCGTTGTGTTAATTAGTCAATAAGGTAGCTGTTAGTGCTAGATAGGTGTGCACATGCGAGCAACAATTTAACAAAATCTCTGAAAGCTTCTTTTCCTGTCTAGTGTAGCAGATAAATAAATAGATACATAAATAATAGGCTTAGTTTGTGGGAACGTGCACACTTGTTCTAACCCCTGGCAGCTGGGGGCTAGGTGATCGCTCAGTCTGCTTCTGATATCTTCGTTAAAGCATGTTCTTAATTAGACGAACTTTAGTTCGCCAACCCTGACGATCTAGAGTTCACGATCTCGGGCGAACCAGGTTGGTTCTTAATTGGACAATCTAAAGATACGGCGAACCTAGTTCGAAGTAGTTAACGAACCTGGGCAAACCATAGTTTGCTGTCGGAAAACGTTCGCTCAACGTGTTGAGCAATCCAAGGCGAACCTTTTCTCTGATTGGTCAAAGCTTTTACCCTCTTCTGCGTTGGAGATAAGAAGATAGTCACCGAAACAAACAAATATGAAGGACGGCGATATTTCACTCGTGCAAAGAACAAGACCTATTTTTATTGATTTGTGGGAGGCGCAACGCTGTAGTGTGGGGTCGCTACTGCAAGGAATACAAAAACAAACATCGTTCAAATGGCGAAGCGGCATAGCGGCAGCCATTTTGAACACCTTCGCAGACAGTAAGTATGCCGAATCAAGCACTTCAGTTAAGAAAGAGAACCATGGCAAACCTGGTTTGCTAAAGTTCGCCTAGGTTCGTTCAGGTTCGTTAAACCTCAATTAAGAAACAAACGAAAAGATCGCCGATCTTCTCCGATCTAGGTTTGCCGATCAAAAGTTCGTCCAATTAAGAAAAGCTCTTACCCTTTCAATGCCGAGAAAAAGTGAACACGATCCAACTTCAAGAGACATAGGTTCTCACGAGGCCCTCGCAGTTTCTGGGGGCTCATGAGGATCTATGTCTCTTGCCGACGTCGTGGCAAGGTTTTTTTTTCACGCTGAATACACAAAGATGTCGACTGAAAACTCAGTTTGAGATCAATGGCAGCAAGCGGTGGATTCAAAGCCAAAGAATTCCATTCGTCCAAGGAACAGTTGAACACAATAAGGCAAGCAAGAGACATACATCTTCGTGAGCCCCCGCATTCGCGGGGGCTCATGAAGATATATGTCTCTTGAAGACTTATGTCTCTTGCAGCTGAGAGTGTAATTTTTTTCTCGGCATTGCAGCGGCTAACTGAATGTGACTAGAACCAGGACACCTTGTGGGGACGGGGGGGGGGGGGGGGGGGGGGGGGGGGAGGGGGGGGGGGGGTAGTGTTTAAGTTTGCCAAGTGATCCGTGTCGGGACACATCAATACGGTCTACTTCGCTTATAACAAGGCCGGACAGAACAAACGTCGGATAAAACAACACGTTTTCAGAGGTCCCGACGATCTACAGTAAAATTCGGTTGTTCTATGCGAATTTTGTTACACGAGAAGTAATTTACATACACAGAGTGCTCTTTCTATATCAGTTACTGTTTCGGTTATAACAAACCCCGACGCCGTTGACTGTAAATCGTGACGTCTGCTTTCAACTTTCGGACAGTACCGAGTCAGTTCCCAATACGCAAAAGGCCATCGGGCAGACGTCGGCCGCTGTTGGCCCGCGCACGGTCGTGCGCGGGCCGACAGCTGCCGCCGTCGGCCCGACGGCCTTTTGCACATTGGGTTGGTATTACGGGGACGCTACAAAGACCTGCGACAGTGAAGATACCAAAGTCTAATGCACGCGTAAGTCTTTGTGTCGCCGACTATATACCAGTATTGCTGAACTAAAACAACCACAATAACAAGAACAACAAGCAAACAAACAACATACGCCACCACCACAACAACAAAACAATACTAACTACAATAACAACAGCAACAAACACCACCACCACAACAAAGCAACAAACAACAACATACATCTACATCAGCGACAGCAATAGCAACAACAACAATAATCAACGCAACAAAATAGCAGCAACCCAATTTTTTTTCTGCATTTAGAATAATAAACAAAATATATCACGTTTTATTTTGAAAGTAAAGAATAATTAATCATTTGCCTGTCGGTATGAGGTGGTTTTGTCGCGATGATTCCTGTAGGATGGCAGGGTGTTGTTATTCCTGTAGGAATCATCCGGACAACCAAAGCGTTAATAAATTGTAATGTAGGCCTACTTCTCCTTTTTCAGCGTGTTTCTTTTTTATTTTAGTTTTGAGGATTTGTTGTTGTTGCTGTTTTGTGTCGTCTTTTCAACACGTAATTTGTGTGTGCGTGTGTGTGTGTGTGTGTGTGTGTGTGCGTGCGTGCGTGCGTGCGTGTTTGGTTTTTTTTTTTCATATGTTTCACCTTTTTGATCCGGATTTTTAAACAGGAACCACTGGGTCTCGAAGCAAAGCCTGTTTGACATTCAGTGTCATAACAGGTAGATGATTTCAATTATTGTTGACACTAAAAGCGAAAAAGATTTCCTGAAAGGAAGATGGAACAGGTTCAGATACAGACTAAAGGTATATAGCACAGCGATTGAACGTTTGTTTTATCAGAGCTTGGGGCGTCCTGACTGAAGTGTCAAGGTTGTCACTACATTACCTGCACCATGAAGCTGGTTCTGTTGTTAGCTGCACTTGTCCTCGTCGCGTGTAAGTTTTGTTTTCTCTATTTTGTTCGGTGGTGGGGGGGGGGGGGGGCATGGAGAGGAATAACAATACATTTAAAAGCCAAAGAAACGCAACCGTCTGTTTTTTAAAAAAAAAAATGTCCGGCGCTCACAGAGTATAATAAGGTAAATCGTTGATAGTTTAACCTATGCCTTTTCGATCGCGTGTTTTACATGAACTGTACGTCTGTCAGAAGAAGAACGGAGGGTGAGAGGTGGAGTATACAGATGGAGTAAGTCAGAGGTATAGGCAGGAGAAGTCGGGTTGATAGAGTTAAAGCACATGCAGGACAGTTTATACAGAATGTGTTCCGGTACGGTCAGCCAGTGGAGTTTCTCTCAGGGCGGGGCGGATATGGTCACGTCTAGTAGATACTGCGGCACGCGCAGAACTTTGAACGGGCAGCATTGTTTTCCACTCTCTTCAAAAAGAGCAGAAAAGTCTTCCATGTCAAGACATTTAAAGTATATCATTTATATTTATCGTGATCAACAGAAGAAACTTTCACTTTGTTTCAAAGGTAGAAAACGGAACGTGATTTGTCGATACAGAGCGATAGTAAAAATAAAAGCGAAGATTGCTGAAGGCGCCAAACCAATCTGACCGGCACTACCCTTGAATTGTCATGGTCAATCCATTCCTGCTGTAGGACGTCGGAGCTAAATGGGTTAAACTTAAAATGACAAGAGAGGGAGGGGGTTAATTGACCGTTAAGTTTTCCCAGACGAAATGCTCGCTGTATTTGGTGCGCTTACTTCCTCAGACGCAGAGCACTGTCCTGTCGGCTCCGAGACGCGCCCCGCCGCATGCGTGACGGTAGATGCGTCGTGCGTGGCCGATAACGACTGTGTTGGAGGAGCCAAGTGCTGTTATGAGACGACCAACGGCGACCAGTGCCTCAGACATTGCGTCGACCACGTCAACTGAGGGAAACAACGTGCTTGAACATCGGTGTACATTTTAACACATTCCAGGCGCGCTGCATACTGAAACGCTGCGCGTTTGCCGCATATCCGAACGCGCGCGTCTGGAATGTGTTACGTTAATTACGGTGGCCAAGGTGCTTGAACTTTTGGTGTACTTTTTAACTCATTCCAGGAATGTTTTCCGCGTATGTGTACGAGGTAAATGTTCAATGTCTTCCGTTAACTCTCAGCCTGTCGGTAGCGGCATCTGTAGCGATGACTCTGTAGGAATAAACATCATGGCATCCTGTAGTAATAACAACATTGTGACATCCTGTAGGCATAACAACATCCTTAAATCCTGTAGGAATAACAACATCCTGACATCCTGTAGGAATAACAACATCCTGACATGTAGGAAGCATCTCGACAGAAACCGCTACCGACACCCAAAGGGTGAACTGCGGTTGCCTTCATGCAAGAAAAAGACATGTCTCCTTTAAAGTGTAAAATAATTTAATTCACTTTTCCTCTCACTGGAAAACTCTGTCGCTAAGTGGGGTTTATTCACATACTGCACACCCTGTACAAACTGTTCCAGACAAAATACAATACAATACAATACAACTTTATTGTCTGTTCGAGTCGAAGCACGACAGAAATTTGCCGTTTGGCTCGTCATAAAACAATACAAGACACTAATAAACATTACAAGAGCATTCCATGAAAATTTTCAGTGCAAAATGCTGAACTGACGGGCACACCACTAAATAGCGATTTCCCAAAATAAAGCTGACCTACATCAAGGTCCTTCAGGTCTTTTCTTGTTGACTTTAAACATTCGGTACTGTTTGTTGGTTTTTTTTTTTACTTTTGTTTATTGGTGGTTTTTGTTTCTTTCTTTCTGCTTGACAGTGTTGTCGGGTCATGTCTGTTTTTGCTGTGTTAATTAGTCAATAAGGTAGCTGTTAGTGCTAGATAGGTGAGCACATGCGAGCAACAATATAACAAAATTTCCGAAAGCCACTTCTCCTGTCTAGTGTAGCAGATAAATAAATAGATACATAAACAAAGAACAGGCGTAGAGTGTGGGGACGTGCACACTTGTTCAAACCCCTGGCAGCTGGGGGCCACGTGATCGCACAGTCTGCTTCTGAAGTCTTCGTTAACCCTTTCAATGCCGAGAAAAAGTGAACACGATCCAACTTCAAGAGACATAGGTTCTCACGAGGCCCTCGCAGTTTCGGGGGGCTCATGAGGATCTATGTCTCTTGCCGACGTCGTGGCAAGGTTTTTTTTTTTCACGCTGCATACACAAAGTTGTCGACTGAAAACTCAGTTTGAGACCAATGGCAGCAAGCTGTTGATTCAAAGCCAAAGAATTCCATTCGTCCAAGGAACAGTGGAACACAGTAAGGCAAGCAAGAGACATACATCTTCGTGAGCCCCCGCATTCGCGGGGGCTCATGAAGATATATGTCTCTTGAAGATTTATGTCTCTTGCAGCTGAGTGTATTTTTTTTCTCGGCATTGCAGCGGCTAACTAAATCTTTCCTCAGAAAGAAAAAATCAGACCACATCACTCACCTGCTCAAACTCCTTCATTGGCTTCCCATCCCCCAACGCATCCAATACAAGATTCTGTCTCTCTGCTACAAATCCCTGAACAACTGCGCTCCCGCCTATCTCTCAAACTTACTTCACCTCTACACTCCTCCCCGCTCCCTCCGTTCCGCCTCCGACCCTATCCGCCTCCACGTCCCTCGCACCAAACTCAGCACTTTCGGTCCCTGCTCCCCGCTCCTTCTCAATATACGGTCCAGCCACCTGGAACACTCTCCCACTCTCTCTCCGTCAAAAACACTCTCTCTCCTCCTTCCAGTCCGCCCTCAAAACTCACCTCTTTCAACAGTTCTAGCATTAAACCGCCACACTCCCCACCCTAAGCTGACTGTTGTAATGTATTTCACTATTTGTGGTACGTGAGTCGTTGTCTAAAGCGTGCGCATGCGTGCGCGAGTTGTGAGTGCGCGCTTAGAGTTATAATTATTATAAGATAAGCGCATTATAAATACCGTAATTATTATTATTATTATTAAATGTGACTAGAACCATTCTAGATGACGCCTTGAGGGGACGGGGGGTTTGGGTGAGTGTGATTGTGGGGTTGGGCAGTGTTTAAGTTTGCCAAGTGATCCCTGTCGGGACACATCAATAGGGTCTACTTCGCTTATAACAAGGTCGGACAGAGCAAACGTCGCATAAAACAACACATTTTCAGTAAGAGAAGTAATTTACATACAAAGATTGCTCTTTCTCTATCAGTTACTTCGCTTATAACACATTTCGGATATAACAACCGAAATGTAGAAATAGAGTCTTACATCGGTGTTTAGGTGATACTGAGAATCTCACTCGAGTGGTTTTAACACCTTATCCTATGAGTGAAAACGAGTACGATAAGGTTTTAAGACCCCGAGAGTGATCAAGATTCTCACTATCACCTAAACACCGATGTAAGACTATTTTTACTATCTATTTCTTACTCACCTTTTTCGTGGCATGTCAGATGTGAGTTGGCTTCTGGCACACGTCAAACTGCAAGACAGCCGCCATTGTGTCTTTGGCAAACAACATGACGTCATTTACTTTATAATGGGACGTGGATATTTTGGATGACAGACGAATGTTCCTACATGAAGATGTAATAGCGCAATACATGACGGCAGAGTGCCAGTTGTCACTATGAAATGGCGTCATTGCGCGTGACCTGAAAGTAGGTCAACTTTCAATATCGTGTGTTCCCGTTCCTTTTTGTGACCAGGCTTTCTACAAAACAATATAGTGCACACCGTGTCCAGGGCTGCATCACACACGTGTGTGATACAGCTTTCCCGCTCACAGTCAGCAAAGGACGAGGGGTCAGTTGCATGAGCGAGCTTAGTCCTGCGCCAGACGCTCAGCAAGGTGCGCAGCTATAGCGGTGCACCTTGCTTAGTGGCTGGTGCAGGACTAAGCTCGCTCATGCAACTGGCTCGAGGTGTGTAAGAAATCGTGATCTCTCGTTTCAACTCTCGGACAGTACGGAGTCAGTTGGTAATACGTGGACGCTACAAAGACCTGCGGCAGCGAAAAGATACCACAGTCAAATGCACGTGAAAGTCTCTGTCTCACCAACTATATACGAGTATTACTGAACTAAAACAACCACAAAAAGAACAACAAAACAAACAAACGAACGCCGCCACCACCACAACAAAACAACAGCAACTGCAATAGCAAAAATAACAACAGCAACAAACACCGCCACAACAAGAAAAAAAAAACCAAAAAAAAAAACAAAAAAACAACAGCGACAGCAATAGCAACAGCAGCAACAACAACAACAATCAACATGTCACGACCCCGCTTCCGGGGCGCGAACTATGAGCGCCAACACCCGAGACACACCCAACACACACTAACTCAAACCTAACACAAACACCAGAGGAACAATGACGACGACATTTATTACGTGAAACCCTAACTGTCACAATTTATTTTAATCATTATGCAGTATTTTCTTTCGTGGAGAACTTTCGTTCTTTGTTGTGTGTTGCGGTCATGGCATGTACTTTTTAGTGACGTCAAGAACATATGTCGTAAGATGTGTGTTTGGAACATGTGACGTAGGATGTTGGTTTGAAGAGTTACGTCACTGTGAATCGTTTGGAAGACAGTCAGACATGAGAGATTTTTGCTCTCGAGTTAAGTTAGTTTTTGTGAGGAATTGAGGCGGTGTGGTGTGCCTCGTGTTATCTATCGAAGGATAGAATGTTAGTGAAGCTAAATGCTCAATGTTAGTTGTGTAAACACAGTAAGTAGTTGTGTATAACTACGCATGTAACCGGCTAATTATAACGGTGAATTTGTCAACGGCCATCAGTCGTGGGCGCTGGGACAAGCACGAGATAGTCGAAGACTGAGTAAACTTTTCACGCATCTTTGGGTATGTATTTGTTTATTATATAGATGATTCGCGTTTGTTAAGTAGTAGATTCGGAAAATGTATTAGTTGTTCGGCTCTAGATCTGAGATTGTATGATATTCGGCGCGCATCGGCGAGTTTGCGGTGTCGTCTGGCGATCGGCGCGCGGGGATGAATGGAATGATCGAAACGTTTTGTAGAGCCTGTTGATTTTGAAATGAATGATTCGGATCGTGGTGAGAGGTTATGTGTTGTGCGGAAATATGTCGTATTCGTGTGTGTGCATGATATTTTGGATTGACTGTTATTTAATATTTATTCGATGTCGGAAACGATCGGGAATCGGCGACAACGTCCGGAAGCCGTTAGCGGTCGTCATCGCTACAGTGTCGTCATTCCGGCGGAAGTAACTTTTTAGCAATGGCGGATTTCTTATGGAGAGATACGTTTTGTATGTGTTATAGATGCTTCCCCCCCTTATCACCAGCTGAGAAATTGGACTTGTGTATGCTTCATGTGAAAATGTGATCAATCAACGTGGTGTACGAGATAACAAGTTGATCCTGGCGGTGTGCGTGTGGAGCTTCGACGTGCCATCGCGAGAGACAGTGCGATTATTCGACCAGTGGTGTGACTGAATCAACGAGAAGCGACGCTACATTCATCTTTATTCCAACAAGCAGCGACGCTACATTCATCTCTATTCACGGTCGGAGTAATCAAACTGTTTGATCGTTCGAGGATCTAAGCATTAATTAGTGTCAGTTATTTTCGACAGACATTGAGATGTGACATCGTAGTGGAACAATAAGTGTAGGATGTGTGGTTAGTGCAGTGAACATTGTGCGAATGGTTAAGGGTGTGCGTGTATTACAGGTGCATGTGTGAGTTGAGCGAATATTGTGTAGGTTTGTATACGTCCTGTCTGTTGTTTGTCGTGCGAATGAGAAGATCAAATCATTAAACTCGAAACAAATATCCAAATATTCCGAGTGACATATATTCTTCCTCCCTGGTGTGACACTAACAACAACCAACTATTCACACTCAATCCCAACCACGCATTCACACACCACATTCACACTCAAACACGTTTAAATTCGCCACCCCGAATATCCATTATACACTATACAAAATAATATATAATAAACTAAATATCACTAAAATACAAAAGAACAATATATATAATAAAACTACTATCCTTAATAATACCGACGAAACTGAGACTGAAAAGCTTAAATCAACAGCCACTGGACCCCGCCGGAAGCACAAGCGATAAGCGCTAACGCCAGTCAGACCAACGCCTTTTCTTCCGCGGAGAGTCTATCATAGCACGTGGCTCCTTAAGTAATACAGTATTTCGATTTGCACAATACCAAATATACGATCAGCCAAATATGCTTTCTAACACACAAATGAAGATCGAGGAGAAATGAATACAGTCCGTAAGCTACTGAAACTCCCCAGCGGGATTACGAAGGACAAGTTCGATTCAACTAAAGCTTTCACAAACTAGACATTCACAGAGCAAAGCTTCTTTAACTAGCAACGTTTCAGAACAAACAAGGCTCCTTTAACTAGCAACGTTTCGACCAACACAAAGTCGACTATATAATGGAACTAGCGTCCTCAATATAATACAGCCGAAAGTCAAGCAAACTTAATAAATCAAAAGTCACTAGACCTTCTCACCGGAAGCACAACCGTTAAGCTCAACTCAGCTCGGCGCTCTTGCTTCCGCGATAAGACCTCCCGTAACACAGGCTACTTTAAATAACACAATATCTCAAAATGTCACTGGCAAAGCTCCTCTCACAATATTGACACTACGAGGAGATGAAATAGATCAACGTTCGTTACAACATTATAATTATACAAAACTTCAATTAAACAGGTTAGGAATAAATACATGGGACGACCCGACCTGACTAAACACGGGGCGTGCCGCGACACGCGCAACAGCACCCAGGTCCGGCGTCGTAGCCCACAAGGCGGAGTGACCCAGTCAGTCTCCACTCTCAGTACCACAGCACGGTGGCAGACTTAGCTCTTTGGATTTAAGGATGCACTAAAACACAAGTGCAAAAATACACATAAATAACTAACAAACGAAACACGATAATCACATCACCCTTCCCGCAACGTTAATTGCCGTCTTTTTATATTCCCATCACTTCTCTCCCACAATGGTAGATTCAACCTCAATATATTCCCTTCACTTGGTGGATGGCTGATACATCCACCAGCTCAAGAGTGGCAAAGCAGCAGGCATTGACGGAATCCCGCCAGAGATCTGGAAACATGGAGGCCCAGCACTGCACAACAAGCTCCACGACCTCTTTCTCTGCTGCTGGGGAAAAGGAACACTACCAAAGGATCTCCGTGATGCAGTCATCATCACCCTGTACAAGAACAAAGGAGACAAGTCCGCCTGCTCTAATTATCGTGGAATTACCCTGCTGTCCATTGCCGGGAAAATTCTCGCAAGGTTGCTCCTGAATCGGCTGGTACCTGCCATCGCTGAAGACCACCTCCCAGAGGGCCAGTGTGGCTTCAGAGCCAACAGGAGTACCACCGACATGGTCTTTGTGCTGAGACAGCTTCAGGAGAAGTGCCGCGAGCAGAACAAAGGGCTGTACGTAACGTTTGTTGACCTAACAAAAGCGTTTGATACTGTGAGCAGGCAAGGTATGTGGCAGATCCTGGAGCGACTAGGCTGTCCCCCAAAGTTCCTCAACATGATCGTCCAGCTCCACGAGGACCAGCAAGGCCAGGTCAGACTAAACAGTGACCTCTCAAACCATTCCCCATTCGCAACAGCGTGAAGCAAGGCTGCGTGCTGGCACCGACCCTCTTCACCATCTTTTTCAGCATGATGTTGAAGCAGGCCACAGTGGACCTCGACGATGAGGACGCAGTGTACATCAGGTATCGTCTCGATGGCAGCCTGTTCAACCTCAGACGACTGCAGGCCCACACGAAAACCCTAGACCACCTGATTCGTGAGCTGCTCTTTGCTGATGACGCTGCCCTCGTTGCACACACAGAGAGAGCCTTGCAGCGCATTACGTCCTGCTTCGCAGATGCCGCCCAGCTCTTTGGACTTGAGGTCAGTCTGAAAAAGACAGAGGTGCTTCATCAGCCGGCACCCAAGGAAGAGCATCGCCCTCCCCACATCACCATCGGCGAGTCCAAACTGAAGTCTGTACACCAGTTTACCTACCTTGGCTGCATCATCACGTCAGACGCCAAGCTGGACAAGGAGCTGGACAACAGGCTGGCAAAAGCGAACAGTGCTTTCGGGCGACTATTCAAGCGGGTGTGGCACAATTAACAGCTGAAAAAGGCACCAAGATCAGCGTGTACAGAGCTGTCGTCCTCACCACCCTGCTGTACGGTTCCGAGTCCTGGGCCCTCTACTGCAGCCAACTATGACTCCTCGAACGCTTTCACCAGCGCTGCCTGCGTACCATCCTCATCATTCACTGGAGTGACTATGTCACCAACGTCGAGGTTCTTTAACAGGCGGAAACTGTGAGCATCAAGGCTTTGCTGCTGCGGACACAGCTTCGCTGGGCGGGGCACGTCTCCAGGATGGAGGATCATCGCCTACCCAAGATCACTCTGTTCGGCGAGCTCGCCACTGGACACCGAGACAGAGGGGCACCAAAGAAGAGATACAAAGACGGTCTCAAGAAGTCACTTAGTGCCTGCCAAATCGACCACTGCTAGTGGTCTTCACTTGCTGCGGACCGTGACACCTGGCGCTCCACCATTCACAAGGCAGCCGTCTCCTTTGAGGACTCTCGCAGAGCTAACCTTAAGGACAAGCGGCTCAGAAGAAAAAACAGAGTTGTCGTAACTCAGAACCCTGACCAGACCTTCCCCTGCAGCCACTGCGGTCGAACCTGCCTGTCCCGGATTGGCCTCCGCAGCCACGAAAATGCCTGCAGACGACGTGGGCAAGCCCTATAGAATCTTTGTTCGCGAAGTCAAGCCAAGATTCCCTTCACCTCTTTCCCACAACGATGAATTCAATCTCACATTCCCTCTCCCTCACGACAAATTTAACCTCTACAAAATACATATTTACACGTCACCCCATGACTCACTTCCGATATTTACACTCCGACGCTAGATAGTGAAATGGCCTTAGACACCTGCTCGGCGTTAAACCCCTAATAACTAAACCGCCGCTAACTACTCTAGAAACTACAACGTAGGACAGATGGCATTCACTTCTACATTCTATTCTCTTCTATTCTACTCCTGCCCGCCAATACACAATAACCAACATAATATTAACAACAGAACAAGCAAACACAAACAACCCCCCCCCACCCCCACCCCCCCACCCCCACCCCCCGAGTAAATGGCCACTAGAGAATTGTTGCTTGTACTTACTGTCATCCGTGAAGACGCCCCGGCTAGGACGAAGACAAACAAGGACAAGACAAGCCAGGGTAAAGTCGTCGCAGCTCTTCTTCTTCTCGTCCTAGGACACCGGCTCCGGGGCTCGACCAGGGCCGTCTCGTAGGGCCGCCACAGAGGGACGACACAGCTACTTGAGGCGGCGGCTTATGGAAAACCATGCCCGCACAAACCCCCCTCAGAGACTATGTTAAAAAGAGGACTGTTCTCGTTCGCAGTTGGAAAAGCGACTAACTAAAATTTGGATAACGTTAGGCTGGCAAAAAAAAAAAAAACGCTCACTAAATCACGTGATGAAAATTCACGTGAAACAGGTACCACCCGATGGCGTTAAGACTGAGCGATACCGTGTGTTACGCCGACCTACAAAACCCTCGCACAGCAACAAATACGCGTGTACAGGCCAAATACTAGACACCTATGCTATTGCTACCCGGTGATTAACTAAACCCTGTCACCCCTCTAAACGTATTCCCCTACAAAAATAGACGAAAATAAAACCCGTGTCGTGACACAACACAACAAAATAGCAACAACCGAAAGGAAATTTTGCATTTAGAAAAATAAACAAATATAATATGTTCTATTTTAAAAGCAGAGAAAAATTAACCTTTTGTCTGTCGGTAGTGCTTTTTTTCTCGTGAAGGAATCATCGCGAGGGAAGAAAAAAAAAAGGCGCTACCGACAGACAATAGGTGAGCCGAAAACCCGTACAGCTGTAGAGCTTGTAAGGCACTAATTCTGTGTCCAAGGTCGTTCCATCTTTAGCAAGCTTACGTATTTGTTTACAGACAAAACTCAATAAAAACCAAAGAAATAACCAACAAAGGGAAACACGCTTTAAAAGGTGGAGCTGCACCTTTAACTTGAGAAAGACAAGTAGAGCGCAGTATTTTCATCTGTACGTTCATTCTGTACAAAAGGGTTTTAAAACTTTCGCTGTCGGTAGCGGTTTTTATCGCGATGATTCCTGCAGGAATCATCAAGACCAAAACCGTTACCGACAGCCAAAGTGTTAATAAAATTGTAATGTACTTCTCCTTTTTCAGCGCGTTTCTTTTTATGTTATTGTTTTGAGGGTGTGTTGTTGTCTCTGTTTTGTGTTGTCTTTTTAACACGTGATGTGTGTGTGCGTGCGTGTGTGTAATAATAATAATAATAATAATAAATTTATTTCAGTTTTTGCAGGCCATCAGGCCCATATGAACACAAAATACAATTTACAACCAGAAAATACAGGAAGGTGGTTGTAAAACACACTCATATAGCATTACATCAGCGCACATAAATAAACAAAAAACAAGAAAAGTTCAAAGCAAATCCCTCTAATTCCTTAATTTAAGGCAACCTGAAATATACATAGCAACTTTAAAGACCAGTTTATCATGTAGGTTTCCACACAGCAGCTGAACTTTAAGATCGGATGGGAATCTGTAGTAAAACAGTGGAATGTACTTTTTACGTAAAGGGGCATATTTTGGACACTCGAACAGAAAATGACACAAATCTTCAGCCTTATGCCAATCACATGAATTACATTCTGGATTAGTGATGGGTTTTCCAAATCTGGATACTCCGTTTAAAGGTAAACGGTTACATCTAAGTAAACATATTGCCCGCCTGAGTTCACAAGAGTTCAGCTGCCCTATGTAACTGGCTCTAAGTATTTCTGGGTGGTAATGGCAGTATTCTGTGTTTGAGGTAAGGGATGCATGCCAGTCCTGTCGGAAACAATCCATCAGCCGATCTTTGAATATCTGAATGAACAGAGGAGTGTTTCCAACTGACTGCATTTCCCACACATACCCAAACCCGTGCATACACAATAGAGTCTTTATTTGAGTAGCCCAGTTCGATCTACCCGAAGTATCATGCATATATAACATCGTGTAACACTGTCTTGGGTATCTGTTTTCTGACATGGTAAGAAGTCTGCACCAGTACTTCACCATTCGAACATAGGCATCAATATACATAGGGAATCTTCCACACTCACCCAGCGCAATATTGTTTTTTACATCTCTTCCAACACCAAGGACCATTTTACAAACCTTTATATGAACCTGCTCAATTACATCATGTCTCTGGAAACCCCAGACCTCTGACCCGTATAGCACAATGGGTTTAATCTTGACATCAAAAATGTGAAAAACAGTGTCAGCTGGCAAGTTTTGTAATTTGAAGTATAGTCTTTTGATGCCTGCAACTGCTCTCCTGGCTTTTCCAGCTAAGTTTTCTACACATCTAGCCCAGTTCAGAGTAGAGGAAAATATCACACCAAGGTAAGTATAACTGGACTCGACTTGAATCTGCTTGTCAGCATAAAACCATTTTTCACAATTTTTCACAAAACCTCCATTTTTGAAGACCACCACTTTTGTCTTGTCCATGTTCACAGTGAGACCCCATTTTTTACAGTATTTTTCTAAACAATTAATTTTCTTTTGGAGATCTGCTACAGAGTCAGAGACAATGGCTATATCATCAGCATACATAAGAAGGAAAATACCCAGTGGGTCTGCAAAAATATCAATGCCACGTGCACCGCACGATGATATTTCTGTCTCAAATTCTGAAAGAAAGATAGAAAACAGCAGTGGGCTCAACACACAACCTTGTCGCACCCCTGACATGCAATCAAAGTAGTCGGTAACTTTGGTTCCAACCCTTACAGCAGCTTTTACATGTTTGTACATACTCTCAAGTGTCTGAAGCAACTTTCCATGAACTCCTTTACGTAGCAAGAGATACAACAGTTTTGTCCTGTGCACACTGTCGTAAGCTTTAGAAAAATCTACGTACATGGTGTAAAAACGGCCACCCTGCTTGCTAAGATACTTTTGCACTAGTGCCTGTAAGCAAAAAATGTTGTCTATAGTACTGTATCCTTTACGGAAGCCAGCTTGGGCCTCAGGAATACAATCGTTCTCTTCACAAAAACGAACCAACCTGTTGTTAATGACAAAACTGTACAACTTACTGATAACGTTCAGAAGAGAAATTCCTCTGTAGTTGTCAACATTTCTAGGGTTACCCTTTTTGTGTAGTGGAAATATCACAGCCATGGTCCAGCTTTCAGGGTATTCCGCACTTTGAAACACACGATTAAACAAAGGATGCAGAAATTTCACAAGGATCTCACCTGCATGATGAAAAAGGTCAGTGGGCAAGCCATCAGGGCCTGATGCTTTCCCTTTCTTCATGTTATTAATAGCACTGCGAATTTCATCCTGCGTGATTTCCTCGTCAAATTTTGCATTATGACAACCATCACAATCATCAGATATATGGTCATTCAAAACACCCTCGGCCTGTCTGCTGAAACCTGAATCATCAACATTCTGATCCACATTTAGCAAATTACGAAAATAATCATACCACACGCGTGGTGAAACGACATCAGAACACAACTTTTTAACGCCAGTCAGAGACTTTATTTTTTGCCAAAATGTTCTTGAGTTTGCATCATTACATGCATCGTTGAGCTCATTCAAAACCCGTGCGTTGTACTCTACTTGTTTTGTTTTACACAACTTCTTAAATTCTTTCTTCATGTCAAGATACTTCCCTAAGTCGTCATGTGTGTTTGTGTGTCTGAACTGCTTCAACTGTAGGTACTTGTTTTGTTTTGCTAACTCGCAGTCCGAGTCCCACCACGGCGGCTGTGCACGGGATTCACCTATCTTCTTACCTGACCTCATTTTGTCAGCCGCCTTCTGAATGAATGCTACAAAACAGGCCGACCCTTCTTCTACACTCGAGTCAAGCGCTGACGAAAAGTGTTGAAACTGAGTCTCCTGATTATCTTCAATGTATGCCCAAAAGGATTCAGCGTAGTTTTCTTTCCAAACAAATTTAACCCCTTCCTCTAGTATTATATCATCATTTAAATCATCATCATCACATGAATAAACAGACTGAATAGAAGTAAACGTGGTTACAATGGGGAAATGGTCTGACTCGCACCTGTCTGCAACAAACATATCGGTCACTAGGTCAAACACGGATTTAGAGCAAATACAGTAGTCCACCACACTTTTGCCTCTGTTGGCCACGCACGTAATTTCTCCCTCACTGTCACCTTTCGTTCTGCCATTGACAATAAACAAACAGTACTCTTGACATAGTTCTATCAGTTTCCGACCAAAACTGTTTACGCCAATATCTTTTGACCTCCGTGGACTTTGTGGTACATCCTCTAGCAGATCTGTTAATTCCTGAAGAGGCTGCACGTGTGAATTGCCATCAATAAAATCAGTATCAGACAGCCCGGCAGTGCGGGCGTTAAAATCGCCACATAATAGCCAAGGCAGCTCAGGGTGAGCACGTAAAACTTGAGACATGTAGTTTTCTAACACTTCAAAACCATCAACGTTATCTTCACCATATACAACAGAACGCTCTGGAGCCACATACACAAATGCTGCCAGAACATCAGATGCAGAGTTCAAAACAGACTTACCGATCTTTAGAAACACAATATCCTCAGCTGCCTGCATTAAACGCAACACATGACAGGCTATAGATTTATGTACACACACGGCCACGCCCCCTTTTAACTTTTGTGTACGTGGTGAAAAAAACACCTGATACTCTGGAAAGGTATCCTCTATAACATTTTGCTTACACGACCAGATCTCTGAAAATGCAAAAATTTGACACTTTTCACAGAACTGCCTAAAAGAAACACTTTTCAGCTTATTTACAAGACCTTGGATATTCCATGCCATGATGCGAAACACAGAGCTACCACTTTCATCACTACCACTTTCATCAACACAGTGTGCGGGTGTGGGTTTGAGTATGGGCACTTGAGTGTGTGTGTGTGCAGGTAAGTCGTCCTTTGAAGACACATGGTGGGGGCCCTGGGGGTCTGAATGAGGGACGGGCTGTCTTCTCCTGGTGTGCGTGTGTGTGTGTGTATGTGTGTGTGTGTGTGTGCGTGTGTGTGTGTGTGTGTGTGCGCGCGCGTGTTTTTGGGCTTTTTGGCCGTTCATATGCTTCACCTTTTTGGTCCAGAGTTTTAAACAGGAACCACTGGGTATCGAAACAAAGCCTGTTTGACATTCAGTGTCATAACAGGGAGATCATTTCAATTAATTTTGACAATGAAAGTGAAAAAGGTTTCCTAAAAGGAAGATGGAACAGGTGCAGAAACAGACTAAAGATATAAAGCACAGCGATTGAACGTTTGTTTTATCAGAGCTTGGGGCGTTCTGACTGAAGTGTCAAGGTTATCACTACATTACCTGCACCATGAAGCTGGTTCTGTTGTTAGCTGCACTTGTCCTCGTTGCGTATGAGTTTTGTTTTCTCTGTTTTGTTCGGTGGTGGGAGGAGATTGGGGAGGAATAACAATACATTTGAAAGCCAAGAAAACGCAACCGTCTGCTCTACAAGTATCCGCTCAGAGAGTGTGGGGTAAATCATTGATAGTTTCACCTATACCATATTACTGACTGCGATTTTTGTTCATTCAACGACCAAAGACCACACGCCGTTCAGCATGAACTAAAATTGGTCTCAGCAAGAGGCATAGATCCTCATGGGCCCCCGCAACTGCGGGGGATCATGAGGATCTATGTCGCTTGCAGTTGGGAGGTTTACTTTAATCTCTCCAGCAGAATGGGTAGAAGGTGGAGACAGTATACCATGGAGCCGGAGGTACCAAGCTATTCCTTGAACTGTCATGGTCCATCCACATCTTGCTGTAGTGTTGTGGTGGATACACGTACAAGGTTGCGGATTTCTGTAAATGACGTGACTCACGGCGTCGGACCTACATCTGAAAGGAATCCACCAAAGAGGAAGAGTAGGACAAAACGTTTAACTCATTTGAGACGTGCCGCCTCCGGATACGCGGCATAAGCCGCGTATCCGGAGGCCGTACGTCTCGAATGGGTTAAACACTTCTTTGCCAGTGGACGCAGGCTGAATATTCATAACCAAAGAGCAGTGGGCGTCCACGGAACGTGGATACAAAGTCGTGTTAGCAAGAGGAATAGATCTTCATGAGCACCCACAGCAGCGGGGGATTATGATGATCTATGCTCTTGCAGCTGAAGGTGTTTAATTTTCCTCGGCAGTGAAGGGGTTAAGCAAATTGTAGGTACAAGCAAATCTCTAAGATGGAAGGAAGAAATAGAAAACTTTATTTTCAGCCCTCATAAACGAACTCCATGCGTTCCAATTTTGTTGTTACAAATCACTAATCACTTTCATTTTTTTTTTGTAGGGGGGGGGGGGGGGGGGGCGGAGAGACCAACTCAGTTAAAAAAAAAACAAAAAAAAAACAAACGCACTTTTATATTATAATGTTCGTCTGCATATTATAAACCTTTCGCACAGTGTTTTTTTTTTTTTTTTTTTTTTTTTTTTTTTTTTTTTTTTTTTTTGGGGGGGGGGGGGGGGGGGGGGGGTTATCTACCGTATTTTTAAAAATTCAGTAGACTTTGAAATGGGACTGGTCGAGCGCATTCCGGAGTATGTACATGACGTTTCTGGCGTGCCGCGCAGAAATTCTAGCAAAGAAGTAACACGATAAAAATGACGCCACGTCTTTCTACGCAAACCTTGCTAGAGAAAGTTTTATTGGCGCAAGAGCGCCGTATGTGTGTGCGTGTGTGTGTGTGTGTGTGTGTGTGTGTGTGTGTGTGTGTTATTGTGTGTGTGTGTGTGTGTGTGTGTGTGTGTGTGTGTGTGTGTGTGTGTGTGTGTGTGTGTGTATATATAAAGGGACATATTGAATGAGTTCCTTAACCAGCATTGTACCTCTAGAACATTTTGAGTGATAATTAGATATTTTTGGGGAAAAAACATATTTTCACGATTGTGAGATTAATTTCACGCATTATATGGGTTAATCTTAAAACAAATGAATCTTTAAAAAAAACAATATTCTCATTAATAAGCGCTTGAATTTTCGTATACGGTATTTACATAAGCCTACAGTTTGTCTCGGCTGTCGGGTATGGTTAGGTCCATTGTGACCTGTTTGCCCTAGGTGTGAAAATCAGACAGTTTTTTGCACCACTTTTTCGGAGTCATTTGTAAAACAACTAACATAGCTTTAATTTTTCTTTTACTAAAAAAGACCCTATCTTCTGATTAATACCCGCATGATTTTTCATAAACAGTGTTTGCATAAGCCTGCTGTTTGTCCCGGCCCTGGGTCAAATTGTGACCTGAAAGCCCTAGGCGTGAAAATCAGCGAGAAAATTGCAAAGCTGATTCTCTGATACGTCAAATGTTAGTACTGCGATGATGACGTATAACATCGAGTTGTCACTATGAACGCGTCTTCGTGGGACTAATGATGCCATGACGTGAAGCTTGAAGTGGACGTCATTTCCCTGCTCGTACTATTCTCCTTCTTCAGAATAGCTATGCTACGCCAGACCACAGAGCTTACGAATGGCGGGAATCGCCGTGTGTCCGTCTTAATTCTGTGTGCCAGTGTTTGTGAATGAGAGGTTGGGTTAGAGTAGGAGATGGATTCCTGTACTAATGGCGTACTAATGGCGGTAAGGGCAGTGTGTCCGTCTTTATTTGTGTACGCCGATGTGTGTGTTGTGTGTGTGACGAGTGTGTCTCGGAGACTAAGATGTGATGACTTCAAACAAATTACAGTTGAATGACGGAAAAACTGAGGCCATGATCATTGCTTCCCCGAGGTTGACGAAAACGCTGACACTCCCCCAGTCATTACAAATCTGTGGTGCCACTGTCCCCTCCCCCTCCCCCTCCCCCCCCCCCCCATGTAAAAAATGTGAACAACGTTTGCAGATCCGCCTATACTGAACTGCGACGTATTGCTTTAGTCCGCCACTATCTGACACCTGAAGCAACTAAAGTACTGCGCTTTTGTTTTGTCTAAATTGGACTATTGCAATGCTCTTTTGGCCGGTTGTTCCCAGTGTCTGATTGGCAAATTCCAGAAAATTAAAAACTCAGCTGCTAGGTTGATTCTTAGAGTCCATAGATCGGATCATATTACACCCCATCTGTCTACTCTTCACTGGTTACCTGTAACAGCTAGGAATCAGTACAAAATTTCATGCATGACTCACAGTTGTATTACCTGTTCCTTCCCACACTACCTTGCCTCTCTTCTCCAGCGGGGCCGTATACGCTTCAAGACAGAATTTGCGCTCAGCTGCCGACTCTCGAGTTTTACGTATCCCTCTTGTCAAAACAAAGTCGTTCGGCGAGAGGTCATTCAGGTACCAGAGCCCAGTTGTTTGGAATGATCTCCCACGCGAACTGAGATACGTGGATTCGAGAGAGGCATTCAGGCGAGCCCTAAAGACCCATCTTTGTTCTGTCTGCTACGAATGACTGTCAGAGACCTGTCATGTTGAAGTCATCTCTATCTCTATTAGAAGTAGTGTGTGTGTGTGTGTGTGTGTGTGTGTGTGTGTGTGTGTGTGTGTGTGTGTGTGTGTGTGTGTGTGTGTGTGTGTGTGTGCGTGCGCGCGCGCGCGCGCGCGTGAGTGAGTGCGAGTATGAGTCCATAAGCGTAGCATTTTTGAATGGTGACTTTATAGCTTGTTTATAGAGTACGTTGTATTTTGTTTATAGTACTGTTTGTAAATTGCATTTTTGTAATTATTTATTTTTGTACAATTAGTTTTTGTTAAGCGCCTAGAGCTCTAATCCGAGGTTAGGCGCTATACAAGTACTCATTATTATTATTATTATTATTATTATTATTATTATTATTATTATTATTATTATTATTATTATTATTATTATTATTATTATCAGAGGTTGGCTTAGAGAGGAGGGAAATGTATCAGCATAATAAGCCTACAAATTTGAACGACTCTGAATGTTCCTAACAGATAAACGCATCTGAGCTCCAAACAATAGGGTAGACTTTGGGATTAAATCCACATCTTGTTTCTGTTTTTTATTTTGTTGGTGTTGTTGTTGTTGTTCCTGGAGTTTTCTTGGCTTTGAATTTGAAAATTGAAGATTTAAAAACAAAATCTACAACTCCCCTCTCTCTTGGCTTGACTTCGCGAACGAAGATTCTATAGGGGTTGCCCACGGCGTCTGCAGGCATGCTCGTGACTGCGGAGTCCAATCTGAGACAGGCAGAGTCGACCGCAGTGGCTGCAGAGGCAGGTCTGGTCAGGGTTCAGAGTTGTGGCATGTCTGTTTTTTCTCCTGAGCCGCTTGTCTTTAAGGCTAGCTCTGGTGGAGTGCCTGGTGTCACGGTCCGCAGCAAGTGAAGACCACTGGCTGTGGTCGATTTGGCAGGCACTAAGTGACTTCTTGAGACAGTCTTTGTATCTCTTCTTTGGTGCCCCTCTGTCTCTGTGTCCAGTGGTGAGCTCACCGAACAGAGTGATCTTGGGTAGGCGATGATCCTCCATCCTCGAGACGTGCCCCGCCCATCGGAGCTGTGTCCGCAGCAGCAAAGCCTCGATGCTCACAGTTTCTGCCTGTTCAAGGACCTCGACGTTTGTGACATAGTCACTCCAGTGAATGCCAAGGATGGTACGCAGGCAGCGCTGGTGGAAGCGTTCAAGGTGTCGTAGTTGGCTGCGGTAGAGAGCCCAGGACTCGGAACCATACATCAGGGTGGTGAGGACGACAGCTCTGTACACGCTGATCTTGGTGCCTGTTTTCAGCTTTGATTGTGCCACACCCGCTTATATAGACGCCCGAAAGCCCTGTACGCTTTTGCCAGCCTGCAGTCCAGCTCCTTGTCCAGCTTGGCGTCTGACGTGATGATGCAGCCAAGGTAGGTAAACTGGTGCACTGATTTCAGTTTTGACTCGCCGATGGTGATGTGGGGAGGGCGATGTTCAACCTTGGGTGCCGGCTGATGAAGGACCTCTGTCTTTTTCAGACTGACCTCGAGTCCAAAGAGCTGGGCAGCATCTGCGAAGCAGGACGTGATGCGCTGCAGGGCTCTCTCGTTGTGTGCAACGAGGGCAGCGTCGTCAGCAAAGAGCAGCTCACGAATCAGTTGGTCTAGGGTTTTGGTGTGGGCCTGCAGTCGCCTGAGGTTGAACAGACTGCCATCGAGACGATACCTGGTGTACACTGCATCATCATCGTCGAGGTCCACTGTGGCCTTCTTCAACATCATGCTAAAAAAGATGGTGAAGAGGGTCGGTGCCAGCACGCAGCCCTGCTTCACACCGTTGAGAATGGGAAATGGTTCTGAGAGGTCATTGTTTAGTCTGACCTGGCCTTGCTGGTCCTCGTGTAGCTGGATGATCATGCTGAGGAACTTTGAGGGACAGCCAAATCGCTCCAGGATCTGCCACATGCTTTGCCTGCTGACAGTGTCGAACGCTTTTGTTAGGTCGACAAACGTTATGTACAGCCCTTTGTTCTGCTCGCGGCTCTTCTCCTGAAGCTGTCTCAGCACAAAGACCATATCGGTGGTGCTCCTGTTGGTTCTGAAACCACACTGGCCCTCTGGGAGGTGATCTTCAGCGATGGCAGGTACCAGCCGATTCAGGAGCAGCCTTGCAAGAATTTTTCCGGCAATGGACAGCAGTGTAATTCCACGGTAGTTGGAGCAGGCAGACTTCTCTCCTTTGTTCTTGTAGAGGGTGATGACGACTGCATCGCGGAGATCCTTTGGTAGTGTTTCTTCCTCCCAGCAGCAGAGAAAGAGGTCGTGGAGCTGTTGTGGAGTGCAGGGCCTCCATGTTTCCAGATCTCTGGTGGGATTCCGTCAATGCCTGCTGCTTTGCCACTCTTGAGCTGGTGGATAACCTGAGGGTCTCTTCAGAGGTGGGCGGTTCGTCAAATTCAACCTTTACTGGGAGGTGTGGGATTTGGAGGATGACTGCTTCTTGAACAGTGCGCTCAGCGCTGAAGAGGTCCTGCAAGTATTCCGACCAGCGGTTCAAGATGGAGGTATTATCTGTGAGGAGTGCCTGTCCATCAGCGCTTCGCAGGGGACTTTGTATCAGGTGCCTGGGGCCATACACTGCTTTCAGTGCTTCGTAGAAGCCCCTGTAGTCACCGTTGTCATCGCAAAGCTGGGTCCTCTGTGCGAGTCTGGTCCACCACTCATTCTGTAGATCTCTGAGCTTGCGCTGGAGACTGCTGCAGATGAGGCGGAAGGCAGACTTCTTCACAGAGCATGAAGGCTGGGCTAGGTGGGCCTGGTGGGCGGCTTTTTTTTTTTTTTTTTTTTTTTTGCTAGGAGTTCCTGGATCTCTACGTCGTTTTCGTCAAACCAGTCTTTGTTCCTCTTTCTAGCGAAACCCAAGACTTCTGCAGAGGATTTTGCAATAGCAGTTTTCAGTTGTTCCCAGAGTGTTTCAGGGGAGGAGTTTGCTGGGTCAGCTGTGTCTTTGAGCCTGCGCTGTAAATCTGTCTGAACGGCAGCTTTCACGTCGTCACGCTGAAGGCTGGCAACATCAAGCTTTTTCTTAGGGCCCCCCCCCTTTCTTGGGTTTTGGCTTGAAGTGGAGCCTGAGTTTGCAGCGGACAAGGCGGTGGTCAGTGTGGCACTCTGCGCTGGGCATCACTCTGGTGTGGAGGACGTCGCTGCGGTCCCTCTGACGCACTAGGACATAGTCGATAAGGTGCCAGTGTTTGGAGCGAGGATGCATCCAGGTGGTTTTTCAACTGTCCTTTTGCTGGAAAGTGGTGTTGGTGAAAACAAGCTGCTGCTCCGCACAGAACTCCAACAGTAGGCGGCCATTGTCATTGCAGTTCCCGACGCCATGCTTGCCGAGGACTCCTTTCCAGGCTTCAGAGTCCTGGCCCCACTAGGAGGGAAACGCTTAATTATCTTTATTTTTGCAATTTCTCATTTTTGTCAGACGCCGCCCACTGCCCGTCGGGCTCCGAGACGCGACCCGATTGAGTCGTGCCAGACACTGGTTGTCGACACCTGTACCACTGACAACGACTGCGCGCACGGCGACAAGTGCTGTTACGAGCTGGGCAATGGATTCAACTGCACGAGAAGCTACGTGACCCTCTGACACAATTAATAACCCACTGACCCACAAAATCACTAACACAAATAATTTTCTGTGATAATCCACTGTCCACGCTAATACCCCTAGTAGCGAAACGTCTTCGGGCTCACGACGGCCACAGTGGGCCCGAGGACCTTTGTTTACTGGGACAGGCCTGTTGATTGTTTTATATCTAACTCTTGACCATGTACAGTTACTACAACCGTAAACCTCTAAAAAAATAAGTCTCCTGACTGGGGCTCTTACGTCTGAAATACGTACACACGGTACTTATTTCAGAAGTAAAGAAACTGCGACTAAGGGATTTAACTCATTCTACCCCAGACACACCACAGCAAGATAATGATCGACCATGATAGTTCAAGGGTGATGCCAGAATAGCTTGGCGCCTATGGGCGCCAAGCTATTCTGGCATCACCCTTGAACTATCATGGTCGATCTGCACTGCAATGTAGTCTTCAGAGGACAACGGCAACATTTGGGGATTTCGGGCTTGGGGTAGTATGAGTTGATTCATACGCACTTCCTAATGTTGTAATGCGGAACAGCGCAAACATTCTGCAATAAACATTGATGAGGTCACTCACCCCCTGCTGTTATCCTCCATAAAGCCATGATTCTACGGCAGGATGTGGATCCACCATGATAGTTCAAAGATGATGTCAGAATAGCTTGGCGTCTCTCGACGACAAACTACTTCGACACAACCCTTGAACTGTGAGGCCATTGCCAAACTTTGATAATTTTGTCCCCGGGTCTTTATGAGTTACTCAAGTTCTGCAATGTTTTGTTAAGCCGAAACAGTCATTAGCCGTTCAGGTTAAGAGTGTAATTAGCTATAGACGTAAAAAGCGTGAATTATTGTGATTCGTTAATAAAACTGTTACCTATACCTACCAGAAGATAATTAACACATTTTGTTAAGAAAAAATATCCAAAACTAATAGCGCAATTGTGATGTAAAAAATAAAAATACTATGCATGTTCTAGAAGTTTGTTTTCTTTTAACCGTCTGGTTGTTTATCTCTGGCATTATCGTTTGATAATAATAAAAGTAATAATAATAATAATAATAATAATAATAATAATAATAATAATAATAATAATAATAATACCGTTATTATATAGGCGCTTTTTCTCAATTTTTGGGCAAATCGACTCAAAGCGCCGGGAACTGAAACCCAACACGCACACTCACGTAACAGACACGGATTTACGCCATTTAAGACAAACACAGTACAAGACAGACGAAGGGCCAGTTCAGCTACTGAAGTTACAGAGATTTTTGATCGCTTGTCTTTGAAATTTGTAAAGTGGCCTGAAACCGGTACCAAAGTAGGGGGGGGGGGGTTGGGGGGTGGATGGGGGGTGGAAGAACCGGAGTACCCGGAGAAAGAACCCCCGACGCTTATCAGTGTGTTTGTATCATCTGGAATAAACGGTGACTTTTGTACACAATGGACGTACATACGGCAATACAGCGCTCTATTGTCTATCTCAAGTGAAAGGTGTAGCTCTTTGCTTCATTGACTGTTTTGTGATCCACCTTTCAAAGCGTGTTTCCCATTTGTTGAATATTTCATTGGTTTTTATTGAGCTTTGACGGTAAAAAATACGTAAACTGCCGAAGATGGGACGACCTTGAACACAGAATTAGTGCGTTACGAGCTCTTCAGCCATACGGGTTTTGGCTCATTAACTTTTTCTCTGTCGGTAGCGCTTTTGTTTTCGCGCTGAATCCTTCAAGAATCATCGCGAGAAAAAAACGCGATACCGACAGCGAAGGGGTTAATTATACTCAACGTTTAAAATTGAACGTGATAATTATATTTTATACATTTTTCTAAAAGCATATTAACTTTTGGTTGCTGCTATTTTGTTGTGTTGATTATTGTTGTTGTTGTTTCTATTCCTGTCGCTGTCATTGTTGTTGTATGTTGTTGTCGTTGTTTGTTTTGTTATTGTTGCTGTTGGTATTGTTGTTGTGTTGGTGGCGTTTGTTGTTTGTTAAATGTTACTTTCAAACCACAATCTTACGCAACACATCACTAAACCCACCCACCGTCTTGGCCACACCCTCGCCTGGATCATCACCAGCACCTCCGATCAACTCTTTCTCGACTCCGACACCTCCTCTGTGCTCCCTTCTGACCACCTCGCTATTCTCGTCTCCCTCAATCTGCCTCCCCTATAAAACCAAACTCCTTGTCTCTCGTCGCAAAACTAAAAAATCTGTCAACCGAGAGAGCTTCTTCGACGAAGCCGTCGACCTTCTCTTGGACCCCCCTCTCCTGATCTTGCATCCCACTTCGATTTATCCCTCCA
This sequence comes from Semisulcospira habei, assembly GCA_036245525.1. Lineage (NCBI taxonomy): Eukaryota > Metazoa > Mollusca > Gastropoda > Semisulcospiridae > Semisulcospira > Semisulcospira habei. The sequence continues at coordinate 145,822,151 of BTPG01000004.1, read as the reverse complement.
AAAACTCCTAGATACCCATGCACCTGTCAACACCTGCTCCATGCCTGACCAACTCCCCTCCCCCTGGCTCACCGACGAGATAGCCATGGCCAAGCGTGAGCGCCGACAAGCGGAACGCCGCTGGCGCTCATGCGATCTCACCGTTCACAGGCAGATCTTCCAAACCGCCAGATCCAAAGTCTACAGAATGATCTCCGATACTTACTTACTTACTTACTTACGCCTGCCACCCCTCCCAGGGTATAGGCCGTCGACGAGAGACCTCCAGCAACTCCTGTCCTGTGCTTCTCCTTCGATTTAACTCCAGTGGTTCCCAGTCTCTTGGTGTCTGCTTGGAGGTCTCGACGCCAGGTGTTTCTCGGCCTGCCTCTTTTCCTCTTTCCCTGTGGGTTCCATGACAATGCCTGCCTAGTGATTCTGGAAACTGGCTTTAGATTGTGACCAATCCATCCCCATCATCTTCGTCCAATTTCATTCTCTTCTGTTATCTGCTCTGTTCTCTCCCAGAGTCTGACGTTGCTGATCTTCTCTGGCCAGTGGATTTTCAAGATTCTTCTAAGGCAACTGTTTATGAAGATCTGTACTCTGTTGACTGTGGTTTTTGTTAACCTCCAAGTCTCTGCTCCATATAGTAGAACTGCTTTTACGTTTGAGTTGAAAATCCGGACTTGGTGTGCTGTGACAACTCTCGGGAACTCCACACTTTTTTCAGCTGGAGAAAGGCTGCTCTTGCTTTACTGATTCGTGCTCTGACATCTGCATCAGTGCCACCTTTTTTGTCGATGATGCTCCCGAGATAGGTGAAGGACTCCACCTCCTCCAACGGGGTGCCAGCAAGCAAGACTGGTTCTTCTCTGGTTGCATTCAGCCTCATTGTCTTTGTTTTCTGTTTGTGGATGGTGAGGCCCACTTGGGACGAGATGTCAGCAAGCCTCGTGGTCTTGTCCTGCATTTGTTGATGAGTGTGGGACAGTAAAGCCAAGTCGTCTGCAAAATCGAGGTCATCAAGCTGTGTCCACAGTGTCCACTGTATTCCGCTTCTTCTCTGCTCTGTGGTCCTCTTCATGACCCAGTCTATGGCCAGTAGGAAGAGGAACGGAGACAGCAAACACCCCTGCCTGACGCCGGTTTTGACCTGGAGCTCCCTGGTGAACTGCCCTTCATGGATCACGCGACATGTCATGCCATCGTAACTGCTCTTGATCAGGCAGACAAGTTTTGTGGGTACACCGAAGTGTCGTAGGAGTTTCCACAAAGTCTCTCGGTCCACGCTGTCAAATGCTTTTTCGTAATTCACAACGTTGACTTACAGCGGGAAGCTCCACTCCAGAGACTGCTCCACGATGATGCGGAGAGTGGCAATCTGGTCTGTACATGATTGGTTTTTCCTGAATCCTGCTTGCTGGTCTCTCAGCTAGGGGTCGACGGAGCTCTTCATTCTCTCCAGGATGATCCTGTTGAAGACCTTTCCTGGTACTGACAGCAAGGTGATTCCTCTGTAGTTGGAACACTGCTGAGGTCGCCTTTCTTGGGAAGCTTGATTAGGTACCCCTCCTTCCAAACAGCCGGCATCACCTCCTCTTCCCAGATCTTTCCAAACAGTGGGTACAGCATCTCTACTGTTGTTTCTAGGTCTGCTTTCAGAGCCTCCGCTGGGATGCCATCTGGCCCTGCTGCTTTGCCGTTCTTCAAAAATGCCACTGTTCTTCTGATCTCTTCCCGCCTGGGTCTGTCACAGCTGATGGGTAGGTCAGTCTCTGCTGGCTGGATGTCTGGGGGGTCGGGTGGGGTGGGTCTGTTCAGTAACTCTTCAAAATACTCGGCCCATCTGTCGAGTTGGTCGGCTGTGTCGGCAATAGGCTTGCCTTCTTTGTCTTTTACTGGTCTTTCTGTATGGCCACACTTGCCAGACAATCTTCTGGTAATGTCGTAGAGCTGTTTCATGTTGCCGCTGCCTGCTGCCTTTTCTGCCTCTGCTGCTAGGCCGCTAGGGTTTAAGAAGGGTTCAATGATCTCCGATGCCAAACGCAAACACCTTCAAAACAAAATCCTTGAATCCACTTCTTCCAGAACCCTCTACGCTACTATGAATATATTCCTAGGCACACCTAGGCTCCTCTCCCCAACGCAAACAGCAAAGAAGAACTCCCGTCCGCCTTTTCTACCTATTCTACCTATTTTTCTGACAAAATCCAAACTCTGCGTAACACACTCGATACTCCACCTTGTCCCCCTTGCCCTCCGGAACCCTTCCCCCCCCACCCCCACCCCCTCACCTTCACTAGCACTCCCCCTCTCGTTTTTCCGCCCTGTCTCTCAGGATGAAGTTCTCAAGACCATAAAGTTTATGCCTTTCAAAACCTGTGAACTAGACGCTCTCCCGGCTTCTCTCTACCCTGACGGCCTTCCAGAACTCTTGCCCTTTATTACTGATATCATCAACACATCTCTAGAAAATGGCTCCGTCCCCGATATCTTCAAGTCTGCCATCGTTCGGCCTCTCCTCAAAAAAACACAACCTCGAACCAAACGAACTCAAGAACTATCGCCCAGTCTCCAATCTCTCTTTTCTGTCCAAGCTACTTGAGAAGGTTGTTCTCAACCAGCTCAGCCTCCAGCTCAGCCTCCACCTCGCAGTCAACAATCTCAAGAATCCCTTTCAGTCTGCCTATCGCAAACACCACAGCACTAAAACAGCCCTTCTAAATATCCTGAACGATCTTCTCCTCTCAACTGACTCGGGCAACATCTCACTCCTTACGCGATCTCTCTGCCGCCTTCGACACTATAGATCACTCTATCCTCCTCCACCGCCTTCACCACTCCTTCGGCATCACTGACTCTGCTCACTCCTGGTTTCTCTCCTACCTCTCCGACAGACAGCAGGCCATCATCATCGATGGCGTCTCTTCTCAACCAGTCAGGCTCTCCTGCGGAGTTCCACAAGGGTCCGTCGGGGTCCGGTCCTTTTCACACTCTACACCTCCCCTCTGTCCAACATCATCCAGTCTCATCACATACACCACCACCTCTACGCTGACGACTCACACCTACTAGACAAAGACAAACCGGACAACATTCAGTTACTCCTGACTCGCACGGACTGGCTGCTACGAAGACGTGAAAAACTGAATGACAGCAAACAAGCTTAACTGAACGACGACAAAACGGAAGCCATGCTGGTAGGCACTCGCCCGAAACTTTCCTAGCTCCCTCTCTCCATCTTCAACTCGACAGCACCCTCATCCCCCTCTCTGACTCGGGCAAGAACCTCGGCGTTATCCTCGATTCCTCTCATTTCCATGACCAGATTTGTCTCTGCCACGGCGCGGTCTAACGCCACCACACACCCCACCCCCAGCTGTATTTGTATTTGTGATATGTGAGTCATTGTTAAGCGTGCACATGCGTGCGTGAGTTGTGAGTGCGCGCTTAGAGTTATAATTATTATAAGATAAGAACATAATAAATACCGTAATTATGTGTGGTTGTTTTAGTTCAGCAATACTGGTATATAGTCGGCGACACAAAGACTTACGCGTGCATTAGACTTTGGTATCTTCACTGTCGCACGTCTTTGTAGCGTCCCCGTAATACCAACCCAATGTGCAAAAGGCCGTCGGGCCGACGTCGGCAGCTGTCGGCACGCGCACGACCGTGTGCGGGCCAACAGCGGCCGACGTCTGCCCGATGTGTGTTTCCGTATTGTGAACTGACTCGGTACTGTCCGAAAGTTCAAAGGTGAGGTCACGATTTACAGTCAACGTCGAAGTTTGTTATAACCGAAGTAACTGATATAGAAAGAGCACTCTGTGAATATAAATTACTTCTCGTGTAACAAAATTCGGACAGAACAACTAAAGTTTACTGTAGATCGTCGGGACTTCTGAAAACGTGTTGTTTTATCCGACGTTTGCTCTGTCTGACCTTGTTATAAGCGAAGTAAACTGTATTGATGTGTCCCGAGACGGATCACTTGGCAAACGTAAACACTGCCCACCCCCCACAATCACCCTTACCCACTCACCCCCCCCCCCCTACCCTCCCCACCCCACCTCCCCAACCCCCCACCCCCCTCCACCCCCCACGTCCCCACAAGGCGTCATCTAGAATGGTTCTAGTCACATTTTAGTTAGCCGCTACAATGCCCCCCCCCCCCCCCCCAAATTACACTCTCAGCTGCAAGAGACACAAATCTTCAAGAGACATATATCTTCATGGGCCCCCGCGAATGCGGGGGCTCATGAAGATGTATGTCTCTTGTTTGCCTTACTGTGTTTCCCTGTTCCTTGGACGAATGGAAATTTTTTGGCTTTGAATCGACCGCTTGCTGCCATTGGTCACAAATTGAGTTTTCAGTTGACATCTTTGTGTATGCCGCAGCGTTAAAGAACCCTTGCTGTCCACGCAAACGTGGGAACGAAGTAGTGTCGGCAAGAGACATAGATCCTCATGTGCCCCCCGCAACTGCGGGAGCTCATGAGGATCTATGTCTTTTGCAGCTGGATCGTGTTCATTTTTTTTTCCAATCGGATCTGTCTCTTGCAGTTAGGTCGTGTTCATTTTGTCTCGTAAAACCAGATAGGTGAGGGTAGCGCTGGTAGAACTGTACACATACCAAGGGGAATTACTCAGCTCTAGACAGACAAACAGTTAGATCCCATGCCCCCGCTATCAGGCACCCAATCGCCAGCCTACAAAGAAATACGCAGGTATAGAACAATACCATCTTATACATCCGTTAAAAGTTGTTTGTTGTAAAAGGGATGCATATGATGGTCTTGGTCTATACCTGCGTATTTTTCTGTGGGATGGCGATTGAGGCGGGGGCAGGGGATCTAACTGTTTGTCTGTCCAGCGCTGCGTAATTCCCTTTGGTTTGTGTATATTTTTTCTCGGCATTGAAAGGGTTAAAGAAGATTTCAGAAGCAGACTGTGCGATCACTTGGCCCCCATATCCAGTGGTTGGAACAAGTGTGCACGTTTCCACACACTAAACCGGTTGTTTATTTATTTATCTATTTATTTATTTGCTACAGTAGACAGGAAAACAAGCTTTCAGAGATTTTGTGAACTCACTCAGCCCGACGCACGTATTTCCCAAAGTTTGGAAGCGTCACTGCATCTAACGACTACACACCTGTTGCAGGAGATGGATTGACCATGATAATTCAAGGGTAGTGCCAGATTAGCTTGGCGCCGACAGGCGCCAAGTTAATCTGGCACTGCCCTTGAATTATCGTGGTCGACCCATCTCCTGCTGTAGTGCGTCAGGGCTGAATGGGTTAAAATGTTGTTTACATGTGCACACCTATCTAACCAAACAACTGTCTTATTGTCTAATTAACACAACGAAAACAGAAACGACCCGACAACACAGTCAAGCAGCAAGAAACAAACAAACACAACCAAACATAAAATAAAGTAAACAACAGTAAAGAATTTTTTTAAGTCAACAAGAATACAATCGCACAACTTGACGTAGGTCATCTTTATTTCGAGGAATCGGTATTTAGTAAAGCGGCCCGTCAGTTCAGTATTTTGTCAGAAACAGTTTGTACAGGGTGTGCAGTATGTGAAATAATCCCACTTAGCGACAGCGTTTTCCAGTGAGAGGAAAAGTGAATTTACACTTTAAAGGGAGACTTGTCTTTTTCTTGCATGTTTTAAAAGTTAATAAGAATCTCCAAGGCAACCGCTGTTCACCCTTTGGGTGTCGGTAGCGGTTTCTGTCGCGATGATTCCTACAGGATGTCAGGATGTTGTTATTCCTACAGGATGTCAGGATGTTGTTATTCCTACAGGGTGTTGTTATTTCTACAGAATGTTGTTATTCCTGCAGGATGTCAGGATGTTGTTATTCCTACAGGGTGTCAGGATGTTGTTATTCCTACAGGATGTCAGGATGGTGTTTTTCCTAAAGGATTTCAGGATGCTGTTACATGATACCTACAGGATGTCAGGATGTTGTTATTCCTACAGTAATCATCGCTATAGATACCGCTACCGACAGGCTAAGACTTAACAGAAGACATTCAACATGTGCCTCGTACACATCTCTCTCTTGGCTTGACTTCGCGAACGAAGATTTTATAGGAGTTGCCCACGACGTCTGCAGGCTTGTTCGTGGCTGCGGAGGCCAATCCGAGACAGGCAGGTTCGACCGCAGTGGCTGCAGGGGAAGGTCTGGCCAGGGTTCTGAGCTGCGGCATCTCTGTTTTTTCTCCTACACATACGCGGCAAACATGCCTGGAATGAGTTAAAAAGTACACTAATGTTCAAGCACGTTGTTTTTTCTTAATTGACATGGTCGACGCAATGCAGGACGCAGTGGTCTGCGGGGGTGGTCGTCTCATAACAGCACTTGGCTCCGTGAGTACAGTCGTTATCGGCCAAACACCTCTCATCCACCACATTGCACGCGTCGGGGCGCGTCTCAGAGCCGACAGGACAGTGTTGTGCGTCTGAGGAAGGAAGCGCACCAAATACAGCGTGAATTTCGTCTGGGAAAACTGAACTGTGAATTAACCCCACCCTCTCTTGTCATTTCAAGTTTAACCCATTAAGCCCCGACGTCCTACAGCAGGAATGGACTGACCATGATAATTCAAGGGTAGTGCCAGATTGGTTTGGCGCCATTTTGTGGCGGCAACGGGGTCTCACAGTAAAGATTTTTTAAAAATGCAGTTATCGTGATCAACAGAAAAATTTTCACTTTGTTTCAAAGGCAGAAAGGAACGTGATTTGTCGATACAGAGCGATAGTTAAAAAGAAAGCGAAGATTGCTTTTTCTGTCAACGAGAGGTGAAACTTGTTTGCGGGTCACCAAAACTGCCCGGGGGAGGGGAACGGGCGGAAAGTACGGGTTTTCTATATTTTCTTTCTTCAAAGATACGTTCTTAAAAGTTTTAGATTAACCTATTTAGTTCAAACGCACCACACCAGGAGATGCATTGACCGTGATGATTCAAGGGTAGTGCCAGATTAGCTTGACGCCATCAGGCACCAAACTAGTCTGGCTCTACCTTTGAATTATCATGATCGATCCATCTCCTGCAACTGGTACACAGTCGTTATGCGATGCCACCAACATGTGACCTTGGAGTTAAATGGGGTCAGAACGTCAGACTTTTCTTTGAACGCATTCGAGACGTGCCGCTTTCGGATACGCGGTTTAACGCCGCGTATCCGAATGCGGCACGTCGCAAATGAGTTAACTCATTCTACTCCACACACACCACAGCAAGATAATGATCGACCGTGATAGTTCAAGGGTGATGCCAGAATAGCTTGGCGCCTATGGGCGCCAAGCTATTCTGGTATCACCCTTGAACTATCATGGTCGATCTGTGTCCAGCACTGCAATGCAGTCTTCAGAGGACAACGACAAAATTTGGGGATCTCGGTCTTGGGGTAAAATGGGTTAATTTAGCTGTTGTCCTTCTCGGTCAAAGAGCACGACAACAATCATTATCGCCATTATCAGCATCGTTGTCATCACCGTCGACGTCGTTGATGTAAAAAGCATCGTCATTATATTTCAAACATACAGGCAACTGACTTACATGCCACGAAGACGAGAGCAGCGAATACTAGCAGCAGCTTCATGTTTCTGTGGAAGAAGATGGTCTTCACAAACGTCAGCTGTAAGTCAGAAACTAGAGTCTCGATAAAACAAACAGTTTCTGAACCCGGTTTTTATATCTGCACCTCGATCGGTGGTTGACCTACTTTGTAAAGTAATCAATGTGGTCACTCAGCGGGAAAGTAACGATACATATTAAAACAAGACAGCTGATGTTTTACACGTATTTATCTTTTCATCTATCTTCTTGCTTCACTGCAAACAAGAAATGTACACGTTAGTTAAAAAGTTAGTTAGTCAGTCAGTCAAGTTAATCAGTTAATTAGTTAGTTAGTTAGTTGATCAGTTAGTTAGTTAAAAAGTTAGTTAGTCAGTCAAGTTAATCAGTTAATTAGTTGATCATTTGGTTACTTAGTTAGGTAATCAGTTAGTTATTCAATCAGTTCATTAGTTAGTTAATTAGTTGATCAGTTGGGTACTTAGTTAGTTAGTTAGTTAGTTAATCATTTAATCAGTTAGTTAGTTAATTAGTTGATCAGTTGGTTATTTAGTTAGGTAGTTAGATAGTTTGATAGCTCGCTAGCTAGCTGGTTAGTTACAGTCTACTTCGCTTATAACAAGCTCTGATATAACACGTCGGATATAACAACCTTTACTCATTTAACCTCTGTGGCTTTGAATCGCAATAACTAACTACAGAAAACTACAGGAGATCGCCAGGAGACCCAACTGTGTTGTTTTATCCGAGGTGAGTTATAGGCGGAGGAATTTACTTTGAAAGAGTGCTGTCAGGATAAGCTTATCTCATTCAGCCCAGCGCACGTATTTCCCAAATTTTGGAGGCGTCATCTAACGACTATGCACCTGTTGCATCGGCGCCAAGCTAATCTGGCACTACCCTTGAATTATCATGGTCGATCCAGCTCCTGCTGTAGTGCGTCAGGGCTGAATGGGTTTAAAATGTGAACAACCGTGAATGATCCTAAAGGAAAAACGCATGTGAGCTCCAAACGATACGGTAGACTTTGAGATGAAATCCTCATCTTGTTATATCTGCGACTTGATTGGTGGCTGTCCTACATTGCAAAGTCCAAAGCAGTGGGCTGGCACGACACCCAGACCCCCCCCCCCCCCCCTCCCAAAAAATAAATAAATAAATAAATAAATAAATAAATAAATAAATAAAATAACGTTACTCTTTCAGGCTGGACACTAGTGTTTGACACGTACCTATCATTTTCAGTCAGGCAAAACAGTAACGTCTTGCTTCACTGAAAAATAAAAAAAAAAAAAAAGTACTTGTTGGTTAGTTAGTTATTGTGGTTTAACCCCTTCACTGAAGTGAAAACGTGAGCACGATCCAACTGCAAGAGACATAGATCCTCATGAGCCCCCGCGACTGCGGGGGCTCATGAGGATCTATGCCTCTTGCTGAGACCAGAAAGTAAATGTACGTACAGTGGTGGGGAAGGGGCTAATGCCAAACAGGCTACAGAAGTGCACGTAGTCCATTTTCGTCTGTACGTTCATTTGAAAACAAGATTGTGCTGCGCGTGTACTTTTCAAGCGTGGTTCTTTTTTTGTTTGAAATTTCTGTGGACGTGACACACCTGGCAGTCACCTTTTTGCTCCAAACACTGTTTTTTCGGGGGTTTTATTTATCAAATATTCCTTGTTCGTAGACGAGAACATTTCATCAAATGTTAGATTTTTTAATGTAGATTTGTAGCAAAAGGCTGACGTGGATGGTTTAAATAATGATAATCAGACAAAAAAAGCGTGCAAAATTCACACAATTGTGTTGTCATTGTCTTTTCTAAGCGCGTTTCTT
>BTPG01000004.1:145795235-145807735 GCA_036245525.1 Semisulcospira habei | reverse complement strand
CGTCATGAAGCTGTATTCCAAGGATGGGGTAGGGCTTCAGGTTTGCTGACACTAGGGGTCTCGATTACAAATTAAGGTTTACGGCAGGGCAGAAGCTAGCATAGAAGTTAAGCTTATTTTATTTCCCAAAGTATGTCTCAGACGAGGGTGACTTTGAAGCCACCCTCATCGGAGACATACTTTGGGAAATAAAATAACACTGCACAAAACTGATACGCACGCAGGCTTGAAATCGGAACATGTTCAGAACAAAATACACGCAGAGACTGTTGATCTGCACGTCATGACAGCCCTGAGATGAGACTACGCATATGGTCTTAGTATAGCTTATTTCTTCAATGACACAAAGCTATGGCGCCTGCTTCAACTTTTGGGTGCGAAATCTGAGGGACGGTTGGTAGGTAAGGCTACTCAAAGGGAGCTCAGCACTAAACTATGCAAACATGGGTATCAAAAGTACCACTGATAAAGACTGGTCAGAGGATGGAGATACTTTCTGAAATCAAATCTGAATGTCAAAATGTCCGTAAATTGGCAGAGATGGGACCCCTTGGAGCCAGTCAGTTGGCACCAGACTCTTCAATTTCCTGCCCCCGTCATTTCGAGGTCCTTTAATTAAGTAAAAATGACCACGCGCACAAATGTTAGTCAATAAGTCGATGCCGACTGAGCAGTTGTGTGCATTATGTTAGATTTCATACGGCAAACATGAGCTGACAAACATGCCTTCCACAACGTGCTTAGAATATCAGCTCCTGTGAAAATGGCTGGAGCTATAGGTTTGGCTCACTTGCACAGAAAATATCGTTAATTCCAGTTAGCCCCTTCCAAGCCGTTAGTCACAGATTATGTTGCTAATAGTTGTATTACGTCTGCGCCAAAGAGCCCATGTCAGCCGAGGAACCGGGACACAAAGTGGTGTGAGCCAAAGCAACTGCGGGGGTTCGTGAGGACCCATGCCTCTTTTTCAATCTCGGTAGTGTGGGGTTAAGGGTTAACTTCAGTTGAGTCGTCCACACCTTGCAAACGTCAGCAAGTGTCTGGTCCGTGATCTTTCGGACTTTTCAGTGCAAAGACTGAATCATACAGCAAGTATACAGACGAGTTTTGGTCAACTACAAACATCCCCTCCCCCCTCCACCTCCATCTCCACCCCCCCCCCCCCCCGCCTTCTCTGCCCCCCCCCCTCCCCCGCCCCCACCCCCATCCCGCCCCCCTTTGTCTCTTCGCGGTTGGTCTACGTACATAGCTGTCTTTCGGTCTTTGCAGATTATCTGTTTCTAGACTGTTTTCTGAGGAGGTCTCTTGCAAGGCCTAGAAATATGGTACGGGGCATACGCTTATCGACAGTCTAGTTAACTCATTCTGCCCGCGACACACCACAGCAAGATATGGCTCGACCATGATAGTTCAAGGGTGGTGGCAGAATAGCTTGGCGCCTATAGGCCTATAGGTCTCCTGAATTGTAATGCAGTCCTCAGAGGATAACTTCAAAATGTGGGCATTTCGTACCTCGGGCACAATGAATTAAGAGACTTGTTTTTGGGTGCCATTGTGAGCCCACACGATCAAAAAAGGCTATCAAGGGAGGGCTATCAGTCGGGCTATCAAGGGAGGGCTATCAGTCGGGCTATCAAGGGAGGGCTATCAGTCGGGCTATCAAGGGAGGGCTATCAGCCGGATATCAAGGGAGGGCTATCAGACGGGCTATCAATGGAGGGCTATCAGTCGGGCTATCAAGGGAGGGCTATCAGTCGGGCTATCAAGGGAGGGCTATCAGTCGGGCTATCAAAGGAGGGCTATCAGTCAGGCTATCAAGGGAGGGCTATCAGTCGGGCTATCAAGGGAGGGCTATCAGCCCTATATCAAGGGAGGGCTATCAGACGGGCTATCAATGGAGGGCTATCAGTCGGGCTATCAAGGGAGGGCTGTCGGGCTATCAAGGGAGGGCTATCAGTCGGGCTATCAGGGGAGGGCTGTCAGTCGGGCTATCAAGGGAGGGCTATCAGTCGGGCTATCAGGGGAGGGCTGTCAGTCGGGCTATCAAGGGAGGGCTATCAGTCCACGTTTTTAACTCATTCAGCCCCGACACACCACAGCAAGACATGGATCGGGCGTGATAGTTCAAGGGTGGTGTCAGAATAGCTTGGCGCACCTTGAACTATCATGCTCGATCTGTCTCTGGAATTGTAATCCAATCCTTCAGAGGGCAACTTCAAAATTTGGGGATTTCGGTCCTTGGTTTAGAATGTGTTAAAGCGTAATCGTTCCTACAACAACAACAAAAACTCGATCCATTTACAAGAGACATAGATCCTCAAGAACGTCTGCAGCCCGCTGATGCTCATGAATATCTATGCCTTTTGCAGGCACCATTTCCGTCTGTTTGCCTCAAGCGAAGGTAGCATTAGCTAGTTGTTTAATATATACGATATAAATGAACTATGGGGATTTATTTCTTGCGTTATTATATACTCAGGAGCAAAAGTAAGGCGACATGTGCACTTAGAAATGTCAATATAAATTCCAGAGAAACGGAAGAATGTATGTGTAAACGAATTAAAAATAATGTGTAAACTAATTTTAAAATTTAAAAAAAAGCTACCTCGAGATAATTCTTTTAACTCCTTCAGCCCGACGGCCGTATTTCCCAAATCTAATGACTATGCACCAGTTGCAGGAGATGGATCGACATGATAATTCAAGGGCAGTGCCAGATTAGCTTGGCGCCGTCAGGAGCCAAGCTAATCTGGCACTACCCTTGAATTATCATGGTCGACCCATCTCCTGCTGTAGTGCGTCAGGGCTGATTGGGTTAAAGACAATATCCTAAAGTTTCAAGCTTATCCAACCACAAACGCGGGCTCTAGCCGCTGACACCTACAAATCTGAGTTTTAATAATATACAGTACACTTTAATAAAGACAACTTTGATTTACAAAAGACAAAAAAAAAAATGGGAATGAAAAATACAAATTATTAAGTTGTCACTTGTGATGAAACGGAGAAAAAACAAACAGCTCCGGCAGCAGGTTATCCAGAGAGCCTTGAACGTGTGCCCAAGAAGATCAGCCTCGACACCCAGGGCATTTTATGCCAACACATCGTCCACACTGGGTCACAGCGGAGGTTGACAGTAGCCATAACAACAACAAAAAAAGCCTTTACACTCTCATAAAACAAGGGCAGTAACTTCTTCTTATAGAATGTGAAAGTTTTGGTTTTCATATGAGTAAGCCGGCCTTTTTGGCGCAAATGTCAACTCATTGAAAATATAATTGTCCATTAACTCATTCTAGACGTGCCGCCTCTGTATATGCGGCATACGCCGCGTATCCGGAGGCGGCACGTATCGAATGAGTTAACACAATTACAAAAAAAATAATCCTAAGAAGAAGGCATAATTCCATAACACAGACACTGTGTGTCGCATTTCTTTTGCTCCTGAGTTATATATTTGGACCAAGCCACACGTTCAACGGATCCCGTCGTCACGAATTGCGTGTCAAAGGACAATGTTCAGCACACTGACCGACAGTTGCCTCAGTGAAGGACAACGATGTAAGTGGAACCACAATTAGACGTAAAAGGTCATTCGACTGACCAGCCACGGGAACGCATGAGGGATTATGTCTCTCGCATCTTGATAGCGTTCGCCTTGCCCAGGCTGTGAATGGGCTAAACATTCTCCTTCTTTTTGTCTTTCCGAAATGTCAGAAGGAATACTCGTATTGTCCGATGGTACTGAGAGACCCTATAAATACACAGACGTGCGTCAGTTGTTCTTCATTCTCGAATTGTCAGAGATTTTACAGTCATGAAGCTCGTGTTCATCACTCTCGCTCTCCTCCTTGCTGTTGCCTGTAAGTAGCTATTTTCTTCTTTTTTCCGGCCTTTAATAGTTTCTATTGTTTAACCCATTCTTTCACACATGCATACAAGCCTGACAGAATGCGACAAGGCGTACATCGACCGTGAGAGTTGAAGGGTGGTGTCAGAAGAGCTTGGCGCCTCCAGGCGCCAAGCTCTTCTGACACCACCCTTCAACTCTCGTGGTCAGTCAGTCTCCTGAAATGTACTAAAGCCTTTAGAGAACAACTGCAAAGTTCTCGGATCTCTCAGAGGATCAGTTTGACATACGCAGAGTAGCCACAGCAAATTGTACACAACAGTTAATAAACAGAAAACGCTTTGTGCCTCCCGTCTAGCTTCTTCTTCTTCTCGAACGCCGTCACACTTGGAGTTTGGCTCTCAAACTTAAGGTTGTATACTATACCTACATTTTTTAATTGAAAACTGCCGCTTATAGGGTTTTTTGAGAGCCTTATTGAGTCTGGAGACTATTGCCACCCTGAAAGACCCATGGTCCCGGGCATATTTGTAAGTTTGAGCCTTCTGCGTGACCTACCCCATCAGCAAAAACACGCAAAATAGCTGATTTCAGAACACAACAAAAATTTATCGAATAGTGTGTTAAAATGATAAAGAAACATTTTGGTCACTTCATAAAGTATGTTAGTATTTTCTCGTAAAAAAAAGTGTGTTCTGATAATTGGAATTCTAACTGTAATCGAGAAAAGTTTATGTTGTAAATTCGCAGATTGCCCGGATGTTATCAATAACATTTTAAGTGTTTGCAATGTTGGGCAATTGCGCAGGCCCTTTTTATTCGATAAAATCGTACTTTAGATCATATCACACACATTATTTATGAAAAAATGGGGGGATCCCGCGCAAAAATTGGCACTTTGGGTCGTTTGCGAGTGCGTTTTCAAAAAGGGATACAAGCGATGTCTGACTTCCGGCAGATCATATCTCCGCCGTAGCCGTCCCAAGCCCGCATGAGAAAAGAGGAAATCAACTACCAAACCAACAAGTATAACCTACGCCCAAACTGTTGCAAACTACTAGTCTTCGATCACTATTAGTGACATTGAGAAAGTAAACTGGAACAAACAACAACGGGAGATACGGGATGAGAAGGTTTATCTACAAGTAATTAAATGCACCATTTATCACTTAGTAGTTGAGTTAGTGCAGTGGTAAAATACTCATTTTGCCACGCAAGGTAACCAGGGTTCAATCCCCGTAGATGGATATTTTTTCCTTGCTCAAAAATTTGAAACCAATACAGTTGCTACTTCGCTAAATGAAACAAACGCACACACACAATATATATATGTTCTTTTTTTTAATGTAAAATATGCCATTATCATCACCGTTGTAATGTGGATGTTAAACCATGAACCAACCAACAAACCACTTTCAGTCGTGGATAAAAATGCATACTGGTTACCTCGGTACATTTGTTCATTTATTTTTTTTCAGCCAGGCATTGTGAGCATGTTTACATTCATTCAATCATTCACAGATTCACTGATGAAAAAGCACACCAAAGAGTGTTGTCACAGAGTGTTTTTATTTTTATTTTTCTGGCATCATCTACAAACATTAATTAATGAATAATGTGAATTTGTTTTAATATACCTGCTGCAAGCAATGCTACATGCTCCTTTGGTGTATCCGTGAAAGCAGGTCGGTGAACATCTCTGGTTGAAAGATGTTTGTCAACAGATTGGTAGTGGATGTACCTGTGTCTCCAGCTGAATCTCAGTTTCCCAGCAGTTTTTGGTTACAAATTATAAGGAAACAAAACAAATGTCACATGTTTCAATATGCCCCGTTATGTTTGCACATGATCATTGTGAGTAAAGAATAATATCTTTGTTTATTTTCAAAAGAAACGCTGTATTTGCAGACATTCATTTAAAGTATACATGTACAGTCAAGTATGTTGAAAGCATATTAGGCTACAATGCACATAGGCACCCATACAAAAGTAACTACCTCAAATTCAAAATGTTAAATGTTTAGGGCTTAACATCTTTTGTCCATAAGGTGATTTCAAAGATGGGTCACAGAAATAGGGTCTGAACAAATTTTGACCCAAGCTGTATTCGAAGCCAGGACCTTTGGGATGAGAGTCAAACACACTACCACCGAGCCACCCAGCTCCCCCACAAAATACAGCTTTACTGTGGAACAACATATTTCCACTACATTATTCACATTTACATTGACAAAGTGCTGACTTTATACAAGCTAGTGGGTGGAGAACAGTGGAGCTGAAGTCATTTTCAGTTGTGTGCATGCCAACCGAGACTGACACCGGCAACCACTTGCTCATGAGGTATTTATTTGGGAGCCAACTACACAGTATATAAAAGAAGGGGGATAGGAGAGAAGGAATGACAGACTTATCATTTAGAGCCTTCCACTACATATATTATTTCCCTCATATATATATAACACGAAGAGTTTTTGCGTTCCCGGCTGACGGCCATCTTATTCTGTATTAAAATTTCACTGATGACACGGAATGCTTAACACAATATATATATATATATATATATATATATATATATATATATATATATATATATATATATATACATACATACATACATACATACATACATACATACATACATACATACATACATACAGAGAGAGAGAGAGAGAGAGAGAGCATCACTGAAGTCCTGATATAACTCAACATTGCACATCCCACTACGTTATAACAGTGAAATTCAGTGTCCAGCCACCACTACACTACACACATACCACAAAATCAAACAATACTGTTACCAGTACCACACTCTGTCCCATTGCAGCACAACTAAGTGAAATGCAGTCTCACGCCCCATAACATATACTGCACAATGCTGATGTCAACATAACATACCGTAACAACTGCATAACAAGGGTAAAATGCACTGTGTCACCTAGTCTGCATAATATAGGCATGCACACCAAACAATACTTTTACTGCTCTTGATACAAAGTCTGTGCAGTCGACCATATCACAACACTGCAAAATACATCAGTGCTACGCTGGCAGAGTGCCTGCAATACAACCCGAAACGCTGAAGGTAATATTCTTTGTAAGGCACTGCAAACACTAACCTGCGAAAGTTTTGTTTTTTCTAAAAGAGTTGCCATTGTTTGGAATGAGTTACCAGTTTCATTAAAAAAAAGCACCTAACATAAATTCTTTACAAACCAGATGGGAATCGAATTTACCAAATTTAAAGAGTTATTTCTATTCATTATGATGAATGATTTATAGGAAAATTTCTCAATGAATGCAGACTCAGACTACATAAGAGTACCTTGCAAGGCCCCAGAAAGGGGACATTTGCAAAGGCCTCACGGCCTATTTTGTCCTCACCACTACTACAGTCTGCACCATGCCGGCCATTAATATAAGCAATACTCTTCAAAACTCAACATGGTGCAGGCTATCGTGTCACAACGATTGCACATTGCATAGCAGCTACCACACACAACCTGGTACATGTGCACAATGTTGGCTTCTAGTTTTACTTTGTTTATTTAATGTTGGACCTGCTGGGGGCATGAGAAAAATCACAAAAGAGAACTTACATGATTGCAGCTCAAAAATTAACTACACATGTACACATGTTCCTATAGACAGCACAAATTGACTTGTATGGACACAGATCATAGTGTAGGTCATTACTGTTTTGCTGGTATGTGTTCATGTACAGTTACGTCTGGAAAACGTGTGAAATGAACCATGTGATTAGCAATTCTGAATACGATAAGTAAAGCTACACAGCTGAAAAGTCAAACGATTGACAGGAAGAAAAAATAATAAAAACAAACATAACAAAGTACAGTACATATCATATGCCTTATGATCAGTTATCACCCAACCAATGAAAACTGCTGTGACAGATGGAGGGCAATGCAAGAACTACATGGTCAAATCACTCTTTTAGAAGTATTGCGATTTTCATTGAGCAAGTCCACATTTGGTAATATTTTGAGCAGAGGGTTTAATGACATATGTATTATATATACTACATACCTACCCCCCTCCCCCCGCACCCCCCCCCCCCCTGGCTTGCATTTCTATATTTTGGCACACCCCTCTTCAGAAAGGACCCCATGGGTGTTATACTCTGAGGCCAATGACCATTTTCAGAATGTATATCATTTATAATCATGCAAAGCGGAGCAGTGATAAGTTTGTCTCCTTGTTTCACACCGACGCTGCAAAAAAAAATTCTATCTGTACCACTGTTTCCTAACCCATAATAGTCAGCTGTGGTAGTACATATTTTTGAATGACTGACTGTTATGCCAGTGTATTTCGGAACTTGTCACAAAAAAGACCTGTTTATATGCTGAAATGTCATTCGGAAAACTGAACACATTGGCAGTAAAGGGTTTTTTTCCTGGATAATCAAAAATACAAAAATTAATTAAGCTGCGTTTTTTCCAAATCGTGACATGACAGGAGAGTGCAGTAAGGCAAAGGCGTTTTGCTGCATTGTGAAGGATGTGACTGTCCAAAACCTTGGCATTGTGGCCAGCATTGTGGATGGACAGCAAAATAACAGGACGTTTGCCCCACAGGACAATCAGTTCACTTCCTTTGCCTTCCTGTCGGTTGGCCATCCCGGAGAGACGTACCCGCTGAACTCTTCTTCAATGTGGCTATTGCAACCTGCAAAAGATATATTTAGAATCAAAAAAAAAAGTTTTGAAAATGCACATTATGCGTGCATATATATGTGTTTGCAAGTATTTTTACAAAGTACATACATGCATAATAATTATGACAGTATTCAGAGCAAGAACAAGAAAGACAATGAATGTCCTTATGGTTTTCGTGTTATGACCAATCCACATAATACGTCCAAACCTGTGTGGACTCTGTGCGTGAGGAGAGAAACAATTTAGTGTCAAAATCTTGACCATTTTTTACCCTTTCTGGACACTCCCCCCTCCCCCCGTGACCCTGACCTTTGAAAGGTCACAGCAGTTGGTATGTTTAGAAAGATTGTACCACACAAAGTACCCTGGTGCCAAGTTGGACGTCTGAGGCTTAAATAGTCTCTGAGGAAATACCAATGTTACAGTTGCCCACAGATAACAGACAGTCGACGGATGACCCATTACCAAACACTTAGTTTTGCTATCACACGTGAGCCACATATGAGACGCAACTGAGCTTTAAATGACCACAATGGGTTGTATAAATATATCTAGAATCAGCATCACAGTGTAACTTGCAGAAAATGTTTCATACAGGACACGTTTAACATATTGCTGTTTTAGCAACGCAGTACACACTGGACCAAAAAAACCCACCCCACCACCCCCACACTTTATGGTACCGGTCTCAAGGGCCACTTTACAAATTTAAAATACATTAATGCGATCAAAAATCTCAGTAACTTCAGTAGCTGAACTGGCCCTTTGTCTGTCTTGTACTGTGTTTGTACTGTGTTTGTCTTAAATGGCGTTATATCCGTGTCTGTTTCGTGAATGTGTGTGTTGGGTTTCAGGCGCGGCGCTTTGAGTCGATTTCCCCAAAATTGGAGAAAAAGCGCCTATATAATTACGGTATTATTATTAGTTTATTATATAAAAGCTGGTATTCAGTGTTTTCTTATCATTCTGTGTGCACTAAGTGCTTATTAAAGAAAATGACAGTATTTGCAGACTTGCACAAGCCTCTAGTTTCCAAATCAAATGCAATATGGTGCCTCACTTGTTGACAGCAAGTGATTTTAGCATTCGGTGTTGTAGAGAATGCTGTGTACTAGTACTACACCATCTTCAAAATGAAAGAAAGCATACAGTATGATGTGTTTATTCACACCAGTTGTGTTTTGTTATGAACCTGATTCTATTCACAAATCAACCGGTATGATTTACCTCGAGTCCAGGAGAATAGTTGATCTACTGGAAACTGGCATTGCTGCTTTCAGCTGTGACCCTTCTCCTTTTGAGCAAACATGACCTGACTAGCTCCTGCCTCTTCTTGGTGTAGGCGTCATACTTCTGTGTTCTGTGCTGTTTTGAAAGTATACCCTCTGGGGTGCGACTCTGCAGTTGCGCGAGGCGTTCACTAAAGCAAGACAATGACCCTGGAATGAAAATACAGTGTTTTTAACGTGTTTGTTTAGCAGCATGCCAATTTTACGTCTGATCTTATTTCAGGGTGGGTTGCGTTCCAAACTCCCAAAAAGGGACTTTGGTTATAGCATTATAAACAATTCGGGGCCAGGGCGGTGAGGGCAGGGCTCACCCCCCACCCACCCAATATGCCCCTTACATTTAGTTTACACTATTACTACCTTCAAACTCTCTGTGAAATAAAACTGTATAAACCACCAAAACAACAATGGTTGAAGCCTGGATCGCTCATGTGCATTTAAAACTGATCATTTACATAATCTGAACTGTGTGACCTTTCCAAAAAGGTGACTGAAATTTAAGGCCATGAGTCTATAGCCATCAGAAAAGGGCTGGCTTTTGTACTTGTGCATAATATTTGAGAACAAAATATCTATTGTCAAAATATGGCTATTTTTTTACCTATTTCTTGATTTCTCATGACCTTTGGTCTTAACTCAAACTGGTATGCTAAGACAGGTCTTGCCACAAAAAGTATCCTTGGGCCACGTTGAAGACTGTGGTTTGAATAGTCTCCAAGGAAAATGCCAACATTACTGTTTACCATGGACGACGAATTGGCCCAGAACATAGCTCACACTTGCTCTGCACACATGAGCCAAAGACAGAAAGCATTACAGTATGATGTGTTCATTCTCAAATCACACCATGTTGTGTTTTGTTCTGCACCTGATTCTAGTCACAGTCTACCGGATTGATGATCTACCTTGAGTCCAGGAGAATACGTGTCGCCTTCCTTCACTTCACTTGAGCTGTGGCCTTGGTGTAGGTGTCATACTTATGCGCTTGTTTGCAAGTAAGTCCTCCTGGGTGAGAGTACTGAGACCCACAGTGAGAGGTCAACAGCAGCGTATTGGCCCTGAAATGAAATACACGATTATTAGTATTACTGTGTTGTTCGGCCAGCATGATAATTTCACTTCGTTGTGAACTAATTGACAATGGAGAGCAGATTATTACTTTCAAAATAATAATAAACCAAACTGTGTACACCGCAAACGAACTAAACAAGAATTGCAAAGTCTGTACGCCTCATGTGCATAACTAATTCACATATAGCTATAAGTATAAACTGTGGGACCTTTTCAAAACTGAGGTAGCTGACATAAGTGTCACAAGTCTCAACATAAAGGCTTGCTTTTGTACTAGTGACATTTGTATTTTTCTCTACAAATTACAATTATGCATTTTTCTAGAAAGTTTGTCAACCTTCTGTGACTCTTGACCTGTTGTAAGGAGTCAACCAAATTAGTATCTATATGATGAGGAAGATTTCATCATCAGCTACCCTTGTGCCAAATTTGATAGGGAAATTGCACAAAACTTTGATACCAAACCGCCAATCTACAATGAACAAATAACTTATAAAGGCCATTTTTTTGTTATTTATCACACTTTCCAAGCGTCATCCATATATGGTTGTCAACATATATTAGGTTTCCAGATCTTATGTAGCCGTAGGTTTCAATTTTTACATTCAGATCATACCTATAATTGTACTAGGTAACCCTTTTACTCCTGATTCACCCACTGCTTGTCATAAATGTGACTATGATAGTTCATAGAGTGGTGCCAAAATCGATCGGCGTTCATACCGCCAAGCTATTCTGGCACCATCCTTGACCAAAAAAAAAAAAAAAAAATGCTGGAACTTATATCCTAATCTGTTATATTGCCTTTAATAAGACTGCCAAGGGAATGGTGATGAAGCTAATATTAAGTTACTAAGTACTGGAAAGCAGTTACTGAGTTAGAGGTTCATAATTGCCAAATTCTCCCTTAGCAGAGACTTTTTTCTACACACAGTACGTTTTCCTAGATAATAAGCACTGGCACAATATAACTACAATGTCGATACTATACCCTCCACTTCATTAATAAAGGCTCTCCGAAAAGTATGGAAATGATTCCTACTTCTAGGTGGTGACTGACATGGCCGGAATGGCCCCCCCCCCCCTTCTCAACCCACATTAAAATGTTGTCTTCTTCATTGCAGGTAGGCAGTGGACGACGGCATAGTACTGTGGGGACTTAAATTTCCATGCATACACGGGCAGTTAGCTATGAGGGTTTTACGCCGTGCAGGTGATTTCTCACGGGCGGTGCATAAAAGGGTTTCGGACGCTGAACCTGTGAGATATGCCACTTTTATTACGGACAGTTTGGCTTCTTGCTAGTACCTCGTGTTCTAATCGCCCCCCCCTCTTAGCAAACCCCTCCCACCCTTTTTTCCTAATTAAGTTTACCTTTTCGGGTTCTTGAAGAGGCATGTTGTGTTGTTTTCCGTGGCTGCCACGAAGACTGCCCTTCCGTCTTTGGTATGGGCCCGTTCTTTTTTTTTTAAATTTCACTGATTTCACCGGAATTGCGTAGTTGCTTTGGGCGCGCTATTACGCAGGTTGATGCCTTACCGATCGGATGACTTGTCGCCAACTTATGCAAAAGTATCTTATTTCTGTGGAAAACCAAATACATTTTACGCATAG
>BTPG01000004.1:145767413-145792413 GCA_036245525.1 Semisulcospira habei | reverse complement strand
ACCCTGCACCTTTCGGAAGACAGTCGCTGTACCAGCTGAGTACAGCTTCTCGGGACACTCCTTGGTGTGCTCTGTGACACGCATCTCATGGGAGCAGCTCCATGAGCTATGCAATTGTTTTTATTTTTAAAAAAAGTCAACTCTGCAAGTGTCTGCAAGTGACACAGTTTCGTGATCTCCAGCGGTCCAAAAGGACCATCGCTATTGGTCACGCTTTGTTTCCGACAC
Organism: Semisulcospira habei; assembly: GCA_036245525.1. Taxonomy (NCBI): domain Eukaryota; kingdom Metazoa; phylum Mollusca; class Gastropoda; family Semisulcospiridae; genus Semisulcospira; species Semisulcospira habei. The sequence goes on along the minus strand of BTPG01000004.1, from coordinate 145,792,185 downwards.
TGGCAAATGCCGAGGTGAACGGCCCGATCGCTCTGTGTATCAGTTAAGCGTAGACTGAAGTCTGTTTTCTGCTCGTCTGAGTGGTGCCCCAGAACATCTGACGGAGGTACGCTCACCTGGACAGCCAGCAGTGAAATGGAGCGTGAGTTTGTTGTTGTTTTCTTCATTTTAATGTCCCACTAGCACAAAATGTGATCGGGGACTAGCCATGATAACTTTATTTATCTACAAAACGTTGGATAAAGGCCAAGTGAATAAAAATTGAAATTAAGAATATCGACTTATATACATCAACTCTGTTTGGTCTCTCACCCAAAAGAGAAACAACGGTCATTATACATTAATTTATTACGAGAAATTCTGTTAAAATTAGGTTAAAATTTCAGGACCATCCGTTCAGAATTCTAATTATTAAAATGACAAAGAAAAACTATATACATTACAAACAGTTGTGACGGTCAGAATAAAGTTCAAGACAGACGCGGATCAGGGCCAGCAATGCTCACCGCTATATTAACTTAAACTGTATTTACTAATTAAATTAGCTTAGAAAAGATAGGAAGTTTTAATATATCTGTAATTTGAGTAATAATGTCAACATTAGCATTTTCGAGTATTGAATGAAGAGACGAGGCTACCGTATAAGCGGTTCTAAGATTAGCTCACTCTGCGGCGAAAGCCACACACTCCAGGACCGCATGGTCTGGGGTGAAGCCCTCTCCGCAGAGACAGGACGGACGAGCCAGTCTGGCACGCCAGCCTCCAGTGCATATCCTATTAATTGCCCCGTCTACAAAGGGCAGTTTATAAATAAGATGGTTATTCGTAATTCTGTAGGCAAGGATGCTCGGAAACTTTCTAGCCAGCATTAAGTTATTATCATTATTAATCTCGGTTATTACTTTATTAATTTTGTTTTTAACGTCTTGAAAAGAGTGAGTGAGCCGCACAGGCCGGGCGCCCGGCGCACCGGACGCACCGGCCCGAGCGGCCCGATCAGCAGCCTCGTTACCTAGGATTCCGACATGAGAAGGGACCCACTGGAGAGTGACACTGATCCCCCTAAGACTGAGTTGGTTAATAAGTAAATTTATTTCGAGTACAATATCAGGTCTGGCTGAGTATTCACTATGTTTTAAACTCTGCAAAGCAGATTTAGAATCTGTACAAATTAAATACTGATACATTTGCAGCGGCAGGGTCAGCACATGATCAAGGGCCATAAGAATGGCCACTAGTTCTACCGTGCAGATAGCCCAGCCGCTGGCCAAACTGTAGCTAATAGTTTTCTTTAGCGACGGAATAAACACTCCGCTCCCCGCATCTCCGGCATCATTGATAGATCCATCGGTATATGCAGTGAGCGAGTGTGAATACTGGGTTTCCAAAAATTCCAGTGTTGCTAATCTCTGGAGATTTGGATCACTTTTTTTTTACTAATATTTGGTATATCCGTACTAATTGAGGCCGCGAGGAGGGTCCAAGGCGGATAAGGAAAAAGCGGAACCGGTTTAGTTGTCTGGGGAGTCACATTAGCCCTAGCTTGGACTTCATGAACCAGAGCAGTTAAAGATGGTTGGATCTTACGTTTTTGAATTGCATGGATAGCTAATTCTAGACGATCCATGTTAAGTTCACTATGAAACATATCCTGGGCGTTGTTAGAGGTTTTAAATATACGGTTTAGATAATTAGCGCAGAATTTTAAACGAAATTGTTCTAAGGGAAGTATCTTGGTGAGGGCATATACTGCTTTATTTGAAGTAAAATCTGGCACCTCCAAAATGCACTTTAGCGATCTCATCTCAGCGGATTCCAGCATTTTAAGAACACGTTTGGATGCTGAAAGAAAACATTCCGCACCATAATTGAGATTAGAACGCACAAGCGCATGATGGAGGTGCAACAGTAGCTTAGTACTTCTGCCCCACACCTCATGTTTAAGAAGTTTGATTATATTTACAGCTTTATTAGCCCTACAAATAAGGCTATTTATGTGTGGTGTCCAGTTTAATGTGGACGTGAAGATCACGCCCAGGAATTTGATTTGAGTTAGCGGAGTAATCAGATATTTATTATCCAAATTACTAATAGTTATTGGAATACTAAATTTTGCCTTCATAGTACTGAAAATTATAAGTTGCGTTTTTTCCGGAGCCAACTCAAATCCGCTATTTTCCAAGTATTTTTGTACGAGGTCAATAGCCTTTTGAAATTTCATAGTTTTTTCACGGGATATTTCCCTCTCACGGGAGTTAATAGTTTTAACTGGTTTCCATATGGCTATGTCATCGGCATACTGAGATATTTGTAAGGAATTATTAGTATATTTGTCTAATTTAGCTTTTAAATAGGCCGGGAGATCCGCCATCATAATATTGAAAAGAGTCGGAGCAAGACAGGTACCTTGCGGTCCTCCACAATCAGTACTATGTGTTTTTGAGAGGGCCTGTCCATGTTTGACCTGGAAGGTTCGTTTTAAAAAAAAATTTCAAAGTATTTATAAATATTTCCAGTTAACCCAAGTGTACAGACCTTATACAATAATTTGTTGTGCCAAACGACGTCAAACGCTCGTTTGACGTCGAAAAAGCAGGCCATAACTTTTTTTTTTTTTTAAGGCTTGCTTTATTGAAGATGATAACGCACATAGCTGGTCGGATACAGATCTATATTTCCGAAAACCAGCCTGAACTTTAGGAATAATGTTATTTTTTTCCAGAAAATATTCTAGTCTATTTTTAACTAACCGCTCAAGTACTTTACTTATATGCGGTGTTAATGTTATAGGTCTGTACGAAGAGACTAAATTCGTGTTTTTTTTTGGTTTAGGAATTGGGATAACCAAACCATGCTGCCAGGCCAAAGGGAAAAGACCCTCCTCAAAACATTGATTATATAGTCTTAATAAGAGCTTTCTTCCTTCAAGGGGAAGATTTTTCAACATAATATAAGTTGTTTGGTCATGTCCCGGGGAGATTTTTTCTGGATCTAAGATGAGACAAGACAGAGTTAAGTTCCTCCATAGTAAAATGGAGGTTAATCAAGGCAGTATCTCCCAGTTCCGGAACTACCAATCCTTCTAGTACCAACTTATCTTCCTCCGCAGCTCTAAAATTTTTGGCGGCAGGATTAAATTTATCCGTGGTACTAACATTAGCAAATGTTTCTGCCAGGATTTCTGCTTTATCCTGGTCAGTAGAGTACGTTAAATTATTAACAACCAGTGGAGTAGGAGAAGGATTTTTAATGTTTTTAAACTTTTTAACTATTTTCCACGCCCTGGTCATGTCCGTAGGACAATTAATTTCCTTAGTTATCATATTATCTAAACATTTAAGTTTAGCCAAGGCAATGGTTTTATTACATTGAATATTAGCCGATTTCATAGCCACATGGTCATCTAAATTCCTAATTTTTTTTCCATTTATTATAAGTTTTCTTTTTTTCTTTTACAGCCCTCTCACATTCATCATTCCACCAAGCATTAGAGGGTTTGTCCGGTGGAATTCCCCTGCTTCGTGGAATAGCTACTTCAGCTGCATTAAGTATCACTTTACTTAAAGAATTATTAAAGGTTTCAACATTAGTAATATCTATAGTATTTTTGTTTTGATTGAAATTTTCCTGAACTAAAAACCAGTTAGCTTTATCGTATTGAAATTTTTTATTAGATTCGGGGAGATTATTAACCAGTTGAGACTTAAGATTAAGTTCCAATGATATCGGTAAATGATCACTCCCCATCAGATCATCGCCCAACATCCAGGAAACATCAAGAAAAATATTATTAGAAGCTAAGGTCAGATCCACCGCCGATGGGTGCTGTTGTTTACTGTCGGGAATTCTGGTAAATTCACCACTATTCAAGATAAGGAGATTTGATTTAGATATAACATCAGCCTGTTTATGTGCTATATTACGAGTGTCGGAATCCTCGCGTACCACAGCGGATGGTGGATGTTAAGGTCTCCCATAACCAACCATCCACCACCCGATAGGGCACGCAACCATTCCAGGCCTGTTGGAGAAACCGATTTAGGTGCATAAAGGTTAAGTATGTTAATAACCTTAGGCGTATTAGTTCTAATTTGAATATAACTACTATAAATAGGATGTGATTCAATCCCTGTTTTAACATATATAGCTGTATAAATTTTGTCATTACTTTTGATAGGAGACTCGACTATCGGTGGATAATGAAATCCCCTAATAATATGTAATTTAACTTTAGTCCTAACCAGGGATTGCAAGCAAATTACATGGAATTCTTTTTTTTTTTCAGGTAATTAATTAGATAGTGGATATTAGAACCTATCGCACGACAGTTCCATTGAAGGATTTTTAATTTATCACTATTCAGTACACCCATGGCGGCGGAAAAAAACTATCACCACTATCTTGAGCTTTATTATTTTGTTTAACTAGTCAAATAGTGTTAGGATTTGTAAGCAAGGGGACCAGGATAGACATGATGAGTTGATTAAACTGCAACATGGCCATCACGATCCCCTGCACATTTCCTCCAGTAACTGCCGAAATCAACGCTTGAGTTTGCTGAGCGATGTCTCTGAGCATGAATTCTTTCAGCCCAGGGCCATCATCAGTTTGTCGAACCTCTCCGAATCTAAGAGTTCTTCGGGGAGGTGAATTCTGTTCCTCAATCCCCTCCATCAACGATGTGGGGGGAGGTGGTAAAGGAGGAGATTTATCATTATAATTCTCTTCTATAACTACTGTTTTAACTTGTGGAGTATTTTTAGTCAGAATATCTCTGTATGACATTTTCTGATTACTTTTTGGTTGTGAAGCAGGTTTTTTGTGAACGGGCTGCAAACGAGTAGCAGGAAATCTTGTCCACGCTGTGGCATCCAGACCTACCGGTAATGGAGCTTTATTTACAACCTCATCCTTCTTTTTAGTAGTTTTGATCTGGGCCCTCCTCACGGCCTCCCTGTACGGAATATAATTTTCATTCCTAATTTTGTTGGCTTCTCTATGGAGAATTATTTGAGGGCATCTCTGGTAAGCCGCACTATGTGCGCCACCACAATTAACACATTTAGGTGTTGTGGTGTCAAGACATGCGTCCCGGACATGGTCACTGCCGCCACATCTGACACACACAGCCTGCTTTGCCCTACACGCTCGAGTCGTATGTCCCAACCTGCAACATTTGGAACAGCGCAGTACAGGAGGGGCATACGGCTCGATCGGGAGGTGATGAACTCCTATTTTAATTCTAGGAGGAAGCTTTGTCAGTTTATAGAAGTCAATCTTTATCGCTCTCGAGGGGGCCCCCTCCCTATTGGTGAGCCTAGTCACTTCTGTCCGGTATCCCTGTTTAACAAGTAAATCTTTTATGTATTTAGTATCCTCAGTAAGGGGGATCCCGTGGGCCACCCCCACAACTCTAGGTGTGGGGATGGTACACTCAACCTCCGCCCCACCGAGGTTCTTCTTTGCAGCTAACAGTTTTTGAGATCTGGAGTTAGGACAAGAGACTATCCAAACATCCCTGCCCAACTGTCTTAGGGTGATCTCGAATGGGGCGACCCCGGCACCTTCACAAAGGTGGGGCTGAAGCGTGCCATGATCTCGGAGCCTGGAAGATCCAGTCCCCAGATCATGAACCCTAACTGGATAGGTGCACCACACCTCAGCAGCGGCACCAGAGCCAACACCATCCGAGTCCACATTATTCTGTTTAGAGCGCAGCTTGTTTATTTTCTTATTGACAACTTTCCTAAAGGGAGTTCTAAGTGAGGGGTTTCCGGTCTCACTCCCACCGGCAGCAGATAGACCACCGTCAGCAGCAGGAGGCGGGTCACCCTCAACATTACCAGTTTTAAGTGTGGAATTCACCGCCGAACTCTCACCATCTTTGACAACTTCATCGACAATGAGAGGGGGCGGGAATCCATCCATACTGAACTCAGGAGAATTTTGATGGACAAGGGGGGATAGTCGGCACCGTGTAGAATCATCCACAACAGTGTCGACAACCCCCCCCCCCCCCCCCCCCTTCCGATATCCAAAGAAGTTTGTGGGTGGGAAATGCTAGCCCTAAGCTCTCCCGGGACTGTGTCAGAGACACGTGCAATGTCCGGGGAGTGGGGAGGGGGAAAAGATACCTTAAGCTCTCCCCCGACTGAGCCTCCTGATGAGGCCCTGCCAGGGGATAACACAGGCAGACTAACTACACCTTCTATGCTAGCAGCTGATGTCGGTGCATGCGGGTTAGAGACATCGCTGGCCCTAGCCCTAGTCCGTCTACGTTTAATCTTGCTACTTTTTTTTTCTCTTTCCCCCAGAGGGGGTATTCTGACCGTCATCAAAGACCGACGAGGAGCCAGATCCATCGTCGGTCTCAGTAGAGGAAGACATTGACCCGAACAAGAAGTCCTCATAAGTGTACCTCAGTCGGGCCAGTTTCCGTTAAAAACTCCAATTTAGAGTCAATTTAAGAATTACGCTAAATCACTATAAAAATTTCTTTTAAAAATTACACCAAGTTACTTGACCTTAGAGACTACCGCAGCCACCCAAGTCAGTCCTCAAACAAGGCGGTCCTAAAAAGGAGTGTAGTGTGTCAGCTGTCTAGTGCGTGTAGAGGCAGCGACGAATGTTGACCGGCGTGGCGAAGTCAGAGGAAGCAGCGTAGCGTAGCGCAGCCCAAAGCAAAGAGGTGGCCGCAGCAAGACGCGTGTCTGAAGCGGCTGTGAGTGTAGGGAGCGTGAGCACTAGCGTGTCGGGTTTATTGGGCCGCTAGTGGGGGGGGGGGGGAGGGGTGCAGGGAGTAGGAGGAGGGGGGGGGGACTGTGAAACTGTGTAACTTGTAGAGTTGACTGTGTAAACACTGCAAGAATTATTTGAAGTCGTAAGAACAACAGAGCTGTAAACAACTTGTCAGTAAGCTTGGCAAGCCTGTTTTGGGGACACCCACCGTTAAACTACCGGAGCAAGGCCAACTCCATCCCTCTGCAAGAGACATAAACCCTCATGAGCCCCCGCAGTCGCGGGGGCTCATGAGGATTTATGTCTCTTGTTAGTTCTGTGTCCTTTACGCCCAGTGTTGGTCACAGTACCATTTACGTCTGTGTACGTCACGCGACTGTCGGTCAGTGTGCAGTGTTCCAGACGCGAAATCGTGATGACTGGAGTTCAATAAATTGTCACACGGCTTGTCAGGCCTGTTTCTGGGACACCCACTAGCTTAATTGTGACAAATTGTCCCAACCCTCGTGTAAGTCCCGCCTGTTGTGTAGCAAATTCTTACAAATCTCCTGGCTACTCCCGAGCTTCGTTAAAACAGCAAAACAATTGTCACAAAGAACGCGAAGACGGCAGGAAGTGATTACTAGCTTTGTTACATTTTGTAACATTGTCACAAGACTGGTTATAACACACCAGGTAGTCAGTGATACCAAATGTATGTGGCCATTCACGTTCATTCCCTTAGCATTACATTATAGGCTACGTAATCAGAAAGTAGGGCTACTAGGTTTTAATATTGTTTCTTGATTGCCGATTGAAAGGTCCGCGCCATCCATTGACAAGAGACATAGATCATCATCAACCCCCAACGGGGCTGATGCGGATCTGTGTCTTCTGTTTATAATACCACTTTGAACCCACGCTTCTTGTACGGGTGGGCTTCTCTGGCATTGAACTGACCAAAATTTATGAAACACACTCTGTGTCGCCTGGCGATGAAGGGGTTAAGGGTGTATACACAAGTTTCTCGATTCATTGACTGACAACAAGTTTCCTGACGCTGTTACAAATGACTATTTATCTCCTGATTGTCTGGGAACTGTGACAGAAAAAGGGGGAGGGGAACGAAAGGGGCGGGGGGGGGGGGGTGGCGGGGGAGGGGCAGGGCAAATAGGAGGGGGTGTCTTGGAGGGGGTGGGGATAAGATGGGGTGTGGTGTGTTGGGGGTTCAATATGTCTCTTGATATTGGGTTGTCGTTAGTTTTTAGTAACGATTACTGAAAGTGATAAAAATGTCAATTTCGTCAACCGTTCGCAAATAACGTTCATTGTTTATTGTTCATTGTGGCCTTCAATTAATGTGTCCCGGAAGTGAATGAAATTAGGACGGTAAAGGTCGGCCCTAGTGATACCCAGTAAGCAAAAGAAAAAAAAAATGGTCAACGTAGGACACAGTGGTCCGCGCACGGACGTGCGCGAGCCACTGTGACCGACTTTGGCCTGATAAACTTAGTGACAGGTTCATATCATACGTAATGCTCAGAAGCCCCGGCAAATGTCCTAGCACTGACCAATCTCTGTGACAAGCAGGTCGATGGTCCACTTCGCACAGAGTTTATGTAACTGGTCAAGATACGTCATTCACAGACGTACGTAAGGCTGAGATAGCGACAGTTAATTGTATACAGCGTCAAGAAACGGATCGAGCAAGACAGCTTAAGTAACATAGATTTAAATGAGTCTGATCGTTGCTGTTTGTCCCGTCTGTGTCCTCTGCATCCCGTGAAAGTCTACGTCTCTGGTAGATGGCAGGAAGTTGCCCGGTGGAATGCGCCTATGTATATAAATAACGATGCAAGCCGACGATCCAAACATCTCCACAACAAAGTCAGAAACATGAAGCTGGTACTCCTCTCTCTGGCTGTTCTCATCGCTGTCGCTGGTAAGTTCAAATTTTATTTGTTTGTTCGTTTCATTGCTTGTTTGCTTCAATAGTGCGTTCCTTAGTTCGTGAATTTCACACTCCTTCTTTTTGAAAGGTGAGGAACGCTCCTGGTGCTTCGCCTGCGACGAGCTGATTTTGGTGAAGCACTTCATGTGCTAACTTAATTTATATAAGGCCGAAACACTATACAGCAGACTCTATGAAGGTTTTGTTTCGGGACGTTCTCCCGGACAAAATCTTCAGCTTTCTAAAGAAAGCCAATTTGTTTTACAAAATTCACGTCTCTGTAGTCTATATAAATCTGACTGTTATGAACTTCCGAAGTTGTAGACATGTCCGATTGACCTGTGTGACTTTTTAGCTAAGATTACTTTTACACTGTATTTGCATCATGTTTTAAGACCTTTCTATTCATCTGTCTGACCGGACTTTTACCCTTCCCGCCGTCAGATGGCTTTAGTCGCCTGCTCGGCGTTAAACCCCAATAACTAACTAACTAACTAACTTTCATGTTTTAGTTGGCATCTGTAACACTGGCCCTAGTGGCGTTAAAAATTCAAATACCACCATCTGCAAGAGACATAGATCCTCATGAGCCCCCGCAAACGCGGGGGCTCATGAGGATCTGTGCCTCTTGCTGACACCACTCTGTACCCATGATCATGGGCGGCCGGGCATTTTGGCCTTGAATTAATGAAGATTTCAGAAGAAAACTCTGCGTCCTCTGGCAGTGAAAGTGTTAAACTGCAACAGCTATCTGGCTGGTTGGTTGGTTAGTTACTTGCTTGCTAATTGCTTCCTCGTTTCTTTGTTTGTTTGTTTGTTTCTTTGTTTTTTTGTTTGTTTGGGTGCTTGGCTGACCCTTGTCTGTTTGCTTGGTTGCGTGACTGCTTGGCTGATGGCTTGGTTGAAATAACGTATTGTTTATTACATCCCATGCAAATGACTTACCGGTAACAGTGTCATATCGCACAGTGTTAGACGACTCTGTTCAAATAACAAAAGATGATCTGAAAAAAACTAGACCGAAAGGGTTGACTGCCAGTGCTTGTAATTTAGAAAAAAACTACCAAGTGAGTAGGAAAAGCACTGTCAAGGGAGAGAAGTGTGCACGATAGACCAATGATCATAGATCTACTTTGGTCCAAGCACACAAAACAAAAAAGATAGGAAAGAGGGGGCCGCTAAGTAAGAGACTGAAAGCAATGCATATGGAAGTCCCCCCGAAGGGGGGCGTATCACATATCCACTGTTCCAGCCCCTAGGAGCATGGATTCCTTCTCTTCCTCCAGTATTGCCGATGGTGTGCTGAGGAGGTCGCCAAGGCCGAAACAGCTGTCCACACCGGCTCAATATCTGGACCCCCACTTGGGGGACCTAGATTTAAATTTCCATGCTCCTAGGGGCTGGAACAGTGGATATGTGATACGCCCCCCTTCGGGGGGGGGGGGGCTTCCATATGCATTGCTTTCAGTCTCTTACTTAGCGGCCCCCTCTTTCCTATCTTTTTTGTTTTGTGTGCTTGGACCAAAGTAGATCTATGATCATTGGTCTATCATGCACACTTCTCTCCCTTGACAGTGCTTTTCCTACTCACTTGGTAGTTTTTTCTAAATTACAAGCACTGGCAGTCAACCCTTTCGGTCTAGTTTTTTACTACAATTTCGACTGCAACCCCTTCCCCCTTTTTAGTAGGTTCTCTCTTAGGGTGCATGGAAATTTGGCTCTAGGTGGAGGCATGGAATGTATGCTCCTGCAGAAACCACAGTAAAATGTGGTCTTCTTTGCAGGTAAGCAGAAATTCCTTCTCTTCATCCAGTATTGCCGATGGTGTGCTGAGGAGGTCGCCAAGACCGAAACAGCTGTCCACACCGGCTCAATATCTGGACCCCCATTTGGGGGACCTAGATTTAAATTTCCATGCTCCTAGGGGCTGGAACAGTGGCTATGTGATACGCCCCCCCCCCCTTCGGGGGAGGGGGGGGGCTTCCATATGCATTGCTTTCAGTCTCTTACTTAGCGGCCCCCTCTTTCCTATCTTTTTTGTTTTGTGTGCTTGGACCAAAGTAGATCTATGATCATTGGTCTATCATGCACACTTCTCTCCCTTGACAGTGCTTTTCCTACTCACTTGGTAGTTTTTTCTAAAAGATGATCTGGTTTTTATGTCCTGATTAGCTTTTGTTTTGTTTGTTTGTTTGTTTGTGTATGTGTGTGCGTGTGTGTATGCGTGTCCTTCACATTATAGACTATAACTAAACAGTGTGCTGTAAACAGTGTGCTGCACAACGATATATATATATATATATATATATATATATATATATATATATATATATATATATATATATATATATATATATATATATATATATATATATATATATATATATATATATATATATATATATTAGTCTACAGGATAATTTTATAATTACCATCGTCACAAAGTTGTGGACATCAGTTAATTAAGCATTATCTCCTCTAGCACCACCTTTGAACTATCATGGTTGATCCACTTCCTGATGGTGTGGGCTGAACTCATTCACTGCCAGGAAAACGTTAACACCACCCAAATGCAAGAGGCAAAGAACCTCATGAGCCCCCGCAAATGCGGGGGCTCATTAGGTTCTTTGCCTCTTGCTGACCCTATTACATTTTGTATCCGTGTTCTTTGGATTGATGGGATCATTGGGTGTTGAATTTGCCACGCTTTCTGCTGTCTACGACATAATGTTGCGTCCACCGCCTGTGAATGAGTCAATGCACGTGCAAAGGGGAATTACGCAGCGCTGGACAAACAAACAGTTGGGTCCCCTGCCCCCTCCCATTAGGCGCGTCGCCGCCGACGATCCGATTGAAAATTGACGCTCCGATGCCCCGTGTGAGACGTGCCTTAGGCACCCTATCGCCAGTGCATTTTTATGTGCGCTGGCGATTGGGTGCCTAATAAGGGCAGGGGACGTGATCGTTTGCCGCCTGTCCAGCGCTCAGTATTTCCCTTTATGCCGTACTGTTTCCACTAGCGTTTGAGTCTCCTATTTGGTTTGTGGGAAGTCAATGAGTCAGTTAAAAAAAAAGAGTTTCCCTCTGTGGCAGCTGCGGCTCCTGGCGACCACTGCAATTATTTTGCAACCTGCGACACCATCAGGGGACCGTGTCAGGCCGCTGACGATAACTGTGGCCCAGATAGGTTTTGCTGCGTCAACCAACACTGTCACTCACACTGCGGGCACGTGCACAACCAGGGCGGAGCCACGTCCGCACCAGCCGACACCACCATGGACCCTGCTGACACCACCATGGCCCCTGCCGACACCACCATGGCCCCTGCTGACACCACCATGGCCCTTGCTGACACCACCATGGCATCAGCCGACACCACCATGGCCCATGCTGACACCACCATGGCCCCTGCTGACATGGCTGCGGCCGAAAGTACCACTATGGGAGCCATGGGCACCACTGTCCCCGCTGACACTACCGCCATGCCTTAAAATCAGTGCACAGCGCAAGGCATGTGTGTCGGTACACGCTTTATTTACACGCAGATTAAACCAAATAAAGGAAAAGGAAGATAAACTACTTCAGTGCATTTTGTTTCTTTGTTCGTTCGTTCGTTCGTTCGTTTGTTCATTTGTTCGTTTGTTCGTTTGTTCGTTTGTTCGTTTGTTCGTTTGTTGGTTTGTTCGTTTGTTAGTTCGTTCGTTTGTTTGTTGGTTTGTTTGTTTGTTTGTTTGTTGGTTAGTTAGTTTGTTTGTTGGTTGGTTGGTTGGTTCGTTGGTTCATTTGTTTGTTAGTTCGTTGATTTGTTGGATGGTTGACTGGTGGCTGGGTGAGTGGTTTGTTTTGTTCGTTCTTCTTCTTGTTTTTTTTTTTTTTTTTTTTTTTTTTTTTTTTGTCGATTCTTTCTTTCTTTAGTCTTTCTTGATGCTTTCTTTCTTCTGTCTTTCTTCTCTCTCTCTCTCTCTTTCTCTCTCTCTCTCTCTCTCTCTCTCTCTCTCTCTCTCTCTCTCTCTCTCTCTCTCTCTCTCTCTCTCTCTCTCTCTCTCTCTCTCTCTCTCTCTCTCGTTCGTTCGTTCGTTAGTTTGCTGGAGTACGTAGAAAACACCCAAGAAAGCCTAGAACCCACTATTGCAAGGCGTCAGATACAACAATTCGCCTTGGGCCCAAATGTGTTTGTTCTTTAATCAGAAGTTTAATATAAGCCAAGTAATTTGTATAGGACAAGTGCTGCTGGGACCTCTGAAACATAGTTATTATATCAAACTTTATTAATAGCCGACCGTTGTTATGGGCGAAGTCGACTGTACAACTCGCCTTGGGAGGACGTTGCTCAAATTCCGGACACACTGTAGAGGTTATCTCTCGATCAGAAGTAGGTCAAACAGTGCACGGACTTGACACTCGCTGACAGTTGACGCAGCTAATGCTTCGTGAACTCAAAGCCAACAGCTCCAGGGGCCCCAGGAACATGGATTCAAGTGGTGTCAGCAAGAGGCATAGATCATCATGAGCCCCCGCGACTGCGGGGGCTCATGAGGATCTATGTCTCTTGCGGTTGGATCGTGTTGACATTTTCTCGGCAGCCACCACACGTTAAGGTACTTATCCGGGATTAACAGGACGAGTGCAAAGAGGACGAACGAAGCAGTGATCGGGGCTACCCAGCGAAAGAGGTCCTTTAGTCCTCACTATAAAGGGGCGCAACCTACTGCCTTGCCTTATTGTGAAGGTGGCTCGACCTACTGCATTTGGCCTAATTGTGATAGAAGAATAACTCCCATTCCACAGATCTGGACAACATCAGTGTAGAAGGTGACATGTGCAACAGGGCCTAACTGGCCCTGGGTATTTTCAACTCCAGCCTCAATCGTTTTTGAGTCACGCTAACATCTCGGATCGACAGTGATAAATGTGATAGATTGCTGCAATGATAATTTTTCATGGAATGTTCTTATAGCGTTTGTTAATGTCTTATATTGTTGTTTCATGACGAGCCAAAAGGCAAATTTCTGTCATGCTCTGACTCGAACAGACAATAAAGTTGTATTGCATTGTAATGTATTGTATTGTATAATTCAAGAGTAGTGCCTGATAAGCTCGGCGCCTATCCAGGCGCCGAGCCTATTAGGCACTACCCTTGACCTGTTGCGGTCGATCCATCCTCTGCGACGTGTTCAGTAGGCAAACAAAGTGCCTTGAAATTTGTTATGAATTCAAGGAGTAAGTGGCACACGCCTTCAAGCTGCGTTCCACACAGAGCGGCTTGGTGTTGGGATGTTAAATGCTCCAGAACTGGGTTTCATTGAATTCTTTGTGTGTTTGCGTATTAGATTTCAACACTGAAAAATGGTTTTACTCTGTTGAGATTGTCAGCAATTGTGATTGAGTGTGAGGACATTAAATCTTTAACCTCTATTCCCTGCGAATGAAGTTCTGAACGCCCCTCCCCCTCCCCCACCCCAACACACATACGCACACGCATTAACACGCACAAACACACACACACGTGCGCGCACGAAGGGACACGCACGCACACACACACGTGCGTGCGTGCGTCCGTGCGTGTGCGTGTGCAGGTGTGTGTGTGGTTGTGTGTGTGTGTGCGTGTGCGTGTGTGTGTGGTGTGTGTGTGTGTGTGTGTGTGTGTGTGTGTGTGTGTGCGTGTGTGTGATCACTTTTCAACTTCGAAATGAGACGCAGAACTTAAAAACAGAAAAATAAAAGAATTCAATGCCTTTATGATCTTTAAGCATAATTTGTTGGGCCATCAGACGGCATCATGTTATTATTGTTGTAGGCGGCATTTGTTACACTGGACAGCAAGAGGCAAAGATTTCACGAGCCCCTGTGGATGTCATGAGATTATCTTGCAAACAGAGTTGTTCGCATCCGGCATTTCATCCCTGATGCAAAGCGTCATCGGGCCCACTGTGACCGTCGTGGGCCGAGGCCCTTTGCTTACTGGGCACGTCTTGAAAGCAGCGAAGGCCATTGCGGCGACTTGCAGACAGAGGCAGAACTCTGAAATTGTCCAGTGTCTATTTGCCCACGGGTGTACCATCATGGGCGAAGCACCGGCCGACACACACGTTATTGGGGTAACAGCACGTGTTGGGGCGGTCACAGCTGCTGCACGGGTTGTGGGTCTGAAAGGTGTGGCTCATAGTGGTCAGGGCATTGGGCATTTGGAACACAGGGTCAAATTGTCAAAAACGTGCGAGCAAAAGTACAGGGCCAAATGGAGGGGCGGCGGAGGGAGGGAGAACAGTGGTGGGGTGCGGGCGGCGGGGGAGTGGAGGGGGAGGAGGAGGTGGTGTCGCCGATCACCTCACAAAGAGTGGGGTTTGTGGTGGGGGTTCCAACTGTACGTTTTCAAAAATCCAACGACTTCCTACGGTTCCCAAATCAAATCAAACCAAAATATAAGTAATCAACATCATCATCCGTTATAAAGCCATCCCACGGCGGGAAGGGTAAAAGTCTGGTCAGCCAGATGAAGAGAAAGGTCTTAAAACAGTTTAAAAGTAATCTTAGCTAAAATGTCACACAGGTCAATCGTACAAGTCTACAGATTTTGGAAGCTCATAAAACAGTCAGATTTATATAGACTACAGAGACGTAAATTTTGTAAAACAAATTGGCTTTTTTTTTAGAAAGCTGAAGATTTTATCCGGGGAACGTCCCGAAACAAAAACCTTCAAATTGTCTGCTGTACAGTGTTTCCGCCTTCTATGGATTGGGTCAGCACATGATGTCAAGAAATGCATCACCGAAAACGGCTCGCCGCAGGCGAAGCACAGGGATCAGTTACCTCGAGAGTGGGTGGGGTTCCAACTTTCTGTTTAGGACCTTCAACTTGATATAAAAGGCCGCCCCGACGCTAGACCTTGCTTCCCGTTGCCGAAGGGGGGGGAAGGGGGGGGTTGGGGAGGTGGTGACTTTCCGTACGCGTCGTTACTAAAAAAAAAAAACTAACGACAACCCAAAATTACGACACATCTTGAACCCATCTCCACCCCACCCCCCTTACCCCCCACCCCCTCCAAGACAACCTCTCCTATTCCCCTGCCCCTGCGGCCCTCCCCAACCCCCTTCCCCCCCCCCCTCCACACACACACACACACACACACACACACACACACCACACACCAAACACACACACACACACACACACACACACACACACACACACACACACACACACACACACACACGCACCTTCCCTCTTCCCCGAAAAGCTTTTTTCGTCCCTCTCAACACCCCACCCCACCCCCCTTCGTCCCCCTCCCCCCTTTCTCTGTCACAGTTCCAAGACAATCAGGAGATAAACGGTCATTTGTAACGGCGTCAGGAAAAACGTGTGTGTGTGCACCCCTAACCCCTGCAACGCCAGGCGACGTAAACTGTTTTTCATAAATCTTGGTCAGTTCAATGTCAGAGAACCCCAGCCGTACAAAAAGCGTGGGTTTAAAGTGGTATTATAAACAAGAGACCTAGATCCTCATCAGCAATTGCGGGGCTGATGAGGATCTATTCTCTTGCAGACGGATCGTGTGAACGTTTTCCTACCGGTCAGACGTTCTGTGGGCTGGAGTAGCCATAGCCATAGCCATTTGGAAGAATAAGGTGTAATGGCGCATGGCAACAAAGCCTCTTCTGTATAAGCTTGCATGCATATTCCACCTTTTCCTCAATACGTTCGCAAATATCATAAAAAAAAAAATAAACGAAGGAGAACATCGCGTCAACTCATACACATGTAAAACACTGACGTGCTGGTGATTTGCGTCAATTAGGAACATTACTTAAAACACTGACGCGTTTGGTGCTCTTACGTCACCGTCTATTTCTTCTGATGAAATCAGAGTCTTACTTCTGACATTTTTTCCGTATTGAACTTTTATTTTCGAAAATGTTGAAGGCCACGGACCACAGTGCTCTTTCCCTACTGTCCAGTCTCTTAGCCTTAGTCAGTCCCAGTCATCCCCTAATTGTTCAATTCCCTAAAAAACACTCCTGCCCACCAGCTGCACATTTGCCATGCACAAAATACCAAAAAAAACAGCACATGACCCGTCTCATTTCTTGGCTATGAAACTGGTTCCTTACCAACCCCACACCCAAGCACAGCTGAAATCAGCGTGCCCCTCAAATCACTACGTCAAAGGCAACTCAACATAGGCCCACAATTGTTCACTGGAGAAGCTCAGGATGGTATGAATCGAAGCACCTAACATGTCTCCTTTCATCTAACCAGAAATTTCCAGCAAATTCCAACATCCAGCCCTACTACAAATTTTCAAACAAGGCCAAAAATTATTTTTAAAAACACCGGTCCTCTTACTGCCTGAACTGCCCAATTTAAATGCGTAACGTGACCTGAAAGAGAACACGGATCACGTTTTTTCTCCTAAAACTGTTATCACAGCCAACAATGCCCTCCGCCGTGCCTGCAGTTCAAACGGCATTGATGTACCACAATATTGATGGGTACAGTGGCCAAATGAAATGGGTCACCTGTTTTGCCACGGTCAGCCTTTAGCCTGAGTACTGCTCTGCAGAATGTCTGATTTTCAATGTTGCTGAAAACTCAGAAAATATGTTCAGAATGTCCTGAAATTTGACACGCGATTACAGCCACATGTCTAAATGTAGAAAAATGAAACATTGTGGCAACCTGCTTGAAAAGTCACTACTTGCAGATTTTTTTCAACCCCACCCCCCGTGAAGTCAGCCTATTTTACGCTTTGCTCAAATTGCTAAGTCTGCCAGTCCCCTAATTTTACTTCCATTTCCCCCAAAACCATTCTAGTTGTCATCAGCTACAAACTGTATAAGTAACCTACTAAAGATCAGTGCTTCACGTTTCTGCGTTTAGCTGTAGTGGCCATTTACCAAAAGACACCCTTTTCTAGACTGGCAGCAGATTGTCTCCCCTTTTTCAGCTCAAACCAGATCTATTTTGAAATACAGATTTTAACGCCTCAAATCTGCTCAGATGGGCCTGAAATTTGGTACACAAGTGACAGAGCATGTAGGGCTGGGTTGTCTGTGTGCAGCTGGTATATAGGTCTATTGTGTCACACAAACTGGCTGACTTTGACTACAGCCTAGACTGCAGTCACAGCTCCCCAGTTACAGAGCAACACACTTACAGCTATTTCTTTTATCATGCCAGCTCATCGCCACCGGCGTGGATATGGAACCCAGTTCCAGGCAGGCAACAGAGCTTGGATGGGTGCCAGAGCCAAGGTGGAGCCCAGCAGCAGCGATCCAGGAGCCAGCGTGTCTGCAGACAGCACCATTGATATCAAGCAGCCTGCGTCAGGGACTGCCATCTTGTTGCATCCTGCATACAAGCTGCGTTCCAGCATGCTGCCTAAAACAGAAGAAGGAAAAGTTTCAGTTGTAAAAAACAGACTAGTGGACATGAACCGAGTCATCGCTCTCTTCAACACAGCCATCTCACAGCATGCCGACGAAAGCGACGACGGACACTTGCCACATTTTAGCTATGCCACAGAGAAAAAGTGGGGCACTGCCTGTCAGCTTAGCGTAAGGTGTGAGATTTGTGCTTTCAAAACACCTGTGGTCAAGCTGTATGCAGAGGTGGACACTGGTAGGTCAGGGCCAAGACCAGCAGAGACTAATCTAGGACTGGCCATTACGACACAGAACACCAGCATCGGGCCAGCGAAAGTGCAGACTCTCTGCGCTGGCCTCAACATGCCTGTCCCATGTAGAACTGGCATGCAGAGAGCCGCTGAATATGTCAGCAAGAAAACCAGTGAACTGAACGAAAGAGACATGAGAGCCAAATTAGAAACAGTACGCAAGCCGGATGGCTCCATCCAGAATGTGTCTGTTGACACGCGATACAATTCTTCATCGCGTGCCAACAGACGCAAGTGTGGGCAAAGTGCCTCTCAAGCGATTACCACGGCCATAGAGACAGACAGCCCCAACAAGTACATTGTCGGCTTAGCTTACCAGAATAAGTTGTGCATAGTTGGTGCCAGACTGCGCTCCAAAGGAAAGGACGCGTTGTGTCCTGGTAATGATCACAATTGCTGTGCTGACACCGATGAAGTAATGCCCTTGTCAGAGGAAGTCCTGGGTGAACGCCTTGGACAGTCTCTTGCTGCTGCAAATACAAAGGTGGATTTTGTGACAAGTGATGGTGATACTCGCTGTGCTAAGGGCCTGCAGACAGGCCTGCGGACTGTGTTTCCTGACATTTGTGTAGAGAGACAAGCTGACCCAACCCACCTTGCTGAGAGCATGAAGCGCTATGCAAATTCGCACATAGTGTTTAGCGCTGACATGTTCCCACAATGTCGGACTAAAACGCAGAAGACTGAGGCCAAAAGGCAGCTGATCAATGACTTAGGCAACCGATGTTTGCATGTTGTGAAGAACTGCGTCCAAGCCAGTGGTGGAGACAAGAGTGTGCTACAGAGCATGCTGCCGGAGCACAGAGACGTTATCATCAACTGCTACGGTGGGGACTGTTCTGGATGCATTCGACTAGGGGAGACCAGCACATGTTCAGGTAACGAACTGGACAATTGGGTCAAGAGGTCTATTTTTCTAGGCCCTCGGGGCATAACAGACATTCTTCTTAATGACAAGGACAAAGTGCAAATGAAGGATGCTCTAGGGATCATGTTGAGCTCAGAAGCTGCTGTGAAACTTAGGCTAGGCACCAACACTCAAAAAAATGAAGCTGTCAACAGAGCGTTCAGTGTGAGGTCACCCAAAAATGTCAAGTACTCACGCACCTTTGCTGGGAGGCCCCATGCAACAGTGTTGTGTGTCAACAACGGTGAGGGGAAAGGACTGCATATGATGTTGAACAATGTAGGTGTCACACTGGGCCCAGAAACTAACAGTTTCCTGCAATCAAAACAGAGACAATGTGTTTACAACAAGGCATACCAGAACTCAGCATCAAGGAAATCGCGTGAATGTGCAAACCGTGCCAGAAAAACACTGCGTTTCCTTGCCAGCAAGACAGCCGACCCCTACAAGAAGGACCAGCTAGATGTGCCAGAGCATCAATACGGCCTCGCACGAAATAAGTGACCCTGTAAGTTTTTCATTACTTTTTGGCTTGCTTATTAGTTTGTTTGTTTGTTTGCTTGCTTGCTTGCTTGCTTGCCAGCCAGCCAGGCCATTGCTTGCTAGAATGTATCCTGGGGGTGAGGAGAGGGTGTGTGTGTGTGTGTGTGTGTGGGGGGGGGGGGGTGTTGTTGGTTGGTTAGAATTTTAGATTTTTGGAAATTGTTCTAGGGTCACAGTAATTTAAATGCGCATACCCATACCCCCTGTCCCCACCCCTATATAGCCTGCAACACCCATTTGGTGCCACCTGCCACCCTGGCACTTGTTCCAAACAAAGCCTAAATCGTTCAAGCGTCGCTTGCTCCATTTTGTAAACTGTCAAACAGAAAGTAAGCAAAAAGAGTGTCAAATTGTGACCGTTTTTGCTACCCTGCCCCCCTCTCGATGGTCAAAGTTCCTTAAAATTCACAAAACTACTCCAAATCTTATGATTCCCTGGGTCAGTGAGCTATTTTGAAACAGAAAGAAGCAAAAAATCGCACCTACCTCTCTTGCATCGTCTGCTAGCTGTCCCATGTGCGCGACCTGACAGGCCACGGACCACAGTGCTCTTTCCCTACTGTCCAGTCTCTTAGCCTTAGTTAGTCCCAGTCATCCCCTAATTGTTCAATTCCCTAAAAAGCACTCCTGCCCACCAGCTGCACATTTGCCATGCACAAAATACCAAAAAAAACAGCACATGACCCGTCTCATTTCTTGGCTATGAAACTGGTTCCTTACCAACCCCACACCCAAGCACAGCTGAAATCAGCGTGCCCCTCAAATCACTACGTCAAAGGCAACTCAACATAGGCCCACAATTGTTCACTGGAGAAGCTCAGGATGGTATGAATCGAAGCACCTAACATGTCTCCTTTCATCTAACCAGAAATTTCCAGCAAATTCCAACATCCAGCCCTACTACAAATTTTCAAACAAGGCCAAAAATTATTTTTAAAAACACCGGTCCTCTTACTGCCTGAACTGCCCAATTTAAATGCGTAACGTGACCTGAAGAGGTACAAAGATGGCTAACGAACTCATCCAATGTCTTTCTACAAACTAGCCATTGCCAAAATTTCAAGTGCATATAATCAAAATTGCGGACTCTAATCTGGATCAAGCAACTTTCTATAAACGGTCTTTTATGTCTTCAATGACACATCTAATTACAATGGAGGCTTTCTTAGCCTAAAAAAAAGCCTGCGCGATCTTAGCCACCGACATAATAAAGTATTTTGCCAAGTTTTAAGTTTGTGCGTACAGTAATATCGGAGATTCTCGTGTTTACATACATACGCACACACACACATACATACGCACATACGGCGCTTCGCGCCAAAACGACGTTCAACAGCAAGGTTAGAGTGGCTAGTCGTGACGTCATTTCTATCTTGTTACTTCTTTGCCAGACCATGAGCCCTAATGTCATACAGAATAGTTATGACGTCAGCTACTATCGCCGCCTATCACCAGCAATCTTTCCAGGATCCTAGGAAAGATTCCGGTCGGCCTCTTTTACTTTGAACAAAAGGAAGAAAGCCGCATTTGGTGGGACAAAGTGTCTAAGTGGGTATGTAAACTGAATCCGAGTAAAAGCTTTTTTGCGAACTGAAGCCTTAAAAAAAGGTTGGGTGTGCCCCTTTAAATCTAAGCTTACATAAGCAACCCAGGCGTCCAACGAACACAGATACAAAATAAGGCAGGCAAGAGGCATAGAACCTCATGAGCCCCCGCGACTGCGGGGGCTCATGAGGTTCTATGCCTCTTGCAGTTAGGCGGTTCTGGCTGTGTCCTGGCAGTCCAGGGTTAAAGACACTATTTAAAACTATGTACACGGCGGCGGGGGATATAATTCATCGTAACTGTCGCGTTTTTAAAGTGTGCGTAACTGTGTCTATTCACATGATGGAAACTCGATGTACAGAACAAGTAAAACAAACTGTCCAGTGTCTGTGCATGAGTGACGCTTTGCTTGAGACCCAATGAAACACAGACGAAAGGTTAGTTAGTTATTCCTACTTATATCCCCCTTTCACATGTAGTGATCGGGGACGAAATGTGAATCAAGCGCCGGTAGATACAAAATGTACATACCAATGGCCATCACTCAGCTTCGGACAAACAAACAGTTAGATCCCCTTAGATCCTCACTGTTTGGTTGTCCCGTTCTGAGTAGATTCCCTTGGTGCGAGTATTGAAAAACCACAGACAACGAATACCCAAACTGTGTATTATTTAATTTGAGAGCTGTGCAGTGAACCAGAAGAACGCGAAACTGTCTATTGATGCAAATCGCGACAAGACGTTTGTGTATCCAGTAGTCTGTGATCTGACGTCTCAGTCAGTGTCGCCGGAAGTCGGTGTGGTGGTTGTCGCAGTGGGAGTGGCAGTTCTGGTGGATGCAGCACAGCATACCGCCACTGCAATCGGCGTCGGTAGTACAGGGGCCTACGACGGAACTACAGCCGTGATTCTCCAGGTCAAGGCAGTGGTCATTCTGCGCGCCTGGTGAAGAAAAAGATGGCCTGGCTTAGCTTGGCTTGGCTTGGCTATGATTTGATTTGATTTGATTTGATTTGATTTGAATTGATTGATTGATTGATTGATTGATTGATTGATTGATTGATTGATTGATTGATTGATTGATTGATTGATTGATTGATTGATTGATTGATTGATTGATTGATTGATTGATTGATTGATTGATTGATTGATTGATTGATTGATTGATTGATTGATTGATTGATCGATCGATCGATCGATCGATCGATCGATCGATCGATCGATTGATTGATTGATTGATTGATTGATTGATTGATTGATTGATTGATTGACTGATTGATTGATTGATTGACTGATTGATCGCTAGACTGGACATGTCAGAAGGAAACCCGGAGAGCTGTTTTCTAAAAGTTATTGAGTAGAATTAGGTGTACTAGACCCATCGTAAGAAAGCTGCTACCTAACCTGCTAGGGTAAAACAACAGAACAACAGAGAAAGCATTTTCATGCATTCCTGTTTGCTCGGGTGCTTTAAACAAAAAAAAATTTAAACCCATTAACTTCAACTAGCTCATATTCATGTATGAGAGGACTAGCAAAGTGCAATTTTGAAGTTGCCATCTGAAGGACTGTATTACAATTCTAGAGACAGATCGAGCACGATAGTTCAAGGGTGGTGCCAGAATAGCTTGGCGCCCATATCGTGCTCGATCCATGTCTGGCTGTGGGCGGGGCTGAATGAGTTAAGCCCAGACGTGTGTTAATGTGTTAACCCCATTGCACGTGCTGCCACTGGTGCTGTTTGCTGTACTGTTGGATGCGAGTACAAGGAGGTTAATGGACTGAACTTAACTCTTTCCAGGTGCCCCAAATCAATAGCTGCAGAAGAGCCAATAGCGTTGCCGCCGGCAACGCTACACGACTCTTCCGCAGCTATTGCTGTGGGACTTCTTGAACTACTTTAATACAAAAATATGATTCTGTAAAAAAAAAAATTTAATGACACATTTCGGGAAAAAAAAAGGATTTTGATCGGGATTTTTTAAACAGCATTTTTCCAAAGAGGCTTTCGCTTCCAGTAGGCGGATTAAAAAAAACCAAAAAAAAAACAAAACAAAAAAAAACAAAACTTTAGCGGCACAGTCACCCAGACTTGCGTACCAAAATCATTTAAAACAGTGTCGGCTGTCTAATCCACGTACAGCTATGAAATTTGGCAGAGTGATAGCAGAAATGTGGTACTTTAGTGTGATAACAATTATTTAAACCTACTTATTGAATAAGATGCCCAAAAAATTAAATATTTGAAAATATGCTTTTATTATATAGCGGAAAATGCCTGGCAGTGTCAAACTCACCAGTGCACAACAAAAAGAGATTGAGCCACAACTCTTTTACAGCAGACTATATGTATGTAGGACTATAGTATGAACCTCTATGTTTATTCTTGTGTCAATAGTTTGTCAGTTATGGCATTTGCAAATTTACGTAAAACGTTTCGTACAAATACAGCACACACTCCCACATAAATTTGTTCAGAGTCAGTTTAGTCCAATAATCCTGCTTCATGCCAAAGCAGCAGCCCCCAGCAGCATTTGTGCAAAATTTGAAGAAAATCCATCCACAAATGTGGAAATTATCTGGAAAACAGTGTGCATGTATAGCGTATTTCAGCAAACTTTCGGCATTTTGAACATTTTGACAGTGACCCTCCCCTCTTTGTATGCTAATAACTAAAAAAACTACTGCAGTCTAAGCAAAAATATTATTATCAATTGAAATTAGAATGATTTCTAAATAAAATTATATATCAAAATTCATGTATCCCAAAAAATGATTTTTTATCCGTAGTCTGGGTGACTCTGCAGCCTGTTACACGTCCCCCAACCACCCCCCTGCCAGTGGACTCAGACCCTGTTCCTGAAATCATGGTTTGTTCAGTGCCAAAAAACCGACGCCGTCCAAGGGACACGAACACAACGTTGTGTCAGCAAGAGGCATAGATCCTCATGAGCCCCAGCAATTGCTGGGGCCTCTTGCACTTGGAATTTCCTTCCATTATTCTTGGCAGTGATTGGGTTAAAAACTTACTTGCTGCTGCGATGAGCAGAGCGACTGTCAGCAACACGAGCTTCATGCTGGGCGCCGGTTGCAGAATTTCAGAAAATGAGATGAGAATATTCTAGAAGCTTCGCTTTTTAAAGCAGCTTGTCCATGTAGCGCTGTCAAGACACATGACAGTAAGTCCATTTTTTGTGAAAAGCGGGATTTTCATTGTAATGCAATGAAAATCTCGCTTTGCACGAAAATGTACTTGCAGCCTTTGGCCTTCACAGCAGAGCAAGCATTGTTCTTTTCAAGGAGACATCAGCTGACATGGCAGTTTACGTCAAACCCAAACAACATCCTTCATGCGAGGAACATCCGAACTTATTTCTTATCAAGAGTTATGCATTTTCATGAGGCACTGCGGCTGTAGGGGATTTTTATTTTATA
>BTPG01000004.1:145759913-145764913 GCA_036245525.1 Semisulcospira habei | reverse complement strand
CTTCTTCTTCTTCATCGTCATCGTCGTCATCATCATCGTCGTCGTCACCATCATCATCACCATCATCATCATATCATAAGCATCATCATAACCATCATCATATTACAGACGCTAAACAAGCACACGAAGATGCCAAATATAAGAAAAAATATGTTACGCGAAACATATTTCAGAAATTTAAAAATAAACACAGTAACTTAGCACACACAAAAAACATTAAAGTGACATTATCCAAGACATATAAGCTGAGAGTGTGCAACATCCCTTTAACCTGATGTTATATTCACAGTGTGTTATAAGTGAAGTACTTTACATATATACAGTGAACTCTTTGTACATCTGTAGACCCGTGGAAAAGCGATGTTATATCCGACTTTTGTCATACCCGACCTTGTTACATATATATATATATATATATATATATATATATATATATATATATATATATATATATATATATATATATATATATATATATATATATATATATATATATATATTCTGGATTAAAAAAATTTAAAAAGTTTTTAAAAAATAACCCCTTGACTGACAGTGAACGCGAGATTTGCGTCTGAAACTACTGCACACTGAGATAAATTCGCTTGAAGAACACAGATGAAATGGGACCCCAAGAATGGGCACAGAGAACACAGGACTAACAAGTGACATAAACCCTCATGAGCCCCCGCGAATGCGGGAGCTCATGAGGGATTATGTCACTTGCAGGTGGGCAGCGTTCGCCTTGCCCCGGCTTCGAAGAGGTTAAAACATGTTAACTTACATGCGGTTGCGATGAGAAGAGCAAGAACAAAGACGGCCGGCTTCATGATTTTGGGTTGCTGAATCTGTCAAATCAGTGAATGGCCACGCTGTGCAAAGTAGTCTTTATATAGAATCTGTTAGGCCTCAATAACTGATAACGCCCAGGGCCCGAAAGTGTCTGGTCCAGTATTGCAGCCTTAGACATCTCTCGAATTAAGAAGTAGACGATCTTGTCTGAAAAAGAGCTCAAACAGTCGCCGAGGATAAGATCGATCGAGCCTCATTAGCTTATCGCCTAGACACTACCCTTTAACTGTTACAGTCGATCCACCTATCGCGACTGACGCAGGAAGTGAAAGAAATCTGACAGCAGCATTGAAATTGTGGGCCAGGCAAATACCAAAATCAGTGCAGATAGGGAAAAAGAAATACCAGACGACGGAACAATTCAAGCACGATTTCGATTTCAATTTCATTCCGTAGTTTGCGGTAAGTGGACGGAAGATTGCATTGACCTAGTTCGCCGCGCCCGATTTCGAAAGGAAATGTAGTGGGATTTGGATCTTTTGGGGTAATAGCGTGATGGTAGTCCTAGGTACCTAGGCTCGCTTTGCGCCTGATGTGACAGTGACGTTATAGCATAGAAATTGTCGAGCATTAGTCTTTTTTTCCCCAAAAATCAAGAGGCCATCGGGCCGACGTCGGCCGCCGTTGGCCCGCGTACAGCCGTGCCCCATGGTCCTTGCGCACTGGGTTCACTACAAGTGGTGGCATATTGTGTTTTTGCTTATTTTTATTTATTTATTTATTTATTTATTTATTTATTTATTTAACGCCAGCGATCCCTCGCCGTCCTAGGTACATGGATACAAAATAGGGGCAGCAACAGGCATAGATTCTCATGAGCCCCCGCAATTGCGGGGGCTCATGAGAATCTTTGCCTGTTGCGTATGTGTGTTGTTTGCCCCTGTTCCGACAGTAAAAGAGTTAAAGGAAAAAACAGGGAGCGCCGAACAGACAAACACGGTGATCAAAAACAAACACTATGGAAATGCTGCTTCTCTATCGCCCCATTTAACTCATTGTACCCCGTCACCGCAATTCCCAAATGTTGCCGTTGTCCTCTGAAAACTGCATTGCAGTGCAGGACACAGATCGGCCATGATAGTTCAAGGGCGATGCCAGAATAGCTTGGCGCTCATAGCCGCCAAGCTATTCTGGCATCACCCTTGAACTATCATGGTCGATCCTCATCTTGGTGTGGTGTGTCTGGGGAGGGGGGGGGTGAGTTAAGTCGTGTGACGATCAGGGAAAAATATATTAGTATAGCTGATACATTCCATAATCATCTCCTTACTAAGCACTGTCTGCGAGTCTGGGGAGACGGACGGCCACTTGAAATTATAATCCAGTGACTGATCCTATCAACAAATTTTAAGGACACTGATGGAATCAGTTGTGGCGAGAAAATGGGTCAGTGTCCCACATGCGGACGTCAATACAATACACAGGTCCACATCTCTGACCCCAGATATAGCACGCTTACGTATGGCTTTACGCAGAAACCTTGTATTTAGTACGTCTGCAGGTACGTGCGTGTATTCAGACAACGTTGGTCCACAGAACGTGTTATCTGTCCGTATTAACTCGGGCACAAAGTTCGGCTCGTGCATCATATCGGCTGTAGAGTTCAAGAATGTTCGCTGATTAGTATGAAGTTCGAACAGGTGCCAAGAACGGCCCTGATTATTGAAGATTGGTACCTGAATAGCTTGGCGCCTCTCAAAGCGTTCAGGCACCACTCTTGAACGATCGTGGTCGGTACAGCTCACACGCATTGCATTGACACCATACGCAGCAAATGACAAGTAATATTCAGTGAAAATTCGCAAATTTGGGAATTGTCCTGTCTGAAGACATTTCAGCCAGGCAGGTCGGCCACATTAGTTCAAGGGTGGTGCCACAACCGATTGGCGCCTACAGGCGCCAAGCGGTTCTGGCACCACCCTTGAACTATCATGGTCGATCCATATCAGTCTTCTCGTCATGCATTCTTGCTGTACAAATCCAAGGGTACCGTCGGATTGGAAAGAATGGGGAAAGGCGGTTCCACGGCGAACACTGTGCCTGGGTTTATCTGCTGCGAAATATGGCCCGGTTCCTCGAGTTGGTTAGGCCATTTTGTCTGGGTGAGATCTTTTCATGAGACTGACTGCCCACCAACGGATCATGACGAGGCTTTATGGGACCCGCGCACACGCCGCTTCCTCCTTCGCCCCCCCCCCCCCCCTCCGTAAGTTAGTACTACTCCAAGCACAAAAACATCATTTTGAATTCAGTAATAGGACGCCATTCCTGATTTCTTATACAGTCAGCATTTCGCGAAACCCGGCACCCAATAAAGACGGTTGGTTTTACCCCACACACACACCCCAGCCCCACCCAACCCACCCCCACCCCGACCTCCGTCTCCTCTACCCCCCCTCACCCCCCTCCCCTCCCCCCCTCCCCCCTTTATAAATATCTAGATCCGCTTATGCTGGCCTGAAGTCGTTTGCAAGTGCACAGTAAACATCACATCCTTTTTGATTGTTGTTAGTTTGAAGTATAGATTTTGCTGCATGATTTATTTATAGGGTCATGTTGGTGGTGGTGGTGGTGTTGTTATTTAATCGCTGATGTGAAAAATCTGAAATTAACCTTTTCTCCCCCGAGGAAATCTGAACACGAGTCATCTGCAAGAGACATAGATCCACATGAGCCCCAGCAACCGCGGGGGCTCATGTGGGTGTGTGCCTCTTGCTGACCCCACTTTCAATCCGTGTTCTCTGGGCGGGTTTGGAAATAGGGACTGAGGATTTCCAAGGATTTCAGCAACATAACCTGCGTCCATTGGCAGTGATGGGGTTAAGGAGTTGTCTTTAAAGAATACCTTGTAGTCCAGGGGATAGATCGACCGCATGACTGTTCCAGAATGGTGCCAGAGTAGCTTGCAGGCCCCCTGGCCATTCTGGCACCACCCTTGAACTAGCGTGGTTGATCTGTCTCCAGAACAAAGGACAACTCTCAAGGTTTGAAAATTTCGAGCTTGAGTCTCAAAGTGTTAACTCATTCAAGGGGCTGTAGGCCACTTCCACAGCTATTGATGCGGGACGCCTCGGACGCGTGAACTGAAAGAAAACAAACCAGGCACGGATTTTCTTCAACTGGGTTGTGTCGTGCAAGATCAGGTACTGCGGTCTGAAAATAAAACCAAACCGTAGCCCTTATTCATTCCAGTATGCGCCAGTGTAATTCAACAGCGTAGCAGAGAAACAGGTATAAAGTGCGCCAGCAAGAGTCACAGATTCGTATGAACCCCCGCGCCTATAGGCGCGGGGGCTCATAAGAATCTGTGCCTCTTGCGAACAAATGACATAGTTCTTGGTGTTTCATAAGAGACAGCTGGACGTGCTGGAGGAAAAGATACTGATAATTAGGACAATATTGATCAAGTATAAAAGCATACCCCACTTCCAAAGCCGATCATAGTTACCTTGCCTGTCACAAGCAAAAAGAACAATTCACCATGAAGTTCCTTATCCTGGCCATCGCCATGCTCGTCGTAGCAGCAAGTGAGTTTTTGTTATTTTGTGTTATGAGCTGTTTACTTGCCGGTTGTATTTAAATGCATCGTTGGTTAGTTGCTTGGTTGGTTCGTTCGTTCGTTGGTCCTTTGGTTGATTCGTACGTGTGTGTGTTTGTGTTATTATGCGATTGGTTGGTTGCTCTGTTTGTTTCTTTATTTTTTTTCTTTCTTTTTGTTGTTGGTTGTTTTATGTTTTTATTTGTTTCGGTTTTTTGTTCGTGGACGTTGTTTTCATGGGCGGGGGAAGGGGGGAGAAGGGGGGGGGCGGTAGTGCTTGATTGATAATTTGCTTGTTTGTTTGTCTGTTTGATTATCTGTTTGTTTGTTTGTTTGCCTGCATTTTGCTTGTTTGTTTGTTTCTTTGTTTCTTTATTTCTTTGCATGTTTCTTTCTTTGTTTCTTTATTTGTTTGCATGTTTCTTTGTTTGTGTCTTTGTTGTTTGTTTCTTTGTTGGTTTTGGGAGGCCCCTATTTCTTCTTGGAGTTTTCTTTTCATTTTCTATCTTTCTTTCTTGATTTCTTTTATGTTTATCCCTGTGTGTGTGTCGACTAAAACCGCTACCGACAGCAAAAGGTTAAATGAAGACTAAAATAACGTTGACAATTAATG
>BTPG01000004.1:145749913-145757413 GCA_036245525.1 Semisulcospira habei | reverse complement strand
TTCATTCTTGGCTTGTGCTGTGACATGTAATTTTTTTTCCCCTTTTCAGTAGTAGAAAACAATTAGTGCGATAGTAACTCTGTAATCAGTAGATTAGCAAAGGCAAGTTCGAAAAATGGTTGTTACTACCAAAACTTTTACCGTTGTCAAATAAAGGATCATTGTCATTGTCATTGTCATTCTCTCTCTCTCTCTCTCTCTCTCTCTCTCTCTCTCTCTCTCTCTCTCTCTCTCTCTCTCTCTCTCTCTCTCTCTCTCTCTCTCTCTCTCTCTCTCTCTCTCTCTGTGTAAGCGATGCAGCAATCAGTATCCCCAATTTTTCAGTTATTAGACGAGACCCCTTGTCTCCCGGTCAAACTGGCATCGCAGTCTATATTCATAATTCTATCCAGCAATTAGTTCATCGACGCGTCGACCTAGAAACGATGGGGGTGGAGTGCGTATGGGTCGAAGTTAAGTGTCCGAAATCTAAACCGGTATTAATTGGGTTCTTATATAAAAATCCCGCCACAACTTTTGAGTGGTACGATCAGTTTAGTCATAACCTTGACAGAGCTTTAAAAAAAGAAGGCCGACATTCTTCTATTGGGCGATTTTAATATAGATTTACTTAAGCCGCACCCCGCCTGGGGCTCAACGTCATCTCTGTTTGGCTTAGTACAGTTAGTGAAATCACCCACCAGAATTACTCCAACTACTTCCACGCTTATAGACCACATATATACTAATAAACCCAAAGCCGTCTCTGACGTTGATGTCTCAAATCTTAGTGTTAGTGATCATTATCCTGTGGCTTGCTCCTGGTCTTCTAAACTCCCTAAACCAAAAAAGAACGGCCATACAACTATAACGTATAGGACATTCAAACACTTCAGGAAAGACGAATTTCTATTTGATCTAGAAAATACTCCTTTTAATGACGTGCTCCTGTCCTATGATCCTAATACCGCCCTCAGTATTTGGTACTCTCTTTTCCTAAATGTACTTAATAAACATGCTCCTCTACGCGAGAGGAGGGTAAAATCTAACACTCTTCCTCCCTGGCTTACTCCGGAAATCATGCAGGCGATGGCGCTTAGAAACGATCTACGTAGCAATAAAATGTTCACTGAATATAAGCAACAGCGTAACCGTGTTAAATACATGATCAGAGAGGCAAGAAAAAAGTTAGTTCGTGACACGGTTAAAGACAGCAAAGATACCTCTACTATATGGCGCCTTCTAAACACACTTACTAGGGGGTCTCCAAGTACCGCAACTACCATTCCCACTAATCTTACTGCTGATACATTCAATGACCATTTTCTTTCGATTGCCAAATCTCTAATATCGACAAGCCAGGATAACACTTATCACCGCTCAAATTTGCTATCTGAGTTTTGTCAACAAAGAACAATGGGCACAGCCCCCTTCAACATCCCGATGTTAGCTGTTCATAAAGTGGGTTTACTCATAAGTAACCTTCCAAATAAAAAGTCCTCGGGGCCTGATGACATCAGCCCGAAAATACTTAAACTGTCTCTCCCATACATTGTAGAATCCTTAACTTATATTTATAATCTCTGTATCCAGCATAACACTTTTCCTAACGAACTTAAATATGCCAAAGTAATTCCACTTCCAAAAACAAAAGATCGTTCTGACCCTAATAATTATCGGCCTATTTCTTTATTATCTGTTTTTGTCCAAACCACTGGAAAGGCACGTTCATAAACACCTGCTTGCTTACCTAGAAAACCGTAAGCTCCTGCACCCTTTCCAATCCGGATTTCGTCCGCAGCATTCATGCCACACAGCACTTACACGCCTTGTTGACACATGGCTCAAGGGTATGAATAAGTCACAGTTAACAGGAGTAGTCTATCTGGATTTTAAGAATGCTTTTGATCTGATTAACCATACTATTCTGACTGCTAAGCTTCACACATACCTCAATAACGGAGACGCAGTTGCTTTTTTCACATCTTACCTTACTAAAAGAAAACAAAAGGTTCTTGTTCATGGCTCATACTCCTCTTTCAAAGATGTAAGATTCGGTGTGCCCCAAGGGTCTGTACTGGGCCCTCTACTGTTTTGCTTATTTATCAATGATTTGCCTCTACATATTACTTGCCAAGATGTACAATGCGACCTTTTTGCTGACGACACCTCAGTTCATACTACTAGTAAAGATATACAGGTAATTTCCGCCAACCTACAACAAAGTCTTCATGAAGTATCAGCTTGGTGTATAAACAATTCTATGGTTGTTCATCCAGCCAAAACGAAATCGATGGTAGTCGCCACGCGCCAAAAACAGCAGATAATGCCTCTATTACTTAACCTTTCACTTAAAGGTAGTCAGGTAGAACAGGTAAATGAACATCGAGTACTGAGGATTACAATCGACAGTCAGCTAAAATGGCAAGCTCATACAGACGCCTTATGCAAAATAGTAGCCAAAAATCTCTTTATGTTATCAAAACTGAAATATTATACTGATTCAGATACCCGTAAACTATTTTATAACGCTCACATACGTTCTTATATCGATTACGCGTCATCGGTATGGGATGGGTGTAGTGAGGTCCATTTAAAGAGACTCAATTCCCTACACAGACGAGCGGCCAAAATAATCTGCCCTGATCCACACCTAAGCACTGAAGAAAAGCTCTCAAAAGCAGGTCTCCTGCCACTTCAAGATCATTTTAAATATAACAAAGCAATCTTTATGTTCAAAGTGTGGAAACGCAAAACACCTGAGTACATCTCCACTTTGTTCCGTAAGTCTGAGTCCAAGCTTGGAAACATCAGAAAGCTTTTCATAGTCCCAAAACCAAGGATCGATCTATATAAAACTAGCTTATCCTTCTCAGGGGCACTTATCTGGAATGCTTTTCCCGACCATGTAAAATCCGCCTCCTCGCTAGCCTGTTTTAAAAAGGGTATCTGCAAATATTTTGTGGATCACTCGTAGGGATGACTTAACCACTTGTATTATATGTTTCTTTTTATGCTGGGTCCAATTTATTCCCAATTAAGTCTGTTATCCTTTTCATCTATCATTTGGACTACTTAGCTTTATGTGTGAAGGGGGGTGGGTGGGGTGGGGGGTGTCTGTGAGTCTATGAATATGTCTGTCTATGTGAATAGTGTTGTCATCTCTTTGTAAGTATTATGTTTACTTATATGTATGTATATTTGTAGTTAGTCTTGTAGTTGTTAGCAACGGCAGGTTTGTAAAATGGCTGTGTCGATGACGATGTCAATGCCTAAACCGTTGTAAAATAAAGTTTCATTGATTCATTCATTGATTCTCTCTCACGCCGGCACACACACACATACACAGCAGAGAGAGAGAGAGAGAGAGAGAGAGAGAGAGAGAGCGAGAGAGAGAGAGAGAGAGAGAGAGATTTGCGTCATATTTACAGTATTGTATCAATGTCTGCGTGGTGACGGAGTTAATAATAATAATGACGGTATTTATAATGCGCTTATCTTATAATAATTATAACTCTAAGCGCGCGCTCACAACTCGCACACGCATGCGCACGCTTTAGACAACGACTCACGTACCTCTCTCTTGGCTTGACTTCGCAAACGAAGATTTTATAGGAGTTGCCCACGACGTCTGCAGGCTTGTTCGTGGCTGCGGAGGCCAATCCGAGACAGGCAGGTTCGACCGCAGTGGCTGCAGGGGAAGGTCTGGTCAGGGTTCTGAGCTGCGGCATCTCTGTTTTTTCTCCTGAGCCTCTTGTCCTTAAGGCTAGCTCTGTGAGAGTCCTCAAAGGAGACAGCTGCCTTGTAAACGGTGGAGCGCCAGGTGTCACGGTCCGCAGCAAGCGAAGACCACTGGTGGTGGTCGATTTGGCAGGCACTAAGTGACTTCTTGAGACAGTCTTTGTATCTCTTCTTTGGTGCCCCTCTGTCACGGTGTCCAGTAGCAAGCTCGCCGAACAGGGTGATCTTTGGTAGGCGATGATCCTCCATCCTGGAGACATGCCCCGCCCAGCGGAGCTGTGTCCGCAGCAGCAAAGCCTCGATGCTCACAGTTTCAGCCTGTTCAAGGACCTCGACGTTGGTGACATAGTCACTCCAGTGAATGCCCAGGATGGTGCGCAGGCAGCGCTGGTGGAAGCGTTCGAGGAGTCGTAGTTGGCTGCGGTAGAGGGCCCAGGACTCGGAACCATACAGCAGGGTGGTGAGGACCACAGCTCTGTACACTCTGATCTTGGTGCCTGTTTTCAGCTGTTGATTGTGCCACACCCGCTTGAAAAGTCGCCCGAAAGCGCTGTTCGCTTTTGCCAGCCTGCTGTCAAGCTCCTTGTCCAGCTTGGCGTCCGACGTGATAATGCAGCCAAGGTAAGTAAACTGGTGCACTGACTTTAGTTCAGACTCGCCAATGGTGATGTGAGGAGGGCGATACACTGTCTTGGGTGCCGGCTGATGGAGGACCTCTGTCTTTTTCAGACTGACCTCGAGTCCAAAGAGCTGGGCAGCATCTGCGAAGCAAGACGTGATGCGCTGCAGGGCTTTCTCTGTGTGTGCAACGAGGGCAGCATCATCAGCAAAAAGCAGCTCACGAATCAGTTGGTCTAGGGTTTTCGTGTGGGCCTGCAGTCGTCTGAGGTTGAACAGGCTGCCATCGAGACGATACCTGATGTACACTGCATCGTCATCATCGAGGTCCACTGTGGCCTGCTTCAACATCATGCTAAAAAAGATGGTGAAGAGGGTCGGTGCCAGCACGCAGCCCTGCTTTACGCCGTTGAGAATGGGGAATGGTTCTGAGAGGTCATTGTTGAGTCTGACCTGGCCTTGCTGGTCCTCGTGTAGCTGGACAATCATGTTGAGGAACTTTGGGGGACAGCCAAGTCGCTCCAGGATCTGCCACATGCCTTGCCTGCTCACAGTGTCGAACGCTTTTGTTAGGTCGACAAATGTTATTTATAATGCGCTTATCTTATAATAATTATAACTCTAAGCGCGCGCTCACAACTCGCACACGCATGCGCACGCTTTAGACAACGACTCACGTACCACTAATAGTGAACTACATTACGACAGTCTGCTTAGGGTGGGGAGTGTGGTGGTATAGTGCTAGAACTGTTGAAAGAGGTGAGTTTTGAGGGCGGACTGGAAGGAGGAGAGAGAGTGTTTCTGACGGAGAGAGAGTGGGAGAGTGCTCCAGGTGGGTGGACCGTATACTGAGAAGGAGCGGGGGCCGAAAGTGCTGAGTTTGGTGCGGGGGATGTGGAGTCGTAGAGGGTCGGAGGCGGAGCGGAGGGAGCGGGGAGAAGTGTTGGGGTGAAGTAAGTTTGAGAGATAGGCGGGAGCGCAGTTGTTCAAGGATTTGTAGCAAAAAGACAGAATCTTTTATTGATGCGTTGAGGGATGGGAAGCCAGTGAAGGAGTTTGAGCAGGGGAGTGATGTGGTCGGATTTTTTCTTTCTGAGGACGAGGCGGGCAGCATTGTTCTGGACGCGCTGAAGAGTGAGAGTGGTAGAGTGAGGAAGGCCGGAAAGGAGAGAGTAGCAGTAGTCGATGCGAGATAAGATGAGAGAGACAGCGAGTTTGGTGGCAGCTTCAGTAGTGAGGTATTTTCTGATCTGACTGATGCGGCGGAGGTGGAAATAACATGCCTGGGCCGTGGCGGAGACGAAGCTGGTCATGGAAAGAGAGGAATCGAGGATAACGCCGAGGTTCTTGACCGGGTCAGAGAGGGAGATGGGGGTGCTGTCGAGTTGAAGGTGGAGAGAAGGGGGGAGCTGGGAAAGTTTCTGGCGAGTGCCTACCAGCATGGCTTCCGTTTTGTCGTCGTTTAGTTTGAGCTTGTTTGCTGTCATCCAGTTTTTCACGTCTTCGTAGCAGTCAACCGTGCGAGTCAGTAGTGACTGAGTGTTGTCGAGTTTGTCTTTGTCTAGTAGTTGTGAGTCGTCAGCGTAGAGGTGGTGGTGTATGTGGTGAGACTGGATGATGTTGGACAGGGGAGAGCTGTAGAGTGTGAAAAGGATCGGACCTAGGACGGACCCCAAGTGGAACGCCGCAGGAGACCCTTACTGGGTTGGAGGAGACGCCGTCGATGGTGACTGATTGCTGTCTGTCGGAGAGGTAGGAGAGAAACCAGGAGTGAGCAGAGTCAGTGATGCCAAAGGAGTGGTGAAGGCGATGGAGGAGGATAGAGTGGTCTATGGTGTCGAAGGCGGCAGAGAGATCGAGTAGCGTAAGAAGGGAGATGTTGCCCGAGTCGGTAGAGATAAGCAGGTCGTTTAGGATATGTAGAAGGGCTGTTTCAGTGCTGTGATGTTTGCGATAGGCAGACTGGAAGGGACTGAGGAGGTTGTTGTCGGCGAGGTGGAGATTGAGCTGGTTGAGGACAACCTTCTCAAGAAGCTTGGACAGGAAAGAGAGATTGGAGACTGGGCGGTAGTTCTTGAGATCGTTTGAGTCGAGGTTGTGTTTTTTTAGGAGAGGACGGACAATGGCGGACTTGAAGATATCGGGGACGGAGCCATTTTCTAGAGATGTGTTGATGGTGTCGGTGATGAAGGGCAAAAGTTTTGGAAGGCCGTCCCGGTAGAGAGAAGCTGGGAGGGGGTCTAGTTCGCAGGTTTTGAAAGTCATGGACTTTATGTTCTTGAGGACTTCATCCTGAGAGACGGGGCGAAGGACGAGAGGGAAGTGCCGGAAAAGGGGGGGTCAGGAAGGCAAGGCGGAGAAGGCAGAGTGTCGAGTGTGTTGCGCAGAGTTTGGATTTTGTTGGTAAAATATGTGGAAAAAGCGGACGGGAGTTCTTCTTTACTGTGTGTGTTGGGGAGAGGAGAGTCTTTAGAAATGCCTAGGAGTGTGTTCATGGTAGCGTAGAGGGTTTTGGAAGAAGTGAATTCCAGGATTTTGTTTTGAAGGTGTTTACGTTTGGAGTTGGTGATCAATCTGCAGACTTTGGATCTAATTGTTTGGAAGATCTGTCTGTGAACGGTGAGGTCAGATGAGCGCCAGCGGCGTTTCGCTTGTCGGCGCTCGCGCTTGGCCTCAGCTATGTCGTCAGTGAGCCAGGGGGAGGGGGGTCGGTTGGGTATGGAGCAGGTGGTGACAGGTGCATGGGTGTCTAGGTTTTCGAAGGGAGGAGTCGAAATGGGATGCAAGATCAGGAGAGAAGGCGAGGTCCAGGAGAAGGTCGACAGCTTCGTCGAAGAAGCTCTCTCGGTTGACAGATTTTAGTTTAAAAAAAAACTACCAAGTGAGTAGGAAAAGCACTGTCAAGGGAGAGAAGTGTGCATGATAGACCAATGATCATAGATCTACTTTGGTCCAAGCACACACACACACACACACACACACACAAAAAAAAAAAAATAGGAAAGAGGGGGCCGCTAAGTAAGAGACTGAAAGCAATGCATATGGAAGCCCCCCCGAAAGGGGGCGTATCACATATCCACTGTTCCAGCCCCTAGGTGCATGGAAATTTAAATCTAGGTCCCCCAAGTGGGGGTCCAGATATTGAGCCGGTGTGGACAGCTG
>BTPG01000004.1:145727600-145744903 GCA_036245525.1 Semisulcospira habei | reverse complement strand
TGTAGAGGTGCGGGGGGGGGGGACGGCGCCTGGAAAGAGTTGTTCAATCCAATAACCTCCTTGTACACGCCTCCAACGGTGGAGCAACATCACCAGTGGCAGCATGTTCAATGGGGTTAACACATTAACAGACGTCTGGGTTTAACTCATTCAGCCCCGCCCACAACAAGACATGAATCGAGCACGATAGTTCAAGGGTGGTGCCAGAATAGCTTGGCGCCCATAGGCGCCAAGCTATTCTGGCACTACCCGAGAACTGTCATGCTTGATCTGTCTCTAAAATTGTAATGCAGTCCTTCAGACGGCGACTTCAAAATTTGGGGATTTCGGTCATGTGGTAGAATGTGTTAATTGTAAAAAATTCTTTCAGTATCACACTTTGCTAGTCCTCTCATACATCAATATGACCTAGTCGAAGTTAAAGTTCTTTTGCAAGCGCCCGACCAAACGGTAATTTATAAAATTGCTTTCTCTGTTGTTCTGTTGTTTTACTCGAGTAGGCTAGGTAGTAACATTCTTACGTTTGGATCTAGTACACTTAATTCTACGCAACAACTTTTAGAAAACAGCTATCCGGTGTGGGCTGGTGGTTTTCTTCTGACATGTCCAGTCTAGCGATTACTCAATCAATCACTCAATCAATCAATCAATCAATCACGCAATCAATCACTCAATCACTCACTCACGATCACTCACTCACTTACTCACTCAATCACTCACTCAATCACTCACTCAATCACTCACTCACTCACTCACTCACTCAAGCACTCAATCACTCAATTAATCAATCAATTAATCAGTCACTCAATCAATCAATCAATCAATCAATCAATCACTCAATCACTCAATCAATCAATCACTCAATCAATCACTTAATAAATCCATTCATCAATCAATCTTTTCTTCACCAGGCGCGCAGAATGACCACTGCCTTGACCTGGAGAATCACGGCTGTAGTTCCGTCGTAGGCCCCTGTACTACCGACGCCGATTGCACTGGCGGTAAGCTGTGCTGCATCCACCAGAACTGCCACTCCCACTGCGACAACCACCACACTGACTTCCGGCGACAATGACACTGACACAGCCGTCAGATCACAAACTACTGGAAAGACACGCGTATTGTCACGATTTGTATCAATAGACAGTATCGCAATTTCCTGATTCACTGCACATCTCTGAAATTAAATAATACGCAATTTGGATGTTCACCGCCGGGTGGTTTTTCAATACTCGCACCAAGGGAAAGCACTCAGCGCTGGACAAACAAACAGTTAGATCCCCTGCCAAGGGGATCCAACTGTTTGGTTGTCGGAAGCTGAGTGATGTCCCTTGGTATGTGCATTGTATGTCTACCGGCGCTTGATTCACATTTTTGTCTCCGATCACTACATGTGCAAGGGGAACATAAGTAGGAATAACTAACTAACCTTTGGTCTGTGTTTCATGGGGTTTTCAAGCAAAGTGTAACTCATACACAGACACTGGACAGTTTGTTTAAATTGCTCTGTACATCGAATACTCACAAACCAGATAGGTGAGGCTAGCGCTAGTAGAATAGTGCACATACCAAAGGGAATTACTAAGCGCTGGACATACAAACAGTTAGATCCCATGCCCCCGCCTGTCAATTACTGGGTGCTTGATAGGCGGAGGCAGGGGATCTAACTGTTTTTGTTTTTATCCCTACGTCACACGACCAGTCGCTTTAGCACAATCCATAGCAGGTGACCGTGATACAAAAACCCTTGTAGCGACAAATGGCGGACTTTTTGTAGCCCTCTTTCTGACGCGTCTTGAATGCCAGTTTTGTTCTATAAAAGATCACCAAACGTTCTAAAGTACAAAGGTACTTAGTGTTGTTCAAAACAACAGGCGCACTACTGGAGACGGCAACGTCGTGAAATATTTTAAATTACGTCATAAGTCTATAATGTATAAATATATATTTCTTTTACGTCAGTCATGTCTGGCGTGATCCAGGTTTCTTGTTGATTTCTTACGAAAATAGTGGAGGAATGAAAACATACGTTATTGGTAGCAGGGGCTTGCTGCACGGACC
The DNA here is from genome assembly GCA_036245525.1 of Semisulcospira habei. NCBI lineage: Eukaryota > Metazoa > Mollusca > Gastropoda > Semisulcospiridae > Semisulcospira > Semisulcospira habei. The sequence continues at coordinate 145,742,842 of BTPG01000004.1, read as the reverse complement.
TTTGTAGGCCTTCGCGAGGTCAAAGGAACCATTGTACCCCTCAGGCCTTCTGGGTACAGAGGCTCCTTTGACCTTCCTCAGGCCTAAGAGGGTCCGTGTAGCAAACCCCTGCGACCAACAACTTATAATAACCAATAACTTATAATCTAACTGTTTGTCTGTCCAGCGCTGAGTGATTCCCCTTGGTTTGTGTACAATAACTTATAGTATGTCCAGCGCTTAGTAATTCCCCTTGGTAGGTGAACCCTTCTGTGCATTAAGTTTTCATCATCTGAATAGACACAGTTACGCTATTTAAAAACACGACTGTTACAATGACTTCTATCCCCCGCCGCCGTGTACATAGCTGCTTTAACCCCTTGACTGATGGGACACAGCCAGAACCACCTAACTGCAAGAGGCATAGAACCTCATGAGCCCCCGCAGTCGCGGGGGCTCATGAGATTTTACACCTCTTCCTTGCTTTATTGTGTATCCGTGTTCGTTCGGCGTCTGAGCTGCTTAAACTTAGAATTAACTCATTGTACTCCAAGTCCGAAATACCCTAATTTTGCTGTTGTCCTCTGAAGACAGCATTGCAGTGCAGGACACAGATCGACCATGATAGTTCAAGGGTGATGCCAGAATAGCTTGGCGCCCATAGGGGCGCCAAGCTATTCTGGCATCACCCTTGAACTATCATGGTCGATCCAGATCTTGCTGTGGTGTGTCTGGGTAGAATGAGTTAATTAAGGGTATTTTGTTTGGGTTTTTTGCTTTTGGAAATTGCATAACTGTACATGTATACGAGACGCGGGAGAGGGTTACACTGAACGGATTAGTGCCTGGTTAGCTTGGTTCTTGTCACTAGCTAGTAACCCCACTGACAACAAAAAAAGTTACAGAGTTAAACTCAGGCGGTACAGTCGTAATAAAATTGGAACCTCTTCTCTGCCCAGAAAATAAAAAAACTGCAAGAGACATAGATCCTCATGAGCCCCCGCATCTGCGGGGGCACATGAGGATCTATGTCTCTTGCTGATACATTGAACATGTACTAATGTGTACGCGAGTGCATGTCCTTCGATGGCTGACGCTGCTTGGCGCGCATTTTTTTTTTTAATCGAGAAGCACAATTTCCGACCCCTTGGCAGTGCAATGGTTAATGTCCACGGGTGGTGATGATGCTACCCAATAAGCAAAGGACCCTGGGGCCGTCAGTCGTGCATGTACCCACTGGGACAGGCTTAGTGGACTTTTGCTTACTGGGTCATCTAATAGCGTGTACACCCTACAGGCATCGGATGATATTGGTGCGTAGCTGGTCAGCTCTGAACTAGGTTAGAAGTAAGTAGCGTGCTAACTCTCTCCCGTGTTAACCCCTGGACTGCCGGTGGACGCGGATTTCGCGTCTGAGCTCACTGCACACTGGCCGACACTCGCGCGAACAACACAGAGGTAAATGTGACCAGACGCGGGCATAAAGAACACAGGACTAACGAGACATAAATCCTCATGAGCCCCCGCGACTGCGGGGTGCTCATGAGGATTTATGTCTCTTGCAGTTGGGTAACGTTCGCCTTACCCCGGCAGTCACGGGTGTACGGGGACCAATTACGCAACGATCATCCGATGCCTGTGTGAGACGTCAATATTCACACGCCGTCCATGCAGTTACATACAATGACGTATCACAAACATCTGCGACAGCACTTGATCCGCTTACAAAAACTCAGCACAGCTGACAAATATACATCTAAAGCGTTTACACACACACGAGTGCGAGAGGATCTGAGTATTTGCACTACAGGGTATTTAAGACATCTTGGCGCACTACGTATTTCGTTTCACTTCTTTTGCTTCTAAAGCCAATCGGCTAAGTTTGAAATGTAGACCAAAAAAAAAGGGCGTCTGCCAAGCGCAGAATCTGCAGATAACACATCCCACGAAGAAGAAAACGGGCTTAGAAAAGTTAATTGCAACACAGCTTGTCAATATTTATTAATATTTTCAGAACAGACATACAAACCAGAACACAGATTGCTACCTACCTTTTCTTGGTGATCGGACAGGTTCAGCGTTTGTATGAGTTCAAAATATTCATAAAAAATTTTCGGACATATTCCCTCAGATTCAAATGGCTAGTTTGACTATTTACATTAAGATTTCCACTTAAATGTAGATCTGTGTACAGTGTGTTCGGGGACATTTCCCTTTCATTTTCAGAGCCAAAATGGCTCCGAGAAAGGACAGTCGAGAAAACACGGAGCGCGGTCCTACTGCAAGAGGCACAGATCCTCATGAGCCCCCGCAATTGCGGGGGCTCATGAGGATCTATGCCTCTTGCTGAACCCACTTGATATCCACTTTAGTTGGACTGCTAGGATTTTTAGCATTGAATTGACAATTTTTTTTTAATCTGCGTCCACTGAGAGTGATGGGGTTAAAGGCTGTCACCAAGAATAATAATAATAATTATAATAATAATAATAATAATAATGAATATTTTTACGGCGGCTATACTTTCTATAGAAAAGCTCTAGGCGCCGTACAAATGACATACTAACATACGTACACCTTGCATCCTAAAACAAACATAATAATTATATATTCCCTAACATTCACACTCACGCAACAAGATATACAAGAAAAAGAAAAATAACAAAAAGAACACACCAACAAAAAAAATGCTCACTCACAAAAAGACACACGTGTACCATAAAACCAACAACGGACACACCAGACAGCCCTCACAGACGACGAAATGTTGACAAAAAGAAGAACTATAACGGTGAATTACACCTGCATCCATCGTTCGTTACATCTCGCGTTCATTAACCCTTTGACTGCTGAGAAACACCAGTAAACACCGCTCTACTGCAAGAGATAGGAACCCGCGCTCAACCCCGCGGCTGTGGGGGTCACACAATCTGTCTCTGCCTCTTCCTCCATTTCTGACATCATCGTAAATTCAACGCACATCCAAGATCCCCAGCCTTCCGAGGGAACAGTGGGAATACCAATTGGTTTCAGCAAGAGGCATAGATCCTCATGAGCCTCCGCAACTGCGGGGGCTCATGAGGATCTATGCCTCTTGCAGTATGGTGGTGTTCAGAGTTTCTATCCCTCGGTTGTGAAAAGGTTAAGGAGAATCAGTGGGGACATGTTTTGCTCTTTACACATTGACAGTCAGCGACTGGGAAGAATTTCGCTGATTCACTTCTGGACAAACCTAGCTTGCAACAGATACATAGATCTACATGAATGACGTCAGCAGCAAGCATCGATCCTCGCAAGCCCCATGAGGGTCTACAACCTCTTGCGTTAGCTCGTTTTTGTTTCAACGGTGATGGGGGTTACAAACAATCAGAGCTCTCGATGCTGAATTATTGACGAGCTTGATGGAGAGCCGTGCCGGGCTGTCTGGTGTCTGGGCTGTTATTTAGAATCATTAGTGGTGTAATCTTCTTCTAATCCTAATGGAAACATGCGCGAGGGATTATTAAGGCTTTTATTTCAGATGCCAAAAAAAAATTTTTAAGCAGCACACACAGCCGGTTTGTCAGATGTCAACATATTTCGCTCCAAAAAAAATTAAGTCCCTCAACGGTGATACCCGTTGCTGACACAAAGTATGTCTGTCAAACATCGACCAATTCAACCCCCCCCCCACCCACCCCCCACCCCCTTCACCAAATGAGAAACAATTTTACAAAATGGGTCCATAAGGTTCATTGCCTCTTGCAGTTGGACAGCGCTTGCATTTCCCCGGCATTGACCTGGTTTTCTGATCAGTGATGGTTCATCTCAGTGTTGTGCATGCGGAATGTGTAGGGTCTTGCGAGACAGCGTCCAGACGTTGTAATTGAATACTCTTAGACTGTTTTCCACCCCCACCCCCCTTCTTAAACTAAACCGGAAAAGGTAAATGTCAATTATCACCCATTAGACTGTCGTGTTAATAAGCCATTTCCTTTACACCATCATGGTGGTCCACCCATCCCACTCAAAGTTGAACACTACTGATTAAATAAGCTTATTTTTCAGCAGAGGAGTTCGATGTTTTCGTTTCACGATCATGCATTAGGCTGCTGAGTGCGCAGCGACCGGTTGAAATAGAATAGGGCATCACATTAACCCTTTGACTGCCGAGAAAAAGTGAACACGATCCAACTGCAAGAGGCATAGATCCTCATGAGCCCCCGCGACTGCGGGGACTCATGAGGATCTATGCCTCTTGTTGATGCCAATGTGTATCCATGTTTCTTTGGATAAACAAAGATTTCAGAAACAAAAACGTACGCACACAGCGGCAGGGAAAGTGTTAACGCCTACTTATTCCATCATTTTCTCGTGTCCTTGCAACTTGGACAACTTTAAAAATTTTTTTTTAAAAAAAGTCATAAGAAATTTCACCCCCTTGATGCCCGAAACATCGAACATCACCCAGATGCACGAGCCATAGATTTTCATGAGCTTCTCGCGGACGCAGGGGGTCGCATGAGAATCTGTGTCTTTTGCTGATAATTTAACTCATTTACGCCTGCAGCATTCGATAATGTCAACAGCGCCGGTGGCAAAATGTATATATACATTGGCCGGGGCAAACATTCCTAGTCTGAAAATATGTGGGGTGAAAAACGGACGGATAAACAAACTTGTTAACTCTACCGGGGACAAGGTGGACACCAAAGCAAGTGCAAGGGACATAGGGCCTCACGAGCCCCCCGCAGACGCGGAGGCTCGTGAGGATCTGTGTCACTTGCGGGCTCCAGTCACGTCTGTGTTCGTCACGCAGAACACGAGCAGTTACCGGGCTTTCAAGCATTAATGGATCCAGAAATGGAAACGCCGTACCGTGACAGCGAATGGCGTAACCTGACAACGAAAGACATAATCAGAAAACAAATGACGCAGATGCATAAAACAGAAACATGCACAACGGGCCATTTCCGGTAAACAGATTAACCCCTGCATTTGTATTGTCTGAATCACGACGTCCTTCAAATCATCGCCGTTTCACAGTGGGGTGATTTTGAAACCGAACACAACCCAAATGCAAGAGGTATAGATCCTCTTGAGCCCCCGCATATGCGGGGGCTCAAGAGGATCTATACCTCTTGCTGAAACCACTGTGTATCCAGGTTGCTTTGGCGGCTGGGGATTGTGGACGTTGGATTTTCAATGATTTCAAAACATAATGTACGTCCACCACCAGTGATGGGGTTGGGGCATTATTCACACGACAGCCTGCTAAACCCTTGTCCTGCGTGATATAGACAGGCAGCAGGCGTCCTAAATCTTTTGTAAGCTAAAAACAAACAAGATAAGGATTTCATCCCAAAGTCTACCGTAATGTTTGGAGCTCAGATGCGTGTATTTTAGGAACATTTAGAATTGTTCATATTTTTAGGCGTATTATGTTGATCAATTTCCCTCCTCTCTAAAGGGCGTTCTTAACTGGACGAACCTTTGATCGGCAAACCTAGGTCGGAGAAGGTCGGCGATCTTTTGATTTGTTTCTTAATTGAGGTTAAGCAAACCTAGGCGAAATTGAGCAAACTAGGTTCGCCATGGTTCTCTTTCTTAATTGAAGTGCTTGTTTCGGCGGAAGTAGGTCTGCAATCCCAGGCAATGCAGCCTTTCTTGACATTTTGTTTTTGTACTCCTTGCAGGAGGGATCCCACAAACAGCGTTGCGCCTCCCACAAATCAATAAATAGATCTTGTTCTTCGCAAAAAGTGAAATATCGCCGTCCGCCATGGTTGTTGGATCGGTGACTATCTTCTTTCCCCAACGCAGAAGAAGATACAAGTTTCGACTGACCAATCAGAGGAAAGGATCGCCTTGGATTGCTCGACATGTCATGCGATCTTTTCCCGACAGCAAACTATGGTTTGCCGAGGTTCGCGAACTACTTCGAACTAGTTCGCCGTATCTTTCGATCGTCCAATTAAGAACCAACCTGGTTCGCCCGAGATCGCGAACTCTAGATCGTCAGAGTTGGCGAACAAATATACGGGTAGGTTCGTCCAATCAAGAACGGACATAAGCCAAACTCTGATCAACACACAAGTCGACGCACACAAATAAAGACGGTAACACGCCGCTTCCCGTCATTAGTACGCTATGTGGGCTCGCCCAGCGACAGGAATCCATCTCATTCTACTCAAACCCACTCTCCAATAAACACACACGCACACAGAAATAAAGACGGACACACGGCGATTCCCGTCATTCGTAAGCTCTGTGGTCTGGCGTAGCACAGTTATTCTGAAGAAAAATCATTAATAGCGCGAACTTCAAAATGACGTCACTTCAAGCTTCACGTCATAGCATCATTATTCCCACGACGCCGTGTTCATAGTGACGACTCGATGTTATACGTCACTCATCGCAGTGCTAACATTTGACGTATTAGAGGATCAATTTGCAATTTTCTTGCTGATTTTCACGCTTAGAGCTTACAGGTCACAATTTGATCTAATCGTACTCCAGGGCCGGGACAAACAACAGGCTTATGCAAACACTGTTTATGAAAAATCATGCAGTTATTAATGAGAAGATAGCTTTTTTCGCAAAAGAAAAATTAAAGTTTTACAAATGACTCCGAAAAGGTGGTGCAGAAAATTGTCTGATTTTCACACCTAGGGCATACAGGTCACAATTGACCTAATCGTACCCGACAGCCGAGACAAACTGTAAGCTTATGTAAATACCGTCTATGAAAAATCATAGGATTATAAACGAGAAGATTGTTTTATCGTAAAAAAAAGATTCACTTATTTTAAGATTAACCCATATAAGTCGTGAAATTAATCCAAAAAAAGTGAAAATATATTTTTCAGAACATATTTAATTATCACTCAAAAATTTTCTAGAGGTATAATGCTGGTTAATGAACTCATTCAATATCTCCCTTTTATCTAGCTATTCGCAAAATGTTTAGTAAAAATAAGAAAAATTACGGACTCCAGTGTGGATCAACTGGCTTTTATGAAACAGCCGTTTTCTCTCCAATGAGCATCTTAATCAAAACATCGAAAAAAGGACTCGAGATAATTCTTTTAGGGACAACATCTTAAAATTTCAAGCTTGTCCGTCCTCACACGCGGGCTCTAGTCACTGTCACACACACACACACACAACAACAACAACAACAACAACAACAACAACAACAACAACACCATCAACAACAACAACACATAAGACGCTTTGGCCGCAAAAAGACGTTCTCTAGCAAGGTTTGCGTAGCTAGACGTGACGTCATTTTTATCTTGTTACTTCTTTGCCAGAATTTCTGCCCCGCACGCCAAAAACGTCATGTGCATGCTCCGGAATGCTCTCAGTCCAGCCCCATTTCAAAGTCTACCGTATTTTTGTCTACCGTATTGAAAAAACGGTAGACTTTGAAATGGGGCTGGTGTGCGCGCGTATGTGACAGCGACTAGAGAGGACGGACAGGCTTGGCATTATAGGATATTGTCCCTAAAAGATTATCTCGGGACCTTTCTTTCGATGTTTTGATTAAGATGCTCATTGGCGAGAAAATGGCCGTTTCACAAAAACCAGTTGATCCACATTGGTGTCAGTAATTGTTCTTATTTTTACTAGATATTTTACGTATAGCTAGATGAGCAGATACAAGGGACAAATGGAATGAGTTCGTTAACCAGCATTGTACCTTTAGAACTTTTGAGTGATCATTTTTTTTAATTTAATATATATTTTCACGTTTTGGTGATTAATTTCACGAATTACATGGTTACTCTTAAAACAATTGAATCGTTTTTAAGGGGAAAAAAACAATCTTCTCGTTAATACCCCCATGGTTTTTCATAAACAGTGTTTGCATAGGTCTGCTGTTTGACCCGGCCCTGGGGTAGGCCAGGTCAAATTGTGACCTGTAAGCCCTAGGCGTGAAAATCAGCAAGAAAACTGCAAAGTTGATTCTCTGATACGTCAAATGTTAGTACCGCGATAGGTGAGGTATAACATCGAGTCATCACTATGAACACGGCGTCTAATGATGCCATGACGTAAGTCCAAGAGCTAGCCCGGTCTACCGTGCACCCCCCACCGCCTCCACCCTTAGTACTCTGTAAGATGGGCTTCAAAGTGTACCTTAGTATGTCCTGCCATGGTTAAGCCATTTTCACCTAACATCCTTAGGAACACACCAGAGATATAGCCGATGGCGCAGGGGTACCTCCATTCAGGCTCTTCACGGATGCTAAAATGAGCTTGAGAAACATTTTCCTCTAAATGAATCAGAATTCATCACAGAAGCCCAAATCAGGCAATATTATATTAGGGCACACCTTCTGCGTCCTCTTCACACAAAATAACAGAATGAAAACATATTGAATCTCTGGCTCACAGTGAAGGTATCTGTGCATCCAGTAAACGGCCATTTCCGCGAAATCGAGAGAAAAGACAAAAATAATGTGTCAGACGCCTTCAGACATTTTCTGTAGCACTGGCAGTCCATTTTCAGGCTTACATCATTAACACAAGATGTCACAATTATTAATATAACTTGACTAGGTGATGCTGTGATTACTGTGAGTGTCACAGGGGTTGATTTTGTATCCCTACCACCAGGTTGTAAAAGTACACAAAATTCATTAGAAAAAAATTACTAAAGTTATTCCATTTCATTTTGACCTCTCTTTACCTGTTAAGTTTCAATAATGTGAGCATAAAGTGCAAGAAAATGAGGAAAGTCGGCATCCTTTGCGATACGTTCGTGGTGAATGATAGCTTTTTCCCATTTAAAATTGCCGATTTGGGAAACTTATGTTGTATCCGATGCCCTCAGAAATTGTGTATACAACTGATAGGTCTTTTTTTAGGTTTTGATGGTTAAGATAGAGTACCACAGTTACTCCCAACCTGATTTTATGATGCTGTGATTCATTTAGGGGCCACAATGGCTGAATCTACTGCCCTAACCCCATTTTACCAGTACGCAAAGGAACACAAAAAGATCATAAAAATTGCTTACGTCATACTCCTCTGTGTAAATATTTTTGTTGTCAGTTTTCTTAACAAAGTATGCATATTGAGCATAAAGTTTGTGATCGTTCCATTAATTTTAATGTGACCCATCAATTTAATTGTAATTCGTTTTAGTTAAGGCATGAAAAGGGGGAAACGTCTGTAAACAGGGGGTGCTGCTGAAGCTTATACTGTCTGGAGTGGGAGGCACGATGTACCGATGGCTGAAAAAAATTCATCTTCAACAGAACAGCGAGACTGAAGTAAACGGCACATTCAGCATTCTTGTCAAACTCGGGGAAGATGTACCTCAGGGAGGTGTTGTGTCTGATGCTATTCTTGGTCTACATTAATGACATCAGTACAGCAGTACCGAGGTTCGTCTCGAACATCCTCCATGCGGATGACTTTGCAGTGTGGAGCGCAGCAAAACATACAGAAATAGCATCCTGCAGAATCCAGGATGCTGCCAATAGAGTCAGCAATTGGACTGAAAGATGGCCACTCAAACTGAGCTAGACCATCTCTTTCAATGAAATGGAAGGGGTCACCTTGAAAACTGGAGACCTTCCAGTAGCAAAGACAGATAGGCCAACCTTACTGGCAACAAATAAATTACTGGATTCACGTGGAGGCCTCACATCAAAGCCATGGAAGCTAGAGCTGCGAAAATAAGTCTCTGATGAAGAAACTGGCGCAAATTACAGCATCCTGGCGCAACCAAACACCAGCTCGGTCAGACCAGTAGTGCGGTACCAAGATACTTCGACAACATGAAACACTGCCTGCAAAACGAAAAAATCCAGGCTTGACAAGATGCAGAACATGGGTCATTCTCATGATGCAGTGACATTTTTAGAGCTATCTGGAGCAAACCAATTTAGGAAATGGATGACATTGGAGCCACTGGAACGCAGAACAGCACACAAGATGAAGAGACTCACTAAACACCGACATCACTGGAGACTACAGGAGCTGACCAAGAACCGTCAGAAACGCCCAAGTCTGAACCGCCAACTGAAGTTCCTGCAAAGGGCTAAAACTGACTTCCTAGAACCAAACCCAAAGATGTGTGAAGAGCTCCCTTCAGATATCTGGACATCTCGAAAGAGCCTTCTAGACAACATAAACGATGTTCAAGGACTCTTTGCCGAAGGTCGCGGCACTGCACAAATCCATGTCGCTAGAGATTATGCACAAGCGCTACCCTTACAGCAGCTGTGCTCACATCTACACAGTCGGGTCCGCACAAGACCCCGTGCGGAACGAAGGAAGTGGCATTTGCATATATCGTGCAGACCGCACTACTACCTCCTTCTCCTTACCAGCTGGCGGCAGCAGCTCCAACTAACGGACAGATCTGTAGGCGCTCAACACGACAGCAGAGCAATAGCTAGGTTAAGGCGGCAGCTTTATCCACTGATCTCCGCACCAGGAAGCTTCAAGATAGACTGGATGCCCTGTCCAGCCGTCACAAAATAGTGCTGCAGTGGATTCCAGTGTATTCTGGAGTAGCTGGGAACGAGGAGAGCCTGGCCAAAGCAGGTGCCAGACTACCTCAAGATCAAAACCTCCTGTAAAGAAACCAAGACACTACGCCAACAAAGTGATTGGCAACAGCAGAACGGCGGCTGCAGCCCGTAAGTAGACGCCATCAACAAGCTGAACAGGGAGAGCCAGACCACCATCTTCCATATACGCACTGATCACTCTGGACTCACCTCGTGAGACTGGGTCTTGCGGAAACAGCCCTATGCAAATGTGGCGTAGAAAATCAGTCGCCTTAGCACATTCTCCAGACCTGTCCATACATAGAAGCGGTCCGCTGGCAGTTCTGACCACAAGACACGCCCCTGTACACCAAACTCTGAAAACCCGCTGCCGAGCCCTTGACAGCTCACTTATTGGCAGCCAGAACAATATAAGATTTAAAGACGGCCATCAAAGAATTAAACGTTGCAGAAGAAGAAGGCAAACAATGGGGGTGGAAGTTGTGATCTCGTGGTGGACATGTGGAAACTGTATAAACTAAGGTCAAAACTTAAGGGTCACTTTTTATCGCACACGCACCACACAAATAATGTAGCAATACTCCATCAGTACTTTGCTAATTTATACAGTAACAATTTCATTTCAGTTTTGAGTAAATCAAGCAATTGTAACAACAGCAGTACGTTAGAATGTTCACCCACCCCTCATTTAAAAAGTCACACAAGACTGGTCCAGTCAGTAGCAAGTGTACCCACAGTTTGCAGCCAAGCATTTAATGCAGCTTTGACGCATGGAGTTCAGCCAGGTTCGGAGAACATGTTGTGGGATCGCTTCCCACTCTTGATACAGGAACTGAGTCAGCTGAGGAACGCCTTAAGGTGGGGGCTTGTTGCTGACTACACGTTGCCCCAGCACGTCCCAGAGGTGCTCGATGAGAGCCAGATCAGGTGAACGAGCTGACCACTCCATCCTCATGATGCCCCGTTGCTCGAGGTACTCAATCACCACACGGGCGCGATGAGGTCGAGCGTTGTCGTCCTGCAGAACAGCATTGTCGCCTATGGCTTGGAGAGCTGGCTGGTTGAGGGGCTGTACAATCTCGTCCCGATAGCGCAGTCTAGTCAGGGTGTCTCGGATGACGTGGAGGGGGGGTCCTGCCTTCCCTGCTTAAACCTGCCCAGACAATGACTGAGCCTCCTCCGTAGCGATCCACCTCTTGGACGCATCCATCCGTGAATCGCTCGCCCTGGCGTCTCCAAACCCTCACCCTGCCGTCGTTGAACCACAACAATCAAGCATCACATACGTGTGCATCTTAACGTCTTTCGGATACAAAATGGCGTCATTCTATCAACATTCAGATGACAAACACTGTCAGTAACGTGTATGACCACCCAGAGCGTTGATCACAGCTCTGCATCTCCGTCCTCATGGACCTCACAAGTGTTTATTTGTGGTTGCGATATCATGTGCCAGACGCGGCCAATGGCGGCACTTAGCTGGGCAGCAGTTTGAGTTCTTGGCGACAACTTGTTGAGCTTTCTCCTCAGAGCATCCCAAAAATGTTAAATTGGGTTAAGGTCAGGTGAGCAATCTGGATGGGGCAGAAGATTGATGTTATGTTGAAGGAAGGCTTGTGTGACACGTGCCATGTGCGGCCTTGCATTATCTTGCTGGTACAAGTGGTTTGGGTGACGCTGGAAGAACGGTACCACATCAGGTCTCAGCACTTGGTTGATGTACCGGTCAGCATTGACGCCATTTCCTCATCCTCGACCGACATTTTGGGCGACCACAAGTCCTATTTGCTGGTTAACCCCGATTGCACCCAGATCATCACGCTTTCACCTCCCAATCTGTTCCGCTGCAAGATGTTAGCAGCTCTAAACCGCTGTCCATGTCTTCGCCAGATCCTGATACGACCATCAGACGGATCAATGCAGAACCTGCTTTCGTCAGTGAAGAAGACCCTGTACCAGTCACGATGACGCCGCGTGATGTGGTTTTGCGCCCACTGAAGACGGTTCCGGCGGTGCCAAGCAGTCGAGATGGGTCGTCGAGCTGGACGCCTACAATGGAGCTCTCCTGAAAGCAGTCTTCGACGTACGGTGCGGGCATTAATCGGTCTCCCGTGCCTGCCAAGGGTGTTTCTGGCCGTGTTGGCAGCGTCTCATAGGGATCCCTCATATGCTGACGTCGGATAATACGGTCTTGTGCTGCTGTTGTTGCCTTCGGCCTGCCGCTCCTCGGACGATCATTAATGGTGCTGGTTTTCTAGAAACGGATCTGCAGGCGATACATAGTGGCACCATGCACGCCTAAAGCTATAGCGACCTGCTGTGGCGACTCTACGGCTTCCAGGCGTCCCAGTGCTCTTTCACGATTTTGGGCTGAGAGTCTTGGCATCTTGATTTAGCAGCAGATTTGGAATGCTTTAAACATTTTCTGGGCGGAGTATTTATAGCCGGGGTTCACTGAGCAGAGTGAGCTGATGTTCGCATTTCTGCATGCTGATCCCGTGCAGAGAAGGCTGACTCAGCACTAACTGCACAGTGCGGTGGGGTAAAAAAACAAACCGGCTAGTACTGCAAGAACTAAGTTTGCTGCACATGCTGACAACATTCATTCCGATCTGTCTTAACATTATTAACGTTTTAATGGTTCCTTTCTTTTTCGCGTTTTTATGCCTCATAGTTTACTTACACCTTACTAGACGAAAATAAATAAAAACAAAAGGAGAGACCTTACTAGACTCGCCTAACGCTAGGTAAAATATCTCCAAAAAAGACCAACCAGTTTCACTCATGCAGTCTATCATTTTTGTCTTTTTTTTCACTTATAAAGAAACAGCAAACAAATTGTTTGGTCACATTGTGATCAGAATACAGTCCAACTTTCCAGATATTTTATGAACATTACAGGGATCGGAGACACGACACCTCCCTGAGATACATCTTCCGTGAGTTTGACAAGACTGCTGAGTGTGCCGTCGACTTCAATCGTGCAATTCTGTTGAAGAGGAAGTCTTTCAGCCATCGGTACATCGTGCCTCCAACTCCAGATGGAAGAAGCTTTAGCTGCAGCCCCTGTTTACGGACTCCCCGTCCCCCCACCCACCCACCCATCCACCCCGCCGCCCCCCCTCCCCGACCCCGCCCCCTCCCCCGACCCCCTTCCCCCCCCCCCCCCCCCCATGTTCTTAATTTGAAAAATAGTTACAATTAAAAGGAAGGGTCACATTGAAATTAATAAAATGATCACAAACTTTATGCTCAATATGCATACTTTGTTAAGAAAACTGACAACAAAAATATTTAAACAGAGGAGTATGACGTACGCAATTTTTATAATCTTTTTGTGTTCCTTTGCGTACTGGTAAAATGGGGGTAGGGCAGTAGATTCAGCCACTGTGGCCCCTAAATGAATCACAGCATCATAAAATCAGGTTGGGAGTAGCTATGGCACTCTATCCTAACCAATAAAACCTAAACATGACCTATCAGTTGTATACATAATTTCTGAGGGCATCGGAAACAACGTACGTTTCCCAATTCAGCAATTTTAAAGGGGGAAAAGCTATCATTCACCACGAACGTATCGTAAAGAATGCCGACTTTCCTCATTTTCTTGCACTTTATGCTCACATTATTGAAACTTAAAGCGAGGTCAAAATGAAATGGAATAACGTAAGTATTTTTTTCTAATTAATTTTGTGTATTTTTTACAACTTGGGGGTAGGGATACAAATTCAACCACTGTGGCACTCACAGTAATCACAGCATCACCTAGTCAAGTTTATAATAATTGTGGCATCGTGTGTTAATGATTGAAGCCTGAAAATGGACTGCCAGTGCTACAGAAAATGTCTGAAGGCATCTGACACATTATTTTTGTCTTTTCTCTCGATTTCGCGGAAATGGCCGTTTACTGGGTGCACAAATACCTTCACTGTGAGCCAGAGATTCAATATTTTTTTATTCTGTTTGTTACAGAGGACGCAGAAGGTGTAATATTGCCTGATTTGGGCTAAAATGTTTTTCATGCTCATTTTAGCATCCACGAAGAGCGTGAATGGGGGTAGTACCCTTGCGTCATCGGCTATATCTCTGGGGATATTCCTAAGGATTTTAGGGGAACGTGGCTTAAACATCGCAGGACATACTAAGGTACACTTTGAAGCCCATCTTATAGAGTACTGAGGGGGATGGAGAGGGGGGGGGGGGTGCACGGTAGCCAGGACTGGCTTATGGAGTATATGCTACGCCAGACCACATAGCTTACGAATGGCGGAATCGCCGTGTGTCCGTCTTTATTTCTGTGTGCCAATGCATGTGGATCAGATGGTGGGTTAGAGTAGAAGGAGATGGATTCCTGTCGCTACACGATCCCATAGAGCGTACTAATGCCGGGAAGCGCCGTGTGTCCGTCTTTATTTGTGTGCGCCGATGTGTGTTGATCAGAGGTTGGCTTAGGGAGGGGGGAAATGGATCTGCATTATAAACCAAAAAATATGAACAACTCTGAATGTTCGTAAAAGATAAACGCATCTGAGCTCCAAACAATACGGAAGACTTTGGGATGAAATCCTCATCTTGTTTAAATACGGTAGACAAAAACAACTGCGTCTTTCTTGCGATATTGGTCAACTTCCACACTCGCGCGCGCACGCACACACACACACACACACACACACGTGCGATCTCTCTCTCTCTCTCTCTCTCTCTCTCTCTCTCTCTCTCTCTCTCTCTCTCTCTCTCTCTCTCTCTCTCGCA
>BTPG01000004.1:145715081-145727580 GCA_036245525.1 Semisulcospira habei | reverse complement strand
CACATACACACACATACACACACACATACATACACACACACACACACAAGCACGCACATGTACACATCTGAACACACGTGTAAGTTATCCCAATACTGTAATGATTTGATTACGTCAGAGATTCTAGGTGTTTGAAGAGGCTGTCCCTATATGAGGTGAGCGTCTTTGCGTTTCTAATTTCTGCAGGAATAGAATTCCAGAATGAACTTCCCGAGAATGACAAGCTGGTTTTGAATAAATCAATACGCGGCAGGGGTACTTTGAATTGTTGTCCATGTCTAGAAGCTACAGATGTCCGTTCTGAGAAAAAAGAACTCAAGTACAGTGGACATGATTGCTTGTACAGCTTGTACATCAATACACCTTTATTGAACTGAAAGTGCTGGGATAGAGGGAGAATTTTTAAAGTTTTAAGCTTTTCGTCAGTTGAGAGTTCGGGATCGGGAAATATAAGCTTAGCAGCTCTCCTATGTAGGGAGTTCAGCCTCTTCAAATGTACATCACTAGAACCATCCCACACTGTTGATGCATAGTCTATGTGCGACTTGACATGAGCATTGTAGAAAAGAAGACGCGTATCTGTGTCAGTAATTGTTTTCAATTTTGACAACATATACAAGCTTCTGGAAACTCTTTTGCACACATTATTAATATGCAGTTGCCATTTAAGCTGATCATCTATAGTGACCCCCAAGAGGCGGTGGTGTGATACTTGCTCAATTGGGCTGCCGTTTATAGACAGACTAAGAGAGAGCGGGCATAGCTGGTGCTTTTGACGTGTGGTTATAACCATGCATTCTGTTTTTGACGGATTCAGGGACATGGAGTTGGAATGACACCAGTCGGTGACCTCGCGCAGGCTTTCCTGCAGACGCGTGTTAATTGCAGCTACATTTTTGTGAGGAGTGTGTAGTGTGCAGTCATCAGCAAACATGTCACAAGAAATATCGCGGCAACTAATATGTAGTGGAAGGTCATTGATAAATATGCAGAACAGCAATGGCCCGAGAACAGAGCCCTGAGGCACGCCGCTTTTGACGTGACCATACGAGGAGTAGGATCCATTTAACAGTACTCTTTGCTTCCTTCCGCTTAAATATGAAGTGAACAATGAGACAGCACCTGCATTGCAAAGATATGCTTGAAGTTTTGACAAAATAATGTTATGATTTACAAGGTCAAAAGCTTTCTTAAAATCAATAAAGATCGACCCAGTTATTTGGGAGTTATTTATGGATGCTAGCCACGCATCAATAAGTCTTGTTAGTGCCGTGTGGCAAGAATGCTTGGGGCGAAAGCCGGACTGAAATACGTGCAATAGACTACGACTCTCCAAATATTGATAAAGGTGTTTGTGCACGTGTCTTTCAAGAGGTTTGGAAAGGCTGGATAATATTGAGATGGGTCTATAGTTATTAACATCAGACAGATCTTTTGATTTAGGCAAAGGGATAACCTTGGCTTGCTTCAGTTCTGATGGAAATATATTTTGTTGGATGCATAAGTTATAAATATACGTTAACGATTCTACTGTATAGGGAAGGGACAGTTTCAGGATTTTAGGACTGATCTCGTCAGGTCCCGATGATTTTTTGTTTTTCAGTGACCCGATCAGTTTTCCTACTTCATACACAGCTAGAGGCGGTATAGAGAAGGGGGGTTTGTCCTTAGTCTTCTGCTTACAGAAGTTAAGCAGGGACTCCGGGCATGTGTAAGACGTTTTTCCGCTTGAGGGTATGATTGACTCGGCAACAGACAAAAAATGTTTGTTAAAGATGTCTGCAGTAATACTAGAAGGAATGGCTGACGATTTTTTGCTGTTACCTCGGGTGATGAGATTAACTGCGCGCCAGAGTGCGGCAGTATCTCTGTCTTCTTTAATCATTCGTTCAAAGAGAGACTTTTGAGCCCTGCGTACCATAGACTTGACACGGTTACGTTGTTTTTTGTATTAGTTAAATAGCTTGTGTCTTCTTAAGTCATTTCTCAATTTCATAGCTTCAATTATTCCTTGCGTTAGCCAAGGCGGTAACGTGTGGTTTTTTACCCGCTTTTGCCGTAAAGGGGCGTGTTTGTTAAGTACTCTTGTAAAGAGTCGATACCAAATAGTCAGAGCCTTTTCAGGGTCAGTTTCGTTATTAACGACATTAAATGGTGTTTGATCAAGGTCTGCTAGAAAAGCAGACTGATTAAACTGTTTAAATGAGCGGTACGTTATAGTTGTGTGCCCGTTCTTACGATGCACTGGCAGTTTTGTTGACCAGGAACACACAGTAGGAAAGTGATCACTGATGCTGAGGTCAGGAACACTAACATTGAACACACTAAGGGGACGGTTGGTGTAAATGTGATCAATGAGTGTTGCGGTTGTTTTTGTGATCCTAGTAGGGGCCGAAACTAATTGTTCTAAGCCGGTTTGTGTGGTGATGCAATCCCACGCGGTATGGGGCTTTAACATATCTATGTTAAAGTCGCCTAGTAGCAACGCATCACAGTTAGGTAGGCCAACTTTTTCTACTGCATGCAAGAAATCGTCGTACCATTCAAACTTGGCTGATGGGTTACGATAACAAAAGCCGATGAAGACGGGTTTAGTTTTTGGAGCCCTAAATTCCAACCAAATGCACTCAACTTCCGGAGTTTCTATGTCCTCACGCCTTTTTACTAAATGTTGGACTGAGTTATGGATGTAAACGGCAAGCCCAGTCTGACCAAGTACACGAGGGTCACGTCGAGTGATGCTAAAGTTAGGTATGTGAACGGCTTCATCGCTTATGTCGGAGTTAAGTCGCGTCTCACTAAGACCAAACAGGTGGAATGGTTCAGACGAGTTTAGAAAAACATTCAAATCGGCCACCTTGTTAAAAAGATGGTAGATGTTCAAGTGACCAGTTTGAAGGCTTCCGTGTGTCTGAGCATTATGGGTCATGTTGAATTTTAACTTTCCCAAATGAAGTGCAACACAATACAAAAAATATATAAACAGAGGGAATAGGGAATAAAGTTTCAATGCAGTAAAGCGCGGCTGAAGTTATAGCACCTCGTATCAAAACGTCACAAATGGTGTCCAACACAGCGTTATCAAATGAAGATCGCTTTTGATTAATAGTGTATCCACGTATTAATGCTGCGCAAGCTGTCTAAATAAATGAACAAATGGTGTAGCCTGCGATGTGAAGTATCGTAGGCTGAACACTTGAAACCGTACTGTCACAATGAAAACTTAGCGGAGCTTTGGTAATCAAACCAGGCGAGAAAATCACAGAATTTGAGGCACACAGTCAATCACTGCTTTGGAATAAATCACAAGCGAACGCAGAAGAACCGTATATAAAGAAGCACACGTAACACTGACGTAATAATGAACTGCCTCACACACCCACGGTGAAATCTGCGAAGCACAACGGTGAAGGATCACTGATCACACGACACTGAATTACCAACCGCGTAAGTAGCTGACGTATCCATTGGCACCATTCGCTGTGGGCACCTGGCATAACTGGTGGTACGGTGGCAGACTATTAACCGGATAAGCAGATACACTGGTTGCTGGGCGATGATACGACCACACACCATGGCAACCATCCGGGTACTGTGGTTGTTGCCAGGGTGCTGCAGTTGAAGAGTTGGTATGTATTTGCAGCAGATGATGGTACTGGAGTTGCTGCCAGTCAGGAACCGGCATGAAGGGCATCTGTTGTAGATGTTGCTGCTCCTGTTGTAAATGTTGTTGCTGCGCCTGTTGTAGCTGCAGCTGCTCCTGCTGTTGAAGTTGTTCATGGTCCTGTGGTTGAAGCTCCTGGCGTAGAGGTAGTTGTACTGGTGATGTGGGACCAGCAGAACCGGATACAATAGTGTCAGAAGTGGAAGTGCCACTCTGTACATTCAAGCTACCACCAGCTAAGGCCTCTGAGTAGAGTTTCGTCTTAGTGGTCGCCTGAGAGCTTCTGTGCTGGTGAGTAAATGCATCAGCCTGGTTGACAGCTGGACCACCGTACTTGATATTGCCGGCAAGCCTCCGGGTTCCCACGTGGGATGGATGAATGGGGTCAAGTCGGCCTTTGTTGTCCACACGGTACAGCGCCTTCCGGGGAAGACCGCTTGGGGCTAGGAACACGCCCGCATTGTCAACAAAGATAGCGCGCATCTTCTTTGCCACGTGGCACAGATTTGCGTTGGAGGGGGAAATACGCTGGTTAAGGCGAGAGTTTTTCCCCTGGGCAGCAGGCAAGATGGATGAGGCCTGGATGCTTGCTTTGGGGAACACGCCTTTGCAAGAAGTGACCAGTCTCTCCCACTGCTGACTGGTGATTTCATGCGTCTTGCAATCGTTCACCCCTACGTGGAAGGTGACCAGTTGGACGCGGGGTGACTGCGGCTGCTGCTTGAGCCAGTCAGTCAAGTGGGAGATTTGCAGGCCGGATATTGAGATGACCTGTACCTTTTCGCCCTGGTACATGGTCATCTTCTCTCCCTTGAAGTTTCGCACGACGGAGTCCCCGATGACGAGCGTGGTTGTGTCTACCTCTACGTTGTGATCAAAGACCCGCTCGCACGGAAGAAAGTCCTTGCGCTGCTGCTGGCTCCCGGCAATCCGATTACCGCCCCCTTGCCGCTGGCCAGGCTGAGACGGCCCGCTCCCCTCACGGTGGCTGTCTGCGATAGGGGAGGCAACGTTGACCGTAATAACCGCACTCCCTGGGGCTTGCTCTTTCTGGCTACTCGGAGGGTTGTTCTTAGGAACGGTAATCCTTACTGGGATCACATCACCAGCTGTAGTGGACACAGGCTTCATACTAATGATTGTATCACTGTTTACGGGCATAGAGCCTTCAGGCGTTGTTGACACTAGTAGTTGGGGGGTTTGGCCAGAGGCCAGAGGTAGCCCTTGTTCAGAGTTCAGTCTTTGCAGAGTGTCGTCGACGAGACAGTGAAATTCTGCCATGTTTGTCATTTGATCATGTAAGTGGGACATCTTGCCACACATACAAGACTCTAACATCCGGAGGTCATTTGCCATCTTCACCGCGGACTCGCACACCTTACTGTCAATCTGCTTAATATTTAGCATAGTGACAGTTCTCAGCTGACACAACTCTTGATGGAGAGCCTCGACGGCGGCCTGGCTGTTGCAGAGTTGGGTCTGCAGCTTTAGGATGATAAGCGGCTTTTCGTCTTGGACACCGGACACCACCAGCTCGCTATAATCAGAATCCACCTGAGTGCACGAGACGGGTAACCCGGGCGAGGTCAAGTCCTCGGTGGTGACGTCACCCGTAGACGCCACTTGGGTAACAATATGGCTGACAGGACTTGGTGTGGGGGGGGGGGGGGCAGGTTCGGGTGTGGAGGGGGTAGTGGCAAGGGACTGACTGGCAGGAACATCAGAGTGATCAGAGAGGGTGGAGTGGAGATCATCCCGTAGATGTGGCCCGCTGGAGGAGGGGTGTGGGATGGAGGGCGGGGTAGGCGGGCCGTCACTGGTCATGTCACTCACAGCGCTGACGGTGGTCACGGTCAGAGGCTCGGGGACAAGATTAGCGGAGCTGTTCCGAGGGTTACAGGACTGAACAATCGGCGATAGGGAGGTAGAGTCGTCAGCCTCCAATCCGATTAAGGGGAGGGATGAGTCCAAAATTGCCCGAGGAGGGGTGTCTGGGAATGATACTATCGGGGAGATGGTGGGATCGCATGACTGGTCACGCGGCATGTCAACAGGGACATTGTCAGCAGGGTCTGCGCAGCCGTCTTTCAGCTGTTGTACGAATGTACACAACGAGTCATATTCGCTTAGGACCCACGTGTCCTTGTTGTGTCCCTGAATGAGACAGGTGCCGCCAGTCTTGCGACGCACGTGGAAGTAGAGGGTGATGGTGATTTTTGGTTTTGCTCTCCCCCTGATTTGTATGAATGTTTTTCCCAAGTCATCGGGAATGTCAGGATTGGAACAATCCAGGTAGGAGTCACCACACTCTACAGGTTCATTTCTGGCGTCTGTGTCCCTCCAGACTACAGTGTAACCGCCTCTTGCCTGGAGCAGGTTGACGTAGCGGTGGTAGAGGGCAGTTCGCCAGCGCTTGAGGGTGATGACGCCATTGGGGCCGTTGCTGTAGAAACGCGTTTGCTGGCCGCACGCAGTGTCCTTTAGCACCGGGTTTTCTCTCTTAAAGGGATTGGCGAGGGTGGGGTCTTGCGTCACGACACTTAGAGAGAGGGATGAAGATGCCATCGCGACTCGGACTTGGTGGTATGCTGTAACCGGGCACTCAGCGCCAACTTTAGAAAGTTAGAAACAAGGGTAGGTGTGGAGGGTGGTGGGATCAGCAAACATTGTGACACCCCTCAGGAAGTGCCAGCGTGTCTGCAGGGCTGACAGGAGTGGAGTCTGGTGGAGACGATACAGCATCGTGTCACAGAGTCAGTAAGCCGAAAAGCAAACATTGGCTGCTTAGATCTGAAGTTCAGCAATAGACTGCTCTAGTCACAGTCTAACTCCTCACAGTTACTGACAGTGCAAGGGATGAAATATATAATTGAACGAAAAATATAGACAATGGCAGGCAAGTTCTACTATATTCAATGAGTTCCAGAAAACAAAGTGGATGACGATGCGTTCAAAATTACGAGAAGAATATCGTAAAGTGATAGTTCGTATGATCGGATTTACCTTGCACGACGGACAAAGACTGGCTTCAGTCTGGGCACAACTCGCATCACACGTACACAATATGATATCATCCGGGGAAAATAGTGTGCTTTGTCCTGCACACTTCTCACACTCACAACACAAGCATTAGGATATCCGTGTGATGATAGTTAGTATGCACGTCCACTGGAATAATGTTTAAAAAGTATAAGAAAGTCCACAGCTTACATAGAAAAACACATAGTACACAGTATATCAAGCAATCCAAAGCGTCACGGTTGGCTGCACGACGGAGCTAAGACTTACACGTCTTACCCCGCCGGCGGCTGGAGGAGGAGAGAGAGAGAGAGAGAGAGAGAGAGAGAGAGAGAGAGAGAGAGAGAGAGAGAGAGAGAGAGAGAGAGAGAGAGAGAGAGAGAGAGAGAGAGAGAGAGAAGAGAGAGAGAGAGAGAGAGAGAGAGAGAGAGAGAGAGAGAGAGAGAGAGAGAGAGAGAGAGAGAGAAAATTTATTTTCAAGGGATAAAAAGATTTAGGTCTGAAGACTTTTCCTATATCTTCTCCTAGATGAACTACTACTATTTCTACTACTATAACCACTACTACTACTACACACACACACACACACACACACACACACACATGCACGCACACACACACACACACACACACATGCACGCACACACACACACACACACACACACATGCACGCACACACACGCATGCACGCACGTATGAACGCATGCCCACATACATACGCATACACATTCACAAACACATACACACTCATAGAGAGATATGGACTGACTGACTGACTAACTGACGGAAGGAGGGACGGAAGGATGGATGGATGGATGGATGGGTGGATGGATGGATGGATGGATGGATGAAGGGTATCGTAGGAAGGTAATTTTCATTGGGAAAGGGGGCGGGGGGTGGGGGGGGGGTAGCGTGCCTCCCATGTCGCTTTCCAGCCTCCAGCCTCGAACAACGGGGAAGATGAGGGGAGGTGCATGTGTGTCTGTGTGCGGGGGGGGGGGGGGGGGGGACGGTGGAGGGGGGTTGGAAGCAGCTGGCGATGGTGGAACTGAGGAGGGGTAAATCAAACATTAAATCTTTCTCCTTTTTTTCTCCGCAACTTTTTCTCTCTCTCCAAAACTACTCCTTTCCTGTTTTTCTCCAAACATTTTTTTCTCGCCCCTCCCCCCCTCCCCTCCCCCCCCCCCCCCCCCGGTCCTACGCCACGGGACTTCAGGGTCGACCCCTCAGTCTAGGGATGTGAACTGGCTCCATATCTGCAAGAGCCATAGATTCCCATGTGCCCCTGCGGCCTTCTGCTTTCGGTCTCAATGGTAAACTTTCACCTCCGTCAGGCCTGCAAGGGTCTACTGCAAGAGGTATCGATCTTCATGTGCCCCCCAACCATGCGGGGGATCACGAAAAGTCAAGCCTATTGTTAGTCTGTGTGAATCAAGGGACCGAAGACACGGGTGTACACGCACGGCAAGGAAAAAAAAACAGCACTTATGGAGAAAACACATGTCGCAGGAGGAATTTATCTTTACAAGAGGCAAAAACCTTCATGATCTTCATGACGGTTTTTGCCTCATGCTGTCCGCAGTGGCTCTGTGTGCCTCAAACGCGCAAAGCCATAGGTGTTCAACTCGATCTACGATGGACAGGCAGCAGAGCAGTAAGTCAGGTGAATTCTACTCAACCTATTGCTTTCACAGCGTCACGGTGTGACGTCACAAGGACACTAGGGCTCGGGAAGCTGACGTCATCACGCTAGTCGTGGCGGCCCGGCATTTTGAGAGGATACGCCGACTCATGCGCTCATCGGGAAATCGGTGTCAGGAAATTGTCATCAAAGTCCTCACGTGCTATAGGCAATACAGCAAGTCTTGTCATCACCTAGGAAACCGCTAACCAGAATCTGTTTTTGTTTGTTTCCTAAGAGGAAGAAACATGAAGAAAAACGTGTTGGAACACTGCTTCGCTACTATCTTAAGTCTATCGCCAGGCTAAGGTGTCTCGCAAGATGGCGGCGCGGCAGCCGACGCTCCTAGCAACGCAGGGAACTTCGCGAGCCCTATAGGCAGCCATACTTGTGTACTAGTGGCGGCTGTAGGCATAATGTTATCACAGTGGCGCAATTTCCTCTTTAGTTTTGCTGTTGGATGCCTTGGATTACCTACCTTGATGGATGGATTACCGTGTACATGCCGCTAGGAACATCGTCCTCTTTGGAAGAGTGAATTTGACTTGATACCTTGTGCTTCTCTATCACTGTCTGGTATGGCAGCACAACCGCAACAGAAAAGAACCAGCTCGAGCACATTGTTAAGACTGCCTCCAAAATAGCTGGCTGCGACTTTCCATCTGTCGCCTCCATCTTCAAAACACGTATGGAACGGAAGGCAGGAAAAATCGTTCGCGATCTGTCACACCCAGCCAATCATCTCTTCAAGCCTCTGCCCTCTGGCCGGCGGTTTCGTGCTTTGAAAGCCAGAACCTCTCGATTCAGATGCAGTTTCTTTCCAGAAACTGTACTCAGTTCATCACCATCCATGGAACAACGTGATTCCATGATTGTGACATAGGACTGATGTGTGTAATATTGTGTTTATCTATCTTAGTGCTGTATACAGGACGACTGAGTGTATGTCATGATGAATGCATGTGTAGTAAGTGAGGATGTATTTTACTGTCGCCATGTCACACAAACAACTACAGAGGAATCACCTTGCTGTCAGTACCAGGAAAGATCTTCAACAGGATCATCCTAGAGAGAATGAAGAGCTCCGTTGACCCCCAGCTGAGAGACCAGCAAGCAGGATTCAGGAAGAACCGATCATGTACAGACCAGATCGCCACTCTCCGCATCATCGTGGAACAGTCTCTGGAGTGGAGCTCCCAGCTGTACGTCAACTTTGTGGATTATGAGAAAGCATTTGACAGCGTGGACCGAGAGACTCTGTGGAAACTCCTACGACACTACGGTGTACCCACAAAGCTCGTCCGCCTGATCAAGAGCAGCTATGATGGCATGACATGTCGCGTGATCCACGAAGGGCAGTTCACCAGAGAGCTCCAGGTCAGAACTGGTGTCAGGCAGGGGTGTCTGCTGTCTCCGTTCCTCTTCCTACTGGCCATAGACTGGGTCATGAAGATGACCACAGAGCACAGACGAAGTGGAATACAGTGGACACTGTGGACACAGCTTGACGACCTCGATTTTGCAGACGACTTGGCATTACTGTCCCACACTCATCAACAAATGCAGGACAAGACCACGAGGCTTGCTGACATCTCGTCCCAAGTGGGCCTCACCATTCACAAACAGAAAACAAAGACAATGAGGCTGAACGCAACCAGGGAAGAACCAGTCTTGCTTGCTGGCACCCCGTTGGAGGAGGTGGAGTCCTTCACCTATCTCGGGAGCATCATAGACAAAAAAGGCGGCACTGATGCAGATGTCAGAGCACGAATCGGTAAAGCCAGAGCAGCCTTTCTCCAGTTGAAAAAAGTATGGGGTTCCAGAGAGCTGTCACAACACACCAAAGTCCGGATTTTCAACTCCAATGTAAAAGCAGTTCTCCTATATGGAGCAGAGACATGGAGATTGACAAAAACCACAGTCAACAGAGTACAGACCTTCATGAACAGTTGCCTTAGAAGAATTTTGAAAATCCACTGGCCAGAGAAGATCAGCAACGTCAGACTCTGGGAGAGAACAGAGCAGATAACAGCAGAGAATGAAACTGGGCGAAGAAGATGGGGATGGATCGGTCACAGTCTGAGAAAGCCAGCTTCCAGTATCACTAGGCAGGCATTGTCATGGAACCCCCAGGGAAAGAGGAAAAGAGGTAGGCCGAGAAACTCCTGGCGTCGAGACCTCCAAGCAGACATCAAGAGACTGGGAACCACCTGGAGTAGAATCGAAGGAGAAGCACAGGACAGGAGTTGCTGGAGGTCTCTCGTCGACGGCCTATACCCGGGTAGGGGTGACAGGCGTAAGTAAGTAAGTAATGTCACACAAAAATCCTTGTAACGTTTTACTTGGTGAATAAATGTCTAATGTCTTATGTCTTATAACTGTAGCCTACTATTGACAAAGCGACCAGGATACCTTGCGTGGTCTTCACTGTCTCCGATTCCGTAAGTATACTTTCTGTGTTCGTTGTAAACTTTGTGTATATAACCCAGTAAGCGTATGTCCTCGGGCCCACAACGGCCGCAGTGCGCACGGCTGTGCGCGGGTCCACTGCGGCCGTGCTGGGCCCGAAGTCGTTTTGCTACTGGGGGTAATATTGGCGTATTATTGTTACTACATGTGTACGGCATTTTTGTCGACCTTATTGAAAATACGGTAGACTTTGAGGTGGGGCTGGTCGGAGCACGTTCCGTAGCATGCAAATGACAAACATAGGCGGGCACACATCAAACTCTGACAGTGAAGTAACACGATAAAAATTACGTCATGCCTAGCGTCATCTCGGCATATCACAGCAGTAGGTCGCAGTGTGCAGGAGAGCTGTGAGTCTCACCACCAGTTAAAACAAATACTGGCGACTCTCAGTTTTAGGGTCTCCCGGCACTGGAGAGCCCTCGTGTTTTTCCTGTTCGCACGCCTTGTAACTCTCGGCATCAGTTACCCTAGTAGCGTTTTCAATTTTCAAACAGCGTCGCATTATGGTCACGGTCTTTTTGAGGAATTAAAGTTACGTAACTGCGACGGACGATTCGAGCCCGTCGCATTTCATGCTCAACACGATGTCTCGGCGACCGCCCATGAATAGCTCACATGAGCTCTTCTCCGAAGACCTATGAGATGGTGCTGCGACGTCTAGCGACCTTTGAATGAGTCCAAAATGTGACTGTCACAAAGCAGAGGTCGCTGAGCAGTCGCAGCACTGGCTCACACGAGCTCATCCCCAAAAGACCGATGAGACAGTACTGCGACCAAAATGGGACTATCATGAATGAGCGGGCGCAAAATGGTCGCACTTACGTATCATCTGCCATGATCTGCGGATGTTAATTGCCCTTGCCACATACTGTCATCCATCCATTCTAATTCTCTCTCTCTCTCTCTCTCTAGCAAGGACAAGATGGAAGAAAGGTCTTCAGACCTAAATCTTTTTATCCTTGGAAAATAAAGATTCATTGTCATTGTCATTGTCTCTCTCTCTCTCTCTCTCTCTCTCTCTCTCTCTCTCTCTCTCTCTCTCTCTCTCTCTCTCTCTCTCTCTCTCTCTCTCTCTCTCTCTCTCTCTCTCTCTCTCTCTCTCTCTCTACCAACAACCCTCAAGCTATCATTGAAACTGATATCCCTTCACTAGCTGTCAGTGACCACTTTCCCATCACCTGTACATGGTCATGTTATGTTCCTAAACAGAGCCGAAGCCAACATTTATACATTACTTATAGATGTTTTAGAAAACTAGATAGAGATAGTTTCCTTCATGACCTCAGTTTTTTGCCGTTCCATGAAGTTTACAATCACAATGACCCTGATGTAGCGCTCTCATTGTGGCTTGAGCTGTTCCTCGGAGTGCTAAATAAGCATGTCCCTTTAAAAAGGAAACGAGTCCGGTGCCGTGAGCCCCCCACCTGGATTACGGAGGAGATTAAACAAACCATGGAAGCCAGAAATCGAGCCAAGCGGGACAACGATTTTATTGAGTTTAAAAGGTTACGTAACAGAGTCAAATACCTTATTCGGGAGGCACAAAAAGCACTGGTAGAGAAAACCATACGCGGCGGGAATCCGTCTTCAATATGGAAAGTTTTAAACTTACTAACTAACAATAGTAAAAATCGTTCTGCAAATTCGACTGCCAACCTTACAGC
>BTPG01000004.1:145612174-145714581 GCA_036245525.1 Semisulcospira habei | reverse complement strand
ATTCCCATAGTTCTTAAAATACACTTGACTACCAGGATCTGGATACTTAAGTACAGTTTGTATGTCATCAGCTGACATGCAGTGTAGGATGTGTTTGTGTGCTATTTTAATAGAAGAGAATCTTTGTAAACATTTTTTACAAACTTCCTGTTTCCCATTGTGTTTTGTTGTATGTGCATGAATTAGACGTGACATATTCCTGATAATTGTGCAGTGGAAGTTATTGTCATCTCCAATTAGCAACATGTCAACATGTTTATCTTCTGACTGCCCATAGGTTGGGGCAATTGGAGATACTCTAATTGGTTGTAACTTGTTCTCAGATTCATTTTCCCACACAAACACATTCACAGATATACCAGGATTTAATTTTTCAAACAAGTCTATGTCCTCTATTTTAACAGGGAACTCAATGCCACTGAAGTTGAGTTCATTTACAAATTTGATGTAGTTAGATACGCGATCAGGTCTTGACCTCACAAAGTGTAGTTTAGCAAGCACACACCACATGAAACAGAAATTGTCTTTGTTCTGAATATTAACAACAGCTTTTTTGTTTGCAACCTCTGTTGGCAGTGGTATCCATGCTTTACCTAATATAGGATGATACCTAGACTGCTTTAATTGTAGTTCATGTACATGTCCTTCGTGCCAACCAGACCCCTTCATTTTTGCACTGTCGATTGCCTGGAGAAAGTCAGGTAATAGTCTGTCTCTAAACACGTTCTCCAATTCTCTTCTTGTGTTAACTGTGTGTTGTCTTGTTGATATATATGATATAATTACTTCACCGTCCAATCTAGTGAATTCTATTTTCGCAATAATCTGAATCTTAACACTGCCTGTGATAAGATTTTGTTGTATAACAGAAAAAGAGTTTTCTATTGATTCATAAACATTATTAGTATTGGTTATAGGCAAGTCTGTTGTGTGAAACACGTTTCTTAAACGTGATGGGCCAGGGTTTGATGGGCCAGGGCTTTGTGATCTATCTAGATAGGTGTTGTGAATACACACTTAAGCAAGGTGCATAACGTTCTAACAGCTATGAATAACGATACAGGGTTGGTGCATATCTGTCTATTTATGAATACATTGTAAGTGCTATGAATATTTTATTCTGACGCGTCGTGCCTAGAGTGCTGGCGACGGGCTGTGTTTACGTACATAGTAACATTGTGACATCGATCATATGAGCTAATTAAGAGAGAGAGTAATACTGAGAGAATTAAAGTATTATTAACACAATGACTGAGTTAACCCCTTATGTATTATTTTTGATTTTCATAAAAATGTGGCTGTTTAAATAACAATGATTTAGGGGTAACTTCCAATGGTATTTACTCTGTGTGGGGAACATAAATATGGATGGTCAAAAAAATATAAATAAGGGGGTTAACTCAGTCATTGTGTTAATGAAGCTTTAATTCTCTCAGTATTACTCTCTCTTTTTCTGTCATTACCTCCCCTGCATGAAAAAAAATTGTCGAGACGGTTTCTACTGGGGAGGCGTTTAATATGAGAAGCAATACACATGAACTTGAAGCAGTAGGCGGGCCATTACTATTCAAAATAGTGCCCGATTAGCTTGGCGCCTGGAAAGGTGCTAAGCTAATCTGGCACCATCCTTGAACTTCCTGATCACACGCATGAAACCTAATCATGAGAAGACATCTCACACTGTTTAAAAACTTGTGGCACCGAGTCCGTCAGTTTCCCTGCTTGTGTACACATCCACCAGGAGTGTAAACATGGGTACTGACAGTGTGAAAAATCGAAATGACTGAAAGCGTCTCAACTATGCCCCATAATCCGCGCCCAGCAAGAGACATAAAATTCTCATGAGCCCCTGCATCTGCAGGGGCTCATGAGAATTGATGTCTCTTGCAGATGTAACAGGATGGCTTTAGGTCTGCTCCGTCTGAACTGAAAAGCTTAAGTTCAGCTTTTGGGATTTTGAAAGAGCTGTATGAGACTCCTGGATTGAAGACTGTCACCAATGTGTAAACAATAATATTATTAATAATAGTGGCTGCACGCACAAGGGCTAATTTGTTACAAACAGTCTGACCTCAACATGCACGGACAAATCCACGTGTTATGTATTTAGCATCAGATGTTCACAAAACAGAAGTAGGTCACAAGTGTTTGAATGAAAACAGTGGATGAAAAGCCCAGACAAACTTGCAATAGTGACATTTGACCAGGATTTTAATCCACTTTTTCATTCAAACACGAGCATTTTGACCTACTGCTGATTCCCGAACGCACATCACCTGAGGTTTCAATGATATTGGAGGTATCCAGTGCAGCAGCTTCCCGCTTTAAGTTGACAGCGTCCACCTTGCTCAAACTTGGCTGGCCTGAAACATGCCAAAAACAATCAAAATAATGTTTTACCCACAATGATGCACTTCCTCAAAGTTTGGAGGATAGTGCCCGATTAGCTTGGCACCTGATGGCGCCAAGTTAATCTAGCACTACCCTTGAATTATCATGGTTGATCTGCCTCCTGCTGTATAGCATCAGAGCTAAATGGTTGAAGTTAACAGCATCCACCTTGCTCAAACATGACAGGCTTGAAATGTGCAAAACATAATCAAATAAAATAATTATCTTTTTTATAATGGAACGTCAGCGATCAACTCAATTTTGTTGTTGTTGAATTTTTTTCTTCTTCTTTTTTTGAGGGGGGGGGGGGGGGGTTTGTTTACATAGTCAGATCCTTCTACTGAACAAAGTTCCTCAATCTGGTTCCTGAAACCTCAGGACGTTGTTCATGATTAACTTGACTATAAAATGACTTCATCGTTTGACCCAATTAGTGAAAAGCTAAAGTTACCTTTCATGCCTGCTTTCCACAGGGCTTCCTTCAGTCGTTCTATCCGCTGTTTATCAGAGGTGCAGCCAGAAAAGTGAATGTCATTACGGACGAAAATGCCGACTTTGCGACAAATCAGCTTCAGCCTCTTCAGGTATGGCTCTTCCTCCTCCTCTCCTGACGATTTCTTCAAAGATTTTGATACTCCCTGAACCATAACACAGAAAAGTTTAAATTATTTGTTACAACATCACCCAATTGCAAGAGGCATAGCCCCTCATGTGCCCCCGCCGCACCTACTGGGGCACATGAGGGGCTATGTCTCTTGCTGGCGTCATTCAGATCCGTACGCCTCAGTGTTTTCCTGTGGCAATTCTGCAGACAAAACTCCAACAATTATTGTCTTATATTCAGAAAATTAACACCGCCAAAGAATAGTTGTGCCCGTTTACATCTTTTGTTAGGGTGGTGGGACGTGGGCGGGGAGGAGAACAAGCATGCCTATGGTAAAGACAGTGTGATGTCCCAAGATAAACAGTCAACGTATAGCTGCACAGGGTATCATCATTGCCACTTCATTTTTTTTTTCTGAAAATTACTTTCCCCTCAAATGTTACCTTAGAACTGGTCAACATTTTCGGCGACGGTCTTTTCTTGCGTGCATTCTGTTCATGGGTCTTTGTTTTCTGTCGAGACTTTGCTGCATCGCCGTTACTCGGCCGGTCAAAGTCCTCATCTGAACCGCTGCCTGGAGACATGCTGCTCGTGTCTAAATCACTCTCTTCATCCGACATCTGTGTGCAAAAACAAAATGGCATTATTAACTTTCATCTGTTCACCATGTCACGGCCAAGAAAATTTATACCACCAAGCTGCAAAAGGCATAGATGCTCATAAGCCCCCACAATTGCAGGGGCTCGTGAGGATCTATGCCTTTTGCTAACACCCGCCGTGAGATGGCCTTAGTCGCCTGCTCGGCGTTAAACCCAAATAACTAACTAACTAACTTTTGCTAACACCACTTTGAATCCATGGGGATGAATTGGCTGGGGCTCTTTGGTTTCTGAAACACGGTCTGCGTCCGACGGTGAAGGGGTTAATTTTTAAAGAATAATGTTAAATTTCACCGTCAACAGAATACACAAAAAAGACACCCCCAAAATATACCTTTTGTACACCGCCATGCCTGCCCGGCGTTATTTAAACCCAATACCTAACTAGCTAACAAACCTTTTGCATGTTTTTTTCTTTTCTTTTTTTTTAGATACATGCTGGTTACAGCTACATGTATACGCCAAGTGAATTTAGCACTGCAACACATCTTGAGTGAAAAATTAATTTGTCTTGCATCCAGAGACAACAATACTTAAAAATCTAATGAGCTAAAAAAGATACACTGCAGAAAAAGGTCACCTAACTTAACGTCACGTCTTGATGTCTTCACCTTGGCAGCAGTGTCAGTTTCTGATTCTCCGTCCAACTGGCCTGGATCCTGGTCTTCATCAGATGAATCGTCTTGCACTCGTGGTGATTTTTTCTTCCTTCTAGGTGGCTGCATCTCGTCTTCCTCAGAAACATCACTGTCCTCAGTCCGTGTTTTGTCTGACCTTTTCTTCTTGCGACGAGGCTGTAACTCGTCATCAGTTTCTTCAGCTGGTTCTGGTGTCCATGAATGTTTCTTCTTGTGCACATGCTTGGCCTCTTCATCAGACTCCTCAGCTGCTGCTCGTGTCTGTGAATGTTTCTTCTTGTGCACAAGCTCGGTCTCTTCATCAGACTCCTCAGCTGCTGCTGGTGTCCATAAATGTTTCCTCTTGTGCGCACGCTCGGTATTTTCATCAGATTCATCAGCTGCTGCTGGTGTCCGTGAATGTTTCTTCTTGTGCACACGCTCAGCATCTTCATCAGACTCCTCAGCTGCTGCCAGTGTCCATGAATGTTTCTTCTTGTGCACACGTTCGGCATCTTCATCAGACTCCTCAGCTACTGCTGGTGTCTGTGAATATTTCTTCTTGTGCACACGTTCGGCATCTTCATCAGACTCCTCAGCTGCTGCCGGTGTCCGTCAATGCTTCTTCTTGTGTACACGCTTGGACTCTTCATCAGACGACTCTGCTGTGAGTTGTGCAGGTGACTTTTTCTTCATCTTGAATTGATGCACTTCATCATCTGAGAAGTCACTGTCCTCCCCTACTATTTCATCTATGGACTTTCCTTTACGTAGCTGACACTGCCAGTCTTCATCTGAAAACTCTGCCTGCAGCTGTTCTTGTGATTTGTCCTGGGTTGTAGAGATTGATCTTCATCGGATGAATCATGTTGTCGTCGTGCTTGTGACATTTTCTTTTTTGATTGAAGTGATCGATCCTCATCAGACGAGATAGTTTGCGACTCTGGAGGCTTTTTCTTTCTCTTAAGCGGTTTTCCATCATCATCAGATTCAACTTGCTCCTGTGCTAATGTCGTTTTCTTTGCCTTGGGTCGCAACGGCCGGTCTTCCTCATCAGACGATGCAGCTTGCAGCTGAGTTTTCTTTCCCTCAGCCCCCTTGTGCATGTTGACAGCACTGGTGGCTGCCTGCACAAGTGGTTTAGTTTTTGTAAACTCTTCATCGGAGGATTAAATCTGCAGCTGAGCTGGGGATTTCTTGGTCGTGGGTCGCAGAGGCTGCTCTTCTTCATCGGACCATTCATTCTGCAGCTGTGGTAGTGAAGTTTTCTTTCTCTTGAGCGGTCGCTGCTCATCAGATGAATCTAGCTCTGGTGCTGCCTTCCTTTTCTTGGGGCTCTGCAACAAAGTGAAGCTGAGTTAACTCATTCAGCCCTGACGCACTACAGCTGGAGATGGGTCGACCATGATAATTCAAAGCGGTAGTGCCAGATTAGCTTGGCGCTTGTTGGCGCCAAGCTAATCTTGCGCTACCCTTGAATTATCATGGTCAATCCATCTCCTGCAACTGGCGCATAGTCATTAAATGACGCTTCCAGAAATTGGGAAATACAGCCGTCGGGCATGTGACATGTGAGAACACCAACCATAAGGGAACAAAATCATACACCAACATACACATGATGATAGCCGCAGACATTCCGCAGCAGCATGAGTATTAACCCCTTCACCGCCAAGAAAAACTGAACACCATCCCAATCTAGGAAAGGCATTGATCCTCAGGAGCCCCCCCCCCCCTCCTGCAAGTGGTGGGTCTCACGAGGATCTATGCCTCTTGCTGTAGCCACATTGAACCCATGCTCCTCCAACAGCTCGAGGGTCTTTGACGTGAAATTTGCAATTATTTACAAAACACGACCTGCATCCACTGGCAGCGAAGGGGTCAACACCCTAATGCATGTAGCCGACCGTGCTGTAACTGTACCAGTGGCTGCACTGAAGCGCCAGACACTTAACCATCTTAACCCCACGACCGCATTTCCAAACTTTTTGAGGCGTTGCCCAACAACTATGTACCGGTTGTAGGAGATGGATTGACCATGATAATTCAAGGGTGGTGCCAGATGAGCTTGGCGCCTTCCGGCGCCAAACTCATCTGGCGCTACCCTTGAATTATCGTGATCAATCCATCTCCTGCTGCAGGGTCCCAGGGCTAAAAATGGGTTAACTCTTTCCCATCGAAACGTTTCCGGTTTAGTGTTAGCCCAAACAAACCCTTAGCCATCAAAACGCTTACGTTAAGCGTTGTGCTCGTTGCCATCACATGAGTCGCTAGTATTCTAGGCTTGGGTTTTTACAAAAATCACATGAAGCACAGCTATCGGTCTAAGGGAAGAAGCAACCACTACAATGTTTCACCAACCATTTCTAAAATATCTGAAAGTGAATGCCCTTGTTGGATGGTGTCGGAACAAGGCCAAAGTAGCCGATAACGTGCCTCGGATCGTCTCCGACGATGAGCTCGTTC
The DNA here is from genome assembly GCA_036245525.1 of Semisulcospira habei. Classification (NCBI taxonomy): domain Eukaryota; kingdom Metazoa; phylum Mollusca; class Gastropoda; family Semisulcospiridae; genus Semisulcospira; species Semisulcospira habei. Next base: position 145,707,844 of record BTPG01000004.1, on the reverse strand, counting down.
GATCCTCATGAGCGTGGTTTCAACAGTGATTTTTAGCTTGTAAAAATGTGATTCAAGGAGGGACAGATCTCTTGTGTGATTTCTTTTGTAGCAGGGGAGATAATTTGGCTTGGCAGTGTTTTAGTACAGTAGTACCAATTTCCCCCAGCACGCCCGCATGCCCAGTGGTCAGCGGCCCTGCTAGTGTCAGAGCGTGTAAGTACCAAGCCAATCGGCGAGAGGCACGCCGAACACACCCATAGGGGTGAGAGTATAAATAGCGGTGACTAGCAAAACCATGGAAACTCCCACAAATAGAGGTAGACCTGGACCTTACTAAATACCAGAAAACAACAGACGGGCCCAAAATGAAGATGGAATTCGATATCAAAAGAACTACTACATACAAAAACTACACAATCATCTACACAGACGGGTCCCATGACCCAACCACCCACGCAACCGGACTAGGTATCCACGTTCCCAACAAATCGGATCGGGCTATCAAACTACCGGACCATACTGCAGTTTTCACAGCAGAGCTCACGGCCATCTTGGGAGCCATCAAAGTAATAAAAGCCGACCTCCAGAGAGCCAAGCACGTGCTCATAGTGACGGACTCCCTTTCGGCAATACAAGCGATTCAGAACCTAGACTCGTTCAGGGAAGATCTAACATACCTGGTCAGACTAAGAGCAGCCGAACTATCAGAACGAGGCCAAACAGTTAAAATCATGTGGGTCCCGTCCCATGTGGGAATCCTAGGCAACGAACGAGCAGACGGAATAGCGAAGAAAGGCCTCGACCAAGAATCGACCTTCTTCAACCTACCCCTCTCAGCCAACGAAAGGTCAAGAGCACTCCGACCCGCCTTTCAAAACCTCCGGGAACAAGAATTCCATCAGACCAAAAGGGGAAGACGAAAAAATCTAACGAGGGTACTTAACAACACACCCATCCTCTTTTCAAGCACAAGGAGAGATCAGTCACGGCTAACAAGAGTCCGAATGGGGGGCGAAAGATACCTAGTCCTCCCAACCCAAATAATGTGCACATGCGGACTCATTCTTACCACAGAACACATACTGCTAGACTGAAACATAGAAGAAACCAGAACCACAATAGCAGATAAACTCAACACACCCCTCACCCTAGAAGGCCTCATAAACCCCGACGCAACAACATGGTGCACTACTACCAAACACACAATTCACCTACTCAACAAACACCCCCTCTCTCTCTTGGCTTGACTTCGCGAATGAAGATTTTATAGGAGTTGCCCACGACGTCTGCAGGCTTGTTCGTGGCTGCGGAGGCCAATCCGAGACAGGCAGGTTCGACCGCAGTGGCTGCAGGGGAAGGTATGGCCAGGGTTCTGAGCACCCCCTAGTTAAGTACATATAACCAAACATAGAAGATGAACAGAAACACTTATAGGGGGGGGGGGGGTAGTAAAAACCAACCCCCCTCAAACAAAAAGGACAACAGCTGGCGAAAATAAAAAATAAAATAATAATAATTAAACAAAAAAAGACTGTGACTACCAAACGGAAGGAAAGGAACCTACACCACCGGCCAGGAAGACGGGAATCCGGACCCCCACGGGAACTCAGGCTCTTCTCCCAACGAACCGGCCTTGCGTGGTGCGGGCAGCCATGATGAGAGGCCGAACGAAAAAGCGATGCGCGAACATCAGCGACAAACAGGCAAAATATAGACCCCATCCCCCCACCATCCCCGCCCCCCCCCCCCCCCTGGACGAAATCAGCGAGAGCTGGAAGTCCCTATCCATTTAAAATAGCATAGCAAAGCGAGCAGGCTTTCCCGCAAGGGAAGACTCTGTTCTGTAAAAGAACATTAAATAGTAGTGGGCGAGACAAACCCGAACCTCGTCTCGGCGAGACACCCGAGACAGTCAATGCGAGATACCCGACCCACCCCTTTATTAGGTTCGGCGAACTCTCCGAGACAAGATCAGACGTGCCGAACCTAATAAACGGGTGGTACGGGTATCTCGCATTGACTGTCTCGGGTGTCTCGCCGAGACGAGGTTCGGGTTTGTCTCGCCCAGTTAAGCCAGCCCTTTACAGACTTCCCGCAAGAGAAGACTGTTCTGTAGAGAACATTAGTAAGTTAGAACCCCTTTAGTTTAAGGAACACTGTCCTGCAACGGACATACTTTAATTATTTAAGTAGATAATTTAAGGACTTAGTAGAGTGAGTTAGGGTCCTATAGAACTTGGTATTATAATTTAGGTTTTACTTGGGTGGGCAGTGGGCAGATGTTCACATCTGCACGGGACATAGACGACCCCGCCCTCCACGAGTCGCCTGCTGCCTTGCAGGCCTGGCCGCTTGGCTGCGGAAAGGCTAAGGGAGGAAACCCCTGACATCAAAGCCCCCGTGTCTCCGGGGAAGGCTTTTGAGCCAGAGACTAGGACAAGGACAGTCTGATATAAAACCTACGACCCGAGGACCTCGATGCCATCGTCCCAGCTTGCTAGGCCATGGCAGATGAACCAAGGGTTTAAAGGGTGGGGCCAGTACTGCGCACACTGCACTCCACCAAAAAGCTCCACCGCGCAGGCTTTAGGAAACGTCCACGGACCATGACACTGACCATTCCAAGTCTTGTAGCGACGGGCGAGGGGCGAAACGGCAGGTGAAAGATGTCACTGGAAGCCGCAGTCTCAAACCTGCATGCAGGCGGTTCAGGATATTGGTCGCCTGATGTTGACCTGGGGATGACAACATCACTCGGCACACCCTGAACGACCAAGCAGCCTTTTCTAGGGACAGCACTGCTTGCTCCACACGGAGAGGGGCCTAGAAAAGGTGGCCTAACCAAAGCTCGTCCCCTCGCAACCCAGTTGGCTAGCCGCGGTCAACGGGCATCTTCTCCTGCGGTCAAAAAACAAGAAAGAATAACGGATCCACTCTCATGACGACCACGACCGGACTCAACGTAGCATGCTGGAACGTCCGAACCATGCTCGACAAAGCAGACAGCGGACGCCCTGAACGTCGCTCCGCCCTCATTGCCCATGAATTGCGGAGGTTAAACATCGACATCGCCGCGCTCAGCGAAGTACGCCTTCCGGACAAAGGCAGCCTCCAAGAACTTGGTGCTGGGTACACCCTCTACTGGTCAGGCAGGCCTGCATCAGAAAGACGGCTCTCAGGCGTGGGTTTCATGGTCAAGACATCCATTGCGACTAAGCTGGAAAACCTACCAATGGGCCACTCAGACCGCATCATGTCCATGCGCCTCCCACTGAGACACCAGCAACACGTCACCCTTCTCAGTGTGTACTCCCCAACCCTCCTGGCAGAGCCTGCTGAAAAGGACAAGTTTTACACTGACCTGCGCAGCCTCCTACAGAGTACCCCTGCAGACGACAAAGTCATCATCCTTGGCGACTTCAACGCCAGAGTGGGCCAGGACTCTGAAGCCTGGAAAGGAGTCCTCGGCAAGCATGGCGTGGGGAACTGCAATGACAATGGCCGCCTACTGTTGGAGTTCTGTGCGGAGCAGCAACTTGTCATCACCAACACTACTTTTCAGCAAAAGGACAGTCGAAAGACCACCTGGATGCATCCTCGCTCCAAACACTGGCACCTTATTGACTATGTCCTAGTGCGTCAGAGGGACCGCAGTGACGTCCTCCTCACCAGAGTGATGCCTAGCGCAGAGTGCCACACTGACCACCGCCTTGTCCGCTGCAAACTCAGGCTCCACTTCAAGCCAAAACCCAAGAAATGGGGGCCCCCCAAGAAAAAGCTTGATGTTGCCAGCCTTCAGCGTGACGATGTGAAAGCCGCCTTTCAGACAGATTTACAGCGCAGGCTCAAAGCCACAGCGGACCCAGTAGACTCCTCCCCTGAAACACTTTGGGAACAACTGAAAACTGCTATTGCAAAATCCTCTGCAGAAGTCTTGGGTTTCGCCAGAAAGAAGAACAAAGACTGGTTTAATGAAAACGATGTAGAGATCCAGGAACACCTAGCAAAAAAAAGAGCCGCCCATCAGGCCCACCTAGCCCAGACTTCCTGCCCTGTGAAGAAGTCTGCCTTCCGCCTCGTCTGCAGCAGTCTCCAGCGCAAGCTCAGAGATCTCCAGAAGGAGTGGTGGACCAGACTTGCACAGAGGACCCAGCTTTGCGCTGACAATGGTGACTACAGGGGCTTCTACGAAGCACTGAAAGCAGTGTATGGCCCCAAGCACCTGGTACAAAGTCCCCTGCGAAGCGCTGATGGCCAGGCACTCCTCACAGATAATACCTCCATCTTGAACCGCTGGTCGGAATACTTTCAGAGCCTCTTCAGCGCTGAGCGCACTGTTCAAGAAGCAGTCATCCTACAAATCCCACACCTCCCAGTAAAGGTTGAATTGGACGAACCGCCCACCGCTGAAGAGACTCTCACAGCCATCCACCAGCTCAAGAGTGGCAAAGCAGCAGGCATTGATGGAATACCGCCAGAGATCTGGAAACATGGAGGCACAGCACTGCACAACAAGCTCCATGACCTCTTTCTCTGCTGCTGGGAGGAAGGAACACTACCAAAAGATCTCCGTAATGCAGTCGTTATCACCCTGTACAAGAACAAAGGCGAGAAGTCTGACTGTTCCAACTATCGGGGAATTACCCTGCTGTCCATTGCTGGGAAAATCCTTGCAAGGCTGCTCCTGAATCGGCTGGTACCTGCCATTGCTGAAGACCAACTCCCAGAGGGCCAGTGTGGCTTCAGAGCAAACAGGAGCACCACCGATATGGTCTTTGTGCTGAGACAGCTACAGGAGAAGTGCCGCGAGCAGAACAAAGGGCTGTACGTAACATTTGTCGACCTAACAAAAGCGTTCGACACTGTGAGCAGGCAAGGCATGTGGCAGATCCTGGAGCGACTTGGCTGTCCCCCAAAGTTCCTGAACATGATTGTCCAGCTACACGAGGACCAGCAAGGCCAGGTCAGACTCAACAATGACCTCTCAGAACCATTCCCCATTCTCAAGGGCGTAAAGCAGGTCTGCGTGCTGGCACCGACCCTCTTCACCATCTTTTTTTAGCATGATGTTGAAGCAGGCCACAGTGGACCTCGATGATGACGATGCAGTGTACATCAGGTATCGTCTCGATGGCAGCCTGTTCAACCTCAGACGACTGCAAGCCCACACAAAATCCCTAGACCAACTGATTCGTGAGCTGCTTTTTGCTGATGATGCTGCCCTCGTTGCACACACAGAGAAAGCCCTGCAGCGCATCACGTCTTGCTTCGCAGATGCTGCCCAGCTCTTTGGACTCGAGGTCAGTCTGAAAAAGACAGAGGTCCTCCATCAGCCGGCACCCAAGACAGTGTATCGCCCTCCTCACATCACCATTGGCGAGTCTGAACTAAAGTCAGTGCACCAGTTTACTTACCTTGGCTGCATTATCACGTCGGACGCCAAGCTGGACAAGGAGCTTGACAGCAGGCTGGCAAAAGCGAACAGCGCTTTCGGGCGACTTTTCAAGCGGGTGTGGCACAATCAACAGCTGAAAACAGGCACCAAGATCAGCGTGTACAGAGCTGTCGTCCTCACCACCCTGCTGTATGGTTCCGAGTCCTGGGCCCTCTACCGCAGCCAACTACGACTCCTCAAACGCTTCCACCAGCGCTGCCTGCGCACCATCCTGGGCATTCACTGGAGTGACTATGTCACCAACGTCGAGGTCCTTGAACAGGCTGAAACTGTGAGCATCGAGGCTTTGCTGCTGCGGACACAGCTCCGCTGGGCGGGGCACGTCTCCAGGATGGAGGATCATCGCCTACCAAAGATCACCCTGTTCGGCGAGCTTGCTACTGGACACCGTGACAGAGGGGCACCAAAGAAGAGATACAAAGACTGTCTCAAGAAGTCACTTAGTGCCTGCCAAATCGACCACCACCAGTGGTCTTCGCTTGCTGCGGACCGTGACACCTGGCGCTCCACCGTTTACAAGGCAGCTGTCTCCTTTGAGGACTCTCACAGAGCTAGCCTTAAGGACAAGCGGCTCAGGAGAAAAAACAGAGATGCCGCAGCTCAGAACCCTGGCCATACCTTCCCCTGCAGCCACTGCGGTCGAACCTGCCTGTCTCGGATTGGCCTCCGCAGCCACAAACAAGCCTGCAGACGTCGTGGGCAACTCCTATAAAATCTTCGTTCGCGAAGTCAAGCCAAAATTAGAGACTTGTGTCACGACACGCCTGACGGAGTCAGGGCGCCGTGGACAATATGAGTGCAGACACTCGAGAAAACCCACCCACTCTAAATAAATAACGCAACGCCAGTGATAAACAACAAACAAATCCTTTATTACCTACTCTTACTCTAACCCCCACCCCAACCCACTAACGCCCCACACCCTCACACACACCCACACATGCACTCATAACGTATTAACACTTAAAAAAGATTAACATATAAAAAGATGACTAACAAGTGAAAATGACTAACAGGTGAATATGACTAACAGGTGAATATGACTAACAGGTGAATATGACTAACAGGTGAATATGACTAACATGGCCAACGGCTATACAAGTGAAAATGACTAATATGGCCAACGGCTATACAAGGCGGGTAACTTTGTCTCTGTACCGTGTCCTCTGTCCCACACTAGACAGGGTGGCTCGAACGTAAGAGTACTACCCCTACACCACAGAGCACCGTAGCCGCGCTTGCCCACGCACGCCTGTGACCGACGCGCAGAACGTAGAATCAACCCGCTGTAGCCCAACGTACTTGTCCAACAGGACCGGCTAGCGAAGGCGTTCCGACTCCCGATGATGCGTCACCGTTGGTCGTGGATGATGAAGAGATCGAAGAACGACGAAATCTTCGAAGCCAATGATCGAAGCCAATCTTCGAAGCCAATGCACTGGAAAAGGGCGCATTGTCAGTCAAAGTGCCAACACAGTTAATTCTGGCCTATTTGACACGCACCTACTCACAAACCACGTGAGTTGTGTCTCGTCTCACCCTAATATCCGCCTTGGCCATATTAAATATACAATCATGGATAAAAAGGATTCCTATGTACATTCAACATTCACCAGGTCTGCACTACTCCATTACACTAACATTAAGCTAGCACAAACACTTTTGTATAATAACATTGCCACTGCTAAAACCAACGTTATCAAAATATCCACATGTACATACAAAGATATCAAATAATCACCAGCAACCACCCCACGTGACAATCTTATTACATTACATCTAGGACCTAATACAAATATATATTTGAAAGGATACCCACTTTAATTCATTTTACAACATGGCCCTTTAAATATACTCACTCGGCGACAGCCGACATAAACAACTAAATTCGACACCCACCACATTACAACCCAACCTAAAAACCATGGTTAAAGACTTGATTAAAACATCACTAAAAAACTAGACGAACATACCCTTCCGAACCTATGTACACATTCACACACCCGAGAGCACAGCAGCTAACTGAGAAAAATGGCATGAATTTACCTTACCTGTCACTGGTGAGTCCTCCGGCAGGACGAGACAAACAAAGACGAAGACGAACCGGAGGGGTCTTCTGCTGAGCAGCAGCCGTGGTCGCTAGTCTCTCGGGACACCCACACCCAGGAACACTGGCCGTGGTCTTGCAGGGAGGGTAAAACAACCCTCACACAGCTTGTCAAGGGCTCCAACCGAGGCCGCACCCTGACCCAGACTCTCACTTCGCTGGCTAACTCCGCTGACTGACTGTAATATCCTACTGCTACCTCGCAGGTTAACTTTACTTCTGAACACTGTTCGGTTAAAGCTACTTGGCTAAAGCGTGCAACCGCTGTACTCGCTCACTGTTAAGCTTGCTGCACGGGCTTTACGATTACGCTCACACTACATTTATTAACTTCCCTAAACTAAGGCTATTTACAGAAGTCGGCGACCTACATTTATTAACAAGAAAACGACTTGGCAAAAAAATAAAACAACATGTCACATCCGTTACGTGACAACTTGGGTCAGTTATTAGTCTAGTTTGTAGGCTAGCATAGCTTTGGGTGCTTAGAGTCTAATGAGTAGGTAAGCATAGTTACAATTTCAGGTGTCTTATGGGCGTCTGTATTATTGTGTTTTGTTTTGTGCTACAATGAATGGACTTTGGTTTTTGACATGTCTCACATCATGACTGGTAATGGAATGTATGTACTGTAAATAAAACTAAAGCACTTATAGAAATCTTATCGCTGAGAGTCAGAGATTGATGAATGCGAGGACGGATGCGAGTCAGTACTGATGTTTGTACATGGCAGGTTTTCCGGTATTCAGTGTCGGAGTAAATCGATACTTATTGATTCCGTATACATGCATGTTAGAAGATTGTGTATACATAATAAGGTAATTTATATGAATATTATGCTTTGATGAAACAAATAAAACAGTGTAAACGGTTTGTGTTTATTTTTATGACAATTTTGTGTACGTTTTGCAATCACGATCGTGAGAAAGTAGACAGACGGACTTTCCCTTCCACAAAAGACGCCAAACGAGTGTGACAGAAAACACACCAACACAAACACACAATACTTAAAAAAATAACCATGTTGAAAGTGCTTCGTATATACTATTGTTCAGTAACATGAATGTTCCAAAATATTTAGGTTTTGTTCTTTTTTGGCGTTTCCAATTGACATCACAAACGAGAGACCTGTCAGTCTCTAGCGATCGAAATCCGGTCCAAAAACGAAACTGAACTTTCTACGGTTATTCAAGGAATGGTAACTCCCCTGAATGCATTAAATAGTAAATAATAGTTTAGATTTAAGAGTTTTAATAAGATTTTCGACATACCCATTACTGATTCGATTTTCTTTTAAACTTTTTTGTTTCCCTACATGTGTCAGACTACGAATTCTACGATCGACAATAAAGTTTGCAAGCAAAATTTATTTAGTAGATAACTGCCCATGACGTTATATCCTGTTGCAAACGGGTATCATACGGTTCAACTGATTGATGCAGTGGGTTTCACAGTCCACGGGGACAAATCTCAATTCCTACCCACGCAAGAGATTACATACTTGGGATTTGTGATTGACTCTATCGACATGTCGGTGATACTGACAAACGAACGTAAGCAAAAACTGATCGAGAACACCAGTAGCCAAAATTAGAGCAGTAGCTTCTGTCATTGGGCTGATAGTAGCAAGTTTTTTCAAGTACTCCTAGGTCCTCTCTATCATAGGGCCCTTAAACAAAAGAAACCCCGAGCTCTCAAAAAAACAAAAACAAAGGAAACTGGAAGAAAATCATGAGCTGCAATGGTGGTGTGATAACATCGGACACTAAAAAGCTTCCCCTACAGAGGGAAGACCCTACCGTTACGCTGAAAACAAACAACTCACTTTCAGACTGGCCGGGGGCTGTTGTAAGGGGCTTTGGAATGAAAATGACAAAAACAAAAACTGCTGAAAGCTATTCTTTTTGGATTAAAATTGCTCCTACGAGATTGATTGATTGTACATTGCTTAACGTCCCGACAGCAACAAGGCTTTCTCAGGACGTGCCTGCACTGCTTGTGAAAAAAAAAAATAAACAGAACATTGAATGTATGTCGCCAGCCGGTCAAATACGTTAAATAAACCTAACACAGGGGGCTAAATAAAGCTAAGACCATTTAGCAACACACATCCAATATCAAGAGCTACAGGCATAGACATACATGTGCGTGTACTGACAGAGAACACCACGGCTGTTGCTTGCGTAAACAAGATGGGCCCAATGAAAGTGAGTTTGCACTCGGGATGTCTGGTTCTGGTGTAATCAGAGGAGACTGTGGCCGAGTGCAGCACACGTACCAGGTACCAAGAATGTAATAGCAGACCTTCTGTTTAGACAGTTGCACAATGACAGAGTGGAGAATTGACCTTGAACGAAACTGTTTGCATCCAAAATCAATGCTCATTTCCCCAAGTATGTACCCTTTCTCTCAGACCCTGGGGCTTTCACTGTGGATGTTTTCTCCATTGGTTGGGGTGATTGTACTATGTGTTTTCCCCCTTTCAGTCGAGTCTGTTACTGGTGGTCCTGGCAAAGATAAACAAAGACAAAGCCAGGGGAGTGGTAGTGGCACCATCGTGGCGAAACCAGAGTGTTTCTGGCCAGTGCTGATGCAAATCAGGCATGGGAATTGCCCAAGCAAAAATCATCTGAAACCAAGCCTTTAACCTGATACAAAAGGCCTCCACCACGCCAGGGGGGGGGGGGGGGGGGGGGGGAGGCGACAGACCTTGCTTACTTCTGGGCGCCGGAAAATCAAACAGACAGTGGGGGGGGGGGGGGGGGGGGGGGCATAGTCGACAGACCTTGCTTTCTTCTGGGCGCCGGAAAATCAAACGGGGGGGGGGGGGGGGGGGGGGGGGAGGGTGTAGGCGACGGACCTTGCTTACTTCTGACCTTTAACCTGATACAAAAGGGCTCCACCACGCCAAAGGGGGGTGGGGGGCGACAGACCTTGCTTACTTCTGGGCGCCGGAAAATCAAACAGTGGGGGGGAGGGGGAGGGGGGATAGGCAACAGACCTTGCTTACTTCTGGGCGCTGGAAAATCAAACGGGGGGGGGGGGGGGGGGGGAGGGGGGATAGGCGACGGACCTTGCTTACTTCTGGGCGCCGGAAAATCAAACAGTGGGGGCAGGGGTAGGCGACGGACCTTGCTTACTTCTGGGCACCGGAAAATCAAACAGTAGGGGTGGGGGGGGGGGGGGTGTGTTTGCGGGCCACCTTGGGTCTGCCCGCTTAAGTTTTTAGTGCAACGCACACTCACTGACTCAGGCAGGCCACCGACACAGCCTGCCGCAGCATGTTCTGTCCCGGAATAAAACCGGTGCTTTCCTTCTTTTGCTACCCAAAATGTTTTTGTTTTTTTTGTTGCGAAAACGTCTTTTTTTCGCGGTCGAGTTCTTTTTCTTGCGGAATTTAGCGGATTTCGCGGACAATTCCCATGCCTGGCAAATACAAACCTGTACTGCTGTTAGCAAGAGATACTTTGTTATGTCAACCAAGTGACTTGACACAAAGACATCTCTACGCAAAATCAGTACTGAACCTACTCATTTGCAAGGTGTCAGGGATAGATACAGAGGGATTTTCTTCAGATGCAACCGACATCTATGTTATCGTGGCGACTGGCCACTTGTTGCTTGTATGAAGGATATATCACTCCTAGACGGTACGCGAGTGAGAGATCGGTGGATCATGTCTCACCGCCGCTAGTATCATTGGCACTCAATGACCTGTGCTATAAAGTGCTATGGCTACAGAAGGGTCAGTGCTCAGCTGTTAATGTTTTTTGTGTAGATGGAGTGCCGCTAGGGTCTACAGACATGATTAAGAGATTCATGAAGGCTGATTTTGAGAGAAAAAAGTGTTTCCCAAATACCATAGCACATGGAATGTGAATGTAGTGTTGCACATGCTAAAGACATCTCTTGGCTTGACTTCGCGAACGAAGATTCTATAGGGCTTGCCCACGTCGTCTGCAGGCATTTTCGTGGCTGCGGAGGCCAATCCGGGACAGGCAGGTTCGACCGCAGTGGCTGCAGGGGAAGGTCTAGTCAGGGTTCTGAGTTACGACAGCTCTGTTTTTTCTTCTGAGCCGCTTGTCCTTAAGATTAGCTCTGCGAGAGTCCTCAAAGGAGACGGCTGCCTTGTGAATGGTGGAGCGCCAGGTGTCACGGTCCGCAGCAAGCGAAGACCACTGGCGGTGGTCGATTTGGCAGGCACTAAGTGACTTCTTGAGACCGTCTTTGTATCTCTTCTTTGGTGCCCCTCTGTCTCGGTGTCCAGTGGCAAGCTCGCCGAACAGAGTGATCTTGGGTAGGCGATGATCCTCCATCCTGGAGACGTGCCCTGCCCAGCGAAGCTGTGTCCGCAGCAGCAAAGCCTCGATGCTCACAGTTTCCGCCTGTTCAAGGACCTCGACGTTAGTGACATAGTCACTCCAGTGAATAATAATAATAATAATAATAATAATACTGTTATTATATAGGCGCTTTTTCTCAATTTTGGGGAAATCGACTCAAAGTGCCGCGCATGAAACCCAACACACACACTCACGAAACAGACACGGATTTACGCCATTTAAGACAAACACAGTACAAGACAAACGAAGGGCCAGTCAGCTACTGAAGTTACAGAGATTTTTGATCGCTTGTATTTGAAATTTGTAAAGTGGCCTGAGACCGGTACCAAAGTGTGGGGGGTAGGGGGGTGCGGGGGGGGGGGGTGGTGGAAGAACCGGAGTACCCGGAGAAAGAACCCCCGACGGTCCGCCCGAATTAACGGTGACACTTACCAGAGGAGAAAAGTCCAACGCCGGAACCCGGTATCGAACCACGCACCTTTGGCATTAGTGGCAGGCGCCTTAACCACTGCGCCACGGACCGCCCCATGCTGAGGATGGTACGCAGGCAGCGCTGGTGAAAGCGTTCGAGGAGTCGTAGTTGGCTGCGGTAGAGGGCCCAGGACTCGGAACCGTACAGCAGGGTGGCGAGGACGATAGCTCTGTACACGCCGATCTTGGTGCCTTTTTTCAGCTGTTGATTGTGCCACACCCGCTTGAATAGTCGCCCGAAAGCACTGTTCGCTTTTGCCAGCCTGTTGTCCAGCTCCTTGTCCAGCTTGGCGTCTGACGTGATGATGCAGCCAAGGTAGGTAAACTGGTGTACAGACTTCAGTTCGGACTCGCCGATGGTGATGTGGGGAGGGCGATGCTCTTCCTTGGGTGCTGGCTGATGAAGGACCTCTGTCTTTTTCAGACTGACCTCAAGTCCAAAGAGCTGGGCGGCATCTGCGAAGCAGGACGTAATGCGCTGCAAGGCTCTCTCTGTGTGTGCAACGAGGGCAGCGTCATCAGCAAAGAGCAGCTCACGAATCAGTTGGTCTAGGGTTTTCGTGTGGGCCTGCAGTCGTCTGAGGTTGAACAGGCTGCCATCGAGACGATACCTGATGTACACTGCGTCGTCATCGTCGAGGTCCACTGTGGCCTGCTTCAACATCATGCTGAAGAAGATGGTGAAGAGGGTCGGTGCCAGCACGCAGCCTTGCTTCACGCCGTTGCGAATGGGGAATGGTTCTGAGAGGTCACTGTTTAGTCTGACCTGGCCTTGCTGGTCCTCGTGGAGCTGGACGATCATGTTGAGGAACTTTGGGGGACAGCCTAGTCGCTCCAGGATCTGCCACATACCTTGCCTGCTCACGGTGTCAAACGCTTTTGTTAGGTCGACAAACGTTACGTACAGCCCTTTGTTCTGCTCGCGGCACTTCTCCTGAAGCTGTCTCAGCACAAAGACCATGTCGGTGGTACTCCTGTTGGCTCTGAAGCCACACTGGCCCTCTGAGAGGTGGTCTTCAGCGATGGCAGGTACCAGCCGATTCAGGAGCAACCTTGCGAGAATTTTTCCGGCAACGGACAGCAGGGTAATTCCACGATAATTGGAGCAGGCAGACTTCTCTCCTTTGTTCTTGTACAGTGTGATGATGACTGCATCACGGAGATCCTTTGGTAGTGTTCCTTTTTCCCAGCAGCAGAGAAAGAGGTCGTGGAGCTTGTTGTGCAGTGCTGGGCCTCCATGTTTCCAGAGTGGGGTTAGGTATGTTTTAGTTTCCAGGGTCACCCTGGTCAGCCCCACAGGGTGGGTTTTTCTCTCTATTCTGGGGCATGTGTTTCTGTCTACCCTTTGTCCATTCACCTGTATTTGCCTTTTTAAAACTCTCCCTACTGTCTGCACTGCCTGTAGCTCTTGATATTGGATGTGTGTTGCTGAATGGTCTTAGCTTTATTTAGGCCCCATGTGTTAGGTTTATTTAATGTATTTGACCGGCTGGCGACATACATTCAATGTTATGTTTTTTTTTTTTTTCACAAGCAGTGCAGGCTGGCGACATACATTCAATGTTATGTTTTTTTTTTTTTTTCACAAGCAGTGCAGGCACGTCCTGAGAAAGCCTTGTTGCTGTCGGGACGCTAAGCAATGTACAATCAATCAATCAATCAGATCTCTGGCGGGATTCCGTCAATGCCTGCTGCTTTGCCACTCTTGAGCTGGTGGATGGCTGTGAGGGTCTCTTCGGCGGTGGGCGGTTCGTCCAATTCAACCTTTAGTGGAAGGTGTGGGATTTGGAGGATGACTGTTTCTTGAACAGTGCGCTCAGCGCCGAAGAGGTCCTCAAAGTATTCCGACCAGCGGTTCAAGATGGAGGTATTATCTGTGAGGAGTGCCTGTCCATCAGCGCTTCGCAGGGGACTTTGTACCAGGTGCCTAGGGCCATACACTGCTTTCAGTGCTTTGTAGAAGCCCCTGTAGTCACCGTTGTCAGCGCAGAGCTGGGTCCTCTGTACGAGTCTGGACCACCACTCGTTCTGGAGCTCTCTAAGCTTGAGCTGGAGACTGCTGCAGATGAGGCGGAAGGCAGACTTCTTCACAGGGCAGGAAGGCTGGGCTAGGTGGGCGGCTCTTTTTTTTTTTTGCTAGAAGTTCCTGGATCTCTACGTCGTTTTCGTCAAACCAGTCTTTGTTCCTCTTTCTAGCAAAGCCCAAGACTTCCACAGAAGATTTTACAATAGCAGTTTTCAGTTGTTCCCAGAGTGTTTCAGGGGAGGAGTCTGCTGGATCAACTGTGTCTTTGAGCATGCGCTGTAAATCGGCCTGAAGGGCAGCTTTCTTGTCGTCACGCTGAAGGCTGGCAACATCAAGCTTTTTCTTGGGGGGCCCCCTTTCTTGGGTTTCAGCTTGAGGCGGAGCCTGAGTTTGCAGCGAACAAGGCGTGGTGGTCAGTGTGGCACTCTGCGCTGGGCATCACTCTGGTGAGGAGGACGTCACTGCGGTCCCTCTGACGCACTAGGACATAGTCGATAAGGTGCCAGTGCTTGGAGCGAGGATGCATTCAGGTGGTCTTTCGACTTTCCTTTTGCTGGAAAGTAGTGTTGGTGATGACAAGTTGCTGCTCTGCACAGAGCTCCAACAGTAGGCGACCATTGTCATTGCAGTTCCCAACGCCATGCTTGCCGAGGACTCCTTTCCAGGCTTCAGAGTCTTGGCCCACTCTGGCGTTGAAGTCGCCAAGGATGATGACTTTGTCGTCTGCAGGGGTGCTCTGCAGGAGGGCTGCGCAGGTCAGAGTAGAACTTGTCTTTTTCTGCAGGCTCTGCCAGGAGGGTTGGGGAGTACACCCTGAGAAGGGTGACGTATTGCTGGTGTCTCAGTGGGAGGCGCATGGACATGATGCGGTCGGAGTGACCCGTTGGTAGGTTTTCCGACTTAGTTGCAATGTGGGTCTTCACCATGAAGCCCACGCCTGAGAGCCGTCTTTCTGATGCAGGCCTGCCTGACCAGTAGAGGGTGTAGCCAACGCCAAGTTCTTGGAGGCTGCCTTCCTCCGGGAGGCGTACTTCGCTGAGCGCGGGGATGTCGATGTTTAACCTCCGCAATTCATGGGCAATGAGGGCGGAGTGACGTTCAGGGCGTCCGCTGTCTGCTGTGTCGAGCATGGTTCGGATGTTCCACATTCTGGTCCGACAGATTGCTAGTATGTACACTAGACACACTTATGTCACTTCCCTCTGACTCTGAAACTGGACTGTTGCCAATTTACTCCAAAATAGCGGTAAACTCTGGGTCACTGTCACTAGATGGAATGTATGTCGCCATGTTTTTAAACACGTGCGTTAGCGAGTAGCCAGGTGGGCGGTAAAACTGTCCCCAGTTCGACACACAGTGGCTTAGTGCGCATGCCCAGTGTCTAAAGTAGTTTGACGATGCCCCCTACAGTATCCAATCTCACCTCCTTCACAGAAGAGCCCACCTACGTATCACATGACTTCTAAATATAGTACCGAGGACGGGCGTCTATGGACGCTTTAGGTAAAGACCCGAAGGGCATTATAGGTGATTAAGAGTTTTAAAAAATGGAGGCAGGTGGGTGAGAATGTGTGTGTGTGTGTGTGGGGGGGGGGGGGCAATAAACACACACACACACACCGCCAGAGCTTACAGTATGTTTCTAAGTTTCTAATTAGTGAAAGACTGAGACTACAATTATGTATGCGTACAGTTGTGCTGCCTCAATCGGAATAGAACGAAAGAATACGCCTATAGACTAGAAGTGCGCCTGTAATACGAGCTGCACAACACATCTATTTACCTTACGTTGGGGACAAACCGGCGCATGAATGAGGGGATTCTAATACTAGTTCCAATGCAATAGCAGTTCTAATGTCGGATCATTTGTTGATTAGTGTGTGTGTGTGTGCCACGGTGTGTGCGTACGCGTGTGTATGTTGCTGTGTCGTGCTTTCAAAGAATGGCTGGTCAAGGTAAGGGTTTTTGATTAAAATGTGGGCATGTGGAATGGAAACAGCAGTTCAGCGATGCGTCTTTTCTGTTACGATCATAAGGGGCAACACATAAAATGCCCACCTTGCCTAGATGCTAAAGACAAGGGTGCCTCTAAACAAACTTACGTTCAGCAATGAACTCATGCTAAACTTGTAATGCTTATTGCTTTGCTCTCTGGATAGAGGTGCCAAACGCTACGAGCGCTAAATGTTGCCAACATGCACTTAACTTGTCAGAACGCAAGTGCATATTTTATGTAACTAAGCTGTTAAAACATTCAATAAGGGGAAAACATCAGGAACCAATTGAATTTCATGCTTTTCCAACAGTCAGTTCTTTGTATGTGATTCATAGATAA
Organism: Semisulcospira habei; assembly: GCA_036245525.1. Classification (NCBI taxonomy): domain Eukaryota; kingdom Metazoa; phylum Mollusca; class Gastropoda; family Semisulcospiridae; genus Semisulcospira; species Semisulcospira habei. The sequence goes on along the minus strand of BTPG01000004.1, from coordinate 145,691,125 downwards.
AAAAAAAATTGAAACAAAAAGACAGACTGGAGCTGACGGACAAAACAGGTTTGTTTGTTGCAATCCTCGCTCCGCACAGCAGGCCAAGCTCGAATACTGTGGCCAGGTGGCTAAAATGGACTCAAAAGAGAGCACAGGTAGACACTGTGCATTATTCTGCTCAGTCCACCAGACTGGCCAGCGCCTCTAGCAGCAACAGATATGAATGCTTCCATAGAGGTCATCATGAAAGTTGCAGGATGGATGTCATTATTGCCAGGTTCCGCGTCTGAAACTCACCTTATGTCGGGTGGTGATGGACAGGTATCTGGCAAAGAAGTAGAGATAAGGCTGCTTGTCATTTCAGCATGACTTACCCTTTACGCTCATTACCACTGTTGTTCTTAAATCTCAAGTGCACTTAGTAACGGTATACAGGAACGAATTTGTTGTAGACCGGAACTAGTGCACTTGCCCACCCCACACTGTGTTGAAGAGCACTGCGCTCTACCCTGCCCTTTCACTTCGTTGTAAGGTGCACTTGTTCCGGGGTTCCGTCAGTGGTAACGAGCTGTCTTTCAGTACTGAGGGGATAGGCAGCGCGCGTTTCTCAAGTGCACTAGTTCCGGTCTACAACAAATTCGTAAGAATTTGCAATCAGCTTCACCTTACAGGTAAGTCTCGCTGTATTGCTAACAAATAACCAGAATTTATTAAAAATCATAAAACTCACCTGGCTGTATCTTATGTCACGACTGGCAGATGCAAATAAAGTGATCGAAACATCTGAAGCTTGTAAGATGAAAATATGTATAAAGTATGGGTAAGAAAAAGCCTTACAACATTCATTTTAACTCTCAAACTTCCAGAGCTAAATGACTTCCATTCAATAGAATGGAAGTCATTTAGTTCTGGGAGTTTAAGAGTTAACAAATCATGCAAACCATCATCAGTCCTTCAGCCAGTTCACTACACTACACAAATTCTCATAAGCCCATCAGTCCTTCAGCCAGTTCACTACACTACACAAATTTTCATAAGCCCATCAGTCCTTCAGCCAGTTCACTACACTACACGAATTCTCATAAGCCCATCAGTCCTTCAGCCAGTTCACTACACTACACACATTCTCATAAGCCCATCAGTCCTTCAGCCAGTTCACTACACTACACAAATTCTCATAAGCCCATCAGTCCTTCAGCCAGTTCACTACACTACACACATTCTCATAAGCCCATCAGTCCTTCAGCCAGTTCACTACACTACACAAATTTTCATAAGCCCATCAGTCCTTCAGACCGTTCACTACACTACACACATTCTCATAAGCCCATCAGTCCTTCAGCCAGTTCACTACACTACACAAATTTTCATAAGCCCATCAGTCCTTCAGCCAGTTCACTACACTACACACATTCTCATAAGCCCATCAGTCCTTCAGCCAGTTCACTACCACACATTCTCATAAGCCCATCAGTCCTTCAGCCAGTTCACTACACTACACAAATTTTCATAAGCCCATCAGTCCTTCAGCCAGTTCACTACACTACACAAATTCTCATAAGCCCATCAGTCCTTCAGCCAGTTCACTACACTACACACATTCTCATAAGCCCATCAGTCCTTCAGCCAGTTCACTACACTACACACATTCTCATAAGCCCATCAGTCCTTCCGCCAGTTCACTACACTACACACATTTTCATAAGCCCATCAGTCCTTCAGCCAGTTCACTACACTACACACATTCTCATAAGCCCATCAGTCCTTCAGCCAGTTCACTACACTACACAAATTTTCATAAGCCCATCAGTCCTTCAGCCAGTTCACTACACTACACACATTCTCATAAGCCCATCAGTCCTTCAGCCAGTCCATTCTAACCCACAAGAGACATAGATTCTCATGATCCCCTACAACTGCAGAGGCTCATGAAAATCTATACCTATACTCACTGTAATAGCCTATAGCCAGCATGCTATACCGGCCTACCCCCTGACTCGGGTACTTAAAAATGTATAGGGCATTAACCGTACACCAGAACTGTTGTTATGATTGTTTGTGTGATTTGCTAAAGCAGTTTATGTTCATAAAGTTTCCTGTCTGAGGTAATGACCAAGTCAGAGTGAGAGATTGAATTGGTCAGTACCTTTCCAACCTTGGCAAGCTCCTGAATAACGCTGTCAAGTGTCTGGTGAAGTTTATGTTTCTCCTCTGGACCAATGGACTTTTTCTGGAAATGGACTTTGTATTGCTCCCACATTAACCCTTTCAGTTTTAGCACCGGGACCCTGCAGCAGGAGATGGATTGATCATGACAATTCAAGGGTAGTGCCAGATGAGCTCGGCGCCTTCAGGCGCCAAGCTCATTTGGCACTACCCTTGAATAATTATGATCAATCCATCTCCTATAACTGGTACACAGTCGTTAGGCAACACCTCCAAAATCTGAGAAATGGGACCTTTGGGCTGAAAGGGCTACCATGAAATAACATTCATTGGATTTAACCCATTCAGCCTTGGCACACTACAGACAGCAGGAGATGGATCAACCATGATAATTCAAAGGTAGGGCCAGATCTGCTTAGCACCTGATGGTGCCAAGCTAGTTTGGCATTAATTACCTTGATCTCCTGCAACTGGTGCATAGTCAAATTTTGATGCAAATGGGATAACTGATTTCAACTGTTTTCCTTCAACTTGAGGTAAAACAACAGAACAAATTTATAGGAACAGCTTAGAAGACAGGGCAAAAATAAAATACAGGCTATTACTTTAGGATCCGACTATTGATGAAAAAGTTCAAACAATGCACATTACAATTTATGGCTTGGCTTGACTTCGCGAACGAAGATTCTATAGGGCTTGCCCACGTCGTCTGCAGGCATTTTCGTGAATGCGGAGGCCAATCCGGGACAGGCAGGTTCGACCGCAGTGGATGCAGGGGAAGGTCTGGTCAGGGTTCTGAATTACGACAACTCTGTTTTTTCTCCTGAGCCGCTTGTCCTTGAGGTTAGCTCTGCGAGAGTCCTCAAAGGAGACGGCTGCCTTGTGAATGGTGGAGCGCCAGGTGTCACGGTCCGCAGCAAGCGAAGACCACTGGCGGTGGTCGATTTGGCAGGCACTAAGTGACTTCTTGAGACCGTCTTTGTATCTCTTCTTTGGTGCCCCTCCGTCACGGTGTCCAGTGGCGAGCTCGCCGAACAGAGTGATCTTGGGTAGGCGATGATCCTCCATCCTGGAGACGTGCCCCGCCCAGCGAAGCTTGTCCTCAGCAGCAAAGCCTCGATGCTCAAAGTTTCTGCCTGTTCAAGGACCTCGACGTTGGTGACATAGTCACTCCAGTGAATGCTGAGGATGGTACGCAGGCAGCTCTGGTGAAAGCGTTCGAGGAGTCGTAGTTGGCTGCGGTAGAGGGCCCAGGACTCGGAACCGTACAGCAGGGTGGTGAGGACGATAGCTCTGTACACGCCGATCTTGGTGCCTTTTTTCAGCTGTTGATTGTGCCACACCCGCTTGAATAGTCGCCCGAAAGCACTGTTCGCTTTTGCCAGCCTGTTGTCCAGCTCCTTGTCCAGCTTGGCGTCTGACGTGATGATGCAGCCGAGGTAGGTAAACTGGTGTACAGACTTCAGTTCAGACTCGCCGATGGTGATGTGGGGAGGGCGATGCTCTTCCTTGGGTGCTGGCTGATGAAGGACCTCTGTCTTTTTCAGACTGACCTCAAGTCCAAAGAGCTGGGCGGCATCTGCGAAGCAGGACGTGATGCGCTGCAAGGCTCTCTCTGTGTGTGCAACGAGGGCAGCGTCATCAGCAAAGAGCAGCTCACGAATCAGTTGGTCTAGGGTTTTCGTGTGGGCCTGCAGTCGTCTGAGGTTGAACAGGCTGCCATCGAGACGATACCTGATGTACACTGCATCGTCATCGTCGAGGTCCACTGTGGCCTGCTTGAACATCATGCTGAAGAAGATGGTGAAGAGGGTCGGTGCCAGCACGCAGCCTTGCTTCACGCCGTTGCGAATGGGGAATGGTTCTGAGAGGTCACTGTTTAGTCTGACCTGGTCAGAGACAATTTATAATTATGTAGTAAACTGTTACTGTTTGTTATGGTTATAAATCAATTCTGTCACATTTCTGCTGCATTGTCAATCAAGTTTAGCAGGATGTGCTCTGGAATTAGTGTTCATCATATGAAGTTCATGTGACATAATTATAATTTATATAAACACAAGCATGTGAAAATAATAATTCATCTCAGTCACAGTCTATGCTTACAGGCATACAAGACCAAACCGAGGTAAACTAACTTTTTCAGTCTCAAGTCAGTTTCTGACTGTAATCCAAATGCATGAGATTATACTTATAGGTTTTTGTGTTCTTCTTCTTTTCTATAGAGTGGAAACCTATATGGAGAGGAATAGCCCACTGCGTGTGCATGCGTGGGGTAGGAAAAAATAATATGGCTAAAACTACAAGTAAAAGGGGCGTGTGCTACAGTGAAAACAGGTTAAAATAATTGGGGGAATGGAAGTGGGGGCTGGGGGGTGAGTTTGCTCTCACCCAACCTTCAGTAATGTGCTTGAAGGTGGTGGCTTCTGCTGGCAGAGAGTTCCAGAGACGGATGACCGAGGGGAAGAAGGATTTTCCCATTTAGCCCCCGAGTCCCTACAGCAGGAGATTGATTGACCATAATTCAAGGGTAGTGCCAGATTACCTTCAGGTGTGTTAACGGTAGATGGATGGTAATGGTTCATCCGTCTGATAATTATAAGAGTGGTGTTGATCAGAATTTTATGTTTGCTTTGTAAGTTTGTTACATGTAGCCATTTGCCATCCTCACCCCCCCCCACCCCCCCCCCCCCCCCCCCCAACTCTACATGACACACAAACACACCACGCAAAATCCTGCACTGTAAAACAAAAGTATTCTTTAAACATTGCATGCTCACATTACATGATGTTTAGATGTCAATATGTCACAAGACGAACATTTTATGACATAAGATTTCTGTGTATCTACCTCATGCCGTTCGTTTTACCAGTGTGCTCTCGACACCCTGCCTTAATTAAAATAGACACTTGGAAAATACATGTTCAAACATGCGTCGCCCGTGACACTAGGCGTCGTCTTTTTTTTTTTATCTAGTTGCACACGCTACAATAGACTTGTGCGTGAACAAGTAGCTGCAATGGATAAAAATGGTACCTCCCAAAAAGTGCACAAAAGTAACAAGTTGAGGATTTCATCTCAAAGTCTACCGTATTGTATGGAGCTCAGAAGCGTTTATCTTTTAGAAACATTCAGAGCTGTTCGTATTATTAGGCTTATTATGCTGATCCATTTCCCTCCTCTCTAAGCCAACCTCCTGATCAACACACATATCGGCACACACAAATAAAGACGGACACACTGAGCTTTCCACCATTAGTACGCTCTGTGGGCTTGTGTAGCGACAGGAGTCCATCTCCTTCTAGTTCTACTTTAACCCACCCTCTGATCCACACACACTGGCACACAGAAATAAAGACGGATATACAGCGATTCCCGCCATTCGTAAGCTCTGTGGTCTGGTGTAACACATCTATTCTGAAGAATAACAGCACGAGCAGCGAAATGACGTTACTTCAAGCTTCATGTCATGGCATCATTATTCCCAGACTCCCAGGGCGCTGTGTTCATAGCGACGACTCAATGTTATATGTCATTCATCGCAGTATTAACATTTGACGTATCCGAGAATCAACTTTGCAATTTTCTTGCTGTTTTCATGCCTAACAAAGGCTAGGGCTTACAGTCACAATTTTGACCTAATTCTACCCCAGCGCCAGGACAAACAGCAGTCTTATGCAAACACCATTTATGAAAAATCATGCGGGTATTATTAATATTATACTATTAATGAGCAGATTTTGTTTGTTTGTTTGTTTGTTTGTTTGTTTTTTTTTGGGGGGGGGTAAAATAAAAATTAAAGTTATGTTAGGATTGCTGTTTTACAAATGACTCCTAAAATGTGGTGCAGAACAATTGTATGATTTTCACACCTAGGGCATACACTGATAGTGATACAGGTCACAATGAGTGACCTAATCATACCGACAGCTGAGACAATAAATACCATATGTACAAAAAAAATCATGCGATTATTAATGAGAAGACTTTTTTTCATTAAAAAGGATTCAAATCTTAAAAAGATTAACCCATATAATTGGTGAAATTAATTCCAAAATGAAAAACGTGAATGTTTTTTTTTTAGTATTTAATTATCACTCAAAAGGTTCTAGAGGTACAAAGCTGGTTAACGAACTCATTCAATATCTCCCTATTATCTAGCTATACGCAAAATATCTAGTAAAAATAAGAAACAAAATATGTTCTCCAGTGTGGATCAACCTGTTTTTGTGAGCAAATCGAAAAAAGGGTCAAGATATACGGGGCTTTGGCACCAAAAAGACTTTCTCTAGCAAGGTTTGCGTATCTAGACGTGACGTCATTTATCTTGTTACTTTTTTGCCAGAATTTCTGCCCCGCACGCCAAAACAAAAACGTCATACTCATAGATCTTATTTGCATGCTCCGGAATGAGCTCCAACCAGCCTCATTTCAAAGTCTACCGTATTTTTTAAAAAACGGTAGACAAAAACCATTACAAACTTACTTTAAGTCACCTTCGGTGCACACTTTGCGAACAAAATTTTCAATTTCATCCATATCTGGCACGAGTGACCAGAACAAAGTAGATTATCACCCCGATTTCAATTCGTGCCACCTGCGCAGCGCGCCATTTTCGCTTTCAATGCGCGCTTTTTTTCTCCAACACTAAAGATTCAATAGGGGAAAGTACTCTAGCTAGTTGAAGCAGACGGATATTCCGCATGACTGTGTATGGCGATTTTTGTCAGCAAGAGGTATAGATTCTCATCAGCCCCTCCGACTGCAGGGGCTCATAAAAATCAATGCCTCTTGCAGTTAGAAATAGTTAATTGAAAGACTATACACAACTATACATAGTGTGCAAGATAATTTATTTTCTCACAAGGCTTATGTACAATGTGCAAAAGTGCATCATCAGTGAAGTTTACTTTAAATTTCCAGACCTGTGGTGCAGCACGTGTTGTGCAATCTGCAAACTGTATTATTTCTTGCAAAGATTAGTAGTATTTTTACTTGTTGGTTTTCAATGCATTTCAAAGTTTCAATTCTGAACATTACTACGGTTGTACCTGCGTCAGAGGTACCGCAGTGACGTCCTCCTCACCAGAGTGATGCCCAGCGCAGAGCGCCACACTGACCACCGCCTTGTCCGCTGCAAACTCAGGCTCCACTTCAAGCCAAAACCCAAGAAATGGGGGCCCCCCAAGAAAAAGCTTGATGTTGCCAGCCTTCAGCGTGACGATGTGAAAGCTGCCTTTCAGACAGATTTATAGCGCAGGCTCAAAGACACAGCGGACCCAGTAGACTCCTCCCCTGAAACACTTTGGGAACAACTGAAAACTGCTATTGCAAAATCCTCTGCAGAAGTCTTGGGTTTCGCCAGAAAGAAGAACAAAGACTGGTTTGATGAAAACGATGTAGAGATCCAGGAACACCTAGCAAAAAAAAAAAGAGCCGCCCATCAGGCCCACCTAGCCCAGCCTTCCTGCCCTGTGAAGAAGTCTGCCTTCCGCCTCGTCTGCAGCAGTCTCCAGCGCAAGCTGAGAGATCTCCAGAATGAGTGGTGGACCAGACTTGCACAGAGGACCCAGCTTTGCGCTGACAATGGTGACTACAGGGGCTTCTACGAAGCACTGAAAGCAGTGTATGGCCCCAGGCATCTGGTACAAAGTCCCCTGCGAAGCGCGAATGGCCAGGCACTCCTCACAGATAATACCTCCATCTTGAACCGCTGGTCGGAATACTTTCAGAGCCTCTTCAGCGCTGAGCGCACTGTTCAAGAAGCAGTCGTCCTGTAATGTCGCCCTTCTGACACCAAAATTATGTAGTGTCGCCTCACTCCCAGCCTTCGACACCAAAATCTGTAGCGTCGCTGACCGTGTGCAATGTTTGTGTGACCGGTGAATGTGTATGTAAATGTTTGCTCGTGTCAGGATGCCAAGTTCACACACACAAGCACAGTCACTCGCACTCGATACTAACTACAATAAAACATGTGAAACGAAGATCGCACTTCGTATATATATTGCAGTACAAGCTAATAAGGCTAAAGCGACAACAAATGCCCCGGCATGAGGCCGTTTGAGAAAAATATATTCTCTGCTGGTCACAATGTACTCAGACGTTACTACAGTAGCGCAGCACAGTACTAATATCTAAGTTGTGTCTCTAAACAGAATGACAAGGTCCAAACAAAGGAGAATCTAGTAAAATAACTAAGTCGGAGAGACCATTAGATAAAAGGAAGCCTCGGCAAAAAATGACAGAGTCCAAAGTGCCCTTTATAAAAGAAAGTCTATAAAAGTAGCTAAGTCAGAGAGGCTTTTGGTAAAAGAAGACCTGTACAAAAAAAATGACTAAGTCCAGAGCGCCCTTTGCAAAAGGGAAGCCTCGAAAAACGACAGAGTCCGAGGCGCCTGTTACAAAAGAAGAGCCCCGAAAATAACAGAGTCCAAACGCCCTTTGTAAAGGGAAGCCTCGGAAAAACGACAGAGTCCGAGCCGCCCGCTATAAAGGATAACTATCTAAGAAAAATGGCAGAGTCCAAAAGATCCTTTGATAAAGGGAAGCCTCGGAAAAACGACAAAGTCCGAGACGCCCGTTATCAAGGAAGACTCCAGAAAAATGGCAAAGTCCGAAGCGCCCGTTATAAAGGGAAACCTCGGAAAAATGGCAAAGTCCGAAGCGCCCGTTATAACTAACTATCTAGAAAAATGGCAAAGTCCGAAGCGCCCGTTATAAAGGGAAACCTCGGAAAAATGGCAAAGTCCGAAGCGCCCGTTATAACTAACTATCTAGAAAAATGGCAGAGTCCGAAGACTCCAAATAAATGACTAAGTCTAAAATGTCCTTTGATATTGGGAAGCCTCAGAAAAACGACAAAGTCCGAGACGCCCGTTATCAAGGAAGACTACAGAAAAATGGCAGAGTCCGAAGACTCCCAAAAAATGACTAAGTCTAAAACGCCCTTTGTAAAGGGAAACCTCGGAAAAATGACAAAGTCCGAAGCGCCCGTTACAAAGCAGAGCCGCCAGAAAAATGGCAGAGTCCCAGGACTCCCAAAAAAACGACAGAGTCCGGGATTCCCGTTCAAGGGAGGGCTCAGAAAAAACGGCAGAGTCCAAAATGCTGGTTTGTTAAGGAACTCGTGAAAAACGGCAAAGTCGAAGAAACAGCAACTGTAGAAGCGATCGTGGATAACAACCGCTCAAATCCACCTATCTCCGCAGAACAGGTACCACACCGCCGTCTAAGCCAAAGGCCGACAGCAGCGGGAGCTTTTCGCTAGCCGAAAAGCTCACGAGGAGCGGAAAGTCGCTCGCCCGACCAAAATCATTACGTGTTACAAAATGGTGAAGCACTTTTCCATGGGATAGATCATTACTTTCCTAGCTGACTACGCTTTTGTAAATTCTGAAACTATTACCAACACTTAGAGCACTTCGAACACTATATTGTTGTAAAATCCCCGTGCAGATGAAAAATCGTACTTTTACAAGACTACGTAATTAACAACCCAAATCAAATCTCCTGTCAGGGGAAAATACTCCGCAGTAACCAGCTGTCTGGCACCGTAGCAGAGCTCTGGAAAGAAGGGAGAAACCGACCCTAGGCGAGGTGCGGTCACTGAGTACAACATCTGGCCTTTGTCTAACGTTCTTCCGTGTTACACAGCCTCGCCTCTTACTACTGGCGGTAAATACACACTAAATTCCGGCCAGGCTTGGCAGAAAACCAAACTATAGCTGAACTATGCAGTAAGCCTCAGTGAGCACACTGACACGAAAAGAAAAGAAAAATAAAATGTAAAAAACGTGTACAAGGCATTTTTACCACAGTCCTACAAATCCCACACCTCCCAGTAAAGGTTGAATTGGACGAACCGCCCACCGCTGAAGAGACCCTCACAGCCATCCACCAGCTCAAGAGTGGCAAAGCAGCAGGCATTGATGGAATACCGCCAGAGATCTGGAAACATGGAGGCACAGCACTGCACAACAAGCTCCATGACCTCTTTCTCTGCTGCTGGGAGGAAGGAACACTACCAAAAGATCTCCGTGATGCAGTCGTTATCACCCTGTACAAGAACAAAGGCGAGAAGTCTGACTGTTCCAACTATCGGGGAATTACCCTGCTGTCCATTGCTGGGAAAATCCTTGCAAGGCTGCTCCTGAATCGGCTAGTACCTGCCATCGCTGAAGACCAACTCCCAGAGGGCCAGTGTGGCTTCAGAGCAAACAGGAGCACCACCGATATGGTCTTTGTGCTGAGACAGCTGCATGAGAAGTGCCGCGAGCAGAACAAAGGGCTGTACGTAACATTTGTCGACCTAACAAAAGCGTTCGACACTGTGAGCAGGCAAGGAATGTGGCAGATCCTGGAGCGACTTGGCTGTCCCCCAAAGTTCCTCAACATGATTGTCCAGCTACACGAGGACCAGCAAGGCCAGGTCAGACTCAACAATGACCTCTCAGAACCATTCCCTATTCCCAACGGCGTAAAGTGGGGCTGCGTGCTGGCACCGACCCTCTTCACCATCTTTTTTAGTATGATGTTGAAGCAGGCCACAGTGGACCTCGATGATGACGATGCAGTGTACATCAGGTATCGTCTCGATGGCAGCCTGTTCAACCTCAGAAGACTGCAGGCCCACACGAAAACCCTAGACCAACTGATTCGTGAGCTGCTTTTTGCTGATGATGCTGCCCTCGTTGCACACACAGAGAGACCACTGCAGCGCATCACGTCTTGCTTCGCAGATGCTGCCCAGCTCTTTGGACTCGAGGTCAGTCTGAAAAAGACAGAGGTCCTCCATCAGCCGGCACCCAAGACAGTGTATCGCCCTCCTCACATCACCATTGGCGAGTCTGAACTAAAGTCAGTGCACCAGTTTACTTACCTTGGCTGCATTATCACGTCGGACGCCAAGCTGGACAAGGAGCTTGACAGCAGGCTGGCAAAAGCGAACAGCGCTTTCGGGCGACTTTTCAAGCGGGTGTGGCACAACCAACAGCTGAAAACAGGCACCAAGATCAGCGTGTACAGAGCTGTGGTCCTCACCACCCTGCTGTATGGTTCCGAGTCCTGGGCCCTCTACCGCAGCCAACTACGACTCTTCGAACGCTTCCACCAGCGCTGCCTGCGTACCATCCTGGGCATTCACTGGAGTGACTATGTCACCAACGTCGAGGTCCTTAAACAGGCTGAAACTGTGAGCATCTTGGCTTTGCTGCTGCGGACACAGCTCCGCTGGGCGGGGCATGTCTCCAGGATGGAGGATCATCGCCTACCAAAGATCACCCTGTTCGGCGAGCTTGCTACTGGACACCGTGACAGAGGGGCACCAAAGAAGAGATACACAGACTGTCTCAAGAAGTCACTTAGTGCCTGCCAAATCGACCACCACCAGTGGTCTTCGCTTGCTGCGGACCGTGACACCTGGCGCTCCACCATTTACAAGGCAGCTGTCTCCTTTGAGGACTCTCACAGAGCTAGCCTTAAGGAGAAGCGGCTCAGGAGAAAAAACAGAGATGCCGCAGCTCAGAACCCTGGCCATACCTTCCCCTGCAGCCACTGCGGTCGAACCTGCCTGTCTCGGATTGGCCTCCGCAGCCACGAACAAGCCTGCAGACGTCGTGGGCAACTCCTATAAAATCTTCGTTCGCGATGTCAAGCCAAGACCTGCTGCAATTACTTAGCTTTGTCAGGTGATGCAAGATAAACTGACAACAGAAATTACATACTACACACACAAAGAGAAAGAGAGAGATAAAAATCACAATATCTTTTCGCTGTGTCTATTTGCAATAAAAACGATTTTTGAGTCAGTACTTAAATTTTTATCACGCACACATGCCATATACACGATCGAGCGACTCCAGCTTGCACATGTCCACACACTCAACTTTCAGCCCACAGTGGCATCTTAACCTGTTCAGTGCCGAAGAAAGTCGAACACCACAAAACTGCAAGAGGTATGATCTGTGCCTCTTGCTGACGCCACTTTGAATCCAAGATCCTGGGACTCTACAGTCTAGGGTTGTTTGGTGTTGAATTAACAAAGACTGCAGAAACAGTCTGCGTCAGCTGACACTGAACGCGTTAACCCTTATCATTCGGAACACACCAGTGTGTGAAATAAGTGTGACTAAAAAAGTTAAAGGGTAGTGCCAGAATAGCTTGGCGCCTCTAGGCGCCAAGCTATTCTGGCACCACCCTTGAACTAAAGCCATTGGTCTATATCCTTATCTGTATCTATCCGGCCTCCCTCACTCCACCATGTTCACTCTCCAACGCATCCAGAACAATGCTGCCCGCCTCGTCCTCAGAAAGAAAAAAATCCGACCACATCACACCCCTGCTCAAACTCCTTCACTGGCTCCCCATCCCCCAACGCATCCAATACAAAATTCTGTCTGCTACAAATCCCTGAACAACTGCGCTCCTGCCTATCTCTCCAACTTACTTCACCCCTACACACCTTCCCGCTCCCTCCGCCCCTCTCCCCCTCCACACCCCTCGCACCAAACTTAACACTTTCGGACCCCGCTCCTTCTCCGTCTACGGTCCATCCACCTGGAACACTCTCCCACTCTCTCTCCGTCAGAAACACTCTCTCTCCTCCTTCCAGTCCGCCCTCAAAACTCACCTCTTTCAACAGTTTTAGCACTATAGCCCTTTTCCATTTGTAATAAGGAAGTTAAGCACGAGTATCCTCCCTTTGCTACACCGAGTTCCGGCAAGATGGAAGCAGACATAGAACGCATGAACGTGAAACAATTAAAAGATTTTCTTCGAAAACATGGACAACTTGTCAGTGGAAAAAAAGAAGAATTAGTGCGCACAGCAAGAGGCACATTTCTGCTGCGAAAAGATGTTGAGGATGCTGTCGATGATGCTGTGGAAAGAAATGATGCAGGTCAGTAAACAGTTGACTCCACTGACCACTGCCATATGATATATTATAAATATTTCATATTTGTCAGCATGTGCTTCTTGTGCTTTGGACTCTGTTTATAAATTACATTATTGTCATATGTGTGTGTGTGTGTGTAAAATTTGATCTGCGAGTTAGTAGTTTTGTAATATAAGTAAAATCAATTATCCCTGATTTCTTATATAAATAAAGTATTCTACATGGCATAAAAAAGTACATGAAATTGTTAATATTAAAAAAAATTCATAAACTTTATAAAAAAAAATCAATGTCTGTTTACTTGAGTACCTATGCATTTTTGTAGCGCTATCAAACGTACTTCGAGCAGTCCCCTTTATTATTATTTAATTTCATTTTTTTTTTTTTTACAAAATGCTGAGTGCTAACTACTAGCATCTATTTCATTGTCATAGTCAGAGTTCCTTTCAAATAATGAGTATGAAGTTAAAAATGATGTAACATGAGATGATATGATTTAAAAAAAAAATAAAAAAATATGCTATAAAAATTAAAAAAAGAGAGAGCTATAGGCAACAAGTAGAGGTTTCTAGTAGTTGTTGCATTTTTTTTTAAATCGCATATTCAAATTAAACTAATGCAGGCTGTAAAATAGATACCAACATAATCAATATTATATAATATAATATTACTAATTATTTATTTGTTATAAGACTTCTAAAATTACAACTGAGTGTCATTATTATTAGTAATAACACCACAGATGTGTTGTTTAAAACATTTACTGTCAATTTTCATTCATACAGTATTTTTGCTTATTTTACGGATTGGCCACTATTTATCTTGAAAATGAAGTGGTGGTGTGGGTGACACCTTCTTTGTCCTGTTGCATCGGGGCGATGGCATTGCTGGACTACTACAGTACTAGTACTACTAATACTAATACTATAGACTAGAGGAAATCTCAAAGCGTGATTAATAAATAAAGCTTCATTAAAGAAGACTAAATAAAGCTTCATAAATAAAAACACAAGTAATAATTCAAATAATTTACTAACCGTAGAGAGTTTAAAAGTTCGATTCGGGAAAACAGATGGGACATCATCACCAAATACAGGTCCACGTTTTCCAACAAAATGTTCCGAGCAAACAAGTGGATATTTGACCTTGTTATAATCAAACGTAAGCGCTGCTCCCAAGCTCTTTTAAGTTGCTTGTTTGCTGGACAGCTATGTAGCTTGACAGCTCTTCCGTCAATAATTTTTCCTCGGTGGTTATGGCAAATAACACAGTAATGTTTTCCACCTCCACATACTTTTGCCGATCTAGCCTTTAATGCTGACGCCATTGTCGAAACAGCAGCCGGAACTCAGTGAGCGTTCTCCTACGCTAAAGAGCAGCGAAAGATAACCCGTACTTGATGAGAAGTGAGACTGTCCTATATCACCACACTCCCCACCCCAAGCTGACCGTCGTAATGTATTACACTGTTTATGGTACGCGAGTCATTGTCTAAAGCGTGCGCATGCGTGCGCGAGTTGTGAGTGCGCGCTTAGAGTTATAATTATTATAAGATAAGCGCATTATAAATACCGTAATTATTATTTTATTATTTATTATTATTATTAAGTACTATAATGTAGCTTGCATACGGCAGTGTACAAATTTGAAGTTTTTAGTCTCAGTATGATATGGGTCAAGTACTTGAACAGATCTGTGATGGATAATAGGTGCATCTTACGCCAAACATACAGACACATACATGCATACTTACACACACACGCACAAATTGAGAAAACGCCTGCTTCTTTTGACCGTCTTTATTTGCAATAACAATATCAACAAAGGGGATGTGAGAGTCAGGACGACAACAACACTGAATTAACCAATTAAGCTCTAGACAATGGACAGTTATCACAAAGATCAGTTAGGACACCACAAATACCAACACTTCATCTCAACGCCCCTTTCAGTTCCAACGCCAATCTTGGCAAACACACTGATCAAGACAGCTGAAAAGGAGTGGCCAGCCAGTCAGCCACCTGATCAGTTTAAAGTTAGGGTATGATCTGTTTGACACCTGCACGGATTAGGCGCAACAGCTCAAGGGTACACACAGGTTGTCTCCTTTGATTCACAGTGGCTGATCAGGGTCAGCAAATAAAGGGAGATAACAGTGAGCTCATGGGTAGTGTCAGATGACGCTTGTAGCACCAAGTCAATCAGACAATACCCTTGAGCTATCATGGCTGACCACTGACCCATCCCCTATGACTGGACACAGTACTTTGCAGATGATGCCAACAGAAGAGGTGTCAAATTGGCTTTGGAAATGAAGGAGGTACATATTTCAAACCTAGGACAACAACTTTGAGCATAAGATTGAGTGAACAGTCACAATAACCAGCTGTTATTTATAAACACAGCAAAGCAATTACTTCTGCTCGACTGAACAAATAAATGACAGGATAGAAAAATCCTGGACCGTACACAACACCATCACACATCTGAACTCCTTTGTGCATGCAGCCAGGGTACTTTTAAACCTTTTGGCTGTTGGTAGCGTTTTTTTGTTGCGATAATTCTGCAGGAATCACTGCGACAAAAACCACAACCGACAGCCTAAGGGTTAGATCATTCATGACCAGCCGCATCCGGATGCGCGGCTTAAGCTGCGCATCCGGATGCGGCTGGCCGCGAATGAGTTAAGAGTAAATGTAGCTGCATGCGGCACACGGAGAACGTTCAAGAAATGGTACATCTAATACATCAAACATTAACAAAGAAAGCAAAACCTTTTTATAAATTTTGTGATGAACAAAATGTAGATCCATGAAAGAAATGTGACTTCTTTAAAAAAAAAAACGGTACCAAAAGAATGATAAAGAACACAGACCATGATTTAAACAACGTAAAATGTCCCTTGTATATCGCCTTCAACCCTCACGTTGCAGCCGCATCCAAAAATAGGCAGGACACGCTACATCTGCGCCTCTTGCCTGAACTGCTTAACCCTGAGGTCGATTAAAAAAAAAATGTGCTTGTCCTATAATGGCTGCAAAAGTAAATTATGCATTACAAGATAGATCGACCATTTTAGTTCAAGGGTGGTACCAGAATAGCTTGGCGCCTCAGGCACCAAACTATTCTGGCACCACCCTTGAACTATTACAGTCAATTTATGTCAAGTAATGGGTACATCAGGATGAAAAGGGTTACAAAATTAATGCCAAACATGTCAAATGGTCCCCTTTCTTTTAATGGTGAACACAGATATTGATACACAATCCACACCCTTTCTCTAAATATCTATTTCAAAGGTCAAACACAGAGCACAATAACACATTTGAATCGCTAACACATACAACTGCCCTCCTTTAGACAAAAGCTACCTGTACAGTCATGAATTTTAAAAAAAAATTAAAGATTAATTTTTAAAAAACGCACACAAATTTTACCCCTGTAAATTTGCATTTGTTTACCCATTGATCCCCAAAGCTGCATTTCTCATTTCTCAAATTTGGATCAACCATGGCAATTCAAGGGTAATGCCAGACAAGCTTGGTGCCGTCGGGCGCCAAGCGTATCTAGCACTACCCTTGACTTATCATGGTCCACCCATCTCCTGCTGAAGTGCAACGGGGCAAACTGGGTTGGACACTGGAAATGCTTACGCAATACACGCAGTACACATTGTATACACGTGCTGCTTTGTATTATGGCCATGTGCATGTGGTACGTGTGCTTCTCCATGATATTGGGATTTACGGCCTAAGTTTTAGGGTCCAAAATCGCAGAACAGCACACACGTATCTATATCAAATTGATGTAAGTGTTGACTAGCATAAAGTGTCTATACTGTACGCACCCAGTGGGCAAAAGCCATCGGGTTGACGTCGGCCGCCGTTGGCCCGCGCACAGCTGTGCGTGGGCCAACGCCGGCCGATGTCGGCCTGATGGCCTTTTGCGGAGTGGGTATGCACCTGTATGAATACATGTATATTTCCAATAGTTGTACTGCAAACAACAGTGGGCAGTGGGCAGATGTTCACATCTGCACGGGACATAGACGACCCCGCCCTCCACGAGTCCCCTGCTGCCTTGCAGGACTGGCCGCTTGGCTGCGGAAAGGCTAAGGGAGGAAAACCCTGACATCAAAGCCCCCGTGTCTCCGGGGAAGGTTTTTGAGCCAGAGACTAGGACAAGGACAGTCTGATATAAAACCTACGACCCGAGGACCTCGATGCCACCGTCCTAGCGTGCTAGGCCATGGCAGACGAACCAAGGGTTTAAAGGGTGGGGCCAGTACTGCGCACACTGCACTCCACCAAAAAGCTCCACCGCGCAGGCTCTAGGAAACGCCCACGGACCATGACAACGACCTTTCCAAGTCCTGTAGCGATGGGCAAGGGGCAAAACGGCAGGTGAAAGATGTCACTGGAAGCCGCAGTCTCAAACCTGCATGCAGGCGGTTCAGGATATTGGTCGCCTGATGTTGACCTGGGGATGACAACGTCACTCGGCACACCCTGAATGACCAAGCAGCCTTCTCTAGGGACAGCACTGCTTGCTCCACACGCAGAGGGGCCTAGAAAAGGTGGCCTAACCAAAGCTCATCCCCTCGTAACCCCAGTTGGCTAGCCGCGGTCAACGGGCATCTTCTCCTGCGGTCAGAAAACAAGAAAAAACAATGGATCCACTTTCATGACGACCACGACCGGACTCAACGTAGCATGCTGGAACATCCGAACCATGCTCGACACGGCAGACAGCGGACGCCCTGAACGTCGCTCCGCCCTTATTGCCCATGAATTGCGGATGTTAAACATCGACATCGCCGCGCTCAGCGAAGTACGCCTCCCGGAGGAAGGCAGCCTCCAAGAACTTGGCGCTGGCTACACCCTCTACTGGTCAGGCAGGCCTGCATCAGAGAGACGGCTCTCAGGCGTGGGCTTCATGGTGAAGACCCCCATTGCGACTAAGTTGGAAAACCTACCAATGGGTCACTCCGACCGCATCATGTCCATGCGCCTCCCACTGAGACACCAGCAATACGTCACCCTTCTCAGTGTGTACTCCCCAACCCTCCTGGCAGATCACACAGAAAAAGACAAGTTCTACTCCGACCTGCGCAGCCTCCTGCAGAGCACCCCCGCAGACGACAAAGTCATCATCCTTGGCGACTTCAACGCCAGAGTGGGCCAAGACTCTGAAGCCTGGAAAGGAGTCCTCGGCAAGCATGGCGTTGGCAACTGCAATGACAATGGCCGCCTGCTGTTGGAGTTCTGTGCAGAACAGCAACTTGTCATCACCAACAGTACTTTCCAGCAAATGGACAGTCGAAAGACCACCTGGATGCATCCTCGCTCCAAGCACTGGCACCTTATCGACTATGTCCTTGTGCGTCAGAGGGACCGCAGTGACGTCCTCCTCACCAGAGTGATGCCCAGTGCAGAGTGCCACACTGACCACCGCCTTGTCCGCTGCAAACTCAGGCTCCACCTCAAGCTGAAACCCAATGCAGAAATTAACCAAGTAATCGGGGCATATGTCAGCCTCTGTATCACGACTAGGAGTATTTATCAAATCTGCGGCAAAAAATGTTCGTTGAATGTGTCGGCGGAGAGATTACTGGGGATTGTTGTTGACCTACTACTATTGCCTCGAGTGATCGAATTCAGTGCCCGCCACACTGCTGACACATCTTTGTTGTCCTTGACAGTGTTGCGGATAAAGTCTTTCCTCGCGGCTCGCACCATTCACCTCACCCGGTTTCCATGCGCTGCTTTTTAAATTCATCAAAGTTCTTTTCTCTGTCTAGGTCATTTCGCACCAACATGGCATGCATTATTTCTTTTGTCAGCCAAGGGGGAAGTATCCGCTCACTCTTTACTCTTTTTGTTCTAATCGGTGCATGTCTGTCTAATACTCCAAGGAATAATCTGTACCAAGTGGACAGCGCAATAATATTTGGATCATCTGTGAGAAGGACCTCGTCAAAACTTATGAGTTTTACTAAGGTCGTGTAGAAACTCATTACGACTGAAATGCTTAAACGACCTGTAGGTTGTCAGTTGTGGTATGACGATGTTTCTAATTTGGGGAGTTTTATAGACCAGCAACAAATCACGGGGCAGTGGTCACTGACACTAAGATCTGAGACACTAACATCGGACACCGCCTGCGGTTTGTTTGTATCGTGGTCAATGAGCGTAGTGCTCGCGGCGGTAATTCTGGTGGGGGATCTAGCTGTAGTAAAGAAAATGTAGTGTCCCATGCGGGATGGGGTTTAAGCATATCTATATTAAAGTCACCAAGAAGAATGACATCATTTTGCCCTTTATACACTTTGTCTAGGTTAGTAGTAAAATTATCATACCACTCGAAGTTAGACGCCCGATTGCGGTAAAGAAAACCAACAAATTTTAATGACGGTGAGCAGTACGGGCTTTTGACCTCAATCCACACACACTCTACTTCAGCAGTTTCTAAGTCTTTACGCCTAGACGGGACTACTGAAGTGTTCGATAGAGTGATGAACGTATACAGCAATGCCTGTTTGACCGTGACTAGGAGGAATCTCTTCTCATGATACTAAAATTAGGAATTTTCACGGCATCATCACTTATATTTGAATTTAGGCGTGACTCGGTAAGGCCGAAAAAGTCGAACGGTGTGGGACTGTTAAGAAACGCCGACAGGTCAGATACCTTATTATAAAGATGGAAAACTGACGTTGAGGTGACCCACTGTCACGTAACGGATGTGACATGTTTTTTTCTATTTTTCGCCAAGTCGTTTTTTTTTTTGTTAATAAATGTAGATCGCCGACTTCTGTAAATAGCCTTAGTTTAGGGAAGTTAATAAATGTAGTGTGAGCGTAAGCGTAAAGCCCGTGCAGCAAGCTTAACAGTGAACGAGTACAGCGGTTGCACGCTTTCGCCGGGTAGCTTTAACCGAACAGTGTTCAGAAGTAAAGTTAACCTGCGAGGTAGCAGTAGGATATTACAGTCAGTCAGCGGAGTTAGCTAGCGAAGTGAGAGTCTGGGTCAGGGTGCGGCCTCGTTTGGAGCCCTTGACAAGCTGTGTGAGGGTTGTGTTACCCTCCCTGCAAGACCACGGCCAGTGTTCCTGGGTGTGGGTGTCCAAGAGACTAGCGACCACGGCTGCTACTCAACAGAAGACCCCTCCGGTTCGTGTTCGTCTTGTTTGTCTCGTCCTGCCGGAGGACTCACCAGTGACAGGTATTTATTCATGCCATTTTTCTCAGTTAGCTGCTGTGCTCTCGGGTGTGTGAATGTGTACATAGGTTCGGAAGGGTATGTTCGTCTAGTTTTTTAGTGATGTTTTAATTAAGTCTTTAACCATGTTTTTTAGGTTGGGTTGTAATGTGATGGGTGTCGGATTTAGTTTATGTTCGGCTGTCGCCGAGTGAGTATATTTAAAGGGCCATGTTGCCAAAATGAATTTAAGTGGGTATCTTTTCAAATATATTTGTATTAAGTCCTAGATGTAATGTAATAAGATTGTCACGTGGGGTGGTTGCTGGTGATGATTTGATATCTTTGTATGTACATGTGGATATTTTGATAATGTTGGTTTTAGCAGTGGCAATTTTATTATACAAAAGTAGTTGTGCTAGCCTAATGTTAGTGTAATGGAATAGTGCAGACATGGCGAATGTTGATTGTACATAGGAATCTTTCATATCCATGATTGTATATTTAATATGGCCAAGGCGGGTATTAGGGTGAGACGAGACACAACTCACGTGGTTTGTGAGTAGGTGCGTGTTAGGCCAGAATTAACTGTGTTGGCACTTTGACTGACAATGCGCCCTTTTCCAGTGCACTTCGAAGATTTCGTCGTTCTTCGATCTCTTCATCTCCCATGACCAACGGTGACGCATCATCGGGAGCTGGAACGCCTTCGCTAGCCAGTCCTGTTGGACAAGTACTTTGACGTTGGGCTACAGCGGGCTGATTCTACGTTCTGCGCATTGGTCACAGGCGTGCGTGGGCAAGCGCGGCTACGGCGCTCTGCGGTGTAGGGGTAGTACTCTTACGTTACGAGCCACCCTGTCTAGTGTGGGACAGAGGACACTGTACAGAGACAAAGTACCCGCCTTGTATAGCCATTGCCATTTTCACCTGTTAGTCATTTTCACCTGTTAGTCATTTTCACCTGTTAGTCATTTTTGCCTGTTAGTCATTTTTACCTGTTAGTCATTGTTATCTGTTAATCTTTTTCATGTGTTAATACGTTATGAGTGCATGTGTGGGTATGTGTGAGGGTGTGGGGCGTTAGTGGGCTGGGGTGGGGGTTAGAGTAAGAGTAGGTAATAAAAGATTTGTTTGTTGTTTATCACTGGCGTTGTGTGATTTATTTAGAGTGGGTGGGCTTCTCGAGCGATTAGCGCTTACATTGTCCACGGCGCCCTGACTCCGTCAGGCGTGTCGTGACATATTTGGTGGCAGCGGTGGGATAAGGATTAAGGGGAGGTAACAGATTAGGTAGATTAGGGTATTTTTGTGCGCCAGTGACCGTTTGTTCGTGTTGTGGTGCGAGTAAGATTTAGCGGGCGGTTGGCGGGAGTGGGGGCGTGTTGCGCCAGGGGCCACGGCCAGAGAGTGCAGTGCGCATAAACGGGGGGTGGCATGAGTGGTTGCCTCTCATTACTCAGGTACCGAGTGGTGAGGACCCTTCGGCTCTTGTCACTGTCTAGTCCTTATTCGTTGTTTGTATTCTGTGTATTTATTTGTTTCATTTTTTCTTTGGCAGGGGTCCTGCTGGGGAGCAGTTGTCGTCACTGCCTCCGTGACACCCACATCAGGATGCCCCCTAAACGGGAGACCAGGGCCACCCGTGCCACGTCGGGGCACGACCCTGAGTCCGAGGGTGGTGGTGCAGGGGATGAGGGTCCAGGAGAGAGAGGAGCCACTTTGGCCACTCCCTCTCGGAAGGAAACGGTGGTGAGTACCCTTACCCGTACTCTCACTGCAGCAGGACTGACACCCAGTAGGGATCAGGGAGGTAAAGAGGGGTTAGGGGTGATAGTAAACCCATATTTATGAGCAGTATAAAGTGATAGGAGAGGGCCTATGACTTAGTGGGGGAGCCTTAACCCAGTTCATCCTGTCCGAAGTTAGGAGAGAGGAAGAAAAACGGGAACGTGACCTAGAGCGTAGGGCGCTAGAGAGGCGGTTCCAGATGGACCGTGAGGCAGCAGAGAGACGGCTCCAGATGGACCGTGAGGCGGCTGAGCAAGCTAGGAGGGATGACTTAGCATTGACCGAACGTAAGCTAGCTGCCGCGGAACAAGCACGGAAAGAAGAGCTCGTCGCGGCCGAAACGCGGCTTAGATTACAGTTAGCAGCATCGGAAAAGAAGTCAGTTACGGAGTCTAATCAGCATTACTCGCTCAAGATGCGTCCGTTAGAGGATAGGGAAGATGTGGAATCTTACCTTCAGCTCTTTGAGAGAGTAGCCGAAACCCAGGGGTGGCCGAAAGAGGTATGGGGGATCAGGTTAGCACCCTATATTGCAGGGGGAGGCCCGTGATGCATACCTTAGGCTGACCGTAGAGCAAGGGGAAGATTTTGAGGTGGTGAGGGAGACCTTACTCAGAAGATTCAGGCGTGACGCTGAATATTACAGACGCCAGTTTCGCGAAGCCAGAAAGGAAGGTCCCGAAACGTTTCCCCAGTTGTTCGTTAGGTTAAAGACCTCGGTCAAGCGTTGGTTCACTTTAGCCCATAAGAGCATAGGGGACGTAGAACAAGTGCTAGACATGTTTCTGTCTGAGCAACTTTATGCTATTATGAATGCAGACCTTGAAATGTTCGTTAGGGAAAAACGTCCTAGGAATGGTGAAGAGGCCGCGGAGCTAGCGCAGCTCCATATCGACACCAAACGGTCAGTCTCGCGTCCATTGGGTGGAGGGCCGATTCGTCCGCCGTTCAAAAGGGACAAAGGGTCGAATAAACCCCCTGAGGCCAAAGCAGAACATAGGGCAGAACCAGCTAGTTCAGGCAGGGGGACTGGTGAACGGCTGTGTTTTAAGTGTAACAAACCAGGGCACTTAGCAAGGAACTGTCAGAGTAAGGCGTCAGTTAACCAAGTCACCATCGCCCCTGAGACAGTAGCCGTAATGACGGAGCCTGTGACCGTAGGGATGCGGACGATCCGGCCCTACGACCCGTGGAGTAAGGGATTAGCCCAGGGGAAAGAAGTTCGTATCATGCGTGATACCGGCGCAGACATGGGTGCGATCGCCGCCGAGTGGATAGAACCCAGGGATCTTACAGGTCGGTTCATCGACGTCAATCCCGTCGACCATACTAAGTCCGATAAGTATCCGACTGCATGGGTTGAAATCGATTCCCCATTCGTGCGAGGGACGATCGAACTTATCGTAATGGAGCGCATGGGACCGGACATAATCCTAGGGAACTGGGTTACTTTTTCAGATGGGAAACGTAGTCCCGTATCCATTGATGCCAGTGAGTGTGCTATGGCAGCAGCAGTCCAAACTCGAGCTCAGATTCAGAGGGAAAAGGAGGGAGAGAGCGCGCTTAAAGTCGTTAAGCAGGCCGATCTCAATGTGACTCCTGCCCAAATGATAGAGTGGCAGAACCAGGACGAAACTCTAGCTCGCGCTAGGAAGTTGGCCGAAGAATGCCGAGCAATTCCGTCGGGGAAAAGTCTGATAGAATTTTGCAGGAGGAAGGGAATTCTGTATCGGGTCTATAGCAAAGGAGGCAGCCAAATGTCCCAGTTAGTCGTCCCGAAGCCTTTGAGGGAGACTGTAATGCGTTTAGCGCATGACCCACCGATGGGGGGGCATTTGGGAGGCAAGAGAACCCGGGAACGCATTTGGGGTACTTTTTACTGGCCGGGGCTGTGTGCTCAAGTTCGCACGTACTGTGAGTCATGCGAACAATGTCAGAAAGTAGTACCAAGAGGGAGAGTACCACGGGTTTCTATGCAACAGCTTCCGCTAGTGGAAGAACCATTTCAGAGAGTAGCGGTAGACATTGTGGGGCCTATTGCTCCAGCTTCCGACAGAGGAAACCGTTTCATTCTCGTGCCCGTCGATTACGCCACTCGATACCCCGAGGCAGTACCTTTAAAGGGGATCGAAGCAGAAAGGGTCGCTGAGGCATTGTTAGAGATCTGGTCTAGGGTGGGGATTCCGAGGGAGGTACTCACCGACCAAGGGTCCCAGTTCACTTCACAAGTGATGTCTGAAGTCAACCGTTTGCTGTGCATCCAAGGCAAGTGTACTACTCCTTACCATCCGCAGGCAAATGGCCTAGTAGAACGTTTCAACGGTACCTTGGTGTCCATGTTGAAGAAGTTAGCTAGCGAGCAACCTCGATGTTGGGACAGATACATTCCCTCATTGCTGTTTGCGTACAGGGAGGTTCCTCAGGAATCGACGGGGTTCGCGCCGTTCGAGTTATTGTACGGCAAGACTGTAAGGGGGCCCATGTCAGTTCTACGGGATATGTGGACGAAAGAGCAGATGGGAGAAGAGGTGAGAGATGCAAGCCAGTACGTAGTAGATTTACGGAATCGCATTGAAGAGACGTGCAGGTTAGCGCAACAGAATTTGAAGCTAGCTTCGAAAAAGCAGAAACAACACTTTGACCGCAGAGCCAAACCACGCAGTTTTAATGCAGGAGACAAGGTTTTGTTGTTACTTCCAGTTAAACACAACAAGCTGGAGATGGCTTGGCAGGGACCATTCGAAGTTCTGGAGAGAGTCGGAGAGTGTGACTACAGGGTACGGGTGGGCAGTAAAAATAAACTGTACCATGCAAATCTGTTGAAAAAGTTCCAAGAACGAGTGTCAGTAGCTACAGTGGTGATAGATGAGGAGGACGAAGACGAGGGGGGAGAGGCATTCGTGGTGGTAAAGGAAGTACCCACCATTCCTTTAGTAGCGTCCGAAGGACCCTCTGACGTCCATCTTGATCCTAACTGTCCAGAGATCCATTCTAGTATAGAAGCTCTGACTGTCCAGTTTAAGGATATTTTGACAGATTATCCGTTGAGGACGACACTAGAATCGTGTGAAATTCGGTTGACTGATGAAGTGCCGGTGAGAACGAAGCAATATCCTCTACCTCATTCTCAACTAGAGGTAGTCAAAGCCGAAGTAGATGCTATGCTAGAAATGGGAGTAATCGAGAGAGCCAATTCCCCATACAGCTCACCGATCGTATTGGTGAAGAAGAAAGATGGCACTGTTAGGTTTTGTGTGGATTTTAGGAAACTGAACCAAAAGGTCGTGTTCGATGCGGAGCCAATGCCTGACGTGGAGTACCTATTTTCCTTACTGTCCAAGGCTAAGTACTTGAGTAAGTTAGACCTAGCTAAAGGCTACTGGCAGGTACCCATGTTAGAGAGCGACAAACCGAAAACTGCCTTCACCACGCCGGCAGGGCAATTTCAGTGGAAGGTAATGCCTTTCGGGTTAAAGACGGCAGGGGCAATCTTCTCCCGAATGATGAGGAGGTTACTAGAATCTTTGCGATTGACAGAAGTTAGCAATTTCATGGACGATGTCATGATTGCTTCCTCCACTAAAGAGCGTCACTTACAATGTATTGCCCAGCTCTTTGGTAGGTTAAGAGAGGTCCAGTTGGCGGCCAGACCTACGAAGTGTTACTTGGGGTTCAAGCAGTTGGAATATCTGGGGCATACAGTGGGTAACGGTCAGATAAAACCAGAGGGGGACAAGATGCAGCGGATAAAAGACGCGCCGCGACCACAAACAAAGAAACAAGTGAGATCGTTTCTTGGGTTGGCAAATTATTACCGCCGGTTCGTTCCTAGCTTTGCAGCCATAGCAGCCCCACTAACCGACCTGACCAAGGGAGGAAAGACTGGACAGATCGGTTGGAACGATGCATGTGAGACAGCATTTGAGACGCTGAAGGCGCGACTATGTTCAGGTCCTGTGTGCTCATTGCCAGACTTCGATCGTCTCTTCGTGTTGCAGACAGATGCGTCCGAAGGGGGTGTAGGAGCCGTATTATGTCAGGACCATGGTAGCGGGTTACAGCCTGTGGCATGCGCGAGCAAGAAACTGTCCAAAGCAGAACGTAACTACTCCACCATCGAAAAGGAGTGTCTTGCCATCGTGTGGGGAATTCAAAAATTCCGTCAGTATCTGTATGGTAGGACATTCGTCGTACAGACAGACCATAGACCATTGCAGTACTTGCAACAAGCTAAATCCACAAACAGTCGACTGATGAGGTGGGCTTTGCACTTGCAGCCATTTTCCATTAGAGTGGAAAGCATAGCCGGTAAAGTAAATGTTCCTGCTGACTTTCTGAGTAGGACAGGGTGGTAGAAACCGTAAATGTGGAAGCAGTATTGGGACAGTCATATAGTAATCAAACCCGGGTGTTTGATCTGGGAGGGGGGTATGTCACGTAACGGATGTGACATGTGTTTTTCTATTTTTCGCCAAGTCGTTTTTTTGTTAATAAATGTAGATCGCCGACTTCTGTAAATAGCCTTAGGTTAGGGAAGTTAATAAATGTAGTGTGAGCGTAAGCGTAAAGCCCGTGCAGCAAGCTTAACAGTGAACGAGTACAGCGGTTGCACGCTTTCGCCAAGTAGCTTTAACCGAACAGTGTTCAGAAGTAAAGTTAACCTGCGAGGTAGCAGTAGGATATTACAGTCAGTCAGCGGAGTTAGCTAGCGAAGTGAGAGTCTGGGTCAGGGTGCGGCCTCGTTTGGAGCCCTTGACAAGCTGTGTGAGGGTTGTGTTACCCTCCCTGCAAGACCACGGCCAGTGTTCCTGGGTGTGGGTGTCCAAGAGACTAGCGACCACGGCTGCTACTCAACAGAAGACCCCTCCGGTTCGTGTTCGTCTTGTTTGTCTCGTCCTGCCGGAGGACTCACCAGTGACAGGTATTTATTCATGCCATTTTTCTCAGTTAGCTGCTGTGCTCTCGGGTGTGTGAATGTGTACATAGGTTCGGAAGGGTATGTTCGTCTAGTTTTTTAGTGATATTTTAATTAAGTCTTTAACCATGTTTTTTAGGTTGGGTTGTAATGTGATGGGTGTCGGATTTAGTTTATGTTCGGCTGTCGCCGAGTGAGTATATTTAAAGGGCCATGTTGCCAAAATGAATTTAAGTGGGTATCTTTTCAAATATATTTGTATTAAGTCCTAGATGTAATGTAATAAGATTGTCACGTGGGGTGGTTGCTGGTGATGATTTGATATCTTTGTATGTACATGTGGATATTTTGATAATGTTGGTTTTAGCAGTGGCAATTTTATTATACAAAAGTAGTTGTGCTAGCCTAATGTTAGTGTAATGGAATAGTGCAGACATGGCGAATGTTGATTGTACATAGGAATCTTTCATATCCATGATTGTATATTTAATATGGCCAAGGCGGGTATTAGGGTGAGACGAGACACAACTCACGTGGTTTGTGAGTAGGTGCGTGTTAGGCCAGAATTAACTGTGTTGGCACTTTGACTGACAATGCGCCCTTTTCCAGTGCACTTCGAAGATTTCGTCGTTCTTCGATCTCAGTCTTCATCTCCCATGACCAACGGTGACGCATCATCGGGAGCTGGAACGCCTTCGCTAGCCAGTCCTGTTGGACAAGTACTTTGACGTTGGGCTACAGCAGGCTGATTCTACGTTCTGCGCGTCGGTCACAGGCGTGCGTGGGGAAGCGCGGCTACGGTGCTCTGCGGTGTAGGGGTAGTACTCTTACGTTACGAGCCACCCTGTCTAGTGTGGGACAGAGGACACTGTACAGAGACAAAGTACCCGCCTTGTATAGCCATTGCCATTTTCACCTGTTAGTCATTTTCACCTGTTAGTCATTCTCGCCTGTTAGTCATTTTTATCTGTTAGTCATTGTTATCTGTTAATCTTTTTTATGTGTTAATACGTTATATGAGTGTATGTGTGAGGGTGTGGGGCGTTAGTGGGCTGGGGTGGGGGTCAGAGTAAGAGTAGGTGTTACACTATAAGTGTATACGGCCAATATCACGGTCGGGTAATTTTATAATTTCCCTTGATATGAAAATAACGAGGGTATAATTAGTACCACGGGCAGTAGCGAACTGGGAGCTGGGACTAATGAATAAATAATGAGCCCTCGTTAGTAGTGAGGAACACAGACTCCTGTTGACGAGGAATAATTAGGAGAGTCGGTAATATGTCCCTGGTCAGCTAGGATCAGAGGACGCTGACCACCATAATAGATGTGGAATAATTATGAGAGACAGTAGTGGGTTCCTTTGATAGCTAGGATCAGAGGACGCTGACCACCATAATAGATGTGGAATAATTATGAGAGACAGTAATGGGTCCCTGGTCAGCTAGGATCAGAGGGCGCTATCCACCAGAGCAGATGGGGGATAGATTATGGGCGACAGTAATAGCTCCTTTGACAGATAGGGTCAGGGGACGCTGACCACCATGATAGATGTGGAATAATATGGGTGACAGTAATAGCCCCTTTGACTGGTTGAGACAAAGGGGCGATGCCCTCGGCCAGAACGGGTATATATAGTGGGGGCTCACAACGAAGGGAACGAGATAGAGAGGGAGCTCGCACAATGAAGAGAACGAGAGAGCACACAACGAAGAGAGAGAGAGAGATATAGATAGAGGGAGCTGAGAAGCGAGAGACCGAGCTCCGGTATTTTCGCCATTTTAGTATGCCATGCTAGTAGGTTGGTTGTGCCCAACCTATTAGACCCACGATGACCAAGAAATAAAAGACTCTTCTGGAAACACTCTTGTCTGGCTGCGTCTTCCATCTACAACACCTTGCGTGTGGCTGCGGTAGTGTAACAGCTCTTTGCTGATGACGCTGCCCTTGTCAGTGCACACACAGAGAGAGCCTTGCAGCGCATCACATCCTGCTTTGCAGATGCTGCCCAGCTCTTTGGACTCGAGGTCAGTCTGAAAAAGACAGAGGTACTTCATCAGCCGGCACCCAAGGTAGAGCATCGCCCTCCCCACATCACCATCGGCGAGTCTGAACTGAAGTCAGTACACCAGTTTACCTACCTTGGCTGCATCATCACGTCAGATGCCAAGCTGGACAAGGAGCTTGACAGCAGGCTGGCAAAAGCGAACAGCGCTTTCGGGCGACTTTTCAAGCGGGTGTGGCACAATCAACAGCTGAAAACAGGCACCAAGATCAGTGTGTACAGAGCTGTCGTTCTCACCACCCTGCTGTACGGTTCCGAGTCCTGGGCCCTCTGCCGCAACCAACTACGACTCCTCGAACGCTTTCACCAGCGCAGCCTGCGTACCATCCTGGGCATTCACTGGAGTGACTATGTCACCAACGTCGAGGTCCTTGAACAGGCAGAAACTATGAGCATCGAGGCTTTGTTGCTGCGGACACAGCTTCGCTGGGCGGGGCACGTCTCCAGGATGGAGGATCATCACCTACCCAAGATCACTCTGTTCGGCGAGCTTGCTACTGGACACCGTGACAGAGGGGCACCAAAGAAGAGATACAAAGACGGTCTCAAGAAGTCACTTAGTGCCTGCCAAATCGACCACCGCCAGTGGTCTTCGCTTGCTGCGGACCGTGACACCTGGAGCTCCACCATCTACAAGGCAGCCGTCTCCTTTGAGGACTCTCGCAGAGCTAACCTTAACTCATTCTACCCCAACACCGAAATCCCAAAATGTTGCCGTTGTCCTCTGAAGACTGCACTCTAGTGCTGGACACAGATCGACCATGATAGTTCAAGGGTGATGCCAGAATAGCTTGGCGCCCATAGGCGCCAAGCTATTCTGGCATCACCCTTGAACTATCATGGTCGATCATTATCTTGCTGTGGTGTGCCTGGGGTAGAATGAGTTAAGGACAAACGGCTCAGGGGAAAAAAACAGAGTTGCTATAACTCAGAACCCTGACCAGACCTTCCCCTGCAGCCACTGCGGTCGAACCTGCCTGTCCCGGATTGGCCTCCGCAGCCACGAAAATGCCTGCAGACGACGTGGGCAAGCCCTATAGAATCTTTGTTCGTGAAGTCAAGCCAAGACTATCTGGCTTCAGCTGAGTGGGTCAGGGGCTTGATAACTGTGCTAATACAATAGACGTTTTTCGTAAAACATACTGAGTAGGTCTAAAAAACGGATTCATGCAATCATTGGATTAAAAACTCTGAAAAAAAAAAGAAGTAGGTCTAAAAAAAAAAATACTGGATGAATAATAATTTTTTTTTTTTTATGCACGAATTTGACGCAATCACTGGATATAAGGTGAGAGTTTTTAATCCAATGATTGCATGGAATCGTCACTTTTGAGACCATCCTTTGTGTGACTGTAGAGAGGTCCCGGTCCATACCAGTACACACTCAGTAAGCAAAGGTCCTCGGGCTCACGTCGGCCGCAGTGGCAGTGCGGCCGTCGTGGGCCCGTAGGCATTTTTCTACTGGGTTACCAAATAAGTTACAGGTCCTCGGGTCGACGTCGACCATTTGACTACAGTTATGGGGGCGGGCGGGGCGGGGGGGGGGGGGATGAGGGGGGTGGGGGTGGCGCACAGCTTGACCCACACAAACCCAGACGAGTTTGGCCACTCCTAAAGTCGTCATATCATTGCGACGAGGGAACAGAGAGGTCAGACTATTTTTATAATGATCAAGAAATCCCCAGATAATAGCCCAATCAGCTTTTCTGTACGCCTTTAAATCGTTTAAACTTTCAAAGCCAGGGTTTATACACCTCACGATAGAATGTCGTCCCCGTTCAAACGCTACGTCAGCCGGTATCAAGTCACTTTCGTGTCACGGACCTCGCTTGCAGTTCCATCAGGCTATGGGAGATGGGTTGGTCCTTACAGGTCAAGGATATAATAGCCTATAGAGCCATGGTTAGCTTGGCGCTTTTAGGCGCTAGGCAGTCAGGCACTACCATTCAAGTAAGTTCTCATCAGATGACTGAGATTCATCCCTTGCGGCACCAAGAGTGAAAGAGATAGGCCGCCGAGAAGAGGGGAGTGCGGTCTCTGCCTTTTAGCAGAATGATACGAAATCTTGGGATAATAGTCGACACATGTTATAGAATCGTCTCTTGTGTACGTCGGATTTTACAGGTGACTATTCGGGCAACGTCAGTTCAGTTCGCAGCCAAATTAGTCACATTTGTTTGGTGGTCTTTGATTCTGGACAGACCAACACATATTTTATAATCGTCTCATTGTAAAGCACTACCTACACAATACTGCATCTCCCACTGCCTGACAAGTGACTGACTTAACGTCGCTACAGTAGTGCTCAGTCATGGGAGGTGGGGTTTCAGCTGGCCCCGGCCGGGAGTCAACTCACTGACAAAACCCTTTCTGTTGGCTTTACGCCTTAGATTCTCATGTGCCCCAGCAGTCTTCGGACGTGAAAGGGCTACGCCTGAGCCAAAAGGGTCAAAGGATAAGGGTCACGCCCTTAATAGTCCAACATAATTGGATAACCCGTCATCCTTCACTGTGGAATGCGGTAACTGGTGAGAGAGAGAGAGAGAGAGAGAGAGAGAGAGAGAGAGAGAGAGAGTGCCTGCGGCACTGCTTGTGAAAAAAACAACAAAAAAAACAACAACAACAAAAAAAAAACAGAATATTGAATGTGTGTCGCCAGCCGGCCCAATACGTTAAATCAAATAAATGGCCAAAAAATAACCAACCGTTAAAAATTGTTGTTGCTGGTTGTTTTGAATGCGTAACATGTGTGTCTGTTTGTCTGCAAAATATAGGGTTGTTAGCTTGAACATAAGTTTACGACATGGGGCCTAAATAAAGCTAAGACCATTTAGCAACACGCATCCAATATCAAGAGCTACAGGCAGCGCAGACAGTAGGGAGAGTTTAAAAAAGGCAAATACAGGTGAATGGACAAAGGGTAGACAGAAATACTGATAGCGTTGTCAAGTATTCAGTTTCCAGAACGGAGTGGAGTCATTGTCAGGTTACTTGATATAACGACTATGACGACGTGTGCTGAACAGGATTCTACTGTATATTATAAATGAACCATAATTAGACCTCTGTGTAGCGTTTCCACGTAACCGGCATCTGTTACAAAAGTGTATCTTTGAACAGTCGGTAACCGTCGCCGCCGGCGGTAGTAGGTCTTTTAATGTTTCCCGTTTCCCGCTTTATTTCTCGAGTTTCAGTCTTCTTCTTGTTGTTCAGTGTTGCAGGTTTGTACTGACATTAACAGGCAAGACGAACTTAACTTGAGAAGAAGACAAAAGACATACTGACGTATATGAAAGAAATAGTCACCAGGCTTTAAACAGGTTTAGTAAGGCCATCTCACGGCGGTCAAACTTAAGTGAAATAAAATATATTAACCCCTTCAGTGCCGATAAAATGTGAACGCCACCAAGCTGCAAGAGGTATACATCCTCACGAGCCCCGCACTGAGTTGCGGGGGCTCATGAGGATCTTTAAGCTTTGCCTCTTGCCGACACCACTTTAAATCCGTTTTCCAGGGACAGCTAGGGCTTTTTGGTCTTGAATTAACGAAGATTGATGCTGACCATAGCCACCACCAGGGCATACATCCTCTTGAGCCCCTGCGTCATGCAGAGGCTCATAAGAATCTATGTCTTATGCAGACGAAGCCAGTACTTCAGTCATACGGAATGCTGGTGGATTTTATGATCGTTAGCACACGCAAAGTGGATTGCTCTTCCGATTTTTTAAGATTTAGTAGCAAGGCACGAGCCTGAGGTCGGAATAAATTGGGGGAAGATTTTCATCTGTACAGTATGGTGGGCGAAATCGTGCTTATAACTTCACAGTCTTCACTGTCTACGCCAAAAGTTTCTTATAAGCAAAATCGACTGTATTTTTAACTTCTACGTGGAAAGGGGGGAGGGGGGGTTGACCTGAAATCGTGGATCGTGATTGGTGTTTTTTTTCTCTCAGTAGTATCGTGATTCTTGATCGCAATACTGATTTTCATCCTCGTCATCCGTGAAAGCCGTTCATGTACAATTAATACTGCTCATTAAGGTTGATACTTACGTTCAACAGACTCGTCGCCCTCTCGGCGTCCCCTCCCCAATGCGCTAAAGGCCATCGGGCCGACGTCGGCCAGACGGCCGTTGCGCACTGGGTCCCCGGCTTCCCCACGAACTCCCCATCCCATTGGCATTCTGCCAACCATTTCAGTCTTTGAATTTTTGTCTTCCCGGCGGCCGTGTTGAAATGTGGGTCAACGTCTTTTAGGTCAAATCACTGTCACTAACACGGCCAGCTACTTTTCACTTTTACACACATACTCATTTTGAAGCAATAATTATAAAAATTACAACATTAACGTGAAAAACACGTTGTTCCTAATCCACAGTACACACATGCACACGCTGTTTCTACTCCGACACCGAAAATCCAAAATTTTGCCGTTGTTCTCTGAAGACTGCATTGCAGTGCAGGACACAGATCGAGATAGTTCAAGGGTGATGCCAGAATAGCTTGGCGCCCATAGGCGCCAAGCTATTCTGGCATCGCCCTTGAACTATCATGGTCGATCCTTATCTTGCTGTGGTGTGTCTGGGGTAGAATGAGTTAAGTGTTGTAAAAAAAAAAAAACACAATCACAGTGTCGGGGAAGTGTCCGTCATCGCATTAATCGGCTGGAATGTGCCGGGGCGCGACTCGCGAAGCCTGCCGACACTCGCTACATAAACATAACGAGTGAACTGACATCAGAAAGCTTTTCATAGGCGGTCCGGCCCAAACCAATGATCGATCTATATAAAACTAGCTTCATTCTCAAGGGCGCTTCCCGACCATGTAAAATCCACCTCCTCGCTAGCCTGTTTTAAATTTCTATCAGTTTTAAAAAGGGTCTCTGCAAATATTTTGTGGATCACTCGTAGTCGGGATGCCTTAACCACTTCTGACTTGAATCATATGTCTCTCAGTTTTTTATGCTGGGTCAAGTTTATTCCCAATTAAGTCCGCTGTTATCCTTTTCATTTATCACTTGAACTACTTAGCTCTGTCACCTATGTGTGAAGGTGGCGGGTGGGGTGGGGTGGGGTGTCTGTGAGTCTATGAGTATCAGTGTCTGTCTATGTGAACAGTATATTTGTAGTCAGTTAGTCTTGTAGTTGTTAGCAACGGCAGGTTTGTAAAATGGCTGTAAAATAAAGTTTCATTGAATCATCGATTGATTCTCTCTCTCTCTCTCTCTCTCTCTCTCTCTCTCTCTCTCTCTCTCTCTCTCTCTCTCTCTCTCTCTCTCTCGCTCTCTCTCTAATGAAAACAGGTCTGCGCACCTATTCTTTTATCCTTGGAAAATAAAGTTTCATTTCATTTCATTTCTCTCTCTCTCTCTCTCTCTCTCTCTCTCTCTCTCTCTCTCTCTCTCTCTCTCTCTCTCTCTCTCTCTCTCTCTGGTCTCTCTCTCTCTCGTATTCCAAAGACGAAAGACTGTTAGTTACCGTTACACGTCAGAAACACCAGCATGGCCTACTACCTTTAACACTCTCCTTAGAAAGCCAGCTTGTAGAACACTGAAGTAACTAGGCATCGCTTATTAGGCGTCATTAGTATAGTGGACAACCAATTAAGCTGCGTGGAATATGTTACAAGACTGATTAGCGTCCTCAAACATCGCCTCCATAAATATTTACTTCAGAAGTAATAATATGTTCGGCGCCCATAATGAAAAAGAAAACTGTTGTCAAAGTTTACATGATTTTACATCAGAGTTCCAGCACTTGATTGTACGACGAAGAAATTACTAGTTAAACAAGAGAAAATGCTTGCGACACAAGAGAAATAGACTTATTCGTTACTGAACTAAACTGATGCAATGAGATCAATATTCATGATATCCACTATTTGACAGTAGTCGCGGAATTGCGGTGACGGAACTATTTCAGAAACAAAATCAGTTTGTGGCAAGATTCCTAGGAGCACCTGCTTATTCATCGTCTTGCCAGCAAAACTAAAGACACACATCACTATTTTGCCCGAGGACAACTCGGTGCAGACAACAAAGACTGTCTCTCGAGGAGCATGCGGACCAGAGAGCTACTATTAAGCAAGATGCACAGATTAGCAAGAGCCCCCAGGGGGAAAAACGGATTTGTTCAATAGCATGTCCATTGAAAGGTACTGGTACATCAAAGTGGCACAGTTGGAGTGCGCCTGAGTCGATCAGTGTTCAGGTCGTACTCCATAGGCAATAGATTTCCCTGTTCCCCATAACCCGCCCGTCAGGGCCGTCCATGATCACCTCGGTGCTGTGGACGTTAAACCCGAACTAACCAACCAACCTAGCAAGAGCCTCTGCAGACCACTGATCTGCAGAGGCTCATGATAAACTATGCATCTTACAGATGGAAGAGACTGACGAACTGTTTGGGTCTCCACATTTGAAAGGAGCATAAACTTGGCATAAACTAAGATTTTAAATTTGAAAAGAAAAAAAAAAAAAACATTTTCTCGTGTATCGTCCTAGATTTAAAGAGAATGACATTTCATGACAAAGAGAAGCAGAGTGCGTTTATTGGTTGTATTTTTCCGCCATGCAGCAACAAAACAAAACAAAACAAACAAAAAAAAACCCTTTTTTTTAACCGCTTACTTGGCTCCAGATTTTCAACGCTAAAATGTCAGTGCGAAAAGAACACCCCACAGAATCTTAACTTATTCGAGATGTTCCGCATCCGGATACGCGGCTTCATGCTGCATATCCGGATGCGGTACATCTCGAATGAGTTAATGGACAGGCAGCGAATGACCAACAGCGTTTTTCAACGGTTTCCCAATGTATGTAGTCAGTCGAGATCTCAGGATAAACTCAAGTTTTAATCACTAATGCTTATTCGCACCCCCACCTCCCTCCCCAATCCCTCTATGTTGATTCTTTATCAAATTGTCAGTTTTTCGTGATCTGGCTGGCTCCATCTGTAGTTTGAAAAACAGGTCAACTGGACGATTTAACCCCTTCCCTGCGGCGTTATTTTTGTATCTAAAATCGTTGTTTATTCATCGACCAAATGCCACAACCGCTCACAGAACATAGATATAAATTGGCCTCAACAAGAGGCATAGATACTCATGAGCCCCCGCAGTCCTGGGGGCTCATGAGGCTCAATGTCTCTTGTGGTCGGATCGTGTTGACATTTTCTCGGCAGTGAAAGGTTAACGGGTTAAGCGAACCTCTCTCTCTCTCTCTCTCTCTCTCTCTCTCTCTCTCTCTCTCTCTCTCTCTCTCTCTCTCTCTCTCTCTCTCTCTCCCTCCCCCCATCCCCTTTTTTTCTCTCTTTTCCTGCACCCTCATCTCCATCTATCAGTTGATCACCGTAGTAAACCCGCAAAGCATTCCAGAAACCGCCAAACAAATTTACACTACACACATTTTATCTTTTCACGAATCACATAATTGGATCTTCGTAATCCCACGGCGACAAAATAATTTGATCTGCTGCGCCAAAGTAGTAAAGGAAAAAACAACAACAAATACAATAAAAATAAATATTAAAAAATAAATCCGCTTGTAAATCCATCAAGAGGCATAGATCTTCATGGCCCCCTCAATCTGCGGGGGCACATGAGGATCTATGCCTCTTGCACCTTTCTCTTTGCTAACATATGCATTTACGCAGCATGAGTCAGGGAAAATAATGTGTTAGGTTTAAGATGGAAAGACAGATGCGTAAAAAGAGAAGTCATTTACGTGAATTTATTGACAAAAGATGCAGTCGAAGCAGTTTTTGCCAGCGTGAATCCTTAACTGCAGTTACAGAAACCAGTGAAATAAAAACTAAACCCCCAAAATTACGCAACTGCTCCCTGACACGACAATTGCAATCAGCTGTTTTGCAATGCAAACTCGAGTAGACAAGGATTTAGTGTGTTGAACAGCACGTTAACCTAGATATATTTTCTCCGTTTGAAGAGAGAAATAGATTTAAATGGAACTGATCCTGGAACACAAGAGGCATTGATCCTTACGAGCCCCTACAATTGCAGGGGGCCCGTGAGGATCTGTGCCTCTTGCAGTGGGAAGAGGTTCGTTGCAGTCCTGTCCCAGTTGATGCTTGGATTATTCAAGGCCCCCGTGAAATTTGATTCTGGCTTTTCAACAGGCCGTGAGACACAAAACACGTTACGATGGAGACGCAGTGGGTTCAGACTACGCCGTGAAAAATCTCCAGTTAACAGTCGTTTCCTTCAGTTCGCACAGTTTTTTTAGCACGCATTCATTAAATATTCAAGGTACCCCTTTGGCGCAGGAATGTTGATCAGTGTTTGAGGAAGGGGTAGAGGGCGGTTGGTGAGGTTGAGATCGGGAGGAGATAGGAAATGGAGAAGGACCCTAAAACGTCAAGCCACAGTGAAACAGACAAAAAAGCGAACACGCATTTACATTAACCCTTTGCGTGTCTGTAGCGGTTTTAGTCGCGATGTTCCTGTAGGAGTCATGGCGACTAAAACCGCTACAGACACGCAAAGGGTTACTGAACACGCATTAAACAAACTTAACTACAAGGTCTGTCTCGTTGCTGCTTTGCGCTCACAAACGCACACACACACACACACACGCACACACTCACGCACTCACTCACGCACACACGCACACACACACACACACACACACACACACACACACACACACACGCATGCATGCATGTGACCCCCCCCCCCCACCCCCTACCCCCATCTCCCCGCTTTTCGATTTTTCGTCCCCCCCCCCCCCCCCTGAAGCACTGTCTAGCGCCTGGGAGGTCTTTTGTCATATCAGGTTGAAGGTCCCAAACAAAAAGTTGGAACCCTCCCCCCCCCCCCGCCCCCCACCCATCCACACACCAACCCCCTTGAGATAACTGATCTGCTCCCGAGTACCCCATCCCATCCACTAACTCTTAATTTGATCGTCAGTTGACATTTTTCAGCCTACATCATTCTTGATGGCTTTATGCTGTAACTTCCTCATCTAAAGAGCATGTGCACATGTTTACATCGTGCCCCCCCCCCCCCCCCCTTCTCAGGTTACAGATTATCTACAGTTGTATAAAGGGGCCTTCTTTTTCCCCTTTGTCTAAACTCGGATGACCTAGTCAGTCTTACAGGCAGCCAGAGGAAAAGATTATCATGCACGTGGTCTGTTACAAAATGGATTCACTAGACTTCTTCATTCGCTGAGGCAACGATTCTCATAAGCGCCTTCCATCTACACAAGGCAGAAAATCTGACAAGCCCCAAACAGCAATGAGTGTCGTAGCTTTGTACAGCCTCCAAACGTTATAGACCCTCATGAGCCCTTGCGGCCGCAGGGGCTCATGAACATCGAGAAAATCGATGTCTTGCAAACACGGTTGCATTGTATTTCGTCACACAGAGGCAGTGATTTTTTGATGTTGTCGTCGATGTTGTTTTTGTGTTTGTTTTTTGTTTGTTTTTGGTTGTTTGTTTGTTTGTTGGTTTGTTTGTTTGTTTAATGTTTTTGGGTGTGTGTTTTGTTTCATTGTTGTTGGTTCGTTTGTGGTTTTTTTGTTGTTGTTTTTGAGGGGTTTTTGTTTGTTTGTTGTTGGTTTTTGGTTGTTTTTTGGGTTTTTTTTTTTTGGGGGGGGGGTGTTTGTTTGGTTTTTGTTGTTGTTGTTGGTTTTTTTATTTGTTGGGGGGTGGGGGGGTGGGGAGGGGGCGGGTAGCGGACGTAGGTGGAGGTGGGGGTGGGGGTGGGGGTTAAACATGTGAGTGCATGTGATTCGGATGATTCGGAGAAGGTCTTGGGGGTTCTACAATGACATTATTGTCGCATCCCTTGCGCTCGATAGATCCCGAACGCAAGGAAAACCAACTTCACTGATATCCTCCTTGCCTGGCTCTTTGCATATCTCTTTGGCCACAAAGAAGTATATCTCACTTGCTTACGTGCGCTTGTAATTTTACTTTCAAAACACAACATTTAATATCAGTCTGTCATCTTTACGATCTTATTACCTTTCTTAAGGCGTTTTCATCAGCAGCTTTTTTTTTCCGGGGCGGCTCCATTTTATAGGTCGGCTCCAGACGTAATTCAGACATATAATATTACATCCTATGTTAACCCATTTAGTCCTGATGCACTAGAGCAGGAGATGGATCGACCTTGATAACTCAAGGGTAGTGCCATATTAGCTTGGCGCCTGTCGGCGCCAGGCTAATCTGGCACTACTCTTGAATTATTACGGTCGATCCATCTCCTGCAACTGGTGCATAGTCGTTAGATGACGCCTCCAGAATTTGGGAAATACGTGCGTGGGGTTGAATGAGTTAATCCTATACTCTGTTTCAGTCCATCAGTTTAGTTCGTTCAGTTCTCACTCGCCACTCGCGCTCTCTATAGTGTGTTGATGTTTATATACGGCCTTGTCAACTGTCAAGTGTCATTCATTGGGCTATTGTTTCTACTGACATTAGTTGACAACCGAGCGGCATTGTCCAATGCCTTTGTAGCGTGGGTAGTGCTTCTTTGTCACTAAAGCTTGAAATTCAAAAAGATATGGTCACGTATTATATAGCGAGTGGTTGGTTAGTTCAGGTTTAACGTCCACAGCATAGAGGTGATCATGGACGGCCCTGACGGGCGGGTTATGGGAGACAGGGAGACTATGGAGTACGACCTAAACACTGATCAACTCAGGCGCACTCCAACTGTGCCACTTTGATTTACCAGGACCTGTCAACGGACATGCTATTGAACAAATCCGTTTTCCCCCTGGATTGTAAGTCCAGCTACCGGGACCGGGATGGGATTGGAACCCACGACCCGGCGATTCCGCCCTTCGCTCTCCTGCTCCGATGTTTAACCGCCTGAGCTATTTCGGACTCACCTTGTATATAGCGAGTGAAAATAGTTGATTGAATTTATTTGGGTTGGTTTGATCGCTTCAAAGGCTAGAGCGCTAATGCTCAGTCTTTCTGTGTCAATGAAACGTTCTTGTCATTATTCGCTGCTTGGCTGCCTCACGAGACGGTCAAAGTCTGCCACGTCTAAAACTCTTCCAAACGGACTCACTTGCTGGCCGGCATCGCTACAAACGCATTCTCAGTGAGCATAGAGGTCAGACACTTATTTTATACTTGCATAGCAAAGATTATAGTTTCAGGCAGTATATTTTATCTTTTTAGTTCGATGTTTTCTTTTAAACTGATTTACCACCCGAGTTTGGTGCAACCTATGCTCGGTCTTATTCCGGTCTGTGCCTCGCGCGAATTCTATGGTGGCTGACCTTAGTTATGGGGTCTCCCGCCCGACTGACCAAACTATCGATATAGAATCTGATACCCTCTGAGGACGAAAACTGCATAGTCAATACAGCGAAATCAGTAAGTTGTATGTCCTTGTGCTGTCTAGGCGCTTTATGACATGCATTTGAATATTCTTTGGTATGTTTGTTGTAAAACGACAAGTTTGCTTTTGTAAACGTATTTTGTTCACAGAGCGACCTTAAAATAAAATGAGCATAGTTGCACCGGAAGTGAACTGAATTCAGTTTTCGACTAACCATGGTCAGAGCGAATCTGCCCTGATTTGTGTATGTTTTCCGATGTTTGTATTCATAAAGATGCATACAACCCAAACATGTATGTCTATTGAATGTATTCAATTATTTTAAAGCCATTATTTCAAAGCCCCTTATTCGCAAAGTATGCACTTAAAAGATGTACTTAAAAGTACTCAAAAAAGTACGAAATCAGTGGTTTTTTTAAGGAAGGTAATACGGCTCAAAGGGAAATTCGACTACTTCGTGAGAGGACAAAAAATAATCGAAAACGAAGTAGACTCGACCCTTTTGTAAACAAATAGTATAAACTATACAATAAATGTTAGATTGCAAAGCGTATGTTCTCATGTTCATCTGAGTTATTCTCTTGATTCTGACCACTAACAACAGCCGGTACTAATAGCGACGGGCCTCCAGGTGCAGCTTTGACCATTGTGTTTTATATTGCCTAGATAGGAAATTCCTTTTGACGGTAATTTGTTTCTGTTGTTAACTTGTATTTTTATGTACTAGCTTTAGTCAAGTAGGAATTTAACAAAAGAGCATACTGAATTATACTAGTGTGTTCAGTAGACATAGGGCTGACGGAGCTGGTTGCCAAGTCATCAGTGGTGCCCCAACGGTCGGCAAGAATACGTAAGATAAGATTAGATTAGATTAGATTAGATAAAATTAGTTAGTTAGTTATTTGGGTTTAACGCCGAGCAGGCGACTAAGGCCATCTCACGGCGGTAGATAAAATTAGATTAGATAGATAGATAGACAGATAAATTAGATAGATAGATAGTCTGGCCTTAAAGTCCAGTCACTGAGGTTGCACTGAACAGGAATGGACATATTGTGTGATAAATTTTAAATGACATTTTGTTAGATTCAAGATGACTTTATTGTTGCTGTAATAGCCTGAAGATAATCATACACAGCAAAACTCTTCCCACCACAGGTGCTGCTCCTGTCCATATGCAATGTTAGACCTTACAAGATCGTGACGTAAATTAATGTAGTTTAGTGCTTTTACCCCAGGGTTCGTGTCTAATTGTTTTGATGAGGTTAACAGCCTGTTGGGCTTTTTTTTTATCAGGCTATTAATATCGATACTGGCAGTGGAATCTGGTGAGATATTGCATTTAGTGATGTAAGGATATGTGCGCGTGCGTTATGGGAAAATTCCCGATCAGCCGCAGCGCACAGTTACTATACGCTGAGAGAATCGTTTACAGTGGGGGGGGGGGGGGGGGGGGGGGGGGGGAGGGAGGTGTAGTGTTAAAATTTGTAACTGACAGATGACACTTTAGAGGTTGATAAGGACAAAATGGCTTAAACCGTTGGATTCTAGAGTTTTTGGCGCTTCTAACCATGTGTACGATTATCATAAAACATTAAGCAGATGTTAACGAGCTTGCCGTTAAACAAAGGGCTCTTTGTGCGATTTTTTGCGTATTTGGTCGCGCCCTTTTCCTAAGACAAATGCAGAACTCTGTAAAATTAATAAGAAAGAATTAATCAGAAACGATAACCGGCATCAGGTTATTCCAACGCTCTGGCGATAGCTATAGTGATAAAACGGATTTGTGTGTGATATCTGGTCAGTCCACCCTATTAACGGCACTACATAGTTACTATTGCTCGGGGCGCTGATTTTGTCTGGGGGTGGGCTTACGGACATGTAACTGATGACACTTTGATGATCGATTTGGAAACACTGCCTTGTTCTGTTCGATTCTAGAGTGTGTAGTACTTCTATTTATGTATTTGATTAGTGTATGCATTATGTAAACGTTGATGTGTTTCGCTGCCTCCAAAACGCCAAAATTTGTCAACCGGCCATGCCGAAACAAGGCCTCACTAGAATCTGGTGCCAGACTGCCTCTTACCCCAACATAACGACAGAAACTGTCAATGCCTCGGCCGCTTTAACCCATATCATACTGAGGCTTAAAGCTTCAAATTTGTACACTGCCATATGCAAGCTACAATATAGTACTTACAGATAAGGATATAGACCAATGGCTTTAGTTCAAGGGTAGTGCCAAAATAGCTTGGCACCTAGAGGTGCCAAGCTATCCTGGCACTACCCTTGAACTATTTTAGTAAAACTTATTTCACCCACTGGTGTATTCCGAATAAGGGTTAACAGCTCGCCGCTGCCGCTTTAACGCTCCCTGATCGTGCCGGCGTGTTTATGTGTACTGTAAACAAATTCCCAACCCTTTCCGGAGGTCTCTGTACAGTCTATTTTTACTCTGAGGCCTCCCTTTCTAAAATTTCTCAGCTTTTCAAGTCGACAAAGCGATCGCTGATTCCATTGCTAACGACGCGGTCCGACATCTTGGTTTTACTCTCTTCGGGTTTTTTTTTTTTTTTAAATGTGATACTGTTGAAATTGATAATCTATTGCTATATTGCCAGGAAACTTGTAACAATGTTTCGACGTGTTTACAATCAAATGTTTTATTTAGAATGCTTTAAATGGTCAGCTATTGATAAATTACATTTGTTTGAGTGTATTTTGTCTACCTCACGCATTTCTTTGTGAAACGTTCGCAGGCCGGGGGTCGCAGGCTGGCGGTACTAGGGAACTCCACCGCAGAGAACGAACACATAGTTAACGTATCGAGATAACGTACAAATACAATGGGGTTTGCACGTGAGCTAAATCTTACTTTGCTGCGGGGAAAAAGAGCTAAAATATAATTCACGAGAGAGGTTGACCACCGAAGGTTTTGGGAATTTTAGAATCTGTGTCAGCTTCACCAACCTAAAATTACCAGCCAAAGTAAAATAGGTCGTGCTCAATAGGCATACATTTATCCTAGCAAGAACGATATTGTGAATGTGTTGTGAATGTGTGGGAGCCTGCCAAAACCTATGAGAATCTATGCTGCTTTCTGAAACTGATACCTCGGAGGAGAGCAGACAGAGCATACCGTACTGACCATACCGCTTCTCCTGAAAAACATACATTACAGCAAGAGAAAACAAAAGCTAATTAAACTACCAACGATTACAAAACAGTCAGTATAAAGTACTAAATACCTAGTCAAGCCCTCACGCATCACCAGTTTTATAGCGCACACAGCCCAGTCTGTGTATGTGA
Organism: Semisulcospira habei; assembly: GCA_036245525.1. Lineage (NCBI taxonomy): Eukaryota > Metazoa > Mollusca > Gastropoda > Semisulcospiridae > Semisulcospira > Semisulcospira habei. Next base: position 145,647,475 of record BTPG01000004.1, on the reverse strand, counting down.
GAGCTAATTTTGGCTCAACATAGGTGAAAACTCTTTCTCACACCATGTTCGCACAGTGAAGATCATTTTCTATTTTAAAACAGTCACCCATTGGCCCAATCTGTCCCCCAAAGGCCCAAACTGTCCCCCAAATGCCGTTGTGGTCCCCATCAAAACAAGGGGGACAGTTTTGCATTCTAGAATGTTGCAAAGCACGTGTTTGCTGATGCAATCGTCCGCAAATAGCGTGTTTGCTGATGCAATCGTCCGCAAATAGCGTAGGTATAAATATATCCACGGTAGTCTATATTGTTGTGACGCATGCGGGTAAACCCACCATGACTGAGACGAGAGAGCCCTTATCCAAATCACTCAAGTACACAATCCATGCTAGTTAGCCTCAGGCTTTAAGAAAAAAGCCATTTGAAGTCTATCTATACCATTATTTCTGAGCCAATACCCTAAAAACACGGCTATTTTAATAATAAGAAACATTGTTAGCAAGTGCGGACATGCACTTGTAAAAACATTTAAGCAGGTGTTAAAGTGACAAATGTAATTACAAAATAATGTATAATTTGGTATTCACTCATTGTTTTAACAAAACCTAATAACAACACCTTTATACTATTATCTATTGTAATTATTTGCACATCTTGTTATTTACTTTTTGACAAAATGTGTACTTTAGTCAAGAATTAAAGCATAATTTTAATAAAGCAAGGGAAGTAACTTTTTTGTCTTTCTGAAATTTTCACAAAATTACTTCCCTTGTATAAATCTATACTCAACAAAGGAAAATAATCTGAAATTTGTTATTAAACAGGGGTGATTCCTTCCTTTTTCTGGTGCTCAAGTCATGGGTAAAATTATCAAGTTACTGTCTATGTCACATTCTAGATTTTTCTAAGTAAATTACAAATACTTAATAAGGTAATTTATAACGAGCAAGTAACTTTGAAGTTAATTGCCATAAGTTCTTTAAAGTGACTTAAAACAAGTTCTTATAAGTGTCTCAACATAACAATTTGTAAGTTCTTCACCCAAGTACACAACTTACTCAGACAGATTTTCCAAGTTACAAGGAAATAAAGACCCTTTTTTCTCTCAATAGTACTCTGGTGGTGGGGCAGATGGCGTTAAATGAGCAGGCATGAAAGGCATGACATCGCTCTGTGAAATACAGAAAATATGAATGATTACCAAAACTGATAATTATTTACTTGCCTAAAAGTATTTGAACTTTTTTCATAGTTTCTACCAAGCCTATCTTTTTCCCTTCTTCTAAAAAAAGATTTCTTTAGCTCTTCAACATTTATGGGTTGATTACGCATCTAATTCTGTATTTCAGATTTCTGTTGTTTATAATTGGCCGAATCATCCTGCAATCTCTTAAATTCGTGATCGTCAATTTTATTATCATCTAAAGCCTTACTAATAATAAGTTTCATACTGATCAGCTTAGCTCCAGCGAGTGTACTCAATGCTTCATGCTTCTGCAATTTTGTTTAAAATCTTTTGTTGAGGGCTTCCAAACCAAGCATGCCAGGCCTGTGGCAGCACCAACTCCTTCAATAGCAATTCCTATGATGCTTCCCACTCCTGTAGCAAACAAAGCTAAACCAGTGACAGATAATCCAGCCAGCTGAAACCACACCCACAGCCATTGATGTGTTGTGTACAGAATTGAAAACCGTTTTATATCGCCTTTTGCACCTTGAGTATTTTGCTTGTTCTCCTTCCAAATACTTCAACGATTCTGTAATATTCATTAAACGGAATGAGTCTGCCTGTAATCTTTCAAGATTCAAGAGTCAAGAAACTTTATTGTTGCTATATAGCAAAGATTGTCTTGCCACCTCAGGTGCTGCTCACATTCACACACTCGCTCACTCCACAAATTACAAGAACAGAGCTACAAAATGGACAATGACTTGGGATGGGTGAAGCCCGTCGCCAAGGCATCTAATGGCCAATGCCAGTGGCCTCATCCCACCCCGAACCTCCCTGACAAAAACAGAATGCTAAGACAGCCTGATGTCTCCTGAACACACTATTTTATGTTCTTTTGTTAAGTTTCTACTTGATTAAAGCTAGTACATGAAAATACAAGTTAACAACAGAAACAAAATACCGTCGATAGGGGAATGATCTCCGATCTAGGCAACATAAAAACAACAAGCAAAACTGCACCTGGGGGCCCGTTGCCATAGTACAGCGACGGTGTTTAGAGGGCACCTCTCCGACAAAGTCCGTCACCACTATTATAACACATAACTGTCTTTATGGCAACAGCCATGAGTCATTATAATAGTCGTGATCACTGGCACGCCACTTGTTGGGAAACATCTGTCAGCAGCGAAAGTCGGCCGGCCTGGCATTTTTGGTTAAAAGGTGTCTGTACATCGCACACCACTATGTGATGGCTTGATGTGACCAGCCGTATACCCTTATGACATTTCACAAATCAGTCACGTTTTGTGTTAGTTGTCAGGTGTATTTCGGGCATGTTTAAGCCTTTATTGGCTAAGGGCTGCCTTCATCAGCGTGCTGACCCTTTTGTTTTTGTTGCAGGGTCCGTGCAGCAAACCCTTGCTTTCAGGCATCCTGTCTCGGAAGACAATGGAGTATGCGCTTGCTGGGTCAGTCACTGGAGTGACCTCTCCAGTGCGCAAATGGAAATCCTGGGATGCCCAGTCATCAAGATCCCCCTCTCGGCCTCGCTGATGCATCCACCAGTTTGGCTGCAGGAGCTGCCAGAACAGTGCGTGAATACAGGCAGCTGTCTGCCTTCGGGGCTCCACTCCAGATTTGAAGGGTTTACCCCCCCCCCCCCCACCCCCCACACACATTTGGCCGTTGGATCCAACCTGATCTCCTCCGTCCTCTAGCCGTTGGCTGTCAGAAACAGCTCATCCGCCTAGTGGTGCAATGTGAACACCACCCCCTCACGTGATTTAGCCCACCAGCTGAGGTCGTTTGCCAGGGTGTGGCGCTTGGAGCCAGCGCGTGAGAGATTAAGGAGATGGATGAGGACCAGTGATGCCCGTCCGTCCTATGTAGGACGCAGCTGCCGAACAGCAAAGGTACTACCTCTATCCAGAGCCCCCTACACCCTAAACCCTTGCTTTTAAGTAACTTATAAATATATCGCCCACGCACGGCATGCATTAACAAACAACACTGTTGTTTTCTTTTTTATAAGGGAATTTTGCAAGCATAACTGACTATCATCACACGAACTCAACACACACGCACACACTCGCAGCACCCTTATTCATCTTCCTCTCATCCGCGAGATATGAATTCTCATGAGCCACTGCATCTGGCGGCAGGGGCTCATGAGAATTGATATCTCTTGCTTATAGCGTCCATCAATTTGGTCCTACGACCCACTAACCAAAAGCATCGCGCTGTTTGTTACAGCTCCACGTCCGTCTAGCACACCCTTTCTTCAGGCAGCCGCCACGATGGAGGGGTTCTGGCATGCTGTAGTTGTGTTTACACTTCTGTATTCATGGACAGGCGAACTGACCTATGGATCTTGGAGCGGTAAGTGATTTCTTTTTTCTCCGGGCTTGCGGTGATCCGTTGCACGGCAGACTTTAAACCCAAATGCGCAAAATGGCATTGAGAATTGATTGCTAAAAATGTGCCGGTGCAAAGGGTTACCAATGTTGTGTTGAATCGACTAAAAGCTTTTCACCCTTCTTTGCACAATCCGCGCGTGAGTAAGAAACACATACCAGAGGTTTCCCACTGGGTTTTGAGCGTAACAGAAAGAACTCTCTTGCGTACAAAGGAGAAGGAGAGCAGAAAAGTCGCTCTTTTATTTGACGACTTTCGATCTTCTCAGAGTATGTTGGTTCTTTGGAGCAGCCCATTATTCAGTAAGATTTATTAGGAGATATTGCAAAATATTAATCCTTTGCGGACTAGATTTGTTCGATTATGATCCAGTTGAGGGAGGGGGGGGAAGGGGGGGGGGGTCATGAGGATCTATACCTCTTGCAGTTGGGTGGTGTTCAATCTTCTCGACAGTGATGGGGTTAATATTTCGAGAATCAATTATATTGTCAACATCAGTCGACGCGGATTGACAATAGTGTACTCGTCAGTATGTCTCACCTTTTTTTTTTTCTTTTTGTTGTCGGAATCAGTCTTAAACCGGCCCAGCAATTGTCGTATAGTGAAGTTTTTTTTTTGTGCCTGTTTTCCATTATTATTTTTTTTATTTATTTTTTTTTCCAATTCTTCTTTAATCCTTCCGAATCATCTTCCCGTTTATTCTTCACATTTTGTCTAGTCAAATTTTATTTCAAAATTCTGATGATGCATGCCCAATGTAACAGTGAACACTACGTGAACTAGTAATGGACATAAACCCGTTGTTTGCGGTGTCTTGATCAGGTACACATGTATACTATATATAGCAATTAAAGATTATAGATTATTGGGATGGACAGAAAACAAAGTGGGTTTGCTGCCATGCACTCTCTGCTATTGTCTTTTGCTACTGTCTTTAAAAGATGCACGAGAGAGAGAGAGAGAGAGAGAGAGAGAGAGAGAGAGATGGAGAGAGAGAGAGAGAGAGAGAGAGATGTGCGTGCGCTCTCGCAGTTATAATGTGGCATCAAATGGTTTCTTAGCATCAGTTCCTGTTCAAAAATCATGCAAATATTAGCTGTGTCGCCGTATCTAAATTTGCTGATACACATTTTCGCTAGGATAATGAGATGGTTTATTAGGTCCTTGTTTTGGTGGTCGACGTTTCGTTCGTGGATTCCCAGAAGGGCAATGTTTTCAGTTATTTTGAGATGCTGTTGTGTTCGCACGTTGATTTCTTTTTCGACCATTTGCCATAAGGGTTTGGTTTTGGGACAGGCAAAGAAAAAATGCTCTATAAAGTCTGTTTGGTCTAAACGGCATGCGTTACATTTGTCCGAGTTTGCAATCCCCATCTTTTTTAGGAGTATGTTTGTGGGGAAGATGTTGTGAAGGATCTTCCAATGAAGAACCCTTAGTCTGGTTTCTCGGGTGGCATTGATTACAGCCTCCCAGTGATGCTTGTTGATAGATACATGTAACTTTCTGTTCCAAAAGTTTACCGCGCATGGTTGTGTTTCGTCCGTGAGCAATCTTCGAAAGTGTTTTGCGGTGAGAGTGTCTACTGTGATGCCATTTAGTGTCATGCGTGAGGGGTTTTGTTCTGGGTGGTCAAAGAGTTTAATTCGGTTGCTTGCAAAGGCCTGCTGAATTGCAGAACGCATTGCGTTGTATTCTAATATTCTATGTGGGGCTGGGCCTACCAGCGCCTCTAGATCGCCGAATGTGATTATTTCGAATCTGTCGCTAAGGATATCGTTGAGCTTGTGTAATCCTTTTGCACTCCAATCTTTCATGTACAGGCTTTTACGTTTAAATTGTAGATTGGAGTTATTCCATATAGCGGAGTTTAGGTAAAGTTCTCTTGACTCGTTCTCATCAAATGTAGATCTCAAGTTTAACCAGGCACGGAGGACGTTTTTTCCAAAAGTTTCCTATGTTTGGGGAGAGTCCATTTAAGTCCGTTGGGTTTGAGGGAGTTGCCAATATGTCCAGGTCGTTAGATAGTTTTGAAAAGACGTGAACTGGGTATGCCTTCCAAGCGCTGCTTGTGTCCCCTTTTACGAGTTTGGGGACCCATGTGAGGTACAGAGCTTCTTGGAGTGTTTTCATATGTATCATCTTGAGACCTCCAAGGTCGGTACCTTGGGTAAGTACCTTACGTTTGACTTTTTCGAATGCTTTTTTATTATTATATTTCTTTTTCCAGATGAAAGTAAATAGTTCTCGATTAATTGCAGCCAAAATGTCCTCCGGGAGGCCGATGGCTTGCATGATGTACACAAACTGAGAGATAAGGCATGTTTTAGCTACAACAATTTTACCTTGTATAATTAGATTTCGTCTTGACCATTGCTTTATTGCCTTTTTCATGTTTTCGATTTTTTTCGACCAGTTGTCTTCAATTTCGTGTGCACTCACATTGCTGTTAAAGTAAGTGCCAAGAATTTTATTTGTTTTACCCATTTAATGCCGTGGGGGGAATTTTCGTTATTTTTGTCTTTTCCTAGCCACATTGCTTCTGTCTTTTCCTTGTTCATGTTGAGGCCAGATATCTTTGAGAAGTTATCAAATATATCGATTATCTTGTCCAGGTCAGTGCCGTCTTTAAGAAGTAGTGTCGTCTGCAAACTGTTGGATTTTTAGTATCAGCTCTACATTGTGGTTTCCCTTGATCGCTATCCCGTTTACATTACTATCCCTGATCTTTGTTGCAAGCACGTCTACTGCTAAGATGAACAGCAGCGGGGACAGTGGACATCCTTGTCGTATTCCTCGCTCGATTCTGAAGGGTTCAGAGATCCATCCATAATGGTTTATGGAGCTTTCTGTTTGCTCTATGAGAGTGCTTATCCACTGTTGAAAGTTGGGGCCGAAGCCATACAGTTTGAGGCTGTCCTCTATGAGTGTTTTGGAGATTGTGTCAAAAGCTTTGTAAAGTCAATTCCGACCAAGATTCCTGGGAGCGTTTCCTTATTCAGATAGTTGACTGTGTCGTCGTCGATTGTTCTTAGGATTGTTGCAACGTTCCTGCCTTTTACAAATCCGCACTGATCCTCAGCTATAAGCTTGTGTATAACTGTACCAAGCCTTCTGGCTAGCGTTTTTGCGAGTAGTTTATAGTCAGTGTTTAGGAGAGAGATTGGTCGCCAGTTTGACAGGTTATCCCGCGGGAGGTTTTTGCCTTTATGGAGAAGTATTATAATTCCTTTATTTTGGGTATGGGATAGGTTCCCACTTTCGAAGGAGTAACAATAGGTGTCCATAATCATGTGTTTTATTTTTGGCCCAAAACATTTGTAAAATTCCGTTGTAAGTCCGTCACATCCCGGCGCCGAGCCGACTCTGTTTCTGCAATTATAAAAGTTCAAACATAAGAACAAAGGCAGTCGTTAGCTCGAACAAAATTTTCTTGTATGATCATGAACAAGCTACAGTAACTGTCACGGCTCAATCGACGCTAGAATAAACCTTTTGGAACCGTAACGATTGAAGGCACACTATCATTTATAATGTTCCAACTTTAACAATTTGCCATTACGATTACAACCCGTTTAATATGTCCTTTTCAACAAAATATACCCATATTTCTGTGTTTGCTAGTCTAGTGTAATGTATACATTAATGTGTTTCTGGAATTTTCTGTTTAGTTTTTTTATTTCACAAGCAGTGCAGGCACGTCCCGAGAAAGCCTTGTTGCTGTCGGGACGTTAAGCAATGTACAATCAATCAATCAAACCAAGACCGCATTTTCCAATTTCGGAGTTGTCACCAAACAACTCTGTATGAGTTGTAGGATGCAGATAGACCATGATAAGGCCATAAGGCGCCAAGCTAATCTGGCACACTGCTACTGTACATACCAAAGTATCAAAGTCACAGCAGCACAAACTCACAACACAACTGAGAGGTACGTGATTGCAACCCATACATAGTATTACTGTAAATACATCAAGTATAAAAATTCCAGCAGAACTTCAGCACATGCTTCACAACCCCTTTGTAACCAAGGTAGTGAAACGAGCATCACACTGTTTACACACAAAGGGCCTGTCACCTGTACAAGTCCTCATGTTTATTTTCAAGTGGCCAGGCATAGTGAAACAAGCACCACACTGATTCTGATTCATTTTATCAAATAACAAAAAAGAAAAAAAAAAAGAAATACAATTTATAATCTTATCTTGTTAAGCTGTTTCAGATGGACATAAATCCTCACTATAAACCTTTTAAGTTGAAAAATCGTCTCAACCCTTAGTTACTCACGTACAAACTACAAAACAAAAAAATCTTGGACAACATCAAAACCATTAAGACTTGCTCATGCCTCATGAAAAGGTTACACACAAGCAATCACAGGTTAAAAAAAAAATCAGCAACACTAAACAAAACTGCAATCTTCCAGCCCAGTCACTAGGGTCTCAAGGAAAATACCTGGCTGAGGTTTCCTAGTGACAGCTGACAACATACACAATAAACATGTACCAACACCCTACTAGTCAATGATAAACGTGTACCAAATCTCGGTCGCCACAGCAGTTCAAAGTTCTCAGTCATACCGTCCACCTTGGCACCATTAGTAAAACCACCACTAAACAAAAGAATACACACACACACACAAAAAAAAAACCCAAATTCAATAAATAGGCATGTAAGGTCCCATCCTCTGCGTCCACACATTTAAACAAATCTAGGGACATTCTAATCCCTACATTACTACACTGCTGCTGTAGAGTGGGAGGAGCGCCGAAGGGCAGGGAGTGGTGGGGGTGTGGGAGGTTGCGCAGGGACGACTGGTGCAATGGTAGGAAGTGCAGGAGCGGGATCAGCCCTAGCAGCTGGTTCTGGGGGTGGCTGGGCATGGGCTGCCAAATCTTCAGGGGTATAGTTCATCATCTTTGGCAGATGCGGGCAGCGACTCTGGCTTCTGCATCTCAGGTAGCGGCAGCTCTGGTGGCAGGGCCAGGTCTCTCGCCAGCAGTAGGTCAGCCCTGTTCTTCACCAGTTCCTTGCCACCGCCATACGGCTGGACCACGTACACCATGCCATCATGTAAACACTGCTTGGTGACCTCAAACAAGTCACTCAACCACAAGTTTGCGAGTTTGCTGTTTGGCACCCGGGTCCGGATGTAGACGAGATCGCCCACGTTCAGGGTATGGTCTGGTTTGGCAGGCGTGGAGGCGCTCCTTCGTTCGGCAGCCTGTGTCAGTCTCTGTTGGGCTTTAGTGTGGGCTTCCAACAGTCTCTGCGGTGGTGGCGAATCCAGTCTGCGGGACCTGTGGTGGACGACGCTGTTCGACCGAGAAAGATGTCAACAGCCTTGGGTCCTGGCCAAACAGGAGGAAGTGGGGAGCAAAGCCTGTGCTGGCATGCGAGGTAGCATTGTATGCTTGTACCAGTGCAGGCAGGTATTGAGGCCACTTTTTCCTCTGCTCTTCGGACAGAGACTGCAGCAAGTCTATCATCGTGCGATTGTACCTCTCGCACTGGCCATTGCCCGCTGGATGGTATGCTGTGGTTCTTGACTTTTTCATGCCATAGATGTTACATAAGCCTTGGATGATTTTTCCTTCAAAGTCCCACCCTCGATCAGAATGGATCCTCTCTGGGCCCCCGTACTTTTCAATCGATTCTTTCGTGAGAGTCTGCGCCACGGTTACAGCCTCTTTATTACGGGTGGGGATGGCGATGGTAAATTTGGTAAATACGTCCGTAATGACCAAAAGGTCACGTCGCCCATCGGATGCCATGTCGAGCTTGGTGAAGTCCATGGCCAACACCTCTAAAGGACGCCTTGCCAGCAGATGTCCCATGGGTAGGTTAAGATTTGGCCTTCGACCCATGGCGCAGCGGTGGCACCGTTCAATGTAGTGGCGGGTCTCACGATGCATCCCTGGCCAGTAAACGCGCTGCCGAAGGAGGCTGGTTGTCCGCTCCACACCTTGGTGGCCCATGTCATCATGAAGACAGCGCAGCAGGTTCGGCCGCAAGGTGCTAGGGAGCACCAGCTGTTCCAGGGGTCCAAGCAATGGATCGCAGACCTGTCGGATGAGGACACCATCCCGGAGGGTCAGTCTGTGGTGTTGCTGGGCTTTAGCTCAGGGTTCCGATTGACTTTAGGCTTCTCAGGCCAGGCTGCCAGGACTTGGTTGATGACAGCATCCTTTCTCTGTAGGTCCTGCAGTTCCTAGGGTGATAGGCTGGGCAGCAGAGTTGATGCTGGGCAAGGAACGTCTTCAACCTCAAGGCTTCTTGTGGACTTTTCCCCCTTCATGCTCTCTTGAACTGGTGTCTCCATGATGTCAGGCACACTGACGGCTTGGTGACTGCAGAGGGCTTCTTGCGTCGCAGAAAGGCCAACGTCGGGTGGTATTGCAGTGGTGTTTTCTGCTACGGGTAGGCGGGAGAGTGCATCAGCCCTGTTGTTTCTTCCTGGCCGGTACTTCTCATTGCACCTCAGCTTTAAACAGGATGAGCGTCCATGGTGTTTTGCCTGTGATGAGCAGTTTTCTGTTCGACACTTTTTGCTGTATTGTGCTGACCTCATTGACACCAGATATAAACACTTTTACAGCAGACTCCTTGAAGGTTTTGTTCCGGGATGTTCCCCCGGACAAAATCTTCAATTTCTTGCGAGCATGCAATATTTTTAACAAGATCTGAGCATTCATAGACTATGTGAATCTTTTTTATTTGCCCTTTTTGGGAGTCTGTAGACGTTTCTATTAAAGACATGTGCGACATTTTAGCCTGAGATTTTTAATCTATATTTACATCTTGTCTTAAGACCTTGCTTTTAGTCTGGCTGACCAGATTTTTACCCATCCCGGCGTGAGATGGCCTTAGTCGCCTGCTCGGCGTTAAACCCAAATAACTAAATGTTTTCTTTGTTGTTGTCGTTGGGGCAGCTGTCGTCCCTGTTGATTTCCGGTCGGGTGCTACCTGGCATTCGCCATCTTTGTAGGTGGTGGTGGCGGTTTGGCTGGCCGTATCTTCTAGCTTTGGGGAAAGAAGATCATTAATGGCCGCGGTGTGGACCAGCCACCGGGCGGCGATTAGCGCTCGGTGATAGTTGTCCCCCTCGGCCGATCTGATGGCAGGCACCGCGTCCTGGAGCAGCAGCACCAGGTCGTCAAAGTCTATACCTCGGAGCCGGATCCCCTCTTCCACAGACGATGCCGGCCGTTCGCAGCAGTCCGTTTCAGTCTCAGCACTCATTCACACAATTACATTTCCTAACTGCACACACCGCCACTTAATTCCACACTCGTTTCCCACTCATTATGTGGGCTTATTATTGGGGAATTCACACTGGAACATTCCAAGGCGAACGAGTATTTGTTTTTTCTTTCTGGGAACATGGCTTCTTTTGCTTCAGACATCATACCTATTGGAGTAGACTGATTTATGGGGCGACTTCCCAGGTACTCCTCCACGTGACAAAGTAATGTAAACAGCTGTAAATGTCCAGACTCACAAATGTATATCATAGTCTACCTCGTGTACATCCTCCTCCTAGCCCCCACCCGGGGCTGCCCTGGGGGACTTGGGTGGGGTTAGGTACTTTTTAGTTCCCAGGGTCACCTGGTCAGCCCCACAGGGTGAGTTTTCCTCTTTATTCTGGGGCATGTGTTTCTGTCTACTCAAGGCCCATTCACCTGTATTTGCCTTTTTAAAACTCGCCCTACTGTCTGCACTGCCTGTAGCTCTTGATATTGGATGTGTGTTGCTAAATGGTCTTAGCTTTATTTAGGCCCCATGTGTTAGGTTTGGGTATTTGACCGGCTGACGATATACATTCAATGTTCTGTTTAGTTTCTTTTTTCACAAGCAGTGCATGCACGTCCTGAGAAAGCCTTGTTGCTGTCACGACATTAAGCAATGTACAATATACATCCTCCTCTTGCACAGGCCCAGGGTGGTTCGGTTGAGGCTGCGGATCACGCAGTGTCAAGCCCAACTCCAAAAAAAGTTCCTCGAGCGTTACTTCTCCTGGCCCGATTGGTAGTGGCATGACAGACGTTTGTGTGTGATATATATAGGCTGTAATGCTGTGGCTGATAGTCCTCATGAGCCCCCGCAAATGCAGGGGCTGGTGAGGATCTATACCTCTTGCAGATGAAAAGATAAACAGCAAGAGACTGAGAATCTCACTCATACATATGCCCCAGGTAGAGGGGTAGGGATGTGGTTACTTACCTCATCGGCTGTTGTCAACACAGTAGTAAGCACCATAGAAAGGTTACTGTGCATGAAATTGGATTTATTGTGAAGAACAACCAGAAGTGCGGGCTCCAGGTCCCAGCCATGGTATAAATCACTCGGAGTGGTGGGAACAGGGCTGTCCTGAGATTGTCCTTCGCCGTTTGAAGAGTTACTCAGCATGGCTAGGCCTTCATTTGTAAACACAATGATTGACTGATTGTCTGTGTGCTCTACATACCTAGATGGATACAAATATACATTGATTTAAAGACTAATCGACGCAAGGTATAAACATTTCACAGCAGACTCTTTGAAGGTTTTGTTCCAGGATGTGCCCCCAGACAAGATCTTCAGTTTTCTGAGAGAGTGCCTTATTTTTCACAATATTTGAGCGTTTATAGACTATGATGTTTCTATTATTTTGACCTTTTTGAGAGTGTCGACGTTTTCTTTAAAGAATTGTGCGACATTTTAGCGTCACATATTTTTAAGGTATATTTACATCATGTCTTAAGACCTTTCTTTTAGTCTGGCTGACCAGATTTTTAACCTTCCTGGCGTGAGATGGCCTTAGTTGCCTGCTCGGCGTTGAACCCAAATAACTAACTAACTAATTATTGTGGGGCATGTGATTTTGTCTACCCCCCCTGGTCCATTCACCTGTATTTGCCTTTCTAAAACTCTCCCTACTGTCTGCGCTGTCTGTAGCTCTTGATATTGGATGTTTGTTGCTAAATGGTCTTAGCTTTATTTAGGCTCCTTGTCGTAGGTTTATTTAACGTATTGGACTGGCGACATACATTCAATATTCTGGGTTTTTCTTTCACAGGCAGTGCATTCACGTCCTGAGAAAGTCTTGTAACTGTCGGGACGTTATGTACAATCAATCTTGGAGATGTTTAAAGTCTTGTCTACACTTATGGTACATGCTTTTAACAAGCAAAACACATCTGACCTCAGTAATAACAAGGTATACAGCGTATAACAAGGCGTTAAAAATGTATTTTAGGCACATACCACGCTTCTTCTATGTTAATTAATTACGTCGCTTATATAACACAATTCCGAGATAACGAAAAGTTTGCGTCGCCTGGCAATTTGTTATATCGAAGGCTGATCTGAAGAAACTGATCAATTGTACGCATGCTGGACGTGGAAAATAATAATGAAAGTGGCTGCATCTATACCTGAACTCTCTTGGCGCCATCTGCAATCTCCCACCATTGCTGCTATCGGGGACGACTCGGTAGTAGAAGTAGCGTCAGAGGCTGAGCATCGTGATAATGAGCATCACACTCACGACCTTGACCTTGGCGTTTCTAAGGCCGCACTTGTCCGTCGCCCTCAGCGGGTACCTCACGAAGAGATATCTCTTGATTGTCAAGGTAACCACCAGCCACGTGCTGGCGTTGTTACAGGTGCTGTTCACGGTGTAAAACACTTTGGCTCCTTAGATGACCCCGAAATCCCCAAGCCTACCTGAAGCCTACCACACCTCCCAGTAAAGGTTGAATTGGACGAACCGCCCACCGCTGAAGAGACCCTCACTGCCATCCACCAGCTCAAGAGTGGCAAAGCAGCAGGCATTGATGGAATACCGCCAGAGATCTGGAAACATGGAGGCACAGCACTGCACAACAAGCTCCATGACCTCTTTCTCTGCTGCTGGGAGGAAGGAACACTACCAAAAGATCTCCGTGATGCAGTCGTTATCACCCTGTACAAGAACAAAGGCGAGAAGTCTGACTGTTCCAACTATCGGGGAATTACCCTGCTGTCCATTGCTGGGAAAATCCTTGCAAGGCTGCTCCTGAATCGGCTGGTACCTGCCATCGCTGAAGACCAACTCCCAGAGGGCCAGTGTGGCTTCAGAGCAAACAGGAGCACCACCGATATGGTCTTTGTGCTGAGACAGCTACAGGAGAAGTGCCGCGAGCAGAACAAAGGTCTGTACGTAACATTTGTCGACCTAACAAAAGCGTTCGACACTGTGAGCAGGCAAGGCATGTGGCAGATCCTGGAGCGACTTGGCTGTCCCCCAAAGTTCCTCAACATGATTGTCCAGCTACACGAGGACCAGCAAGGCCAGGTCAGACTCAACAATGACCTCTCGGAACCATTCCCTATTCTCAACGGCGTAAAGCAGGGCTGCGTGCTGGCACCGACCCTCTTCACCATCTTTTTTAGCATGATGTTGAAGCAGACCACAGTGGACCTCGATGATGACGATGCAGTGTACATCAGGTATCGTCTCGATGGCAGCCTGTTCAACCTCAGACGACTGCAGGCCCACACGAAAACCTAGACCAACTGATTCGTGAGCTGCTTTTTGCTGATGATGCTGCCCTCGTTGCACACACAGAGAGAGCCCTGCAGCGCATCACGTCTTGCTTCGCAGATGCTGCCCAGCTCTTTGGACTCGAGGTCAGTCTGAAAAAGACAGAGGTCCTCCATCAGCCGGCACCCAAGACAGTGTATCGCCCTCCTCACAATCGCCCTCCTCACATCACCATTGGCGAGTCTGAACTAAAGTCAGTGCACCAGTTTACTTACCTTGGCTGCATTATCACGTCGGACGCCAAGCTGGACAAGGAGCTTGACAGCAGGCTGGCAAAAGCGAACAGCGCTTTCGGGCGACTTTTCAAGCGGGTGTGGCACAATCAACAGCTGAAAACAGGCACCAAGATCAGCGTGTACAGAGCTGTGGTCCTCACCACCCTGCTGTATGGTTCCGAGTCCTGGGCCCTCTACCGCAGCCAACTACGACTCCTCGAACGCTTCCACCAGCGCTGCCTGCGTACCATCCTGGGCATTCACTGGAGTGACTATGTCACCAACGTTGAGGTCCTTGAACAGGCTGAAACTGTGAGCATCGAGGCTTTGCTGCTGCGGACACAGCTCCGCTGGGCGGGGCATGTCTCCAGGATGGAGGATCATCGCCTACCAAAGATTACCCTGTTCAGCGAGCTTGCTACTGGACACCGTGACAGAGGGGCACCAAAGAAGAGATACAAAGACTGTCTCAAGAAGTCACTTAGTGCCTGCCAAATCGACCACCACCAGTGGTCTTCGCTTGCTGCGGACCGTGACACCTGGCGCTCCACCATTTACAAGGCAGCTGTCTCCTTTGAGGACTCTCACAGAGCTAGCCTTAAGGACAAGCGGCTCAGGAGAAAAAACAGAGATGCCGCAGCTCAGAACCCTGGCCAGACCTTCCCCTGCAGCCACTGCGGTCGAACCTGCCTGTCTCGGATTGGCCTCCGCAGCCACGAACAAGCCTGCAGACGTCGTGGGCAACTCCTATAAAATCTTCGTTCGCGAAGTCAAGCCAAGACCTGGCACCGGCCTCCACGTGGCGTGGGTGGGTAGTCCACTCAGTCCCTGACTGAGTGGGCTAGCAGATGGGTGCCATCTTTGTCCAGGATTAGGACTTGATGTCAGCAGATATGTTGTTCACAGCCTTTTCACTGGTCCGGATTTTAAGGAGCTGTGCTAAGCCAAGTCGTACCATGTAATGTATTTGACCGGCTGGCGACATACAGTCATTGTTCTGTTTATTTTAATTTTTTTCACAAGCAGTGCAGGCACGTCCTGAGAAAGCCTTGTTGCTGTCGGGACGTTAAGCAATGTACAATCAACCTTCCCCCCTTTTGGTAGGTTCTCTTTTAGGGTGCATGGAAATTTGGCTCTAGGTGATGGCATGGAATGTATGCCCCTGCAGACACCACAGTAAAAATGTGGTTGTCATTGCAGGTAGGCAGAAATTCCTGCCTCCTCCAGTATTCCCCGATGGTGTGCTTGAAGAGGTCGCCAAAACCAAAACAGCTGTCCACACCGGCTAAATATCTGGAACCCCCCCCCCCCCACCCCCCTGCAAGTGCAAGTGCAATTTAAAAAAAGACCAGACTTCCAGCTATCGCTGATTTCGTCGGGGGACCTAGATTTAAATTTCCGTGCACCGAGTGGCTGGAACAGTGGGATATGTGATACGCCCCCCTTTGGGGGGGGGGGGGGGGAGAGGGGGGCTTCCATATTCATTGTTTTCATTTTTTGCACCCCCTCTCTTTCCTATCTAATCTTTTTTGTGTGCTTTGGCCACAGTAGATCTAAGATCACTGGTCGATTATGCACACTTCTCTCCCCTGATAGTGCTATTATCTACTTTACTTTGTAACCTTCCTATGGTGTTTCTATTAGGTCGACCTTTTTTAGAGTCTGTCGATGTTTTCTTTAAAGACCTGTGTGACATTTTAGCCTGACATTTTAAAGGTATATTTACATCATGTCTTAAGACCTTTCTTTTAGTCTGGCTGACCAGATTTTTACCCTTCCTGTCGTTAGATGGCCTCGGTTGCCTGCTTGGCGTTAAACCCAACTAACTAATCCCAAGACCTCATTTACCCCACCCGGGTCTGCCCTGGGAGTCTTGGGTGGGGTTAGGTATTTTTTAGTTCTCCCTGGTCAGCCCCACAGGGTGGGTTTTTCTCTCTATTCTGGGGCATGTGTTTCTGTCTAGTCTACCCTTTGTCCATTCACCTGTATTTGCCTTTTTAAAACTCTCCCTACTGTCTGCACTGCCTGTAGCTCTTGATATTGGATGTGTGTTGCTAAATGGTCTTAGCTTTATTTAGGCCCCATGTTGTAGGTTTATTTAACGTATTTGACCGGCTGACGACACACATTCAATTTTCTGTTTAGTTTTTTTTTCACAAGCAGTGCAGGCACGTCCTGAGAAAGCCTTGTTGCTGTCGGGACGTTAAGCAATGTACAACCAATCAGTCAAACCAAGACCGCATTTTTCAATTTCGGAGTTGTCACCAAACAACTCTGTATGAGTTGTAGGATGCAGATAGACCATAAGGCCATAAGGCGCCAAGCTAATCTGGCACACTGCTACTGTACATACCAAAGTATCAAAGTCACAGCAGCACAAACTCACAACACAACTGAGAGGTACGTGATTGCAACCCATACATAGTTTTACTGTAAATACATCAAGTATAAAAATTCCAGCAGAACTTCAGCACATGCTTCACAACCCCTTTGTAACCAAGGTAGTGAAACGAGCATCACACTGTTTACACACAAAGGGCCTGTCACCTGTACAAGTCCTCGTGTTTATTTTCAAGTGGCCAGGCATAGTGAAACAAGCACCACACTGATTCTGATTCATTTTATCAAATAACAAAAAAGAAAAAAAAAGAAATACAATTTATAAACTTATCTTGTTAAGCTGTTTCAGATGGGCATAAATCCTCAATATAAACCTTTTAAGTTGAAAAATCGTCTCAACCCTTAGTTACTCACGTACAAACTACAAAACAAAAAAAATCTTGGACAACATCAAAACCATTAAGACTTGCTCATGCCTCATGAAAAGGTTACACACAAGCAATCACAGGTTTAAAAAAAATCATCAACACTAAACAAAACTGCAATCTTCCAGCCCAGTCACTAGGGTCTCAAGGAAAATACCTGGCTGAGGTTTCCTAGTGACAGTTGACAACATACACAATAAACATGTACCAACACCCTACTAGTCAATGATAAACGTGTACCAAAACTCGGTCGCCACAGCAGTTCAAAGTTCTCAGTCATACCGTCCACCTTGGCACCATTAGTAAAACCACCACTAAACAAAAGAATACACACACACACACACACACACACACACACACACACACACACACACACACACACACACACACAAAAACAAATTCAATAAATAGGCATGTAAGGTCCCATCCTCTGCGTCCACACATTTAAACAAATCTAGGGACATTCTAATCCCTACATTACTACACTGCTGCTGTAGAGTGGGAGGAGCGCCGAAGGGCAGGGAGTGGTGGGGGTGTGGGAGGTTGCGCAGGGACGACTGGTGCAATGGGAGGGAGTGCAGGAGCGGGATCAGCCCTAGCAGCTGGTTCTGGGGGTGGCTGGGCATGGGCTGCCAAATCTTCAGGGGTATAGTTCATCATCCTTGGCAGATGCGGGCAGCGACTCTGGCTTCTGCATCTCAGGTAGCGGCAGCTCTGGTGGCAGGGCCAGGTCTCTCGCCAGCAGTAGGTCAGCCCTGTTCTTCACCAGTTCCTTGCCACCGCCATACGGCTGGACCAGTACACCATGCCATCATGTAAACACTGCTTGGTGACCTCAAACAAGTCACTCAACCTGTTCGACCGAGAAAGATGTCAACAGCCTTGGGTCCTGGCCAAACAGGAGGAAGTGGGGAGCCAACACCTCTAAAGGACGGCTTGCCAGCAGATGGCACATGGGTAGGTTAAGATTTGGCCTTCGACCCATGGCGACACACACACACACACACACACACACACACACACACACACACACACACACACACACACACACACACACACACACACATAAGCTGCTTACGCTGCTGCATGGACGACTGGCAAGGCTGAATGTGGTCTCCAGGACCCTCCTTTCTCTGTAGGTCCTGCAGTTCCTCGGGTGATAGGCTGGGCAGCAGAGTTGATGCTGGGCAAGGAACGTCTTCAACCTCAAGGCTTCTTGTGGACTTTTCCCCCTTCATGCTCTCTTGAACTGGTGTCTCCATGATGTCAGGCACACTGACGGCTTGGTGACTGCAGAGGGCTTCTTGCGTCGCAGAAAGGCCAACGTCGGGTGGTATTGCAGTGGTGTTTTCTGCTACGGGTAGGCGGGAGAGTGCATCAGCCCTGTTGTTTCTTCCTGGCCGGTACTTCTCATTGCACCTCAGCTTTAAACAGGATGAGCGTCCATGGTGTTTTGCCTGTGATGAGCAGTTTTCTGTTCGACACTTTTTGCTGTATTGTGCTGACCTCATTGACACCAGATATAAACACTTTTACAGCAGACTCCTTGAAGCTTTTATTCAGGGACTTTGTCGCAAGAGGAGGCCTCAGGAGGACCCGCAGACCTACAAGTACAAAATGAAAAATAAAATGTTACTAAAGTCTAAAAAGAATGACTCAAACTTATATCATAGCAACATAGCATTTTTGTCTGGCTGAGGTTTCCTAGTGACAGCTGACAACATACACAATAAACATGTACCAACACCCTACTATTCAATGATAAACGTGTACCAAAACTCGGTCGCCACAGCAGTTCAAAGTTCTCAGTCATACCGTCCACCTTGGCACCATTAGTAAAACCACCACTAAACAAAAGAATACACACACACACACACACACACACACACACACACACACACACACACACACACACACACACACACACACAAAATTTAATAAATAGGCATGTAAGGTCCCATCCTCTGCGTCCACACATTTAAACAAATCTAGGGACATTCTAATCCCTACATTACTACACTGCTGCTGTAGAGTGGGAGGAGCGCCGAAGGGCAGGGAGTGGTGGGGGTGTGGGAGGTTGCGCAGGGACGACTGGTGCAATGGGAGGGAGTGCAGGAGCGGGATCAGCCCTAGCAGCTGGTTCTGGGGGTGGCTGGGCATGGGCTGCCAAATCTTCAGGGGTATAGTTCATCATCCTTGGCAGATGCGGGCAGCGACTCTGGCTTCTGCATCTCAGGTAGCGGCAGCTCTGGTGGCAGGGCCAGGTCTCTCGCCAGCAGTAGGTCAGCCCTGTTCTTCACCAGTTCCTTGCCACCGCCATACGGCTGGACCACGTACACCATGCCATCATGTAAACACTGCTTGGTGACCTCAAACAAGTCACTCAACCTGTTCGACCGAGAAAGATGTCAACAGCCTTGGGTCCTGGCCAAACAGGAGGAAGTGGGGAGCCAACACCTCTAAAGGACGGCTTGCCAGCAGATGTCACATGGGTAGGTTAAGATTTGGCCTTCGACCCATGGCGACACACACACACACACACACACACACACACACACACACACACACACACACACACACACACACACACACACATAAGCTGCTTACGCTGCTGCATGGACGACTGGCAAGGCTGAATGTGGTCTCCAGGACCCTCCTTTCTCTGTAGGTCCTGCAGTTCGTCGGGTGATAGGCTGGGCAGCAGAGTTGATGCTGGGCAAGGAACGTCTTCAACCTCAAGGCTTCTTGTGGACTTTTCCCCCTTCATGCTCTCTTGAACTGGTGTCTCCATGATGTCAGGCACACTGACGGCTTGGTGACTGCAGAGGGCTTCTTGCTTCGCAGAAAGGCCAACGTCGGGTGGTATTGCAGTGGTGTTTTCTGCTACGGGTAGGCGGGAGAGTGCATCAGCCCTGTTGTTTCTTCCTGGCCGGTATGTGTCATACATGTGTAGTTCTGTTTTCATGTCTTCATAAAAGTCTTCAGTACACACATCAATGATCATAGAGTCAGTGTCAGTGTATAACAGACGGCAGTCAGGATACTTTAATTTGAAGTAATCATAATAAAATTCAAGCATCAACAGTTTTGACAATTCAAGAATTGCCATACCAATGAATACTGGCTTGTCCAGTTTAACAATCTTTTTTTTGAGTGACACAGCATACAATGATGAATGAAATTCTTTATACCCTGTGTACTGAGGCTTACCTGTAAGTTTAATTGCACCTGATTCAGTTGTGACCAGTCTCACATCTTTTCTGTGATGAGGATTTTCCATTGTCTTGCCAAAACAGGCATTGTTCATAAGCTTAAAGAAGTCTTTGTCAAATGCAGTGTTGCCGTCTCTGGCACGAAGGGTTGTGTTCTTCATTATGTAATCTTTCATGAAAGCACTTTGATCAAATTGAATTCCTCTGTGAACTTTCTTTAGTACTAACCCATGTCTGATGTAAAACTGCAACAAGCGGTAGTGACAAACGTAATTGAATTTTTCACTCAGATTTGGTACAAGTTTGGTGTCTTCTTTTTTACCTGTCATACTCATTTTTTCAACAGCCAACGGATAATCATTGTGATAATCATGTAGATGGTGTGGGTACTCTAGGTCTACTTCAAAGATCCAACCCTTCGGATCGTTTCGGTCAAGATTAATAATATTGTTTGTTATGTCTGTTATGTCATGCTGTGACAAATCATACAGACAAAAGTTTTTCAAGGGCAATAACTCACACATCGCGAACCCATACAAGTTGTTCGCGTCAAGGTACGTAATGAATGACCTTGACCTCAAGGGGTCAAAGTCAAGGTCATCAAGATATTTATTATTTGCTCTGGCATAATTATTTGCTGCAATACTAATGCCTCCCCTCAATCCACGTTCCACCATTTCACCCATCGTACGATCATACAACAGGTCAATAAATATCTTACTAGATTTAAAAAATGCATCCCACGTCATGCCAGGACTAGTTATGTAGCAAGCTGGGTCAAGACTGTAGTGTAACAAACCCTTCTCACGGTAACTTTCAAATACGTCTGCTAACAAACAAACGTCAGCTTTCAAGTACTGATCGTGGTAATCACCAATTGTCTGACATCCTAATTTATCCCACGCATCAAGTGCGTGTTGATATTCAGAGTCAGCAATACCTGTACCAGTTAGTGTAGAATAAAAGTTTTCTTTTGGTGGCAGTCTTGTTTCTTCAAACACAACCCAGTGATCAATGTACTCATACGGATAGACACCTTTCTTAACCAAGTCTGGCTCAAAATATTTACTCGTTATTGGATACTCAGTCAGTCCTTCTGCCAGACTAGCCAACCCTAAAGACAAATGTTGCATAGAGTCATAAAATGCTAATTTGTTGTCCAATCTAAAAGTCAAGTACTTCTCAGTTGTCTGGGCAATACAACTAATTTTTTTTGTAAGATTCATCTACAGCCTGCATGATGATATGTGAATCATATCCTTTGAGATTGTGGAAAAAGATTGGTAGTTTGTATGTCTTAGGATCTGTTTTTAATAACAAGTTACAATTGTTATGT
Source organism: Semisulcospira habei (assembly GCA_036245525.1). NCBI lineage: Eukaryota > Metazoa > Mollusca > Gastropoda > Semisulcospiridae > Semisulcospira > Semisulcospira habei. The sequence goes on along the minus strand of BTPG01000004.1, from coordinate 145,625,816 downwards.
GCAGCACCTCTGTAACATCCAGTTATGTGATCATGGTCACGAACTTTATCAACCTGGAGGGCTTGTTCACAAATCCAACACGTCTCAGCTGTATCAAATTTTAATTTGTCTTCTTCTGTCATCACCAAAGGCATCTGACATGTTGTGAGATACTGTACTACCTGACTATACAGATGTCTCATTTCTGTTAAAAACAAACATGCTGCATTTTCACCTCTGTAGATAACAGGTTCTGAATGCAAACCGTCTGACCTAACAATAATGTAACCAAAAGAACACACCACTTGGTCACTTAGTTTTATAGTCTTTGGCAATGACTCTGGAACAGGACCCTCATACAGTACTACTAATGATTCGAAATCTGCATATACTACAAACGGCAGCGTTTGCTGATTCCCATAGTTTTTAAAATACACAGTCACTTGACTACCAGGATTTGGATACTTAAGTACAGTTTGTATATCATCAGGTGACCTACAATGTAGGATGTGATTATGTGCTATTTTAATAGAAGAGAATCTTTGTAAACATTGTTTACAAACTTCCTGTTTGCCATTGTGTTTCGTTGTATGCCCATGAATTAGACGTGATATATTCCTGATAATTGTGTAGTGAAAGTTATTGTCATCACCGATTAGCAACATGTCAACATGTTTATCTTCTGACTGCCCATATGTTGGAGCCAGAGGTGATACTCTAATAGGTTGTAACTTGTTCTCAGATTCATTATCCCACACAAACACATTCACAGATATACCAGGATTTAGTTTTTCAAACAAGTCTATGTCCTCTATTTTAACAGGGAACTCAATGCCACTAAAATCGAGTTCGATTACAAATTTGATGTAGTTAGATACGCGATCAGGTCTTGATTTTACAAAGTGTAGTTTAGCAAGCACACACCACATGAAACAGAAATTGTCTTTGTTCTGAATATTGACTACAGCCTTTTTGTTTGCAACCTCAGTTGGCAGTGGCAACCATGCTTTACCTAATATAGGATGATACCTTGACTGCTTTAATTGTAGTTCATGTACATGTCCTTCGTGCCAACCAGATCCTTTCATTCTTGCACTGTCAATTGCCTGGAGGAAGTCAGGTAATAGTCTGTCTCTAAACACGTTCTCTAATTCTCTTCTTGTGTTAACTGTGTGTTGTCTTGTTGATATGTACGACACAATCACTTCACCGTCTACTCTAGTAAATTCTATTTTAGCAACAATCTGAATCTTAACACTGCCTGTGATAAGATTTTGTTGTATGACAGAAAAAGAGTTTTCTATTGATTCATAAACATTGTTACTATTAGATATAGGCAAGTCTGTTGTGTGAAACACGTTTCTTAAACTAGATGAGCCAGGGCTTTGAGCATTGTCCGTCATTTTTATTTGTCTGACAAAATAATAAATAAAAAATATATTACCATGAAAAGTAATATGTCCCCCTAGTTGATCTTTGACATTACTTAGCGATTTAAAAGGCTATAGCTGTGAAAGGCCTTTGACGGCTGAGAGCTTTTCAAAAGCACAGCCCTTGAAAAGGAATGGAATGTGTCCCCCTATTGAATAGCGCCGCGTGAGAGGTAATACAAAAGGCAAACAAACCGTGACACTACCTGGCAGCTTACGCTTACGATAAAATTGTACTGACATGAGTGTCTGTAAGTGTGTTTGTTTATGTGTCCGTGTGTGTGTGTGTGTGTGTGTGTGTGTGTGTGTTTGTGTGTGTGTGTTTGTGTGTGCATATGTTTGTTTGTGTGTCTGTTTGTTTGTTTGTTTGTGTGTGTGTAAGATATTACTTGTTGGTTTTTTATCCAACTGTTTATAGTGCAGAGTGACCACCATTTGATTTCTCGGGTACCAGTCATTGAGTAAATAACTGTCTTCAAAACTGTCTTCTTAAGTGTATTGCACTTCTCAGCAAATAGCCTTTTTTCAAAGCTGTAGAGCTGGCTTATTCATAGAGTGTCAGGTCTCACAGTTGAATAGCTGCATGCTACTGTGCCGGCGCGTAGCAACAATAAGGCAACACAGGTGGCTTACAAAGGACATGAATACCGAGATAGGGGTAGTACATATTGAGAAACTATCGAGATAGGTATTGTGAATACAGACTTAAGCATTGCGCATATCGATCTAGCAGCTATGAATATCGATATAGGAATGGTGCATATCGATCTAGTTATGAATACATTGTAAGTGCTATGAATATTTTATTCTGGTCTAGAGTGCTGGCGACGGGCTGTGTTTACGTACATAGTAACACTGCGACATCGGTCATATGAGCTAATTAAGAGAGAGAGGAATACTGAGAGAATTAAAGTATTATTAACACAATGACTGAGTTAACCCCTTAAGTATTATTTTTGATTTTCATAAAAATGTGGCTGTTTAAATAATAATGATTTAGGGGTAACTTCCAATGGTATTTACTCTGTGCGGGGGACATGGACAATGGAGGGTCAAAAAGATATAATTAAGGGGTTAACTCAGTCATTGTGTTAATGAAGCTTTAATTCTCTCAGTATTCCTCTCTCTCAGCCCACCTGTTCTCTTGATCGGCATTTTCATCACAGAAGATAGCAATGGGTGCCTCTGCTGGTTTCTGCGTTGATTGATCGAAGACAGGAACCAGAGCAGTGGGCACAGGAGTAGGGGCTACTTTACCTACATCACCTATGAGGAAAGAAAGACATGCATGTCAGGTAACATACGCTGGTATTATGTAGCGCTTCTGCCCGGTCAAGACATGGTAGTGCCCGGTCTGACATGGTATTAGGTCAGCAGATAGGAAATGAACACGCCCCCCCCCCCCACACACACACACACACCATCCCCCCTCTCCCTGCGGAGAATTAGAGACCATATTTTTTTTCAGAAGCCTACCACATATTGAAGACGAACCGTAGGTGTTTGCCAAAACTAAATACTGTATTGAATATAGGAGGGCTTGTGCTATGGTCATATTTTCCTTCTTTGGGCCATATATTTTGCTCTTGGGGGTACTAAGGATTGGTGTTATACTGTTAACAATACAGTTTCCGTAACAAAGCACACAAAACTGAATGACTGGTATCTTTGAAAACAGAATACATTTACCTACCATTTACAATGATTCAATATCTGAAAAGCAAAATGGTGACATCATGGTACCATCTTTTTTTAACCTTTCATTATCCGTGAAGTAAACCTTCCATAGGTGTCCAATCTTTAACATACCATGATGAAGTACAAAGCGTGTTAGTTTGTATGTGACGTGAGTGCATGCTATCTAGTTTGTCGTTATGTGTCGCTGGATGCGTATGATTGTGTTTGCGGTGTGACTGTGATAAAAACGACCAAAAGGACTGTTGTGTGTACGTTACTTTATATATTTAGGAAAGGCTATATATTTATAGAGATAAATGGTTGCACCTGCTATATGTTGTGTTGTAGTCGTCTCCCATTTCACTTCACATTCTTTTTATTGTTAAGTCTTCATATGATTTGCTTACATAATAATAATAATAATAATGGTATTTATAATGCGCTTATCTTATAATAATTATAACTCTAAGCGCGCACTCACAACTCGCGCACGCATGCGCACGCTTTAGACAACGACTTACGTACCACAAAATGGTGAAATACATTGCGACAGTCAGCTTTTGTGGTGAGTGTGGTGATATAGTGCTAGAACTGTTGAAAGAGGTGAGTTTTGAGGGCGGACTGAAAGGAAGAGAGAGTCTTTCTGACGGAGAGAGAGTGGGAGAGTGTTCCAGGTGGATGGACCATAAACTGAGAAGCAGCGGGGGCCGAAAGTGCTGAGTTTGGTGCGGGGAATGTGGAGACGGAGAGGGTCGGAGGCGGAGCGGAGGGAGCGGGAAGGAGTGTAGGGATGAAGTAAGTTGGAGAGATAGGCAGGAGCGCAGTTGTTCAGGGATTTGTAGCAGAGAGACAGAATCTTGTATTGGATGCGTTGTGGGATGGGGAGCCAGTGAAGGAGTTTGAGCAGGGGAGTGATGTGGTCGGATTTTTTCTTTCTGAGGAAGAGGCGGGCCGCGGGCAGCATTGTTCTGGCAACCGACTACCCAGAAAATCAGCGAGTGTTGCCACTTGTTGTAACAGATCAAAATAAAAGCCTTGACCAGTTAGTTGAATGTATTTAACGTTATAATCAAACACTGCCGATCATACACTAAATTTGGAAAGGTAGAAATCTGTCGCATTACTCTGCTCGACCCAATGTATTTGCAGTTTATCAAATAAGCAGAAAAACAGCAAAACAGCACCTAGGACAAATACAGCAAAACATATCAGAAATGGTGCCAGACCCCATGTTGTAGGTTTATTTAACGTATTGGACCGGCTGGCGACATACATTCAATATTCTGTGTTTTATTTTCACAAGCAGTGTAGGCACGTCCTGAGAAAGCCTTGTTGCTGTCGGGACGACACTATTGCCTGAGAGTGGAATTCACGTGGAACTAAGCACGGCAAGGTGAGAAAGGACAGCCTGTTTTAGTAAAAGTTCTTAAGGTCCGGATCCACACTCTTGATGTCACATTAATTGTTCATGTTTTAAGATGCAGGTTTCTCTCTCTCTCTCTCTCTCTCTCTCTCTCTCTCTCTCTCTCTCTCTCTCTCTCTCTCTCTCTCTCTCTCTCTCTCTCACATGTTGTAGTGACAGACTGCTTCGGCCTTAGGTGAATGGACCAAGGGTAGACAAAAACACATGCCCCAGAGTACAGGGGAACCCACCCTGTGGGGCTGACCAGGGTGACACTGGGAACTAAAAAGTACCTAACCTTTGAAAATCGCCATCTTTTTTCTTCGGGCATTTGCAAACCAGTTTGTTACTTGTCCTGGATGAAGCCCTGTCTCCTTTGCTAGACGGTCTCTGGTTGCTTTTGATGGGTGTGGCATATCGATGTTGTCGTTAAGCCAAGCCTGTAGGGTGGCGGTTGCGGCTGAATCGAGGTTTCTTTTGTGTCGCCCTCCAGGGCATATGCTCGGTGGAGGCGGATTCCTGTTGGTCAAACAAACCCAGCGGTGAAAGATAACACCGGACTAAATGTTAAAGGTAGTACCAGATAAGCTTAGCGCTCCTAGGTGCCAAGCTAATCTGACACTACCCTTGAATTATCATGGTTCATCTATCCCCTACAGCAGTGCTAAATAGAGTAGGAATTTTATAACAAATTCTGTATATATATTTGGTCTTCAGTTGTAACTCGGCGGTCTGGGTTCTGATAGTCGACATTCGGGCGGCTGACTTTGAACTTGAACCAGCTCAGCTGGTCCACAGCCAGAGGCCAAAGGCGAGAATACATTAGCCACATTTCTAGTCACAGGCATGGGATGAACATTGTGTCATTGCTCCTAACAACACGGGTAGTAGTACTTGAAATAAGTAATATTTACTATTACCCTTGTTAGGAGTAATGTCTCGGCTGTCTCCGTGCCATTTTATCTGGAAAGCATATCACAATAAAAGATGGTGCTAGGAAGCATGCGTGTACATTATCAGTGATAGAGTTATGCAGTGTATAGTGTTTACATTGTATGATAGCCACAGTGTGTCAAAGCGTGGATACATTGTAGAGGAGACATTGTATCAGTGTTGGTGCATTTGTGAATGCATTGTTTGAAGATCGCATCGCTGCAATAAAATATTGTTGGAACTGTTACTCCAGTGTGGTCTACATCCTTAAGCCACATATGATGGGTTTGCAGCTGAGTGAATTTTTTTTTTAAAGAACCTTACGTGCGTGCGTCTGGTGTGATATCATACTACGACTACGACTCAACACGTAACACCATCCAAAGACAAAAGGTAGAGATCATTGACATCGAGGACAGCTCTCATATAGAAGGGACTTTGTGGGTTATCGTCATCTTGTTTCATTGTTACGTGGTGGAGTTGTAGTCGAAGTATGATAAACACACCAGACGCACGCACGTAAGGTTCTTTAATATAAACCTCGTTCAGCTGCAATCCGTCACACGTGGCTTAAGGATGTAGACAATACTGGAGGAACAGTTCCAACAATATTTTAGTTCAGCGATGCGATATCCACACAGTGCATTTCCAAATGCATCAACACTGATACAAAGTCTCTTCTGCAATGTCCACTCTGCGACACAAAGTTTCTCATACACAGCGTCTCTCACAATAAACTGCGTGTCTCTACAACTGACAAAGCAAGACTATGTACATCCGTGCTTTCCTGGCGCCCTCTTTATATATACTACCAATTTCCAGAATCATCTACGAAAATCATACAACGCAACCAACCAGAACGAAACACGCAACTGAAACTCATAAATAAGAATTTTCTGGAATCACTAAAATAGGCTAAAAACATTCGGCTGCTAACTTCAGCTCTAAATCCTAATGTATAATGAAGACACATAAAAGTATGGTAGCCCTATCACCACGCTACACACACACTCTAGAAGAGTCTAGACCTTTCACAAAACAAAATAAAGGCTGCTCAATTCACGCGCACAGAAAAACAAATGTAGCGAACTGTTGCCAACTACGCAACGTCATTCATACGAGGTCACTAGACAGTGCGAATTTTCTATAACGTTCTGAACTAAACTAACGTAACAATGAAGTGAATTTCGCTCTGTGCAACTGAAAGAAAATCTTACTAAAAAGGTACGTAAATCATAACCATGATAGCTCAAATAAATATCGGATTGTTTCCTACGAATAACACATGTATGCACTCACAGGATAACACAACCACAAGCGTAACATTCGTTTTCATTCGTTTTTATTTTGCCAGAAAGAACAGTAGTGTGATATCAAGTCTGAAAGTCTGCTTTGTCTTAATTATGGCTGCCGCGACAAAAAAAGGCACCGCGACACCCTTGACTGTGCAAAAGTGATTGTTTGACTGATTGTACATTGCATAACTTCCCGACAGCAACAAGGCTTTCTCAGGATGTTGCTAGCCGGTCCAATATGTTAATAAACATACGACAGGGGGCCTAGATAAAGCTAAGACCATTCAGCAACACACATCCAATAGCAAGAGCTACAGGCAGCGCAGACAGTAGGGATTAATTGGTTGTACATTGCTTAACGTCCCGACGGCAACAAGGCTTTCTTAGCGTGCCTGCACTGCTTGTGAAAAAAACCTAAACAGAACATTGAATGTATGTCGCCAGCCGGTCAAATACGCTAAATAAACTTATGACACATGGAGCCTAAATAAAGCTAAGACCATCCAGCAACACACATCCAATATCAAGAGCTACAGGCAGTGCAGACAGTAGAGAGAGTTTTAAAAAGGCAAATACAGGTGAATGGACAAAGGGTAGACAGAAACACATGCCCCAGAATAGAAAGAAAACCCCACCCTGTGGGGCTGACCAGGGTGACCCTGGGAACTAAAAAGTAGTTACCCCATCCAAGTCCCCCAGGGCAGACCCGGGTGGGGGAACATACAGTAGGGAGAGTTTTAAAAAAGGCAAATACAGGTGAATGGACCAAGGGTAGACAGAAACACATGCCCCAGAATAGAAAGGAAACCCACTCTGTGGGGCTGACCAGGGTGACCCTGGGAACTAAAAAGTACCTAACCCCACCCAAGTCCCCCCAGCGCAGACCCAGGTGGGGGGGACTGTGCAAAAAAGTAAACAACCAAGCAATATAACTAATAATGTATGCCTACCTTTCTCTGATTCGGAATCTTTGAAGTGGTGTCAACTGACCACCTTTTATGGCGTAATTGGCCTCGTCCCACACCTTGACGAGATCTGACCCATTCACAAACTTGCCACACTAGAAATAACACAAATACATATCACAACCATCTATAATCTTAATATCCACCAAGAAAGAAAATGTTCTTAAAAAGTAACTGAGACGACACTACCTCATACCACATGCACAACACGCACTCACATAGATTTTGGGCCGATATTGGCTGCTAATATTGTCCAATATTGAAAGTGCAAATTCGCCAAACTGGATTCAGTATGTGAATGTTGGCTGCCAATATAGTGCCAAGCACCATTATGGTGAATGTTGATTGCCAGTATAGTGCCAAGCTGGATCATTCTAGGACCAGTGTGGTGAATATTGACTGCCAATATAGTGCCAATCTGGATCCATCACAGGACCAGTACGGTGAATATTGGCTGCCAATACAGTACCTAGCTTAATCTATTCTGGTACCAACGTAGCAAATATTCTAACAACCTTTTACCAACATGAATAGTATTGTCCCAGATTTGGATATTGGTAATTTAATCCAGCTTTCAGTCATCTGGAGAAAAAGACCATCATGCAAACATATATAAATCTGATAGTTAGCTTCATTATGAGCCAACACTAGGACTGGACAATTGCCATTTTCCCTTTGCATGGCAAGATCCAAATCAAACGTTTATGATAATATGTAACACCTACCTCAAAACACAACTTAAAAATGAATTTCTGTAAAATGCATTTTTTTAAAAAAAAATACTTACCGATGACTACTAGGAAGATATGCCTCGCTTACATAATTTCAACCTAAGAACCTATTGTGTTTAGTTGGGGGTTTTTCACAAGCAGTGCAGGCACGTCCTGAGAAAGTATTGTTGCCATCGGGACGTTAATCAATGCAACCCATCCCGTCCCGCCCCATCCGGTCACGTGCCACCTAGTGTCACGCCAGTCGGAAATGCTTAGCTTACTTGCGGCAAGCGGGGCAGGTGGGAGGGTCCTCTGTGTAATGTCATCAGAAAGTATTTTTCGAATAAATACATTTTGGAGAAAAATTATTTGTCTTGTATGTAAGGACCAGCATAATGATAGAGGCAGGCAAGAGTCAGGATTCTCATGAGCTCTCGTATCCGGCTGCGGGCGCCATGAGGATCTATGTTTATTCCAGACAGGAGGTGTTTATCATTGAGTGTATCTCGGACAGCGTGATAGTGGTCCTTTCTACAGATGAGAAAAAGCATAGATCCTCAAGAGTCCGCCACGCAAGTTATAGGAACGTGACCCATGAGAATCTGTGCCTAAGTTTTGCTTTTTCAGTTCACACAATTTTAATTTCCAGGCTGAGTGGGGAAAAGGGAGAGAGATGCGCTATTGTGATTTGCAGTGAGTTTCGGCCGTTTCTTTTGTTTTTCAGTAACCGTACATCAATGACCATATTATAAATGAACACACTCTCCCCCCACCCCCTTCTTTTGTTCTGGTAAAGACAGTCGGGTTCACTACGGAATATACTTGAATCTGCTGAGGCACATATAATTCTGAAAACTCCGAAATTTAAAAGCCAGGTTACAAATTTAAAATATATACTGACACAGTTCTCCAAAAAGCCTAATCATTTTCATTCGATGGAAAAAATGTGAGCTCTATCTATTCTGTTTCTGTCCCCTTTTTCGCGTCTATTACACTATGAAAGGCAGTCAGTGAATCAGCTCGCGTAGCTTCTTGTATGTAAGGACCAGCGTAATGATAGAGCCAGGCAAGAGGCATGATTCTCCTTAGTTTTCGCATCTGTGGCCGCCATGAGGATCTATGTTTATTCCAGCGGACTGACAGAAGGTGCGTATCAGTGAGTGTATCTAATTCAGTGTGATAGTGGCCCTTTCTACTGATGAGAAAAGGCATAGATCCTCAGAAGTCCGTCATGCAAGTTACAGGATCGTGACTCATGAGAATCTGTGCTTTTTCAGTTCACACAATTTTAATTTCCAGGCTGAGTGGGGGAGGGTGAAGGGAGATGCGCTTATTGTGGTTTGCAGTGAGTTTCAGCCGTTTCTTTTGTTTTTCAGTAACCGTACATCAATGACCATATAAATGAACACACTTTCACGCCCTCTATAGTTCTGTTAAAGACAGATTCAGGTTTACTACGAAATATACTTGGGTCTGCTGAGGCACATTATTATACGGCGGGCAGAAATTTAAAAACCAGGTTACAAATTAAAATACCGTTACCGCATACTTTAACGAGGATAAATATATTCTTGTTTTTACATCAGACGGATGGCATTCACTGCCTAGCAATGTTCGCCCATAACCAAAGACAAAACTCCCCAAGAGGCATAGATCTTCATGAGTTCCGCGCAGAGTGCGGGGGCTTGTGAGAAGCTACATGTACTATATGTATCTTGGTGGCTAGTGTTGCTTCTATGCTGCTATGTTTACGCAGCCGGGATGAAATCGGCGGGACCACCGAGCAAGTTGAATCTTTGCACAGCTAGCGGTGACACTTTAGAAATTCAGGGTGAAGCCACGCTTTGTTTGAAAGTAGGAGGACAGAGGTTTAGGCATAATGTAGTAGTCGCAGACTTAGGCAGTTCGTCAGGTATTCTAGGCACCGATTTCATGCAGAAATACGGTGGCGTGCTAGACTTAGCGCGAGGTACTTTGATGATACGCAAGCAGGTGGTTCAGTTGAAGAAAGAGAGTTCAGGTACAAGTGCGGAGGTTAAAGTGTGTAAGTTCACTAGGGTTGCCCCTACTGACCCTAGGTCTGAAATGTTTTTGAAAGCATCTTTCGTTCAGCCGTGTCAGTTACAAAAAGCTGATGGCCTGTTAGAAGGTGTTGAGAGTTTCAGGAGTGAAACAGGGCTAGTAGTTCCAAGGTGTATGGTTCAGGTGTCACAAGAAGAAATCCTTGTTCCTGTTACCAACTTTACTGATAGAGATTGTAGTGAAGCCAGATACAGTTGTGGCGTCCCTAGAAACTGGTTTTTCAGTGAACTCTTTGTCGACTAGTTCTGAAAAGAAAGAAGAAGTGGTCTATATGGATGACAAACTCCCTAGTCACTTAGTGGATTTGATCGCTAATGTTTCGTCAGATGTTAGCGAGGAGACAAAAGACAAATTGAAAGAGACGCTCTTAGAGTTTCAAGATGTTTTCCAGTCTCCAGGTGGACAACTTGGACGGACAAACAAAGTGAAACACACTATTGACACAAGAGGTGGCAAACCTGTTGCCCCCTCGTCGTATTCCCGTAGCTCAGAGAGAAATCGTGGAGGAGGAAATAGACAAAATGTTGAAGCAAGATGTTATAGAACCCAGTGACAGCCCCTGGGCTGCTAACGTGGTACTTGTCAAGAAAAAGGATGGTACAACTAGGTTCTGCGTTGACTATAGGAAGTTGAACCAGTTGACACGCAAAGATGCTTATCCTTTACCTCACATTGGTGACTCGCTTGATGCTTTGTCAGGTTCGTGTTGGTTTTCAACTCTTGACTTAGCGCAGGGTTTCTTCCAAGTTGAGATGGATGAAAATGATAAACAGAAATGACTTTAAGTGGTGTTCTTTTTGAGAGATGTCTAGTCTACATTGATGATGTCATATGTCTAGGCAGGACAGAGGAACAGGCACTGGAAAATCTCAAAGTTGTTTTGAAGAAGTTCAGAGATGCCAATTTGAAGCTCAAGCCCTCGAAATGTTCGTTGCTGCAGAGCGAATGCGCTTTCCTAGGGCATGTGGTTTCGAAAGAAGGGACAAAGTGTGACCCAAAGAAAGTAGAGGCAGTTGTTAACTGGCCTGTCCCTACTTGTGTTTCAGAAGTCAGAAGCTTCTTAGGGATCACATCATATTACAGAAAATACATTTGTGGTTTCGCTGAGATAGCTAGTCCTTTGACAAACTTGACTAGGAAAAATCAGAAGTTTGTTTGGTGCGAACAGTGTCAGCAAGCTTTTGAGAAACTGAAAGTGGCTTTAGTGTCTTCTCCCATTCTTGCTTATCCGACAAGAGAGGGCAGGTTCGTTCTTGATACAGATGCGTCAGCAAATTCCATTGGTGGCGTATTGTCTCAGATTCAAGATGGAGAGGAAAAAGTAGGCAAAGGTACTGTACCACATACAGAGAGCTGTATGCAGTGGTGAGGTTTGTGAAGTACTTTTCTCACTATCTTTGGGGACGTCAGAGCACCGGAGAGGCGCCCTACATGGAAATGCGGATGGGTTGTCGAGGATCCCAAGGAGATGTTGTCAGAGAGAGGAGTGTGATCAGTGTGCTAAGAAACATGTGAGAGTGGTGACACGTCGGCAAGCACGTGGTCATGACTCAGCTGATGGTGGGAAAGCTAGCGGTTCTCAGAGGAACGCTGCTTCACCGAAGGGTGAAGATGTTCCGCCTGCGGACCCAACTATCAGTGATGAGTCAGGGCGATACTACCACCGACAGGTCCAGTGTAGAAGTCAGGGAAGATGAATCGGTTCAGAGTAATTCTGCCTCAATGTCTAAAGGGGATACCATGGATTCTGCTCAGCTTTCTGCGTTTGGTCCTGGCATGCAGGAAAGCAACTGGTTAGCTGGCTGGTCTCGTGAGGACTTAGAGATGTTCCAATAGAGAGATCCAGTGACTAGCATTCTAATAGCTCTGATAGAGAAAGGAGAGAAGCCTCCTTGGACAGAAACTTGCCAGTATAGCGCAGCTGTCAGAACACTAATTGCTCAGTGGGACAATCTGAGAGTAGTGGATGGTTTACTATACGTTGTGCTTGATACAAATGTTACTCGGTACGAGACAGAAGCCTGTCTCAGATGCATATTAGCGGACAATGTGAGCTGGGGGCCCAACTCACTTTCAAAGGGTCTCTAGGGAAGCCGACTAGAGCCAGCACGAACTTCCCCGTGAGCTGCCGCCATCTCACGAAATTATTTCGGACACGTGAGACACGCTGTCTTAGAGTAAGCCAGTGGCTCTAACTGGAAACTCCAAGACTAGAGTGTTGCCCGGTCGGCTCTGACCAAGTAACCTCTCACGTCACGCGAGCCGACGGAAAAGGACCCTAAACATCACGAAAGTAAGCACATTCTTCAAGGACGAACAATGCCATGACTGAGTATCCGTTAAGTTTGTTTCTTTTCAGATGTCTCCTTTGCATGCATACATTTTTTTTTGTGTTGAATTAGAAATGTTTGATTTTCCATTTTGTTGTCGTCGTATTGCTTTGTGCACGTCTAGACGTTTGGATTATATATCATTTTTTTTTACAATATGCGTATCATGTGCACGACACATTAGTCAAACAAAAGGAATACAGTCGCACAAACTAAATAAAATGCACCAAGTTCAAGAAAATTACTTCTGGCATGCACAGTAAAATCCAAATTCAAAAGAAGATCAACAAATTCAACAAAATAAAATCGTGATGCATGCACAAAAAAATTCAAACAAAATCAAACCAAAGTCCAAATTAATAAAACATTCAAAACACGTTTCAAAACATGATCCCTGATCATGAACACGCATGAGCAACCATTTCAGCAACCGTGATGCGCTCGTGACAATCAACAAGCTTCAGCACCACTCAAAATGCATAACCACTGCATGAAATAATCCACAAAAAACAAACAAAAACAAAGTTTCGAAACACAAAATTTAAAGAACTTGTATCATCCTGCTAGCTGATGCACCACAATGCAACCATAGCAAAGTCCAACTGAAACTTACTTAGTTTGCAACAAACACACCAAAAAAAACTTATGAAGGCAAAAATCAGCCTTTTTGCATTTGAAATTCTCTAAACCCATGTGAGCAAACTGGTTCACGTAACACACACCCGACATTAGCACCAGTGAAATCCGACGATTTCAAAGTGCAAATTCCTGAGGTAAAATCGAGTACAAAACCTAACCAAAAATATTCAAAAATCGTATGCCAAAAAGTTCAAAAT
>BTPG01000004.1:145586674-145611674 GCA_036245525.1 Semisulcospira habei | reverse complement strand
GTAAGCAGAAATTCCTGCCTCCTCCAGTATTCCCCGATGGTGTGCTTGAAGAGGTCGCCAAGACCGAAAAAGCTGTCCACACGGGCTAAATATCTGGACCCCCCCTGCAAGTGCAAGTGCAATTTTAAAAAGGACCAGACTTCCAGCTGTCGCTGATTTCGTCGGGGGACCTAGATTTAAATTTTCATGCACCGAGTGGCTGGAACAGTGGGATATGTGATACGCCCCCTTTGGGGGGTGGGGGAGGGGGGCTTCCATATTCATTGTTTTCAGTCACATTTTTTTGCACCCCCTCTCTTTACTATCTAATCTTTTTTTGTGTGCTTTGGCCACAGTAGATCTATGATCACTGGTCGATTATGCACACTTCTCTCCCCTGATAGTGCTATTATCTACTTTACTTTGTAACCTTCCTATGATGTTTCTATTATTTCGACCTTTTTCAGAGTCTGTCGATGTTTTCTTTAAAGACCTGTGCGACATTTTAGCCTGACATTTTAAAGGTATATTTACATCATGTCTTAAGACCTTTCTTTTAGTCTGGCTGACCAGATTTTTACCCTTCCTGTCGTGAGATGGCCTCGGTTGCCTGCTTGGCGTTAAACCCAACTAACTAATCCCAAGACCTCATTTACCCCACCCGGGTCTGCCCTGGGAGTTCTGGGTGGGGTTAGGTATTTTTTAGTTCTCAGGGTCACCCTGGTCAGCCCCACAGGGTGGGTTTTTCTCTCTATTCTAGGGCATGTGTTTCTGTCTACCTTTTGTCCATTCACCTGTATTTGCCTTTTTAAAACGCTCCCTACTGTCTGCACTGCCTGTAGCTCTTGATATTGGATGTGTGTTGCTAAATGGTCTTAGCTTTATTTAAGCCCCATGTTGTAGGTTTATTTAACGTATTTGACCGGCTGACGACATACATTCAATTTTCTGTTTAGTTTCTTTTCACAAGCAGTGCAGGCACGTCCTGAGAAAGCCTTGTTGCTGTCGGGGCGTTAAGCAATGTACAATCAATCAATCAAACCAAGACCGCATTTTCCAATTTCGGAGTTGTCACCAAACAACTCTGTATGAGTTGTAGGATGCAGATAGACCATGATAAGGCCATAAGGCGCCAAGCTAATCTGGCACACTGCTACTGTACATACCAAAGTATCAAAGTCACAGCAGCACAAACTCACAACACAACTGAGAGGTACGTGTTTGCAACCCATACATAGTTTTACTGTAAATACATCAAGTATAACCAAGATCAGCGTGTACAGAGCTGTCGTCCTCACCACCCTGCTGTACGGTTCCGAGTCCTGGGCCCTCTACCGCAGCCAACTACGACTCCTCGAACGCTTTCACCAGCGCTGCCTGCGTACCATCCTCAGCATTCACTGGAGTGACTATGTCACCAACGTCGAGGTCCTTGAACAGGCGGAAACTGTGAGCATCGAGGCTTTGCTGCTGCGGACACAGCTTCGCTGGGCGGGGCACGTCTCCAGGATGGAGGATCATCGCCTACCCAAGATCACTCTGTTCGGCGAGCTCGCCACTGGACACCGAGACAGAGGGGCACCAAAGAAGAGATACAAAGACGGTCTCAAGAAGTCACTTAGTGCCTGCCAAATCGACCACCGCCAGTGGTCTTCGCTTGCTGCGGACCGTGACACCTGGCGCTCCACCATTCACAAGGCAGCCGTCTCCTTTGAGGACTCTCGCAGAGCTAACCTTAAGGACAAGCGGCTCAGAAGAAAAAACAGAGCTGTCGTAACTCAGAACCCTGACCAGACCTTCCCCTGCAGCCACTGCGGTCGAACCTGCCTGTCCCGGATTGGCCTCCGCAGCCACGAAAATGCCTGCAGACGACGTGGGCAAGCCCTATAGAATCTTCGTTCGCGAAGTCAAGCCAAGAGAGAGACATCAAGTATAAAAATTCCAGCAGAACTTCAGCACATGCTTCACAACCCCTTTGTAACCAATGTAGTGAAACGAGCATCACACTGTTTACACACAAAGGGCCTGTCACCTGTACAAGTCCTCATGTTTATTTTCAAGTGGCCAGGCATAGTGAAACAAGCACCACACTGATTCTGATTCATTTTATCAAATAACAAAAAAGAAAAAAAAAGAAATACAATTTATAAACTTATCTTGTTAAGCTGTTTCAGATGGGCATAAATCCTCACTATAAACCTTTTAAGTTGAAAAATCGTCTCAACCCTTAGTTACTCACGTACAAACTACAAAACAAAAAATCTTGGACAACATCAAAACCCTTAAGACTTGCTCATGCCTCATGAAAAGTTTACACACAAGCAATCACAGGTTTTAAAAAAAAATCAGCAACACTAAACAAAACTGCAATCTTCCAGCGCAGTTACCAGGGTCTCAAGGAAAATACCTGGCTGAGGTTTCCTAGTGACAGCTGACAACATACACAATAAACATGTACCAACACCCTACTAGTCAATGATAAACGTGTACCAAAACTCGGTCGCCACAGCAGTTCAAAGTTCTCAGTCATACCGTCCACCTTGGCACCATTAGTAAAACCACCACTAAACAAAAGAATACACACACACACACACACACAAAAACCCCAACAAATTCAATAAATAGGCATGTAAGGTCCCATCCTCTGCGTCCACACATTTAAACAAATCTAGGGACATTCTAATCCCTACATTACTACACTGCTGCTGTAGAGTGGGAGGAGCGCCGAAGGGCAGGGAGTGGTGGGGTTGTGGGAGGTTGCGCAGGGACGACTGGTGCAATGGGAGAGAGTGCAGGAGCGGGATCGGCCCTAGCAGCTGGTTCTGGGGGTGGCTGGGCATGGGCTGCCAAATCTTCAGGGGTATAGTTCATCATCCTTGGCAGATGCGGGCAGCGACTCTGGCTTCTGCATCTCAGGTAGCGGCAGCTCTGGTGGCAGGGCCAGGTCTCTCGCCAGCAGTAGGTCAGCCCTGTTCTTCACCAGTTCCTTGCCACCGCCATACGGCTGGACCACGTACACCATGCCATCATGAAAACACTGCTTGGTGACCTCAAACAAGTCACTCAACCACAAGTTTGCGAGTCTGCTGTTTGGCACCCGGGTCCGGATGTAGACGAGATCGCCCACGTTCAGGGTATGGTCTGGTTTGGCAGGCGTGGAGGCGCTCCTTCGTTTGGCAGCCTGTGTCAGTCTCTGTTGGGCTTTAGTGTGGGCTTCCAACAGTCTCTGCCGGTGGTGGCGAATCCAGTCTGCGGGACCTGTGGTGGACGACGCTGTTCGACCGAGAAAGATGTCAACAGCCTTGGGTCCTGGCCAAACAGGAGGAAGTGGGGAGCAAAGCCTGTGCTGGCATGCGAGGTAGCATTGTATGCTTGTACCAGTGCAGGCAGGTATTGAGGCCACTTTTTCCTCTGCTCTTCGGACAGAGACTGCAGCAAGTCTATCATCGTGCGATTGTACCTCTCGCACTGGCCATTGCCCGCTGGATGGTATGCTGTGGTTCTTGACTTTTTCATGCCATAGATGTTACATAATCCTTGGATGATTTTTCCTTCAAAGTCCCACCCTCGATCAGAATGGATCCTCTCTGGGCCCCCGTACTTTTCAATCGATTCTTTCGTGAGAATCTGCGCCACGGTTACAGCCTCTTTATTACGGGTGGGAATGGCGATGGTAAATTTGGTAAATACGTCCGTAATGACCAAAACGTCACGTCGCCCATCGGATGCCATGTCGAGCTTGGTGAAGTCCATGGCCAACACCTCTAAAGGACGGCTTGCCAGCAGATGTCCCATGGGTAGGTTAAGATTTGGCCTTCGACCCATGGCGCAGCGGTGGCACCGTTTAATGTAGTGGCGGGTCTCACGATGCATCCCTGGCCAGTAAACGCGCTGCCGAAGGAGGCTGGTTGTCCGCTCCACACCTTGGTGGCCCATGTCATCATGAAGACAGCGCAGCAGGTTCGGCCGCAAGGTGCTAGGGAGCACCAGCTGTTCCAGGGGTCCAAGCAGTGGATTGCAGACCTGTCGGATGAGGACACCATCCCGGAGGGTCAGTCTGTGGTGTTGCTGGGCAAGATACTTTAGCTCAGCGTTCCGATTGACTTTAGGCTTCTCAGGCCAGGCTGCCAGGACTTGGTTGATGACAGCATCCTTTCTCTGTAGGTCCTGCAGTTCCTCGGGTGATAGGCTGGGCAGCAGAGTTGATGCTGGGCAAGGAACGTCTTCAACCTCAAGGCTTCTTGTGGACTTTTCCCCCTTCATGCTCTCTTGAACTGGTTTCTCCATGACGTCAGGCACACTGACGGCTTGGTGACTGCAGAGGGCTTTTTGCGTCGCAGAAAGGCCAACGTCGGGTGGTATTGCAGTGGTGTTTTCTGCTACGGGTAGGCGGGAGAGTGCATCAGCCCTGTTGTTGCTTCCTGGCCGGTACTTCACCACAAAGTTGAACTGGGCAAGTTGGGCAGCCCATCTCTGCTCCAGGGCACCAAGTTTGGTGGACTTGAAGTGTGCCAAAGGGTTGTTGTCGGTCAGGACGGTGAAGGTCGCACCCATCAGGTAGCTTCTAATAATAATAATAATAATAATTACGGTATTTATAATGCGCTTATCTTATAATAATTATAACTCTAAGCGCGCACTCACAACTCGCACACGCATGCGCACGCTTTAGACAGTGACTCACATAACACAAATAGTGAAAATACCTTACGACGGTCAGCTTGGGGTGGGGAGTGTGGTGATATGGAGCTAGAACTGTTGAAAGAGGTGAGTTTTGAGGGCGGACTTGAAGGAGGAGAGCGAGTGCTTTTGACGGAGAGAGAGTGGGAGAGTGTTCCAGGTAGATGGATCGTATACTGAGAAGGAGCGGGGGCCGAAAGTGCTGAGTTTGGTGCGAGGGATGAGGAGGCGCAGAGGGTCGGAGGCGGAGCCGAGGAAGCGGGGAGGAGTGTGGGGGTGAAGTAAGTTGGAGAGATAGGCAGGAGCGTAGTTGTTCAGGGATTTGTAGCAGAGAGACAGAATCTTGTATTGGATGCGTTGGGGGATGGGGAGCCAGTGAAGGAGCTTGAGCAGGGGAGTGATGTGGTCGGACTTTTTCTTTCTGAGGACGAGGCGGGCAGCATTGTTTTGGACGCGCTGGAGAGTGAGAGTGGTGGAGTGAGGAAGGCCGGAAAGGAGAGAGTTGCAGTAGTCGATGCGAGACAAGATGAGAGAGACAGCGAGTTTGGTGGCAGCTTCGGTAGTGAGGTATTTTCTGATCTGACGGATGCGGCGGAGGTGGAAATAACATGCCTGGGCTTCTGAACTTCTCTGTTACTGCCCACTTGAGCACCAGCATCTCTAGTTTGAAGCTACTGTAGTTCGACTCGAGCTCAGTGGGGTGCAGACGACGACTGGCATAGGCAATCACCCTCATCTTGCCGTCTGGTTGTTCTTGAGAAAGAATGGCCCCAAGTCCCTCCGAACTAGTGTCTGTCTCCAGCAGAAAAGGTTTCGTGACGTCAGCATAGGCTAACACCTCAGTACTGGTAAGTGCTGCCTTCAGTTTGTCAAGTGCTAACTGGTGTTCATGAGTCCAGGTCTGGACTATCGATGCAGACTTGCACTTTTTGGACTTCAACTTGGGTGCATGATGGTTCACCAGCTGATGGAGGGGACCTGCTGTCTGTGCGAAGCGGTGGACGTAGCGGCGATAGTACCCACAGAAGCCTAGGAAGGACCTCAGTTTTTTGACAGTCGTTGTCCTGGGCCAGGTGCGCACGGCTTCCGTCTTCTCATCTTGACAACCCACTCCACTAGCCGACACTGTGTGCCCTAGGTAGGTCACCTCCTTGCGCAGAAATTGACATTTCTCCATCTTAAGCTTGAGTCCCAGCTCGCCAATCTTTCCTAGCAGTCGGTCAAGGTGTAGGAGGTGGTCCTCAAAGGTCTTGGAATACACCAAGAGGTCGTCTAAGTAGACAAGCAGAAACGAAAACAGGAACTCTGACATGGTGGACTGCATCAGTCGCTGGAAGGTTGCTGGTGCTGTCATCAGTCCGAAAGGCATCCTGGTGTATTCAAAGAGCCCGAAAGGGGTGCAAAAGGTGGTCTTGCAAGCATCTTTGGGATCCATCGCGATCTGTTGATAGCCACTGGCAAGATCCAAAGTGGTAAAAAAAACTGAGCCCCAACCAGAGCGTCAAAAGTCTCTTGGATCCTTGGCAGAGGGTATGCGTCCGGAACGGTCTTCAAGTTCAGGCGCCGGTAATCAACGCAAAGTCTGATGCTACCATCCTTCTTTCTGACTATAACTGTCGGGGCGGCATAAGGGCTGCTGCTCTCTTTGATGACTCTGCTGGCCAACAGTCCCTTCAGATGTTCCCTTACCTCGCCATATTGGTGTAGTGGAAGTGACCTGTAGGGTTGCGAAATGGGGCCTTCATTTGTGGTCCGATTTTGGTGCCGGACTTGGTCAGTATACCCCAGATCATGCTCCCCTTTGGAGAAAACACCATGATGTTCTTTCATCAGTTCTAATAGGGCTTGACGCTGCTGGGCTGTCACGTCAAAGTCTGGTTCAACCGACTCTGGGGCCACCCCGGTGACGCTAGCTTGTGTGTCAACAAAGATTGCACCAGAGCTGACGTGGAGATGCAGGCCTTCTGGTGATTCGATGCTGTCAATGGCATGCAGGGTAGCAATGGGTGTCCGGGGCTGCAGAACATGGTCCTCGGACGACAGATTGGCGACCCTGATGTATCGTTTGTAGTTGCTGAGGCCAACCAGAGTAGGGACCAGGATGATGCCAGGGGGTAACTGGCAGGAGGTGGGTTCAGCGAGGAGGTGGCGATGGGGACCTGAAATCTTAACACATGTTATAGCTTGTGCTGGCAGGAGAACTTTTCGACACACCCTCCCCAAACCCCTAACGGATGTCTGCTCCAGACGTGCCTCCCTAATTGCAGGTTGCAAGAAGGTAGGCACCCCACCCTGAGACATTAACCCCCCGGCTATATTACTAAGAATGTTCATCCCGATAAGCCCTGGGGTTTCCTGCTTCCGTTTTCGTGTGGAGTGGTCGGCGGCATCCTTAACAACCAGGATTGGAGCCCTGCAGACTTTGCCCAAGTTGTCTACTTCCGCCTCCGGAAGGCCCACATAGGGGATATCTAAGCCATTGGCAGCTTTCAGCGTAAACCAGTGACCCTCCTGGAGGCGGCCATTGGTGAAGTGTTGGTGGAACCAGCTGTCTGTAACAGTGGCCTCCCTGTCTCTTTTGTTGTAATCCGCCCCACCACATCCTGTCGGCGATGCCAAAAGATGTGGTGGGGCGGATTACAACAAAACAGACAGGAAGGCCATGTTGCGCCTTGTGAAGATGTTTTTATTTCTCCACCAAGGAGGCAGTAGACAGAGGCCCAGTTAGACAAAACTTGTGAAAGTAATTTGATGCTCAGTAAGGTCTTGCCTCCGTCGTGGTGTACAAGCAAATGCGTTCTTAGCGTTGGGACGCTACCACGAGGGGGCACTACTGGGTCAAGGTCGATGTGTACCACTGGTCTAATTAAATGATTGGTCACTTCCAGCTAAATTTAGATGGGGGGGGGGGGGGGAGCCAGGCTAAGACTGGGGCAAAATAGGTCACCTCTGACAGAACCCACACTCGGCAGCTCTGTGGCAACCGGCCACGCAAAATCATGCTACAATGTATTGACCACTGAGGCGACTTAAATAGTTTATCAGATAGACAAAAACTGCCCATCTAATACTTATACAGTACCCAAGTGCCTGCTACAGAGTTTAAGTCCGAATTCCTTTTGTGGTCTAGGGAAGGACTGGAGATTTCTGTGGAGAGTAAACTATAAGTCTACTCTAGTCCCGCATGCGCACAAAATCCGTTAGTGTTTACTCTTGCCTTAGGTTGTGTTCAAAAAGCCAAAGTTGCTTGCGCAATGGACTGACCACAGTATCCAGAAAAACCCTATTTTGACTGGATTTGGTGTTTGTTGCTGTTACGAGCTACTGAGCTACCAACGCACGCTCGCACGATCAGTCACACCGTCATACCAAACGGACATACACACAAACAAACTTCTCGCACGTACACACGTACAGTCCGAGTCAGTCTTGCTCTCACTCTAGCTGAGCACCATAAGATAGAAGTAAGGTTCCAAGATTTATTTATACCAGTAAAGCATTCATGATGAAACAAACAACATAATCAAAGTTAGTCCAACCAGTGCAAGTGCTAATAACCTTAAACACCTTAGGCCTAACACCTATACCTTCACACACGATACCTAGCAAACCTATCTCTTATGCCTGACACCTACAACGTTGAATATGATTCCTAGCGAACCGAGCTCATAGGTCTAACACATATATGTACTTACCAATGAAACCTTCGCGTCGTCCTAACACAGTCAAAGCCCTATTTTAGCCGGTGAATTGGAACTGAACTAAAACGCTACTGTCCTATGGGGTAGGCCGGGGTGGTTGAGGAGATATTGTTCACAATCGCCTCGTGGGGTAGGGCCGGGGTGTTGAGGAGATCATTGTTCACAATCGCCTCGTGGGTTAGGGCCGGGAAATGTAGGAGATCATTGTTCACAATCGCCTACGGGGGAAGAGGGAGGGGAGTGTGAGAGATCACTGTTCGCAATCGCTCACATGGGGGGGTGGGGGGGGGGGTGGGGGGGGGGGAGGGGTGGTGAGCATTGTTCACACTCACCCCGAGACGAGTCGAGTCTTGACAGGGACTGGGGCTTCCAGCTATCGCTGATTTCGCACGGGGGGGGGGGGGGGGGGGGGGGGGGAGGCGCTGGTCTTCTTTCTGTCTGTCTGCTGCTCCGTTGCGCCGTGTCATGTTTCTCGTGTGAACTAGTTCCAGTTCTAACTCAGACTCCGAAAAGCCTAATCATTTTGATTCGATGGAATGTGAGCGCGCGCTATTCTCGGCCTCTGTCCCCTTTTTCCAGCAGAGCGGTTTGTTTATAATTGCTGTCATCGCGTCTAATACACTATGGAAGGCAGTCACTGAATCAGCTCACGCAGTTTCTTTTATGTAAGGACCAGCATAATGATAGAGGCAGGCAAGAGTCAGGATTCTCATTAGCTTTCGTATCAGCAGGCGCCATGAGGATCTATGTTTATTCAAGACAGGAGGTGTTTATCATTGAGTGTATCTGGACAGTGTGATAGTGGTCCTATCTACAGATGAGAAAAGGCATAGATCCTCAAGAGTCCGCCATGCAAGTTACAGGACCGTGACCCATGAGAATCTGTGCCTAAGTTTTGCTTTTTCAGTTCACACAATTTTAATTTCCAGGCTGAGTGGGGGAAAGGGAGAGAGATGCGCTATTGTGGTTTGCAGTGAGTTTAAGCCGTTTCTTTTGTTTTTCAGTAACCGTACATCAATGACCATATAAATGAACACACGTTTTCCCCCTCTTAATTTGTATTGGTAAAGACAGAGTCGGGTTCACTACGGAATATACTTGAATCTGCTGAGGCACATATACTTCTGAAAACCGGCTCAGAAATTTAAAAGCCAGGTTACAAATTTAAAATATATACTGACACAGTTCTAACTCAGACTCCAAAAAAAATTAAAAGCCTAATCAGCCTAATCATTTTTATTCGCTGGAATGTGAGCTCGATTGTTTCTGTTCCCTTTTTCCAGCAGAGCGGTTTGTTTATAATTGCTGTCAACGCATCTAATACACATGAAGGCAGTCAGTGAAGGCAGTCAGTGAATCAGCTCGCGTAGCTTCTTGTATGTAATGACCAACAAGAGGCATGATTCTCATTAGCTTTCGCATCTGCGGGCGCCATGAGGATTTATGTTTATTCCAGACAGAAGGTGCGTATCAGTGAGTGTATATAATTCAGTGTGATAGTGGTCCTTTCTACTGATGAGAAAAGGCATAGATCCTCAGGAGTCCGTCATGGAAGTTACAGGACCGTGACCCATGAGAATCTGTGCCTAAGGTTTGCTTTTTCAGTTCACACACTTTCCAGGCTGAGTGGGGGAGGGGGAGGGAGATGCGCTTATTGTGGTTTGCAGTGAGTTTCAGCAGTTCCTTTTGTTTTTCAGTAACCGTACATCAATGACCATATAAATGAACACACTCCCCCCCCCCTCCACCCCCCGCCCCTCTCTTTCGTTCTGGTAAAGACAGTCGGGTTCACTACGGATTGATTGATTGATTGTACATTGCTTAACGTCCCGACAGCAACAAGGCTTTCTCAGGACGTGCCTGCACTGCTTGTGAAAAAAAAACAACCAACTAAACAGAACATTGAATGTATGTCGCCAGCCGGTCAAACACATTAAATAAACCTAACACATGGGGCCTAAATAAAGCTAAGACCATTTAGCAACACACATCCAATATCAAGAGCTACAGGCAGTGCAGACAGTAGGGAGAGTTTAAAAAAGGCAAATACAGGTGAATGGACCTCGGGTAGACAGAAACACATGCCCCAGAATAGAGAGAAAACCCCACCCTGTGGGGCTGACCAGGGTGACCCTGGGAACTAAAAAATACCTAACCCCACCCAAGTCCCCCAGGGCAGACCTGGGTGGGGTGGGTTCACTACGGAATATATCTTGGATCTGCTGAGGCACATATACGGGCAGAAATTTAAAAGCCAGGTTACAAATTAATATATACTGAAATGGGCTTGGATAGGGCTGTTATTTGGTTGAGGGCTGGGGACAGTAGGACAAGGCTAGAGCCAGCCTTGGAAGGCCGCTTTCATCGGAACAGCCGTCAGATGGTACGGCAGAAGGTTCTCCGTTCCGTCTGATGTGCACAGAGACAAATGAACCTATCAAGAAACGTTCATTCCACCGTTACCGCATACTTTCACGAGGATAATATATTCTTGTTTTTACATCAGACGGATGGCATTCACTGTTTAGCAATGTTCGCCTATAACCCAGACAAAACTCCCCAAGAGGCATAGATCTTCACGAGTTCCGCGCAGAGTGCGGGGGCTTGTGAGAAGCTAAATGTATTGCATGTATCTTGGTGGCTAGTGTTGCCTCTATGCTGCTATGTTTGCGCAGCCGGGATAAAATCGCGACCACCGAGCCCAAAACAAAACACCCATGGCTGTCAACACGCGCGATTCGACGACCGTCCCAGCTCTACGGCGTAGAATAGCGCGATCCTCATGCTCCCTTTAGGTTCACGGCAGTGCAAACTCGAGTCTGGAGACTAACTGAGTTCAGTGGTTGTTGAGATTGTTTGTGTCCTCGACCGGTGTACCTCTTTGCAGCCAAGCGAGTCAAACTCCCCTTATATCGGTTTATATTTCTGTATGAGTCAAATGCATAGATAGTTAAGATTAAAAAGATCCCAATAAAACGGACGGGTGATATTGGTGGAGATGCGGTTTTGAATTTAAAAATGAAAGAAAACGGTAGAATAGTAGGTAAAAACTTTTAAATGTTATTGTACAAGAAATTTTTATTTTTTGAAGTATTTATGAGAATAATTTGTATGGAACCCCTTGCTCAATAACCACTGAAACTCGGGGTAAGTTATAAAAAAAATACGCAATGAGGACATGACAAACTGTATATAGCAAATCACGAATGTTTTAAATGTGATTATTTTATTTAGGTTTTGTATTATGATGGTGTCGGGAATTATATATTTATATTATTTGGTTTAGTGATGATATGATTTGAAGTTATTTTTTTTTAGTAAGGACAGGTGATGTGCCGACGTTAGGTGATATTGAGGCTGTTGTTCAGATTATGTAATGAAATAGTGAAAATAGGGAAGAGGCTGTTTGTTATTATACAGGGGACGCTAATACGTAAAGTACAGGGAGTTGATATACAGTGTTGGTATGCATGGGTCGTGGATTAAGCTTGTCTTGAAGTACCTTATGGGCCTAGTTGATTAATGAAGAGAATATGATTAAAGAGAAACGGTTACTGTCCAAACTATTGTATAAGGAGTGAATATTAATGAAGTTACAAGCCCTGCTGCCAAGGGAAGGCCAGGCGTAGCTGTGAGTCGACTGTGTTCAGGGCTCTTAGCGGAGACGCACCGGGACTACGGGTCGCCGTCCGCCGTGTAAGGCTGGGGGAAGAGTCGACTGTGTTCAGGGCTCCTCCTGATGCGTATAATGTAACCCCTCCGAGGAAAGGGACGGGGATTCCACAGAAGTTCGCCTCGTGTTCAGGCGGGATGCGTGAACACACATGCACATCGTGGATGGGTACAGTTTGTATCATAGGCGGTGACCGACTGCACGGCAGGGTTGCTAATACTGATGTGAGGAACAATGACGTACAGAGACGTACACGTGGTAATGTGAGAAAGGGAAATGAAATGAAATAATGTAAAACTGAGCCGGAGGCACCGGGATGGTGACCTGTGACACCCATGGGTATAGGGATTCTGCCTGATCGTGCCTGGGTCATCAGGTGGACTAAATGCGACTTCTTCTGGTTTTACAGAAGTTTTATTTATAGGACCAAATGTGTGATAATGGAGGACGACACTGACGCATGATATCTAGATAAGACAAAGGTACCTTCTTACCCTTTCTGTCTGCTAAATTATCCGAACTTCTTAATATGCGCATGAGAGGTGAGGACGTGTAGAAATACATCTAGAGCCAGGTCTGGAAACGGTAATTTTTAAGCTGGGTATTTTGCATCACGAGTCGTCCCTGTTTAAGTCGCAGTATATAATTATGTATACGCGTGTATTGGAAACGCAGGTCGGGGCTCAGCCGACAGCAGAGGCAAAGTACAGAGATGAGGAAGCATACGTACATGTAGTGTGACTACAGGCACACAGTGATAATTGGACAGTATAAATGGTAATGACCAATGATGTGGAGTTATATGGAGAGGCCCAGATGCAGTTGCAGAGAGATGCAATAAACGTTGAATAAACATGAAAATACACTGTCGAGAATACGGTCAGAATAAGAGAGACAAGTAGTGAAAACAAAAACAAAACAGGTATTGGGTGTGAAATATGAGATCCATTGGGACACAATGCTGCCAAAAGTGAATGTGTAACTTACACAAAGAAGAGACAGACGTTGAATAAGGCGTAGAATTATTTTTCTAAAACGAAGTTGTTAACGTATATGATTATTGATTATTATATTATATAAAGTCCCCCGTTTAGGTAGGATAGGTGAACTAATGATGTGTTTTGAGTTGCAGGTTATTTTTTTGCGTGGACATGGAACAATTCGGGTATTCGGCGAGTATTTTATGAATACGTATTTGTGGTGGTATCAATCTGTGGTAAAATATTTAATATAAGTGAAGAGGAATATTGAACATTAAGAATAAATATAATTAGAAGTAGAGACAAGTACGCAGTTGTTGATTCTAGAAATAATATTATGGGAGAATACGCGACTTAAGCACATGTGAGTAGAAAGACATTAGTAGTCAGTCAATGTGCAACGGAAAATACTTGCTTTGCTGTGGTCTGCTGTCCAGACTAAAACCTTACTTCCTAAACCTCGGGGTCCAGAGGAGAGGGATTCACTCATCATTCATGATTTCATTTTCAGGCGCTAAGATCGTGCATGCATGATCAGTCTGATGTTGGGGTGACGGGACTATAATAATAATAATAATGAGTACTTGTATAGCGCCTAACCTCAGATTAGAGCTCTAGGCGCTTAACAAAAACTAATGTACAAAAAATAACTAATTACAAAAATGGAATTAACAAAAAGTACAAAAACAAAATACAACACACTCTGTAAACAAGCTATAAAGTCACCATTCAAAAGTGCTACGCTCATGGACTCATACTGGCATTCACACACACACACCCACACACACACACTACTTCTATAAATAGATAGAGATGACTTTAACATGACAGGTGTGTGACAAAGTCATTTGTAGCTGACAGAAAACATATGGGTCTTTAGGGCACGCTTGAATGCCTCTCTCGAATCCACGTATCTCAGTTCGCGTGGGAGATCATTCCAAATAACTGGGCTCTGGTATCTGAATGACCTCTCACCAAACGACTTTGTTTTGACAAGAGGGATACGTAAAACTCGAGAGTCGGCAGCAGAGCGCAAATTCTGTCTCAAGGGCGTATACAGCTGGAGAAGAGAGGCAAGGTAGTGTGGGCAGGAACAGGTAATACAACTGTGAGTCATGCATGAAATTTTGTACTGAATCCTAGCCGTTACAGGTAACCAATGTAGGGCAGACAGATGGGGTGTGATATGATCTGATCTAGGGACTCTAAGAATCAACCTAGCAGCTGAGTTTTGAATTTTCTAGAGTTTGCCAATCAGACACTGGGAACAACAGCCAGCCAAAAGAGCATTGCAATAGTCTAATTTAGACAAAACAAAAGCGCAGACAAGTACTTTAGTTGCTTCAGGTGTCAGATAGTGGCGGACTGAAGCAATACGTCGCAGTTCAGTATAGGCGGATCTGCAAACGTTGTTCACATGAAGGCGCATGGACAGGCTACTATCAAGTGTGACACCCAGATTTTTTACATGGGGGGAGAAGGGGACAGTGGCACCACAGATTTGTAATGACGGGGGGAGTGTCAGCGTCTTCGTCAACCTCGGGGAAGCAATTATCATGGCCTCAGTTTTTCCGTCATTCAACTGTAATTTGTTTGAAGTCATCCACATCTTAGTATCCAAGACGCACTCCTGAAGGATCTCGATTGTGTCCATAATCTGATCAGGTGAACATGAGTCATGGAGTTGAGTATCATCTGCAAATGCATGATGTGATATAGAGAAACGGTTAAAGACACTGGCCAGTGGCTTAAAGAGGACTGGTCCAAGAACTGAACCTTGTGGGACGCCAAAGCGCACGGTGGATGGGCTGGATAGTTTATCATTAACAACTATGCACTGAGTTCTGTCAGTCAGATATGATCTAAACCACGATAAAGCAGTTTCATGAATGCCATACACAGAATAGAGACGTTGTAGCAAAATGTCATGGACTGACGAGTTCCACCCTTGGAGCGGGGCAGGGATTCCCCCGTCGCCGGCCATAGCACACCCCAACACTCATACCTAGAATCATTATGTTTATGTATCATTATGTAAGGTGGGCAAACAACAGTAAATTTCGTTGGCGGTATGACAAGACAAGAAAGGTGGGTTAGACGGAAGTCGCAAATGAGATAGAGGTGTGCGATAAAGAAAAACCACAGAATAGTACTGTGTTATAGTATGATGAATTGTAAGGTACATGATGAATAAATAATTATTATTTTTAGAGTAATTATTTTGTCGCGTGAGCGATAGTAAGGATATGTGTATAGAGGAAATACTAAGATACAGAATTACAATTATTTTTTGTTGCAGCCGTTTGTATATGACTGAGTTTGACAGACACAGAGGCGGAGTATTTTATTGTTTAATGAAAACTTACGTAAGTTGTGTTTAAACCATTCAGAAAGTAATCTAATGGACAGCCTCCGTAATACGCTGGTTTATAAGTCGGATAAAGATGGATCGTAAGTTTTGATAGCGCAGAGCGTGTTTTTGTTGTTACAACCGACTTTACTAATAATTTAGAATACAAGAAAAGCGCGGGATGCCGGCAGACCTTTTACTCATTTCGACCATTTTTGTTTTTGTTCAAGTGGACAGCCGAAGCTAGATGTTAGCGGTCTTCAAGTCTAGTCAATAAAATTTGGATTTTATGGCTGTTGGGTTGTTTGAAGCACTGAATTAGTGATATGGCTCGTGATAGTGGTGCTGAATTGTCGTCATGAATTAAAGCCATACTTAGATATCTACAAGGAAGCAAATGTAAAAAATCGGAAGCACGGGAGTCAACGCTAAATTAAGGAAGAAAAAAGATAAGACAGAAAGGCACCATAATGTCGACTTAGTCGTGTCACTAATTGTAGTGATATAGCACGTGTTGTAAATGATTCACCTCATTTCGGCACTTTAACTCAGGATTCTCTCTGTATCTTCTTCCTTTTCATTTCTTGATGACGACATCACAAACACGACTGTACAGACTATACTATGGGCTTGACATGACACTTGCACATTGACCGTATGCGTGACTGACATCACTAGTATCAGCTGTTGTGTAGGCCACTGTCACCTCTTCCTCTTCCTCTGTCTCTTATGGCATTTGTGAAATGAAGATATCTGCCTACTATATAGACCTTGTTGACTTGTCCCCACCCGGGTCTGCCCTGGGGGACTTGGGTGGGGTTAGGTACTTTTTAGTTCCCAGGGTCACCCTGGTCAGCCCCACAGGGTGAGTTTTTCTCTCTATTCTGGGGCATGTGTTTCTGTCTACCCGAGGCCCATTAACCTGTATTTGCCTAAAACTCTCCCTACTGTCTGCACTGCCTGTAGCTCTTGATATTGGATGTGTGTTGTTCATGCTAAATGGTCTTAGCTTTATTTAGGCCCCATGTGTTAGGTTTATTTAATGTACTTGACCGGCTGGCGACATACATTCAATGTTCTGTTTATTTTTTATTTTTTCACAAGCAGTGCAGGCACGTCCTGAGAAAGCCTTGTTGCTGTCGGGACGTTAAGCAATGTACAATCAACCACCCGGGTCTGCCCTGGGAGACTTGGGTGGGGTTAGGTACTTTTTAGTTCCCAGGGTCACCCTGGTCAGCCCCACAGGGTGAGTTTTCCTCTCTATTCTGGGGCATGTGTTTCTGTCTACCCGAGGTCCATTCACCTGTATTTGCCTTTTTAAAACTCTCCCTACTGTCTGCACTGCCTGTAGCTCTTGATATTGGATGTGTGTTGCTAAATGGTCTTAGCTTTATTTAGGCCCCATGTGTTAGGTTTATTTAATGTACTTGACCGGCTGGCGACATACATTCAATGTTCTGTTTATTTTTTTTTTTTTTTTCACAAGCAGTGCAGGCACGTCCTGAGAAAGCCTTGTTGCTGTCGGGACGTTAAGCAATGTACAATCAATTGTTGACTTGTACACAGACTGAGCTAACAGACACTGGTTTACACTCATTTTTAATAGCTTAAAAAAACACAATATCTATACATAAAGAGTGTACTGTTGTATCTCTGTTCGTTAACTCTTTCGAGACGTGCCGCAACCGGATTCGCGGCTGAAATCACTTTCCTTCCTGAAGGTTTGCATTTCATTTTTCACTTGCAACAGAACTGATAACATCTCTAACCTGCTCGCGGTTCCAGTGAGCTTCCATGTTGTTTCTGATGTGCAGTTCTTGCCTCTGCCTCCATATACCAACAGAGCCTCAATGAACTCCTTTCAATTTTTCCTGGCTATTGTCGTCTTTATACGGATGGGTCCAAGTCTGAGGATGGAAGAGTGGCTGCGGCTGCAGTGTCCTCTCGCCATCCTAGACGCCCATTTAAGCTCCGTCTCCCTGACCATTCCTCTGTATTTAGTGCAGAACTGCAGGCCATTCTGCTGGCACTCAGGCATGCCTATCAGTCTCGGGAAAGGAACTTCCTGATTCTGTCTGACTCTCTTTCTGCCCTGCAGGCCCTTCAGGGCGCGGGAACAGACCATCCACTGCTGGTGCAGATTAGAGAGCTCTACGCGGACTTGATGAAGGAATATTATGACATCATTTTTATTTGGGTCCCAGGCCATGTGGGCATTGAAGGCAACAGAATCGCAGATTCTGCTGCCAACGGTGCCCGCAGTGACCCTGTCCCTGACACACAGACTGTCTATAGTGATTTTAAACCTGTTATTAGTGCGTACATAGCCCGCGAGTGGCAGTCCGAGTGGGACAAAGAGGAAGGGAACAAGCTTCATGAAGCTCTTCCTAAGTTGTCTGACAGTCTACCTTTCCGCAGCGGCAGCCGCCGTGAGGAGACTGTCCTTGCTCGGCTCCACATCGGGCACACGTATGTTACGCACTCTTACTTACTTAAACAGGATGAGCATCCATGGTGTTTTGCCTGTGATGAGCAGTTTTCTGTTCGACACTTTTTGCTGTATTGTGCTGACCTAATTGACACCAGATATAAACACTTCACAGCAGACTCCTTGAAGGTTTTGTTCCGGGATGTTCTCCCGGACAAAATCTTCAATTTTTTGAGAGAATGCAATATTTTTAACAAGATCTGAGCATTCATAGACTATGTGAATTTTTTTATTTGCCCTTTTTGTGAGTCTGTAGACGTTTCTTTTCCAGACATGTGCGACATTTTAGCCTGAGATTTTTAATCTATATTTACATCTTGTCTTAAGACCTTGCTTTTAGTCTGGCTGACCAGATTCTTACCCATCCCGCCGTGAGATGGCCTTAGTCGCCTGCTCGGCGTTAAACCCAAATAACTAACTAACTAATTGCCTCTGCCTCCTCGCCCTCCTCACAGCGTACACAAGGTAGGTGTTGGCACAGCACATGACGAGCAGAGGGATCACTCCGAACAGGAAACTGTACACCCACTGTATGTACCGGCCTGCCTGGCTGTACCTGTAAAACAAAATCAAAGAAGTTAATTTAACCCATTGTGTCCCAGGTACAAAATTTCCAAATACTGGAGTTGTCCTCCGAGGACTGCATTACAATTAACAAGACAGATCGACCGTGTTAGTTCAAGGGTGGTGCCAGAATAGCTTGGCGCCTATATGAGTTGCCACATTCCTTCTGCATATGAAGATAAGTAGCGGCTAATGTCTCTGTTTGTTAGTCTATTTTGACAAAGGGTATTTACCCGAAATATTAATAAATTGTGTTGTACCGTTTTTTCTAAGCGTGTTTCTTTCTCCGTTGGGTACTTCTTTGCATTTCACACGCTTGGCAGTCACCTTTTTGGTCTGGATAGCTTCTCCTGGCACCACCCTTGAACTAGCATGGTCAGTCTATATCTTGCTGTGGTGTGTCGGGACTGAACGAGTTAAAATCAGAAATGATGACCATTTCACTCTATATATTACATTTAGAGGGAACGAAACTTACTATCTGCGTGCACACTGTTTGAGCTGCGTCGATCGAAAAATACCCACGTGCCAGTGAGAGTGCCTGAGACGTTAAGCTTACGACGAACGAATGTCAACAACGAACGAAAGGAAAGTCATTGCGGATAGCCAGTTCTTACCATAAGCATAGGTAACACTCGGAACATCTCCAAGAGGTACAGATCCTCATGAGCCCTCCGGGCTCATGAGGATCTATGCCTCTTGGAGATGTTTGAAGTGTTGTCTACGCTTATGGTACATGCTTTCAACAAGCAAAATACATCCGGCCTCAATAATAATAAGGTAGGATATTTAGCAAATATCGCGTATAATAACAAGGCTTTAAAAAAAATGTATTCTAGGTCCAGACCACGCTTCTTCTATGTTAATTAATTACGTCGCTTATACAACATAATTCCGAGATACCGAAAAGTTTGGGTCACCTGGCAGTTTGTTATATCGAAGGCTGATCTGAAGAAACTGATCAATTGTACGCATGCTGGAAGTGAAAAATAATTATGAAAGTGGCTAGCTGCATCTATACCTGAACTCCCCTGGCGTCATGTTCAATTTCCCCCCATTGCTACTATCGGGGACGACCTGGTAGTAGAAGAAGCGCGGGAGGCCGAGTAGCGTGATGACGAACAGCACGCACACAACTTTGGCCTTGGCGCTTCTGGGGCCGCATTTGTCCCTCGCCCACAGCGGTAACCTCACGAAAAGACACCTCTCGAGTGTCAAGGTCACCACTAGCCACGTGCTGGCGTTGTTGCAGATACTGCTCACGGGGTAAAACACGTAGGCTACGTAGGTGACCACGAAATCCCCGAGATGGCTGCCGTCACTGATGAAGTAGCTTCCTGTGGGTGGCGGGTCGGTGATGACCAAAAAGATGAAGGTCATAAATAGCGACAAGAAGTCCGTGACGGAGAGGTCGCGCAGGTAGACGTAGGGGGACTCCTTGAGGCCGCGCTCCGTCAGCACCAGGAGGTTCAGGACGTTGAGGACGAGGCCCAGAATGCACACCACCGGTGTCACGTGCTGTTCCAGCGTGAACGACAGCTGCCACAGAGAACGAGGCTGCAATTAACCCCTTTCACTACCGAGAAAACGTCGACACGCTCCAGCTGCAAGAAGCATAGTTCCTCATGAGCCTCCGCTGTTGCGGGGCTCATGAGGATCTATGACTCTTGCCGACACCACTTAATTAACCCCTTTACTGCCGAGGAAACATGAACGCGCTCCGGCTGCAAGAGACATAGAGCCTCATGAGCCCCCGCAGTTGCGAGGACTCATGAGGTTCTATGACTCTTGTTGACACCATTTAATTAACCTCTTCTCGTGAACACGCTCCAACTGCAACACAAATAGATCCTTATGAGCCCCCCGCAGTTTCGAGGGTTGATGAATATCGATGGCTCGTGCTGACACTAGGTCGTATGCACGCTGCCTTCTTAAACATCTGGAGCTCTTTGATGTTGTAATGTCGATTGTGACTCTGAGTCAACCGTGACATCATAAACAGTACAGACAAAATTTGAAAACCAACCTTCTCTCCTGGGTGTTGCCATCTTGCTCAGAAACAAACACGTCACGTTCTCGCGAGATCTTCCAATTTGCATATTAGTCAACTCGGAAGCTCCAGTCCGCTGCCTCACGGGAGGTAGCCTCAAATGGTCGATTGTGACGAATCGACAAAAATCAGCGTGGTTCGTTTCAAAACACTGTAACTGCTACAGGATTAACTCTAATCTCGCACAGCCCGAATTTATAAATACAGCGATAGTGTGCGATTGCCTGGTGGTGTTTGTTAATAATCATTTCTTTGGCTTTCTTTTTCACAAGCTCGTCTTATCCAGTCTGCTCTCCGACAAAGCGTGTCCTGATCGACCACGTAATTTTTAGAAGACGATTTTTCTTTGAATTTGTGAAATGTACGCAATTTTACTTAAGACACAAGTAATTTAGGTATACAACAACAAATTAACATCACAAACCACGGACTTATTGCATTATTATATAACAAAGAAGCACTCGCCTGTACCACACACACCAGAGTCCCTTTTCAAAACATGAAAAACAACAACCCAAAACTATGTTTTTATTTCATACCTTGCAAACGGCCACCAGTGCCAATTTGGTTTTATCTTATATATCTCTTCAATCATTTCTCTTGACACTGGTACAACCATAAATTGATAACTTTATTTCTGATAAATGTTTTTAGCAAATAAAGAGGATGGGGGTAGTGACCAACCACCTTTTGAGACAGTCTCATACAGTTTGTGATTGTATAGGCTGTAATGCCAGAACCCTGACCATACCTTCCCCTGCAACCACTGCGGTCGAACCTGCCTGTCTCGGATTGGCCTCCGCAGCCACGAACAAGCCTGCAGACGTCGTGCCCGCCGCCGAAACATCTGGGTCACGGACATTTGACACTGCTCTGGGTGTATCAATTTACAGGTCAGTGTTGGCCGGACAGGTCGTAGACCCACCCACCCCCACCGCCCCCCCTCCCACCCCCACCCCTGCCCGGCATTTAGTGAAACCAGATGGGAGGCGGCGCGTGCCGTCCCTATTAAAATGTTGTCTGTCAACAAAAGGGCTACTGGGACGCTATATAGGAGCTTGTGATGATATGCATATCATCACAAGCGTCCCAGTAGCCCTTTTGTTGACAGAAATTTCTTAATAGGGACGGCACGCGCCGCCTCCCATCTGGTTTCACTGAATGCCGGGCCGGAGAGGGGTGGGTTGGGGGTTGGGCGGCCGTAGGTCAACACTGACCTGTACTGAAACACAACCAGAGCAGGGCAAATGCACTGACCCAGATCTTTAGTTCACGGCTGCAAAGTCTGGTAACTACTGACTCTGAGACATTCGTCTCCCAAGCGTAAAACTCAGCCTTTTCACGTCGGTAATGCCGACTACTGGCTCCATTGCTAACGACGCAGTCGGCCATCTTTGTTTTTAACTCTCGTCAAATGCTTTTCTTTTTATAACGTTTCTTGTGGTTTTTTTTTTTATCTATCGCCTATTTCATTCAAAATGTGATTTTGCAAAATAAACAAAAAGTGATAAAATTTCATTTAAAAATGGACAGCAATTAATGAAATAGTTTTTGTTTTGAGTGTGTTTTGGGCTGATGCTGCTTAGTTTCGGAGGGCACTGACGTGGAAATTAGCAAAGTCGTCTCTGGTACACTCTAACTAGGGAACAGAACTAAATGGAATGTGCAGGGAGAATTTAATCACTGAAGATTTTGGAGTCCGGGAAGACTCATATAACCCACCAACACGCACGCTGCAGTTCTGTACAGTTTCCCATCCTGCCCACCCCCCCCCCCCCTCTTTGCCTGAGAAGAAATAGATTCACATTAGCCCCTACCAGTCACAGGGGTACTCTCTTAACTCATTCTACCCCAGACACACCACAGCAAGACAAGGATCGACCATGATAGTTCAAGGGTGTTGCCAGAATAGCTTGGCGCCTATGGGCGCCAAGCTATTCTGGCATCACCCTTGAACTATCATGGTCGATCTGTGTCCTGCACTAGAGTGCAGTCTTCAGAGGACAACGGCAAAATTGGGGGGTTTCGGTGTTGGGGTAGAATGAGTTAACCCATTACATCCTGGGGCTGATTAAAAAATAAAAAAACCCTTGCTTATTGTCCTCTAAAGGCTACATAACAGATTAGGAGATAGAGCAACTGTTGTAGTTGAAGGCATAGGGTCCCAATGATATCAGCTTCGACTAATGCAAACCCACTGCGCCACCGCGTGCGAGCCAACGCCTACTAAGCTCAAGGCAGAATACGTATTCTGCCGTGAGCTTAGTAGGCGCTGGCGCGCACGCGGTGGCGCAGTGGGCATTAGTCAAAGCTACTATCGTCGGGCGCCTATCGTTCAAGGGGCGTGCCAGAATAGCTTGGCGCCTCAGGCGCCAAGCTATTCTGGCAAAACCTTTATTCGTGACTACAAGTCAATTGCTCAACAGCCTGCAAAGGACATAAAAAAATAAATAAATAGGAAACCATCTCAGGTTTAAATTGACAAAATCGATCCATCTCCAGCACTTGATTGTCTGACCTCACAAAGTCCCTCCGGTAAACATGACAATTTGATGGAACCACTGAACTGTGCGGACGCATTTAAAAAAAATGTTTTTGTTTCTTGCAATTGTTTTGCCTGTGCATTGTTTGCGCGTAATCCGCTAATGGTATTTGCTAGACTGGAATTGATTTCTCTGGAAGTTCTTCTATTGATCAGGCCATGTCAGTTACTGCGCTAATTTTGGGACTGAGTGACACGTCAGTTCTTTCACTTTTGGCGGCAGCATAGGGAAATGGATTGATCGTGATAGTTCAAGGGTAGTGCCTTATTAGCTTGGCGCCTTTCAGGCACTACCCTTGAACTATCACGATCATTCTACAGATCTCCCATCAAAGAGCTGAGCAGGCGATTCGGGAACGGGAGACATTTTATTTTGAAAACTGGCAGTTTATAGTGCGCGTCAGTCGATGACAGTTTCATAACGAATTAGAGATGCCAGTTTCAGAATAATGGACAGAGAAAATCAGTTCGTATACCACACGCACACGCACCTGCACGCACGCAAGCACGCACGCAAGCACGCACGCACGCACGCACGCACGCACACAAAACGTGAACAGTCACCACAACTACAACCAAGATCTTTGTCTCCTAGTGACCAATTCCGCCCCATAACCATACCCCACCCCCCTCCTCTCCAATTCCCCGCCTCGCTCTCTCTCTCTCTCTCTCTCCCCCCCCCCCACACACACACACATACCAACGCTCCTGCACCCACCCCCACTTCCCCCAAACCCCTCCCTGCTAAAAAAAGCAAAACAACCACAAAATGTAAGAAAGCAAGAAATTAAGAAACAAACAAAAATTACACTATTATTATGACTACAACTACAACTGCAACTACGCCTACAACCACGTGTATCACCATCACCACAACCACTGCCACCACCGTCACTATAATAGTTCACCAAATAAATAATTTAACCTTTAAACTGAAATCGACCAGCGCCGGTCCTCAGTCGAGCATTGTACAAATATAGCTACGCAGCGAGTCGCCAGTTTCTAGGCTCGCCAAACATACATGCTGCTAAGTCTCCAAGCCATTGAGCTTACTCTCTCTGCAAGAGACATAGATTCTCATGCGCCCCTACTTCAGCAGGGGCTCATGAGAATCTATGCTTCTTGCTGGAATAGACTGTGCGGGCTTAAGTTCTTGGTTGTTCCTGAGATGAAGGAGAGCATCGGTGTTTATGCTAACGATTGTGTAGTTATAGGCTGGTTGTTCGGTGGATCTATCAAAAGCAATTGTATTTACAGGAAACGACCGGAGAGTCAGAGAAACGAATTCTATATCGTCTGGATATTCTGTGTCAGCAGGTGAGTTAATTTTTAATATTTTTGAATGGTGGAAGTTTGCACAGAAATGACCAACAAGAAGAAAAGAAACAGGCTTCAAATGGAGAGCGACCATAACAGACACCCAACCAAATTGTTTTACCTCATCATTTCCTTCCACGTTTTCTTGGTTGTCTTATCCGCTTGGGAATCACTCTCTTTCAGTCAGGATTCAATGACGATTTCACCCTTTCGCTTCCAGTGCACGCGTTTTGTCGTCCGTCAGGATTCAATGACGTTTAACCCCCTTTAACCAGAGGACGCATATTGCGTTTACAAAAAAAGAGAAAATCACTGTAAACTGAATTCAGAGTCAAAGATACTCAGCTGTCAACGGAACATACGGCTGCAATTTGGCTTCAGCAAGAGGCATAGATCCTCATGAGCCCCCGCGACTGCGGGGGCTCATGAGTATCTATACCTCTTGCAGGTCAAGGGATCTCTGCCTGACTCAAAGGGTGGGGGGCCCCAGGGGACGAGTTGCGTTGGTGGTGCGGGTAGTGGGGAACTCTTACAGCGCCTCCCCCGGGATCCCCCTAGTCTAGGGCCTCTTGGCCTTCGTGAGGCACCATCGCCCCACTTCAGTCAGCTCTTGCAGCTGGGTGGTCGTTCAATGTTTCTCGGCAGCAAAGGGTTAACTCCTAATTGACTTATTAAC
>BTPG01000004.1:145463243-145586174 GCA_036245525.1 Semisulcospira habei | reverse complement strand
ATAGCTGAATGGCTGCAAAATGAATTTAAAATTAAAGCTACTTTAAATCCAGCTAACTTACTTGTTGCATTTGAATTTCCAAAAGGTAGCCAGTATTTATTATCAGGTAGTCTTGGAAGGTTACTTGGTTTTTTAGGCCCAGTAACAAAAAATCCAGATGAAGATTGGGCATTAAGTGGATGTCTATTCTCACCAAATAAACAAAGAGTAACTGGAAGATATCCTGTTCATTTGGCAGTACACACAGTACTAAATGTTTATTTGAAAGAACTAAACACAACAAAAAATGTACACAATGGAAAGCCTTCAACTTTGTTGAGATGTGTGCCGACTGGAACTGCACCCTATTGTGAAAGTGTGGTTGTTAGATTTCCTTTACAGTTTAAGAAATTAGGTTCCAGTTTCTTTGAATCACTGTGTTTATATGTAACTAATCAGGATGGCAAACCAGTTGTGATGCATGATTTTAGTGTAGTGTTAGAAGTTAAATAATTTTATTTTTGTTTATAAAAATGAGTGGTCTTGGTCCAAAGCCGAGAATCACACCAGTTGCGTGTCCATCAATAGAGTTAAAAGATTTGGCTGATGTGCAAGATTTTGATAAAGAAGGTGAGGTAGGAGAGGTGTATGGCCTTGAACTTGTTTCTGTTGGATTGTACAAGCGAAAAGTAATTGATGACATGAAGGAAGGCACAGACAGACCAATTCCTAAACTTGGACAGCTGCGTGATGTCACTGTTCCTACTCCGCCTGTAAATAATGTGCCCTACAACTTAATACATGTGGGTAATAAGTGGGTAGTTTCACCTGTGCCTGCACCACCTCCAACAATTGACTGGGACATAAAGTTGGAATTTATTAGTCCTTATGTATACACTGATGACGAAGGCGCCTTAGTGTTTAGGAAGGTTGTTAACTCTGGGCCGCTGATTGTAAGTCTTGTTCCAAGCTTTGCTTCAGATGACAATAGCAGAGATAAACTGAAAGTTGAAAATTATGAGAAACGACGGTATCTTCTTACACATAGGAAGGGTAGGTCTGATGCGAAGGTCGTGTTTGCACCAGTAAACTTTCTGATTGCAAGAGAAGCGACAATAGTATTTGAAATTATCATGAGATCTGTAACTACTGCAAAAGAGGCAGATATAGCACAGGGAATAAAGCTTACATGGGATGAAACAGTATCAGAATCAACAAAGGTCTTTATTGCTATTACAAAAAATGTTGATGATATTAATGTTTCGAGCAGTGTTCCCGCTGTCAAGATATCGGTCGACAAACTAACTTTTGTTCGTCTAAGTTACATAAACCTTGAACACATTGATCTTGTTGCATTTTATTATGCTAGCAAATTATATACTTTTGAAGAGTTGCAAAATGTAATTGCTGATTAAATAAAAAATATTTGTTAATAAAAAAAATGGTTAAATTCTATCCAATACTACCGACGCTTGAGCCGACTGAAACAAATGTGACGGCAAAAACAACGCTTGCGCCTGATCCACAGGTGACACATGTGCCAATTGCATCAGATAAAACATTACCAGCAGACGCATTCAGATTACATAATATTACAGATGCATTGAAATATTTGGAAGGAGAGGAGGCAAAATATTCTAGATGCAAACGACGTTATAAGACAGTTTTTAATTATGTTCAAAACACATCTATGGCTATTGGTGCAGTTTCAGCTGGATGTTCTGTAGGGGGTATTGTATTGATTTCAACTGGAATTGGAAGTTTAATTGGCGTTGGCCTTGAAGGAGCTAGCATTGCCACAGGTCTGGCATGCTTTGGTTTGGAGGCCTTAAACAAGAGGTTTCACACAAAATTACAGAAACATGAAGCATTGAGTACGCTGGCTGGTGCAAAACTTAGTAGTCTAAAACTGATTATCAGTAAGGCATTAAATGATATTGTATTGATGACGATGAATTTAAGAGAGTGCAAGACGATTTAAATAATTACAAACAACTGAAGTCTGAAATACAAAATAAAATGCGTAGTCAATCCCCTGTAAATGTTGACGAACTAAAAGCTAGTTTTTTAGCAGAGGGAAAAAGGATAGGGGTACAGGAAACCACAGAAAAACTTCAAGGATTTTTAGGGAAGTAAAAATCAGTTTTGGTAATCAAACAATATTTTTGTCATATACTTCACAGAGAGATGACACGCCACCTGTCTATTTGACACCCACAGCTCCGCCAGAATATTTTTTAAAAATAACTTTCTTTGTCTTTGTATCTTGTCAAATCTGACTCCGTATCTTGTCACTGGAGACAAGTTCTTGTAAGTAATTAATAAGTTCTTATTGTAAGTAATTAATAAGTTCTTATGGTAAGTAACTATAAAGAACCTGCAGAGGTAACCTTTAAGTTACCTACAACTTGTAAGTTTGTTTTTTTTTAAGTGCGCACTAATGCCCGGCACTGAGGGGCTGCCCGGCGTGATTAATCTAGTGCATTACGGGTGCTGGCTGTTGTGATTATGTCAGTGTAATTTTCCAATCCTATTAGCCCGTGATTGATATGCATTAGTTGACAATAGCTACCCGGCGGCAGTCCAGTGGTAAGAAAGCAAGACCGGTCCCACCCAGGTATGCATCCTGTCACTCTGGTCCCGACGCCTGTTTATTCTCCGAGTTGTTGGTGGTCGCTGCTGTCGCATGCGTTGTGTTATGTGAAGCACTCGGGAGGCGTTTCGATCGGTATTCATAGTCTGTGACTACAGGCTCCGATATACTCGTCAGGGAACCGGCCTATTGTTGTAGAGGGCTGTCGTTTAAGTGGGTGGGTGCGTTGTTAATGTCGTAGAGGGTTGTCGTTTAAGTTGGTGGGTGCGTTGTTAGTGTCGTGATGTTGGAGTTAACCTGCGTGTTTCTCCTTATCCGTTCGTGGGATTCCGTCTCTTGAAGTCTGGAAGAGGAATCGCGGATTGGGCAGTGTAGTGGGCTGTGCTTAAGGGTTACGTAGTTTTCCTGGTCCGATGAGTTTAGGGTGACGGGCAGTTGTTGGTTGTGAAATGTGGCCGTTTTTTCTTTGACGCGGTAGTAGATCCTTGTTAATCCGGCTTGATCGTCCCGTTGGAGTATGGTCGTGGGTTAAACCGCTTTCTTTTCCTCCGTCTCGTTGTCTTTAGGGCTGACGCGGGGAGAGGAGATAAGCTTGTATCGTTGCTCCGGGCTGTCTGTGGGGAATTAGGCGTAACGTTGCTTGCTTTCTTCGTGGCAGCGGGTCTGATTCTCGTTGGGTCCATGGGGCAAACTGGATTACGTGGAGTACTGTATGCTTCTTACATCCTTTTCTTACCCTAGTTGGGGTGGGTGGCTGAGAGTCCCCTACGGGGTTTGAGCTTCATGCTGTGTGTGTGGTTGGTTTCCCTGTCGTTGAGAGCGAGAGTGTGAAGGGGGATTAGACGTGATGAGCTTTGTCGTTGGTTGGTGGATGGGGTGCCCTGTTTAGGGTCGATGGTTTCTAATCCTTGCTTGGAGGGCCGTTGTTGCCGTGGTGGTTAGTTGTTGTTTGCGGCGTCGTCTTCTAGTGTTTTCTTTATGTCCGTGGCTGACACGGCTGTGTCTCTCTTTGTGTTGAGTTTCGCTGATATAATCAAGTCCTTTATGTTTTTATGTCGCTTATAGGCGATCAGCGGTGGGTTGGGGAAGAGTGTTTTACACTCTGGGTCTCTCGTCATGTGGTGCCAGTGTGTTTAGATTTTCCTTTGTAGGTGCTTGATACTGGGGTAGTATGGGGTGACCATGACCAGAGGTGTTTTTCCTGCTTTCTTCGGTCTTTCCGCTAGGAGTTGTTTTCTGTCTTTCGCGAGTATTGTGTCCGTTTCTTGCGTGAGTTCCGTCTGTTTGTATCCCCGGTCCGTCATTTTGTCGTGGAACAGATGGATCTGTTCGTGTAGGTCTGTTCTGTTGCTGTTAGTCCTCATATATCTTGTTGTTTCCCCCGGATCCGAGCTTTAAAGACGTGTTGAGGGTGAGCTGAATCCCTTTGTAGGTATTGATAAGTTTCTGTCGGTTTTCTGTATGTTTTGATGTCCAGTATTCCTTCACGCTCAAAACGCTCTCTCTTGTAAACTTGAGTGTCCAGGAAGGTAGCTGTATGGTCTTCGATTGTGTATGTGAATTTCAGGAGTGGGTGATAGGAGTTGGCGAGGTTAAAAAACCTGTTGATGGTGTCATTGTCCGCATTCCACATTTGGAAGCCGTCATCTCTGTATCTTCCGTTCCAAATGATTTTCTCTCTCTCCTCAAAAAGGTTGATGATATTGTTCAGTATTATGCCCATATTGATGTCGCAGGCTTCCGGTGAAACTTTAGAGCCCATCGGGGCGCCGATAATTTGTCGGTAGAGCTGTCCATTGAAGGTGAAGACGTTGTTCGTGAGGATAGTCTCCAGGAATCTGAGGAGGTGGTGTTTTTCAATCGGTGGCATAGGTGGTGTTTCAACTATGTCCGGGACTGTTTGGTTCACTGCCTCCAGCAATTCGTGGAATTCCATGTTACTGTATATCGATGTGACGTCATAGCATACTAGCTTAGTTTCTCTGGGGATCCTTGTTTGTTCAATTTTATTAATGAACGCCGGTGTGTCTTTGATGTATGTAGGTTGTTTTTGTACGAACGGTAGTAGGTGGAGATCCACAAATTTCGCTATAGCTATAGTCGGGCTTGCTGACTGCGCCACGATTGGGCGACCCGCTATAATTCTCCCTTGCATTCCATTTTTCTCCATGTCATCCAACACCTCTGTTGGGTGTTTGTGGATTTTGGGAAGTAGGTAGAAGGAGGCTGTGTTTTTGTAGGTTTCCGTTTGTCGTAGGAACTTGTAGGTTTGTTTGTCTATCTTCTTGGTTCTGTATAGTGTCTCAGATGTGTTGAGGATTTCGGCTATGATGGCCTCTGTGTTTGCCGCATCTGTTTTCTCGTAGTGTATTCCGTCCTCCCGTTGTCTCAAACCCTCCCTGATGTAATCGTCTCTGTTGAGGAGTACGATTGTGCTGTTTTTGTCGGCTTTTTTTAAAACGATGTCCGTATTATTTTTGAGTGCCTTGAGTGCTTCACGTTCCTCTCTCGTGAAATTGCTTCGTGTGCTTGACATGCTGACGTGCGTTAATTCTTCCTTTGTGTTGCTGATGTATTGTTCAATTGGACCGTTTGCCCTTTGTGGGGTGTACCCTGAGCTAAACTGTAGTGGGTGTGGAATCCGCTCAGATTTGTCCTGATTCTGAAAATGGTATTTGCAGCGTATTTTACGGGTGAGTTCGTCAAATGCTGATATGATTTCGTTCTTGGCTCGTTTGTTGTTTGGGACTGGAATAAATTTCAGTCCTTTTCCCAGCGCTCGAATTTCCGGGTCCGTGAGTTTGTGTTTGGAGAAGTTCCGAATAAATTGTCTTGCTTCCTTTGTCTTCTCCTTGAGAGTTGCTGTGTTGGTGTGACCACCGTTTTGTCTGTATTTGTGTCGTTGCGCCTTCGCTTTCTTTTGCCTCCTGTTAAAGTGCCTCGCCATGAGTGCTCAATCCAATGGTCCTTCGCCGGGTAGTGAAAGTTGGTTAGCTTTTAACCCTTTACTTCCCAAGCTGAAAAATGTGTTTGGGGAAAAATTTCTCAATTCGGTGTGGTGAGAGATGGGGGTTCCGACTGCCCTAAAATGCGTGTGGGGATCCACCCACCCTCCTATAGGTGTGGGAGTCGGTCTCAACCACCCTATTATAGGTGTGGGAGTGGGTCTCAACCACCCTATTATAGGTGTGGGAGGGCGGGTCTCAACCACCCTATTATAGGTGTGGGAGAATAGTCGAAGAGTTCCTTCTTGCTTGTGGTTTTCCTGTTGATTTGGAGTCTTGGGCCTTGCTTGCTTGGTCGTTTCTTGTTTCATCCACCCTTTATCAGGTGTGGGTCTCAACCACCCTATTATAGGTGTGGGAGGGTGAGTCTCAACCACCCTATTATAG
Organism: Semisulcospira habei; assembly: GCA_036245525.1. Lineage (NCBI taxonomy): Eukaryota > Metazoa > Mollusca > Gastropoda > Semisulcospiridae > Semisulcospira > Semisulcospira habei. The sequence continues at coordinate 145,580,210 of BTPG01000004.1, read as the reverse complement.
GTGTGGGAGAAAAGTTGACGAGTTCCTTCTTGCTTGTGGTCTTCCGTTGATTTGAAGTCCTGGGCTTCGGTTGCTTGGTTGTTTCTTGTCGAGTGGGGCTGGCAGCTGTAGTCGGCTTACTGTCGCATTCGAAGCGAGACGACGAAGGAAACAACAGCTGCCAGCCCTAACTCCGCCAGAAACAGGGATCAAGACCCAAGACATCTATGTCAACGGAGAACTACAAAGAAGAAGAAAGTCATCGATGGTTTCCCACACCTGAAACAGGGTGGTTGAGACCCATTCCCCACGCCTGATAAAGGGTGGATGGAACGACTGAATACAACCAAGAAACCACAAGCAAGAAGGAGCTCTTCGACCATTCTCCCACACCTATAATAGGGTGGTTGAGACCCACTCCCACACCTATAATAGGGTGGTTGAGACCGACTCCCACACCTATAATAGGGTGGTTGAGACCCACTCCCACACCTATAATAGGGTGGTTGAGACCCACTCCCACACCTATAATAGGGTGGTTGTAACGCACTCCCCACACCTGAGAAAATGTGGATGGAACGAAAATCACCAATTAACACCACACGATCGACAAGCTAGAACAAGCGACAAACTACACTGCGATCCTTTTTTTCTGCTACTTTAACAAAACACGTGTGAGCCAGCTACTCAACTGAGGCCAACAATCGGCCCTGCAGCCCCCACGGCAAAACCCTCTACGGAAGTGACATCTGTCATGAATCGCTACACGCTATGACGTCACTACTGTTTGCTAAAAGACTTACCTCCCGCCAACGAGAAAGGCAAGCCACTCTGTCTACAACACGGACTAAGAATAGAGGAAACGGACATTGTCTACTTCACACCGACCACAAAACTACGCAGCACCAACTTTAATCTACAACAACTGGTCACAAAGAACTCGTTCTAAAGCGCACAAAAGTGAAAGGAGGACTGGAACGCTCGCAACAAGCGAGGCCAACTATTCTGTGAAGCACTCGAAGAATTGAAGGCCCTTCTACAACGACAAAACCCGGCACCTACCACCAAAACGGTATACAATTCAGGCGGCCCAACAAGCCAACGGCAACAACAGCAATCAACGAAACGACAGCCACACCAAAACAGCAGCAACAGCTACGACAATAAGCTGATTTTAAAGCATCAACTGTGAGATATGCACCACGGCAACACTGCGTACCACCTACACAGAGGACAATACTAGAAACACTAGTCTGTCGTATGGAAGGCAACACAGCCGCACAAACAACCGGCATCGTCTACAAACACGAGGAATCAACAACAACAACAACGACACTCAGTCTGGGATTGATCCGTCATAACGGACGGATTAATAAACAAAGAATATGACTCCCACGTCGATACACGCAAACTCCGCCCAACGGTTCCTTGTGTCTTATCGCGGCTAAGCCCCGCTGAGCAGGAAATGATCTTGGAACGGACAGGCACAAGCGCCGAGGGAACAGAAGACGCAGCGATACAATCGGATCCCGACACAAGACTGGACCCTGCAAGGATTTGAAGCAATCATACTTGACATCAATAACACCGCATCAGGAATACTGCAAGGATTTGAAAGCGTTCATACTAGACATCTATAACACCGCGTCAGGAATACTGCAAGGGTTTGAAAGCGACCATACTGGACATCAATAATGCCGCGTCAGGACTACAGTTACATGCATGGACTACACGGATAATATGTCCTTATGTAAGGATTTAAATGCGACACACTGGGAGGAAGACACCAAGAAATGGACTGAGAATTGTAGGCCGGTTCCCTGATGAGTAAATCGGAGCCTGTAGTTACTAACTACGAATACCGATCGAAACGCCCCTGAGTGCTTCACATTCTTCTGCTCGGACATTTTGAGGCGTCGGGACCAGAGTGACCGGATGCATACCTGGGTGGGACCGGTCTTGCTCTTTGACCACTGAGACGGAACGGAACCACAAAGCCGACTACAGCTGCCAGCCCCACTCGACAAGAAACAACCAAGCAACCGGAGCCCAGGACTTCAAATCAACGGAAGACCACAAGCAAGAAGGAACTCGTCGACTTTTCTCCTACACCTATAATAGGGTGGTTGAGACTCACCCTCCCACACCTATAATAGGGTGGTTGAGACCCACACCTGATAAAGGGTGGATGAAACAAGAAACAACCAAGCAAGCAAGGCCCAAGACTCCAAATCAACAGGAAAACCACAAGCAAGAAGGAACTCTTCGACTATTCTCCCACACCTATAATAGGGTGGTTGAGACCCGCCCTCCCACACCTATAATAGGGTGGTTGAGACCCACTCCCACACCTATAATAGGGTGGTTGAGACCGACTCCCACACCTATAATAGGGTGGTTGAGACCCACTCCCCACACGCATTTAAGGGCAGTCGGAACCCCCATCTCTCACCACACCGAATTGAGAAACTTTTCCCCAAACACATTTTTCAGCTTGGGCGAGTAAAGGGTTAAAAGCTAACCAACTTTCGCTACCCGGCTAAGGACCATTGGCTTGAGCACTCATGGCGAGGCACTTTAACAGGAGGCACAAGAAAGCGAAGGCGCAACGACACAAATACAGACAAAACGGTGGTCACACCAACACAGCAACTCTCAAGGAGAAGACAAAGGAAGCAAGAAAACTTATTCGGAACATCTCCAAACACAAACTCACGGACCCGGAAATTCGAGCGCTGGGAAAAGGACTGAAATTTATTCCAGTCCCAAACAACAAAAGAGCCAAGAACGAAATCATATCAGCATTTGACGAACTCACCCGTAAAATACGCTGCAAATACCATTTTCAGAATCAGGACAAATCTGAGCGGATTCCACACCCACTACAGTTTAGCTCAGGGTACACCCCACAAAGGGCAAACGGTCCAATTGAACAATACAGCAGCAACACAAAGGAAGAATTAACGCACGTCAGCATGTCAAGCACACGAAGCAATTTCACGAGAGAGGAACGTGAAGCACTCAAGGCACTCAAAAATAATACGGACATCGTTTTAAAAAAAGCCGACAAAAACAGCACAATCGTACTCCTCAACAGAGACGATTACATCAGGGAGGGTTGAGACAACTGGAGGACGGAATACACTACGAGAAAACAGATGCGGCAAACACAGAGGCCATCATAGCCGAAATCCTCAACACATCTGAGACACTATACAGAACTAAGAAGATAGACAAACAAACCTACAAGTTCCTACGACAAACGGAAACCTACAAAAACACAGCCTCCTTCTACCTACTTCCCAAAATCCACAAACACCCAACAGAGGTGTTGGATGACATGGAGAAAAATGGAATGCAAGGGAGAATTATAGCGGGTCGCCCAATCGTGGCGCAGTCAGCAAGCCCGACTATAGCTATAGCGAAATTTGTGGATCTCCACCTACTACCGTTCGTACAAAAACAACCTACATACATCAAAGACACACCGGCGTTCATTAATAAAATTGAACAAACAAGGATCCCCCGAGAAACTAAGATAGTATGCTATGACGTCAAATCGATGTACAGTAACATGGAATTCCACGAATTGCTGGAGGCAGTGAACCAAACAGTCCCGGACATAGTTGAAACACCACCTATGCCACCGATTGAAAAACACCACCTCCTCAGATTCCTGGAGATTATCCTCACGAACAACGTCTTCACCTTCAATGGACAGCTCTACCGACAAATTATCGGCGCCCCGATGGGCTCTAAAGTTTCACCGGAAGCCTGCGACATCAATATGGGCATAATACTGAACAATATCATCAACCTTTTTGAGGAGAGAGAGAAAATCATTTGGAACGGTAGATACAGAGATGACGGCTTCCAAATGTGGAATGCGGACAATGACACCATCAACAGGTTTTATAACCTCGCCAACTCCTATCACCCACTCCTGAAATTCACATACACAATCGAAGACCATACAGCTACCTTCCTGGACACTCAAGTTTACAAGGGAGAGCGTTTTGAGCGTGAAGGAATACTGGACATCAAAACATACAGAAAACCGACAGAAACTTATCAATACCTACAAAGGGATTCAGCTCACCCTCAACACGTCTTCAAAGCTCTGATTCGGGGGGAAACAACAAGATATATGAGGACTAACAGCAACAGAACAGACCTACACGAACAGATCCATCTGTTCCACGACAAAATGACGGACCGGGGATACAAACAGACGGAACTCACGCAAGAAACGGACACAGTACTCGCGAAAGACAGAAAACAACTCCTAGCGGAAAGACCGAAGAAAGCAGGAAAAACACCTCTGGTCATGGTCACCCCATACTACCCCAGTATCAAGCACCTAGGAAAATTCAAACACACTGGCCCCACATGACGAGAGACCCAGAGTGTAAAACACTCTTCCCAAATCCACCGCCGATCGCCTATAAGCGACATAAAAACATAAAGGACTTGATTATATCAGCGAAACTCAACACAAAGAGAGACACAGCCGTGTCAGCCACGGACATAAACAAAACACTAGAAGACGACGCCGGAAACAACAACTAACCACCACGGCAACAACGGCCCTCCAAGCAAGGATTAGAAACCATCGACCCTAAACAGGGCACCCCATCCACCAACCAAAGACAAAGCTCATCACGTTTAATCCCCCTTTACACTCTCGCTCTCAACGACAGGGAAACCAACCACACACACAGCATGAAGCTCAAACCCCGTAGGGGACTCTCAGCCACCCACCCCAACTAGGGTAAGAAAAGGATGTAAGAAGCATACAGTACTCCACGTAATCCAGTTTGCCCCATGGACCCAACGAGAATCAGACCCGCTGCCACGAAGAAAGCAAGCAACATTACGCCTAATTCCCCACAGACAGCCCGGAGCAACGATACAAGCTTATCTCCTCTCCCCGCGTCAGCCCTAAAGACAACGAGACGGAGGAAAAGAAAGCGGTTTAACCCACGACCATACTCCAACGGGACGATCAAGCCGGATTAACAAGGATCTACTACCGCGTCAAAGAAAAAACGGCCACATTTCACAACCAACAACTGCCTGTCACCATAAACTCATCGGACCAGGAAAACTACGTAACCCTTAAGCACAGCCCACTACACTGCCCAATCCGCGATTCCTCTTCTACACACCCCACCAGACTTCAAGAGACGGAATCCCACGAACGGATAAGGAGAAACACGTAGGTTAACTCCAACATCACGACACTAACAACGCACCCACCAACTTAAACGACAACCCTCTACGACATTAACAACGCACCCACCCACTTAAACGACAGCCCTCTACAACAATAGGCCGGTTCCCTGACGAGTATATCGGAGCCTGTAGTCACAGACTACGAATACCGATCGAAACGCCTCCCGAGTGCTTCACATAACAACGCATGCGACAGCAGCGACCACCAACAACTCGGAGAATAAACAGGCGTCGGGACCAGAGTGACAGGATGCATACCTGGGTGGGACCGGTCTTGCTTTCTTACCACTAGTCCGGCCCAGCAGACTTGGACTGTATTGATTTTTCTGAGGAACAGGTATTCTCTTTCACAACCCGAAGTCAAGTGGAGACCTGAAGTACAGTTGACTGAAGCCAGGCCTGGGGCTTGTGGCCAGGGCTCTTGAGGATCTGACCATGTGTTAGCTCATAAGAATCCCACTATAAAGAACCTACAGTACTTACCTACAACCTGTAAGTAAGTACATAGTTCTACTTGGCATCAGTAGACTTGAAACTGCTGTTATTTCAGTGCATTGCGAGTTGCGGGCAGCCCAATAACAATTATTGATTACGCCATTATGCCAGTGTGTGTGCTACTGATTGCGACAGAAACGGCCGGTTTTCTGAGTAGGTGGGGGAATTTCCCGACTGTGGAATGCTATGATGAGAGACGGAGATAGAGAGAGAGAGAGGGGGAGGGTGGGAAAGCCTGTAGGGGGTGAGTGCGTAGGCGTGTATGAGAGGCGAGAAAAATGTGTGTGGGAGGTGAATGCGTGGGCGGTTACAGGAGTGATAAGGGAACGGTCCCGACCGTAACGCCAGTCAGCAGCAGCAGTCAGGTGACAGCTAGAAATTGAAAACCCACCATCCAACCCCAAGCAACCACCTTTGTAATCTGCTGCATATAAAGTGTCCATAATTTTTTTTCCTTTGTTTTTGATAAGCATGTAGCACATGATAAGTCTGGCAACTACCTTATTTTTTCTTTGTTTGTTGTTGTGTTTATTATGAGATAGTACTATTTTGAACTGAATTGCCTCGGGTCAGTTGTACGCAGGGTGTTTTTATGGAGGTCCTTTTTGTGTTCGGATTTGTTGTTTTGTTTTTTAGGGTGTGTGTATTGTTGCAGGGAGGGGGGGGGGGGAAGGAAACAACCAGTAAACCTACTGGTTGGGTTAGATGTTGTCTTACATGTTTGACAAGTGAGAGTCACGGGAATAAAACGCCTCCGTTGTTTTTGCCCAACTGACAGAAAAGTGTTGCCGCCGCGTGTTCAGGGTATAAGCGTGAGGAAGTAGTGTGGAGTTGAGCGTGAGACTGAGGTGTGATAGAGCGTGTGGTCGTGTGCGCTGTTCTGACAAAACCTCGCCCAAGTTCTGGTCCGGAACTCTGGCCAGCCATTTATTGGCCGAGAGGGGCGATGATGTCAGAACAGGGGCGCACTGAAGGGAAGGAGAGATTGAGATCGGGGAAAGGGGAGGGAGGGGGGAGGCATGAGAGTGACTGGAGTTTAAGTGGTGTTTAGACGAGGGAGGAGTGATAAACATATTTTAAACGGAGGGAAAGAGGACTGAATGCGTGGGTGGGGGGCGGTGTCCGGTAGCGGAAGTACTGAGTAGGTGGGGGAAATTTCCAGACTGTGGAATGCTATGATGAGAGACGGAGATAGAGAGAGAGAGAGAGAGGGAGGGTGGGAAAGCCTGTAGGGGGTGAGTGCGTAGGCGTGTATGAGAGGCGAGAAAAATGTGTGTGGGAGGTGAATGCGTGGGCGGTTACAGGAGTGATAAGGGAACGGTCCCGACCGTAACGCCAGTCAGCAGCAGCAGTCAGGTGACAGCTAGAAATTGAAAACCCACCATCCAACCCCAAGCAACCACCTTTGTAATCTGCTGCATATAAAGTGTCCATAATTTTTTTTCCTTTGTTTTTGATAAGCATGTTCTATGTAGCACATGATAAGTCTGGCAACTACCTTATTTTTTCTTTGTTTGTTGTTGTGTTTATTATGAGATAGTACTATTTTGAACTGAATTGCCTCGGCTCAGTTGTACGCAGGGTGTTTTTATGGAGGTCCTTTTTGTGTTCGGATTTGTTGTTTTGTTTTTTTAGGGTGTGTGTATTGTTGCAGGGAGGGGGGGGGAGGAAACAACCAGTAAACCTACTGGTTGGGTTAGATGTTGTCTTACATGTTTGACAAGTGAGAGTCACGGGAATAAAACGCCTCCGTTGTTTTTGCCCAACTGACAGAAAAGTGTTGCCGCCGCGTGTTCAGGGTATAAGCGTGAGGAAGTAGTGTGGAGTTGAGCGTGAGACTGAGGTGTGATAGAGCGTGTGGTCGTGTGCGCTGTTCTGACAAAACCTCGCCCAAGTTCTGGTCCGGAACTCTGGCCAGCCATTTATTGGCCGAGAGGGGCGATGATGTCAGAACAGGGGCGCACTGAAGGGAAGGAGAGATTGAGATCGGGGAAAGGGGAGGGAGGGCCCTAGGGGGGAGGCATGAGAGTGACTGGAGTTTAAAATGAGCTAAAGTACGAAGAAGACAAAAAACAACGCAATCGTGTCAAATATTTAGTTAAAACGTCTAAGAAGTTTTTTTTCCAACAAATGATTCGAGACAAGAAGGACACGGCATCTGTCTGGCCTACTTTTGTGTGACGTCATGGCGCGCCGGAGATTTTCCTAACATAGATGTTGAATAGTAGCCAGACGTTTATAGAATATACCAATGTGAATGTTCCTTTGAGTTTTAGATACGTACTGTGTTTTGATTGGCTGTGTTGTACGATTTTGCTTGATTTTTCTAGAAAACATACCACTATAAAAGAGTCGTGCTAGGAAGCACCGGGATACATTGTTCAGTTGTAAAATTGCGATGTAACAGTGTCGGTACAGTGTTCAGTTGTATAATTGCAGTGTATCGAAGAGTGTATTGACATTGCGAGAGAGTACGCAAGATATCGTGCTTCATTGTCAGTAACGGAGTTATGCAGTGAATGGTGATGTACATTGTATGAGAGACGCATTGTGTCAAAGCTGAGAAGACTTTGTACTATTGTTGGTGCATTTGTGAACGCATTTCGTGGAGATCGCATCGCTGTAATAAAATATTGTTGGAACTGTTTCTCCAGTATTGTCTACATCCTTAAGCCACGGTTGACGGATTGCAGCTGAATGAGGTTTATTTAAAAGAACTCTACGTGTGCGCTTGGTGTAGTTATCATTTCTACGACCACGATTCTACCACGTAACAATCCTAGTGCGTCAGAGAGACCGCAGTGAAGTCCTCCTCACCAGAGTGATGCCCAGCACAGAGTGCCACACTGACCAACGCCTTGTACGCTGCAAACTCAGGCTCCACTTGTCCTTTTCTGCAGGCTCTGCCATGAGGGTTGGGAATTAATCACTGAGAAGGGTGACGTGTTGCTGATGTCTCAGTGGGAGGCGCATGGACATGATGCTGTCTGAGTAACCGGTTGGTAGGTTTTCCAGCTTAGTCGCAATGGAGGTCTTGACCGTGAAGCCAACGCCTGAGAGCCGTTTTTCTGATGCAGACTTGCCTGACCAGTAGAGGGTATAGCCAGCGCCAAGTTCTTGGAGACTGACTGCCTTCGTCCGGGAGGCGTACTTCGCTGAGCGCGGCGATGTCGATGTTTAACCTCCGCAATTCATGGGCAATAAGGGCGGAGCGACGTAATTGTCAGAATGTATGTCTGATTGTAGAAGCTGTGATATTCGGGAAAGTATATGTTTAGAAACATGTTTACATTCGATAACTTTGTCCGTTGCCTTCTCGTCTGCACAATAAATGCCTTTGGATTATGCATGCTTGTATTTACGTAATTTTTTTTATTTGACAAGTTTGCGGTAAAAATATCACTTTTGTCGGAAAGTGCGTTTGAACTATTAGAACAGTGTTACGATTGTGGTTGTGTTATCCTGTGAGAGCGTACATGTGTTATTCGTAGGTAACGATCCGATGTTTACTTGAGCTATCACGGTTACGATTCACGTGCCTTTTTAGTAAGCTTTTCTTTTGTTCGTGAGTAGAGCCGTTTTCGTTTTGTTAAGTTTAGTCCGGAGCGTGCTAGAAAGGTCGCACTGTCTACTGGCCTCGTAAGTGTCACGTCGGTTAGTTGACATCGCAACATTTTCGCTACTTTTTGTGCGCGTGGATTGAGCAGCCTTTGTTTTGTTTTGGGAATGTTCTCGTACTTTATAGAGCTACCAGTTGATAGGGATACCATACTTTTATGTGACTTAATTATACGCTAGAATTTAGAGCTGAAGTAAGCAGCCGTGTTTTTGTAGCCTGTTATAGTTTTTTTCTGGAAAGTTCATGCAATGAGTTTCGGCTGCGTGTTTCGTTCTGATTGGTTGAGTCGTATGATTTCCATAGAAGATTCTAGATTTTGGTAGTATTTATAAGGAGGGCGCTGGGAAAGCCCGTGCGTACATTGTCTTGCTTTGTCAGTTGTAGAGACACGTATAGTTTATTGAGAGAGACGCTGTGTATGAGAAACTTTGTGTCGCAGTGTGGACATCGCAGAAGAGACTTTGTATCAGTAGTTTGTGCATTTGAAAGTGCACTACTGTGTGGATATCGCATCGCTGAATTAAATATTGTTGGAACGGTTACTCCAGTATTGTCTACATCCTTAAGCCACGTGTGACGGACTGCAGCTGAACGAGGTTTACTTTAAAGAACTCTACGTACGTGTGTGTCTGGTGTTTTTATCATACTTCGACTACAACTCCACCACGTAACAGTTTCCAGCTCTGTGCTCGTTGCATTGACCAAATAGGGCGGGCACGCGTGGAATCACAAAAAGAAAAAAAAACTTTGAAGGGATTGTCATACATGAACGCGCGCGCGACGGATGCCTTTGGTAGGCCTAATTGTGGATATCAGCCAGGTGGCGAGGACAAAGTTTTGACTGACGGTTTCCGGCAGCCCGCCATTTTTCAGTCCATTTTTTTGCTTTCATGACAAATTGTACCTCATGGAAGCTTGTGTTGACTGTAGAAATTACACAGTTTTGCATGTTGGTAACAGAGGCATAACTGCGGGTCGCGGCGCAAATGACTTCAGCATCATACGTAGGTTACCTCTGCAACACCCGGCGGATCGGGCCTACGTCAGCCGCAGATGGCCCAAGCACAGGCGTGCGGAGACCAACTGCGGCCGACGTCGGCCCGAGAATCTTTGCTTACAGTACCAGAACTGATGTGTGCTTGGCCCTTCAAAGCGCGTTTCCATCTTTGTTTTCGTAATTTGAACCCTTTGCGTGTCGGAAGCGGTTATTGTCGCGAAGATTTCAGGAGGAATCGTTACGACTGACAAAACCCGCGACCGATGCGCAAAGGGTTAACGAGAGCTCTCTATGTGCAGCACAATGGAGTCTATTGAGCTACAAGAACTTGACGTACGGAGAAAGCCGCACCGCTATTCAGACGTAGGAGACAACATGACTACCCTCAAAGGAAGGTGGGCTCGAGAAAGCATTACCCGCGGAAAGTGAAGCAATGTCCTCGACAAGATTTGATAAGACAGAAAGAAAAGGAGTGACCGTGAGAGAAACTTATCACATGGAACGACAAGTTGCCTGGAGACAACGTGACCCCGCGGAAAAGCAAGTGGTCTCGAGACAAAATGTCCGCATGGAAAGCCAAGTGACCTTGAAACAAAATGACCTCATGGAAAGGAAAGTGCACTCGAGAGAAAACGACCCCACGCAAAGGCAAGTGATCTCGAGACAAACTGTCCACACGGAAAGGAAAGTGGCGATCATAAGGAAATGAAAGCAGAGGCCTTGAGGAAATATGACCTCACGGAAGGAAAAGTGCCGCTGAGAGATGTTTTGTCACTGGGATTGAGAGATAATGACCACATGGAAAGGCAAACGGCCTCGAGAGAAATGACCACGTGGAAAGGTTAGTGACCTTGAGAGAAAATGACCGCACGGACATGAAAATACCCTATGGAGAAAATGAGAATGCACGACAACACGGAAACAGAAGTGCCCTTGAGGGACAATGAGCACACGGGAAGGGAAGAGGTCTCTTCTACGACTGGCATATCAGAGCAAAGCAAAGCTCTCTTTGCTCTAGCGGTCATTTGCAGTCTGCTGATCAGTTCATGCTCTTCTCTGCTGCCGCCATTTTTCCCAGCGGGTAGGATATTATAAAGACTTCGGCTGTCGGTAGCTCCCGGAATCATAGCGACTAAAGCGCTACCGACAGCCAAAGGCTTAATGACACACAGAACAAGATGGTCGATTACTACAGTTGATGGGTCGTGCCAGACAATTCAAGGGTTGTGCCAAAACAGCTTGGTGCCTCTAAGCGCCAAGCTTCTCTTGCACCCATCATAAACTATCATGGTGGTTCTATTTCTTGAAGTTTGTAGAGGATATCTCCCTGCTCCCCTCTCTCCTTAACAAAAAGCGGGGGGAGGGGTAAATGTAGCGCAAGGCGATATCCTCCAAATAATCAAATATAAAAATCAAAATCCATATAATTTTATTCTTTAAAAATAGATGGAGGGTGATAGTCTACAATACCCCCCTCGCCCGCACATTTGCCCCGCCCGCCCCCCTCCCCCACCACCACATAGATTTAGCTTTTAGTGTTTGAATTTGACCCTCGCGCGGGCATAACGCTTAATACCTTCGTCCTCCTTCATACTTCCCCCTTCCCCGTCCCACCCCTCATCTGCCCCCCCCCCCCATCCTTCCCCCTCCCCCACCCCCGTTGGATGAAGTTTCGAATGTTATAATAATAATAATAATAATAATAATAATAATAATAATAATAATGCCGTTATTATATAGGCGCTTTTTCTCAATTTGGGGGAAATCGACTCAAAGCGCCGCGAACTGAAACCCAACACACACACTCGCGTAACAGACACGGATTTACGCCATTTAAGATCGGCAAACACAGTACAAGACAGACGAGGGGCCAGTTCAGCTACTGAAGTTACAGAGATTTTTGATGGCTTGTAACGCCGGAACCCGGTATCGAACCTCGCACCTTTGGCATTGGTGGCAGGCGCCTTAACCACTGCGCCACATACCTCCCCAGTTGTTGCTGAATCACATGTTGGGAAGTAACCTGTCAGATATCTTAGGCCTCCCACTGTATCATCGTACGTTGTTCATACTTCATATCCCATGGCACATGTCAAATGTGAAGGTGTGGTCAATATTATTTTACTCCGACCATGCCGTGTCCAGAGTAGTTGTAACCAAACCATATCTCCAAGGGTTCCTGCACCGATGCCTGTGAATCACAGTTTTCATGCCTATTGACTAAAGTGTTTTCGATGATTCCAAAATGTCGCATTTCTTTTGCTCGTTAGTATATTATAGTCGCTCTGATCACATCGTAGCAATCATCATCATCACCACCCAGAGTTGTGGCGTTTGTTTTGCAGGCTGCCAAGAAAGAGACCCCGCCTGTTATGATCGGCGCCATTTCTAGCTGTTATGAGTTCTGGATTGCGGTGGCTTCGCCGGTGTATGGAAACTATGTAAGTTTGTGTAGTCGCCTTTTGCGCAGGACTTAAGCCTTTCACTTCCAGTGGACGCGAAGATCGTGTTTTCAAACCATTGTAGCTTCATCCGCAAACATACCCAGGGTCAGTAGAACATGGATACCAAAGAGTGTAGAGGCGTTTTGTGGATACAAAGTGGTTTGAACAAGAGGCATAGGTCCTCATTGGGCCCCGCAACTGGGGATCTATACCGCTTGCAGTTTGGGTGGTGGTGGCAGAACAGGAGTTAACCCATTTAGACCCATGGTCGCAAATATCAAATTGTGGAGGTGTTACCCGGTAAGGTCTATGCACTAATTGCAATAAATGGACTGACCATGATAATTCAAGGGTAGTGCCAGATTGGCTTGGCGCCTTTAAGCGTCAAGCTAATCTGGCACCATCCATTACGGTCGGTGCATTCCTGCTGTAGGGCTTTGGGGCTACATTATTGGTTAACCTGGCGCAGATGAGCTCAGTGAAAGAAGGAATATTACAGATTTGTTTTGCCATTCACATTATTAGCAATCATAATCGGTGCCCTCCATTTTGCCTTATCCATCTTTTTTGAACGACTTGTTATATTATGTGCAATTGTATCTTAGTAGCTTTGTACCGTTGTATGTTAGTAGCTTCAGTTTTGTACCTTTAGCAGCGTTTTACCTTTGTGGATTAGCAACGACAAGCGTGAAAACTGAAAGGCACATGTGCTAACATCTTCTTCCGTTCAAAAATAAAGTTTCATTTCATTTTCATTTCATTTCAGAAGCTTTAACAATATGTTTTTTTCTGACATTTTGACAAAAATCAAATCCTGTCTAATGTCTGCAAGTGTGAAAAAAATTTCCAGTCTAATATCTCCATATATAAAAAATAAACCCCGATTCCTGTCTAAGATATACATACAGATTCCCGTCTAATATCTGCATGTGTAAAAAAAATCTTTATAATATCGTCATGTCTAAAAACAATTGCTTATATAATGTAATTTCTAAGTATCTTCATATATTAGAAAATACTTTTTTGTCAGTCTCGGACCGTATTCTTAAATTTGTTTCCGCCTGAGATTATTCTTTTCTGTCCAAGATTGTCATGTCTTAACAAGTTTTCTGTGAAACATCTTCACGTGTTAACACTTTGTCTGTCGGTAACGGTTTTTGTCGCGACTGATTGCTGCAGGACTCATCGCGACGAAAATCGCTACCGACAACCACAGGGTTAACCATTTTCCTGTCAAAGATCTTCCTAGTGTTAACAACTTCCCGGTTCAGAATCATTAAGTGTTACATTTACAGTCTAAAGATTTTCAGGTATTATCAACTTTTCTGTCTGAGCGTCATAATATTAGTGAGCTTAGTCGGTCCTGGACTAGCCACTAACTTCAAGGCGCTCCGCTATATTAGTGGCCAGCGCAGGACTAAGCTTACTCATGCAGCTGAGCCCAGGTTTTAACCCTGATTTTTGTACGTCAGATGGCGGACTGCATCGGGGCGAGGCGCATGTGGATTTCAGGACTGTTTGCGTGTGGATTTTGTACGATAATCTTCGGGTAAGTTCACCAACAGGCACGGGATGATCGTTGTGTGATCACTTGTATACATTGGTAGTTACTAGTAGAATATTGCAGACTCGTGCTGTTTGATAACTATTATACGCAACGATTATCCGATGTCTGTGTGTTCAGCCGCCATACTGAGTACTGGGGGGGGGGGGGGGTGTGAGAGAGAATAGTAGATCCTACCGGCCACAGTGGGGTCAACGTTTTTGTTTTGTTTTTGTTTTTTGTTTGGGGGGGCAGGGGGCGGGGGGGGGGGGGTGATGGCGGAGGGGGGGGGGGGAAGAGATGCGAGCTGGGGGGGGGGGGGGGGGTTTGCAGGGGAAGGATGGATTTTTTCTTTCTTTTCTTGGTTTATTTATTTATTCATTTATTTGTTTAGACATTGAAGCAATATTATACCAGTAGCAAAACGCTTTAGGGCCCACGACAGCCGCAGTGGGCCCCACGTACACCCGTGCTCGGGCCAACTGCGGCCGTCGTGGGTCCGAGGACCTTTCGGCTAACCGGGTTTGTAGTCAGAAGAAAAGGGGATGCAGGTATGCACAACCGTGACACTGGTGCCAAAAAATAAATCGTTGAAAACGGAAGATGGAAGAAGAGGGGACTGGGGAGTCGGTGTAGACTGACACCCACTGTGTTTGTCACCTTTGACATCTTCAACTTTCGTTTTTGATTTATAATTTGTCATTCTCTCGACCCGGGCTTGGGCTAAGACTCCATGAATGAGCCTTGAGTGAGTGACTATCCTGCGCAAGGCAATACGCATTTTCTCCTCTATAGCGGATCACTTTGCGCATTGGCTTGCGTAGGATTTACCCCTACCCGGGTCTGCCCTGGGGGACTTAAGTGGGGTTAACTACTTTTTATTTCCCAGGGTCATCCAGCCTGGTCAGCTGTCACACCAGGGAGGAAGGTTATATATCACACGGAATTGTTGGATTTTTTGTTCGATTTTAATGATTCGATTTTCCCATTCGCACGACAAACAATAGACACGGACGTATACAAACCTACACACTACTCAGTCATGCACCTGTAATACACACACAGACACTTAAACATTCGCACAATATCCATATCACTAATCACATTTCATCCCAATTGTTCCACTCATACATGCATCGGTAATACACGCACACACTTAACATTCGCACAATGTCTAGAGCACTAATCACATTTCATCTAAACTGTTCCGCTGCACTGTGTTTTTCTCGTTGTCCCCTGACAAGTGTACGTTATCTAAGTTGATGTTTAGATCCTGGAATATTTTTAAAAGTTTATTTATTCCGACCGTAAAAATGAAGTTGAATATACAGTCGCTGCTCGTTGAATCAGTCTCGCCACTGGTGGAATAACGGACTGTCTCTCACGGGGGTCGATTAATTTATCCTGCACCCGCCTGGATCAACTTGACTCTCTCGTACACCACTTGACTACGTTCCCCTGAAGTATATAAATCCACTTCCCAGCTGGAGATGGGGAGCATCTATTCAACATATAACAAGTATCTCCCCATTAGAAATCCGTCATTGCTTAATAGTTACTTCCGCCCGAAACGACACTTGTAGCCATGACGACCGCCAACGGCTTCCGGACGTTGTCGCCGATTCCCGATCGTTTCCGACATCGAATAAAATATCGTTATAACAATCTATTCACGAAATACCACACACACACACACACACACACACACACACACACACACACACACACACACACACACACACACACACACACACACACACACACACACACACACGAATACAACACATAACCTCTCAACACGATCCGAATCATTTCAAAATCAAACTATATGCTCAACGAAACGATTCCCGCCAATCATCGACACATCCCCGCCGCGCCCGATCGCCAGACGACACCGCAAACTCGCCGATGCGCGCCCAAATGTCATACAGTTTCCGACCCAGAGCCAATCAACTAACACACTTCTTGAATCTACTATTTAACAAACAAATACATACCCAAAGATGCGTGAAAGGGTCGACTATTTAGGCCTGTCTGACGGCGCCCCTCTTGGTCGTTGACAAGGTCACGGTTATAGTCATCCGGTTACATTCGTAGTTCTACAACTACATCATTACTTCGTTTTACAAATCCTATAATGAGCATTTAGCTCCACTAGCATCCATACTACGATAGATCACCACGAGGCACTTCACACCGCCTTAACTCCACTCCACACAAAAACTAACTTTTACCTGAGAGCAAATTCCCATGACTCGACTGTCCTCCAAAACCACAGTAACGCATACCGTTCCTTCAAACAAACATCATACGTCACATGTTCTTGACGTCATCAAAAAAGAACATACCATCGTCTCAACAAACATCTTACGTCACATGTCCTTGACGTCATCAAAAAAAGAGCATACCACTTCTCAACACAACACGTAGAACAAAACTTCTTAATGATTAAAATAAATTGTGATATTAGCCCCACAGGGTAGGTTTTCCCTCTCTCTGGGGCATGTGTTTCTGTCTACCCTTGGTTCATTCACCTGTATTTTCCTTTTTTTAAAACTCTCCCTACTGTCTGCGCTGTCTGTAGCTCTTGATATTGGATGTGTGTTGCTAAATGGTCTAGTTAGGTTTATTTAGCGTATTAGACCGGCTGGCGACATACATTCAATATTCTGTTTAGTTGGATTTTTACAAGCAGTGCAGGCACGTCCTGAAAAAATTCTTGTTGCTGTCGGGACGTTAAGCAATGTACAATCACTCAATCAATTGCGTAGAATTTTCCCATTTAACTTTGATGCACTACAGCAGGAGATGGGTCGACCATGATAATTCAAGGGTAGTGCCAGATTAGCTTGGCGCCGACAAGTTCAAGTGCCGCTCAGTTCAGTTCATAAAAGACGTGTATGTGTGAGATGTGTAAGAGCTATTTGTAAAGATTGTGTAGTGTTTACTTGTGTCCATTTGGAATTTGTAGCTGTGTAAGTGCAGGGAGAAAATGTTCATAATTATGTTATAATGTTTTCATGTCTTGTTTGTACTATTTGTTATAAATGTACCACAACCGAATTTCTCTTTCCGAGATAATAAGTACTCTTATTCTTATTATTATAATTCACCAGGCCACTTAAAAGACTGGCTTCGCATGGAGGACCCGTCCTCTTTGAGCCAGCTGATTTTCGCTTTTAGACACTTTAGACCTTGTGGAGCAAAGCCTGAGGGGAAAAGTGGAAATTGGAAGTCTGGACACCACCAGCCTTTTGGAGGAAGCTCAGAGGTATGATTCGCACACGTTTGAATCAGTCACAGAGGAAGACCACAGATCACTAGCGGATGTTGCCATGGGAAATGTGGAGGCAGAAAGGGAGGCGGTTAGTGAGAAGGGAGATCACTCAGGCGTAGTGATGGGAAAGGCGCCGGAGAGGGTGCTGACTACGCCTCTGATCGACGACGGAATGGGGTTGAGCTGACGGATGAGTGGCAGGAACGGGCCAAAGCGTGCCTTGTTATAGACAGGTCGTCAGACCCAGTACATTCGCGATAGGTCCTACCCCGAATTACAAGGAAGGGAGACATGGCTAGACGTGCAAATAGGGGACGACTTATCCGACTCTCAGAAGCAGGAGCTGAGGCAGCTGTTGTACGATTTTAAGGACGTATTGTCTGACGTACCGGGCAGAACGTCCCTCATTAGGCACGACGTGAAGACGGGAAACTCTCCGCCTATGCACAAAAGGCCGTCGCGTACAGAATAGCTCAGTCAGCTAGAGCTAGTATTGAGGAGGAGTTGAACCGCATGTTGGACAGGGGTATCGTGAGGCCGTCAATCAGCCCTTACGCCGCGCCCATCGTTGTCGTGAAGAAAGCAGATGGCACCCATCGTTTCTGTGCGGATTATAGGGCGCTGCACCAGGTGACAGAGTTTGACCCTTTTCCCATGCCCCGTATTGATCAGCCGCAGGGTTCGCACAGGGCCCTAAAAGGCCCTAACATTTTAAGAAAAAATTTAGGGGCCCCTAAAAGGCCCTAAAAATGAAAACGGGGCGGCTGGAGGCCCTAAAAGTCCCTGAAAACGTAAAAACTTGAGAGAAAAAAATAGTTTTTCAACAGAAAAAAAATTGGGAGAAAACAATCAGAATGAGGAAAATTGGTTGCGAAAATCAAACCCATTGATATTGCCGATCAATCTCAAAGTTTAGTCGGTCAAGGGAAGTAACTCCATGTCGAGTGTATGCTGATTCAGTGTACTGTTCTCTCCCCTCAACCAGAGAGGGGGAATATGAGAGTTTTAAAGAATCTTCTATGGTCCTCATTTTTCTATGTTATTCGCTCACAAAAACGCACACGACCTTGCCTTTCCTTTTTCTCAAATTCCTTTTATTTTTCTCTGTAATTAGATATATAAAGAAAGAACTGAATCTTTATTAACACTATGACTGAGAATTTAAGGGGTTAACTCAGTCATAGTGTTAATAATACTTCAAATCCTCCCCCCCCTCCCCCCCATAGACAAAACGCCCGATCAAACCAGTGCTTGTAACCCGAAGCAATTACATATAATACATAAACACCTCATGCCTACGCTTGACTGGTTTTGAAAGACCCCCACTTCAATTCAGGTAAGATATGAATAGACCTGTTCTGAAAATAGCAATTATTCGCATTTTCTTGTCGGGACGAGATTGCCTTTTGAAACCGGGATAAATCTTTTGAATCAGATCGGTATGTACCCACACTGTCTCGCTATTCATAAAGGAATTTTTTATTTTTCCAATTATGTGTCTACCCGTTCGATTTGACATTAAAATGCAAATGGCCAACAGCCAACGCGCCGACACAGTCAATCTCACCCCTTTTTACACAGAGAGAGGCCCGTTATAAAGTCAGTAATCATACACCTTTACCCCGCTCTGTTTTATGTCTGTGCTTATAACAACATTACAAGCACTGACGAAAGATTTTGGACCGGCTGACTGGAATTTTTCAAAAACCCACCCCGAGGGGGGGTGTTTACTGTTGACTGTTATTTCTACACATGTTGAAACAGGCATGATCAAGCCAGTTTAAACACGCAGGCACTGACAAAGGGTGTAGGTTGATTTTGCTGGTCATTTCAAAAGGCATTGAACTTAATGTTGGCATAGTAATTGATTTGCCGCTCTTTGAAGACATACAGTGAGCGTCATGAGTGGCGTTTTATATCTCTGTTTGTTAGACTGCCTGGTTTTGTTTGCTGATTTTATTCTGCACGTTTTGCACATTTCGAAATCAGGCACGATCAAGCCAGTTTGAACTTGACTGTTGACATGCCTTGGAACTAATGCGTGTTAAGATATTTTCTAGTATAAAACCAAACCCCAAATCTAGGTAGAGTCAATCATGACACAATACTCTGCTAAAAGTGCGATTGCACAAACCTGTCTTCTTCGTAAGCGGCTGTGTTATCGTCAGGCAAGAGTGGCTCGTTTTAAAGAAGAATTGGAGAAACTGAATGTTGATGTACAGGATTTAAAATCAAGCTTAAATAACATTGACGAAGAGATGAAACCTATTTGTGATGCAATAATTGTGTATGAGAATGAAAACAATTTACAGTCATTGTCAGCCATGATAAAACAATATGGCAACCTTGAGGGAAAGGCAGAAAAAATTAGAAAAGTCATTCTTCAAAAGGAGCTAAAGGCAAGATTGAAAGAAAAAGATATACAGATGAATGAAATGGTTGCAAATAATATTTCTGACAAAATGAGTAAAATAGAAAATGAAAACCCTTTACTTCAAAAATTGCATCAAATTATTCATATAAAGAAACAAGAAAAAGCAGCAGCAGAAGCAGCAGCAGCAAGTGGAAGCAAAGCATAAATAACGGAGTAGTTCCACAGCCGCTTACGAAGAATAAGCGGCTTACATTTGCTCTCGGCTTTTGTACATACCATCAAATTTTACACACCACAGAATATTTTTATCTTAGTGTGGTGTGTTGGAAAAACACTTTCACGTGATATGCGTTTTTACGCAGCCCGGGAGTATCATGTTCGAGTGTTTTTTCTAGGGATGTACCACAGCTCAGCACACAAACACACACAAATCTACATCCGAGAGCAATTACATGTTTGGCTTGACATGTGGTCTTTGGTACAAAATAGGTGACCACTAAAAATTTTTCATTTTCTTTGAGCTGTCAAAGGTTTCTGACCTTTCTGATGAGACTAATTAAGTCGAAACAGCTCCTCGTTTCAAAGGTAAGTGCTTTTTTATTTCACTTATTATTAAAAATATATTTTATTATAAAATGAACACAGATGAAATATTATTATTAAATGATATTGGCGCTGTAGAAAACATAGACTTAGATTCGAAAAGGGAAAGACTTTTATCAGTAGTGGTTTCTGGTCATTCGAAATCTTATCTTGGGAAGCTTTATTCAACTGAAGATATACTATCCCTCACGGCTGCTGATTTATTTAAACTTCATTTTAAATATGAACAACACATGGCTTCACTAATGACCCGTGATTTGAGCAAATCAATTGTCTGCTTATATTCAAAAGCTGTGAGTTACGCTCTCCCTGTAGACATTGAAAATCTTACAAATGACCTCGAGAGTAACCCCATTGTAACGAGTGCAATTGGTAAATTAGCTTACCTTTTATTCTACAGATTTGGTAATTTGCTGGCTCCTCTGGTAACATTAATTGTAACTAGCAGCCATGTAGATTTTACAAAATTAAATTTTTTTGCTGATAAAAATGGACGACCAACAGACGACCCCCCAAACGACCCCACAGATGAACCCTGTTTCGGACCCTGTCCAGACTCCGATTCACGCAGTGACAAAAATTAAAAATGAAGGCAGAATTCAGGCAGGTAAACGTTTAGCTGAATGGAACAAGCAGAAAAAGTTACAGCTACAGGCGCTAACAGAAAAGGCTCATGTAAGTGACCCGCTGTCAACACCGCCGGTAGGACCGGTAGGACCGGTAGGACCGTCAGGACTGGCACCCCTGTCACACCCACATCAAAGTGAAAGACCTTCAACACAGTCTAATTCTGAAACAGCAAGATATGCAGTTGCCGCATTTGTTGTCGGATCTGGTTTTGTAGCTTACCAATTATACAAAAAAAACAAGCCACAGACTCGTACAGTGACCAAAAAATTAAACACTCCATCATCAAAAACAGAAGTCTCCACATTACCAACAATACCCAAAGTTGTCGACCCATTTATCATGCAGTAATAAATTTATTATTTTAATTTTTTCTTGCCTAAGAAATGAATGACTCAAAGAATTTAATGAATCTTGTGTATCACTCTGCAGTAATCAGTGCATTAGCAGTAACGTTTTCTATGCTGGGAAAAAATCTACTCAAAATGAAATCACCAGACCTCAGTAGACTCGATTTCGAAGACAGCGCTAAGCTAATTGTAGTTGTAACAGCATCAATCGCCACGAAAGACCTTCTTGTTAAACAGGGAATTATTCCCGAAAATGTTTCTATGTAAATAAAAATAATATGGCGACGATAGCTATTATGGTGGGAGGAGCGATGGTCAACGCTCTGGCGTTTAGCGGCTCTAATTATCTCTTTTCTAAAATGGGTAGAGAACAATCTGCAGAAGAAATAAAGCGTCATAATGAAGCGTCAGAAAAATTAGCACAGGCAGAACAGGATTACGAAAAGAATAGAATTGAGAAACTTGATTTCATTAATGAAAAACTCAGGCTAGAAGGTCACGCACAACATACGTTTTCAAATACAGACGACGCAATCCGTGAGTATTTTTTAGTCACGGGTGAAGACATGTCTATCCCAAAACCGAAACTAAGTGACTACTATCAACCAAGCCCAGAACAAAGAAACGGGGAGATAATCTTTGTTCTAGTGGGAATGATATTTGTTTATTTTACTGGAGTTTTCATTGCTAGAAAAAATGGCAGCCGAAAATAAACTATCGAAAATATATTACTCACCATCAGGGTATTATAAAGGAGCAACCGCTATTCAGAAATTACATGCCGCTGTGGGCGGAGATATAACACTCAATCAGGTCAAGCAATGGTTACAGAGACAGGCAATTTGGCAAATTTATCTCCCTGCTCCAAGAAAGATAACGAGACCTCATTTTGAGAACACAACACCTAATGACACGCACCAAATGGACCTCCTGTTTCTTCCGCATGACACAATAAGAAAGAAACGATACAAGTACGCTTTGACTGTTGTAGACATTGCTTCAAGGTATAAAGACGCTGAACCCATATCTGACAAAACAGCCAGTACAGTTGCTACAGCATTATCAAAAATATATAGTCGTGGCCCTTTAAGATACCCCAGACTTGTACAAGTTGATGACGGATCAGAATTCAAAGGTGCAGTTAATCAGTTATTTGCGAAGCATGGCGTACTGGTCAGACGAGGAATTCCAGGTGTACACAGATCACAGGCAATTGTAGAGAACTTTAACAAACAGTTATCAGAAAGACTTTTCAGTTACCAGTATTCTAAGGAACTCATGCATGACACCCGTAACACGGAGTGGGTACAAAGGTTACCACATGTGATAAAAGCAATGAACAATGAAGGACACCCAAAACCTGCTGATGCTATTAAATTGAAAACAATTACAGAGCCAAAAACAATGTCAACCCCAGCACAGGCACCAGACACAAGTTTATTTACTAAACAGGTGAGATATTTATATCAACCAGGTGAAGCTGAGAATGACATCAGGCGCAGGTCAACAGACCCCATATGGTCAACATCCGTTCATAATATAAAAAAAATAATTCCCGGCGCAGACGCAACAATATATTACCTGTATGACCCTGCCCCACAGAGGGCATTTGTCAGAGAAGAATTACAGATTATTCCCCCAGACACCGTTACTCATTTCAGTAACTAAGTCGTCAATTAATTCATCAACCAGTTCGTCACAAATGTCTTCAGATAACTTGAGCCTGTAATGACCTGGTGCATAAGCTTTTTCCTTAGTGTGAAACACTCTTTTCGTGTCTCCAACTGCAAGTGATTTCTTATGTGTTTGAATTATTTCAAGATTATGTTTGTTTGATCTCAGTGACTTGTTTGGATAATCAGGCATTAATGCACCATCTAACACTTGCTTGTAATGTTCATGACGTATGTCTTTATTTTTTATTGCTGTTTTCTTGATACCTTTGGCTTTTGACTGACTTCCCTTTTGGTGCAGTATAGAATACATTTTTGATCTCAGTCCAACGTACTCAACTATTGGCACACCATTTAGTTCATCTTTAAACTTACCAGGCACTTTCTTGTTTTGTGTGCTGTACAGTGGATGGTCTTTAGGGTAGTCAGACGTGTCATACATGTGTAGTTCTGTTTTCATGTCTTCATAAAAGTCTTCAGTAGGCACATCAATGATCATAGAGTCAGTGTCAGTGTATAGCAGACGACAGTCAGGATACTTTAATTTGAAGTAATCATAATAAAATTCAAGCATCACCAGTTTTGACAACTCAAGAATTGCCATACCAATGAATACTGGCTTGTCCAGTTTAACAATCTTTTTTTTGAGTGACACTGCATACAATGATGAATGAAATTCTTTGTACCCTGTGTACTGTGGCTTGCCTGTAAGTTTAATTGCACCCAATTCAGTTGTGACCAGTCTCACATCTTTTCTGTGATGAGGATTTTCCATTGTCTTGCCAAAACAGGCATTGTTCATAAGCTTAAAGAAGTCTTTGTCAAATGCAGTGTTGCCGTCTCTGGCACGAAGGGTTGTGTTCTTCATTATGTAATCTTTCATGAAAGCACTCTGATCAAATTGAATTCCTCTGTGAACTTTCTTTAGTACTAACCCGTGTCTGATGTAAAACTGCAACAAGCGGTAGTGACAAACGTAATTGAATTTGTCATTTAGATTTGGTACAAGTTTAGTGTCTTCTTTTTTCCCCGTCATACTCATTTTCTCAACAGCCAACGGATAATCATTATGGTAATCATGTAGGTGGTGTGGGTACTCCAGGTCGACTTCAAAGATCCAACCCTTTGCGTCGTTTCGGTCAAGATTCATAATATTGTTAGTTAACCCTGTGTCTGTTACATCATACTGTGACAAATCATACAGACAAAAGTTTTTTAAGGGCAATAATTCACACATCGCGAACCCATAAAGGTTATTAGCGTCCAAATACATAATGAATGACCTTGACCCCGGGCTTGAGGGGTCAAAGTCCGGACTGTCCAAATATTTGTTGTTGGCTCTGGCGTAATTGTTCGATGCAATACTAATGCCTCCCCTCAATCCGCGTTCCACCATTTCACCCATCGTACGATCAGACAACAGGTCTATAAATATCTTACTAGATTTCAAAAATGCATCCCATGTCATGCCAGGACTAGTTATGTAACAAGCAGGGTCAAGTCTGTAGTGTAACAAACCCTTCTCACGGTAACTTTCAAATACATCTGCTAGCAAGCAAACGTCAGCTTTCAAGTACTGGTCGTGGTAGTCACCAATCGTTTGACACCCCAACTTCCCCCACGCATCAAGTGCATGTTGATATTCAGAGTCAGAAATACCTTTTCCAGTTAGTGTAGAATAAAATTTCTCTTTTGGTGGCAGTCTTGTTTCCTCAAACACAACCCAGTGATCAATGTACTCATATGGATAGACACCTTTCTTAACCAAGTCTGACTCAAAATATTTACTCGTTATTGGATACTCAGTCAGTCCTTCTGCCAAACTAGCAAGACCTAAAGACAAATGTTGCATGGAGTCATAAAATGCTAATTTATCTAACCTAAAAGTCAAGTACTTCTCAGTTGTCTGGGCAATACAACTTATGTTTTTGTAAGACTCATCTACAGCCTGCATGATGATGTGTGAATCATATCCTTTGAGATTGTGAAAAAAGATTGGTAACTTGTATGTCTTAGGATCTATTTTTAATTTCAAGTTACAATCACCATGTGCAGCACCCCTGTAACGCCCAGTTATGTGATCGTGGTCACGAACTTTATCACCACCTAAAGGCTGTTCACAAATCCAACACGTCTCAGCTGTATCAAATTTCAGTTTGTCTTCTTCTGTCATCACCAAAGGCATCTGACATGTTGTGAGATACTGTACTACCTGACTATACAGATGTCTCATTTCTGTTAAAAACAGACAAGCTGCATTTTCACCTCTGTAGATAACAGGCTCTGAATGAAGACCGTCTGACCTAACAATAATGTATCCAAAAGAACACACCACTTGGTCACTTAGTTTTATAGTCTTTGGTAATGACTCTGGAACAGGACCTTCAAATTGAACAACCAGGGATTCAAAATCAGCGTATACTACAAACGGCAATTTTTGCTGATTCCCATAGTTCTTAAAATACACTTGACTACCAGGATCTGGATACTTAAGTACAGTTTGTATGTCATCAGCTGACCTGCAGTGTAAAACATGTTTGTGCGCTACGTTTATGGAGGAGAATCTTTGTAAACATCTTTTACAAACTTCCTGTTTGCCATTGTGTTTTGTTGTATGTGAATGAATTAGACGTGACATATTCCTGATAATTGTGTAGTGGAAGTTATTGTCATCGCCGATTAGCAACATGTCAACATGTTTATCTTCTGACTGACCATAGGTTGGGGCAATTGGGGATACTCTAATTGGCTGTAACTTGTTCTCAGCATTATTATCCCACACATACACATTCACAGATATACCAGGATTTAGTTTTTCAAACAAGTCTATGTCCTCTATTTTAACAGGGGACTCAATGCCACTAAAGTTGAGTTCATTTACAAATTTGATGTAGTTAGATACGCGATCAGGTCTTGACCTCACAAAGTGTAGTTTAGCAAGTACGCACCACATGAAACAGAAATTGTCATTGTTCTGTATGTTGACGACTGCCTTCTTGTTCAAAACTTCTGTTGGCAGTGGCAACCATGATTTACCTAATATAGGATGATACCTAGACTGCTTTAATTGTAGTTCATGTACATGCCCTTCGTGCCAGCCAGACCCCTTCATTTTTGCACTGTCAATCGCCTGGAGAAAGTCTGGTAATAGTCTGTCTCTAAACACGTTCTCTACCTCCGGTTCTCTTCTTGTGTTAACAGTGTGTTGTCTTGTTGATATGTACGATACAATCACTTCACCGTCCACCCTAGTGAATTCGATTTTCGCAACAATCTGAATTTTAACACTGCCTGTAAGAAGATTTTGTTGTATGACAGAAAAAGAGTTTTCTATTGATTCGTAAACATTATTAGTATTTGATATAGGCAAGTCTGTTGTGTGAAACACGTTACGTAGGCCTGATGAGCCAGGGTTTGATGAGCCAGGGCTTTGAGCATTGTCCGTCATTTTTATTTGACCGACAAAATAATAAAATAAAAAATATTAACGTTAACTCTGCTGGCTCACCTTGTGTAATACCACTTTATTAACTGCAACACTGTCAATATAAACATTTAGTTTGCGTAGTTGTTTAAATATGCTATAACAAACTTCCCCTAACCAGCCATAGTTGGTATCATCAACTTTAAAAGTAGGTGTCTTTAAATCAACTGTCATGTGCTCCACATTTGGATGCTCATCGACATAAACCAAAGTCACACTATATGAAACATATATTTCTGATGGTGCTGAAAGGCTTATGTAAGTCTGTTTGGGTGATATTAAATCAGTAAAGTGCATAACATCTTTGAAAAGGTGTGTGAGATCAAGCACCTGTATGATTTGTCCGTCTGTCATTTTTATTGGACAAACAAAAGAATAAATTAATTTACATCAATTTACTAACCCATACCCTGTGGGCTGATCTGTCTTTAAAATGAGCTTTAGATGCTTAGTTGATTTCAGTTTATTTTTTACATCATCTCGTTCATGCTTATTTGGGATGACATCGTTCTCTCTGAGACAGTCTTCAAAGCTGTCACGATCCTTACAGTAAAACAAACAGATAAACTTTAACTGTTCTCGAAAATCTTTCAGTACAGCATTATATTTCTGAGTGAGAATCCATACACTGACATTTGCGTGTCTGCCACTGAAGGCAAGTTCTGCTAGAGTGTTTCTCTTCTTGACAATGTCTTTCTCTGCAGAACAGTCATCAACAATAAACAATGTTGACTGTCCTTCAAATTGCTTGTAAAAATATTGTAGGTAGTCATTCAGTTTTTTCTCAGGGTCGACTAAGTATATGTTGTTGTCAGTCCAAATGAATAAACGGTTGTGATAAGCTTTGTTGTGTTTGATTGTAGGACAAAATATTACAATGTTTTCAAAATGGTGTATGTATCTTGTTTGTAATAAGTCAAGTACGAATTGAGTTTTCCCACACCCTGTGGCACCAACAAATAAGCCACAGTGTGGATCGAGTGTCATTAAGCTACGGTTCATTTTAATACACATTATAATTTTAATATATGTGTCCACTCAGTCTGCTTTCTGCAATATTGAGTTGTGCGTCATATATCAGGTACAAATATATGTTTATGGCTGCAGCAGTTTCAACCTTCTTTTGTATCTGAATTGTAATCCCATCACTACCGTTCTCGACAGTTCGTCCTGACCCATGAAGATAATCGTCGTCTGTACTACGAAGATCTAACCAAAGTGCATATTTATTTGTCAGGTATTGTCCGATCCTAACATCATACAGATGTAGATCTTTGCACGCAATGTTTGCAGGTTTATCTCTAATCCTTCCTCCTGCAAAATACTTTGTGGTTTCGTCATAGTGTTGATAAGGTAACATTCCTGAAGCGTACACTTGATTAGGACGGCCTTCAATTGTGCAGGACAAATGTGTAATCTTAGGATTGTAGAATTTTTCTGAATCCCGTTTATATGGACTCACCGGTTCAACAAACAACATAAGAATACCTTTCAGTGACCTGGCAGGTGTGTTTAAGTTTAAGTTCCACATTGGGTCACTCTTGTCTTTGGGAATTAAACTATGTCTAATCACCCTGTCATAATAAATTGGAAGTCTTGACTGGTACTGATTTTGTATGAGTCTGGCTAGTTCAATATGTGTGACAATTTCATATTCCAAGGAAATGTTAGAGATCTTGTATGTTGCATCTGTGGCAGATGATTTAATAACTTTGGAGTAGTCATTGAAAGTTAGTTCAAAGCTCAGACGGTCATTCAGTGCCCCTTGATAATAAGGCAAATGAGCTGTGAGGATTTCAAACTCAAGTGGAATGTAAAATCTGGTTCCATATGTTTCTGCTATAATAACTTCCTTTGGTACCCCAGTAGTTGTTTTGTCTCCAGCATTGATTCGAAGTTTACCAACGTTATCAGACTGTATGCCTTGGTAAACACGGTCTTCTCGTTCTTCTCTTGTGAGCCAAAGATCTTTGTAACAGTAAAATACATCTGAGTCGTCAAGACTAAACACTTCCTGCCCTTCAAGTTTTACTTTAATAGTTCTAACAATTGCTCTGCCAAGATTGTCAACCAGTGTTCTGTTCACATCTGCGTCTGATGATAGTTCAATATTAAATGCAAGGCGTGCAGTGCCAGGAACAATAACGTCACTGGGACCTAGGTTTGGAAACTTGACTGTAAGTGTTTGGTTCTGGTCTATGGTACTTGGATTGTTCGTGATGACTATCGATTGTCTAATGCCCTTAACACCCAGGGGTTCACGTAGTTTTCTGTATGGGTCTAACTTTGATCCGTAAGACTGTGTCATTTTTATTATGCACAATAAAAAATAATAAATTAATAAAACAATGGCAGCAGGAGGATTTAATCATGAAGATTTTGAAATGGATGACATGCATGTCTCAGATACCAGTATCACAGATATGACTGGAATGGTAACTACTTCTAGTATGCATCACGAACTGTTAAAAGATAAAGTAAACTCATTTTATGAAAGTGTTGGAGCGCGCCCAGATGTCTTGGATCCTAACCAGTTTGAATATGATAAAGGGCACTTATTTGTAAATACGGACAGAGGGAAAATATATCTAACACATAAAAATAATCCTTCTAAGTTTAGAGCTTTAAGTACAATTAAAGGTGAAGTCGGTGGTAACTCTGGGTTGGCAAGGTACCTTGGAATTGGAGGGTCTCCCGTTCCCCCAAGACTGGTTAGTGTGCTTCACGACACGCAAACAAAGTTGCCAACAGGGCAACAAATTGAAATGGCACCAGTAACAAGCCTACCAGAAATAGCAAACACTGTGATACAAGAAACTTCATTTACTGAAGAACAAATAAATGATGCTATGAAAACAATAGATGATCCACCTTTGTCAATGAGGGAGATTATGGGATTGGATAAATCACTGCAGACAATAAGAGGTGAGATGGTTAATAATCTTGCCAAACTGGGAGAACTTGATAAACACATAGAACGTGAAAAAGAGAAACTGGCTACAGCAGACAATGGGAATCTTGACACAGAAATGAAAGAAAGAATTCAACACAGATTAAATGATTTGCAGATAGAAAGATCAGGACGGTTAGAAACAATTAGTATTGGAAGACAAAAACTGAAATCACAGGTCAACAGAATTAGAGAAACTATTCAGAAAATACTTCACGAAGACACTACTCTGGCTGAGAGACTTAAAACACTTTTCAGAGAACAGGGTATTACAATTGCTAGTTTAATTACTGCTCTTGGGTTTATTATCAGCACTGTAGTGCTGGCTGTCTCCGGTGCTGGGGTTGGTGGGGGTGCACCGCCACCCCCGGGCCCACCGGCTCCCACAGATCCAAAAGATTTACAGTCGTGGGTAAAGAAACAGTTGTCTCACATATCAGACTTGCTTAAGAAATTGGCTCTGAAAGCAGTAGACACGTTGCCTGGCATTTTAGGCTCTGTTGTCAGCTGGTTGATTAGTACAGCGGCAAAGGCAGTTGGGTTTATGGCAGAGCATGTGTGGGTATTTTTGGTGACAGTAGGAGGGTTAATGGCGGGTTATTTAATGAAACAGATAAAGAAGTAATACTCCTAGCCCTGTTAATCCTATTACTAATGCAGTTCGTTCTGACTCATGTGTGTCAGGGGTTGTTACTGACTGTATGGGTACCAGTGGTGGGGCAGGGGAAGTAACCTCCTGTAATGATTTTAATGTCAGTACATGCGCAGTTGTTGCTCCTAAGTTTACACTTTTATTGAGTCCTAATTTCTGACCAACACCTGCAACAATGATTTCATTATTATAATTTGTTATTGTACCCATTTGGAGTTGAAGATCAGATGGTAACATGTATAACCCAGTGCCAACTACAAAGTCAACTTTCGATCTGGCATATCTGAGTACGTTTTGGTAGCGCTGTATGCTAGATGGGAGATCAACTGATGAATTTATTGAATCTTCAAGATTAGCGAGAAACTGTTTTTGAGATTCAAATATACCACTTCCATTCAAAATATTCGATTTTGTTAGTGATTGTGCACCTAGTATGCACCAGACATATGTTCTGATAGACTCATTGACGCGCTCGACTCCCGCTTGAGTAAACCCGTCACTCCTGTCCAAGACAAATGTGGTCCACGCGTTAGACTGTTTCTGCTCTATTGATCCTAACCAGACTTGTGATTTTGATGAGAATGAAGTGTAACCAGGGTAATAATCTTGAGGGTATTGTCTGTGACTCATAGCGTAATAAAGTGTACCCATGCCTTTGTGATCATCAAGTTTTTGTGTGAAGTCATACTTAGTGCCAGGGTTAATGTTAAATTCATTACAGATGCGTTCAAATGCTTTCATATCCATGGGGTTGTTATACCTGTTGAAACTAGATTCAGTGGGCAGTGGTGTATGCAGTTCTGACAGTATACGTCTAAGCTGGTAATAAGTGTGGAAACGATACACAGATCTAATCAGTTTGTTTGAGTGATTCAAATGATCTGTGAATGAAACACCACAGCCTGTAGTTGAACATAGTATTGCAAAGTTGAGTTGGTTTTGAAACATCTGTAGTGGACTTGAAGACCACTTTCTTACAGTAGAGTCGTCTGTTATTGGAGGGTTTAGGTAATGGTCAAATGGATTCCGTACTTTCACTTGGAATAGGTCTTGTTCTGATACAGCTATGTCAAGCTGATTTAGTTGAATTATCTTCTGTTCATAAGTAGGTGCGACATTGTATTTGGCATTCACATTGAATTGAAATGCGTTTGTAGTGGTGATGGTTGGTGATTTAAATTCCATCCTTTTTATATGAGATAATAAAAATGTTTATTACCTTAACAAATCTTGACACAAGCAAACCAGTGTGGTTAACTAATGGGATTGATAATCGTGATGGTAGCAAGGCTGCAGCTATCCATGAATTGTTCTACACAGTAAAATGGTTTAATATTGAAGATAATATATATAATAAAGTAATTTTTGATGGTAAGACTGAAGCTATACCACCTGGGTATTATGACTTTTGTACTATAGCTGAATGGTTTCAAAGTAATTTTAAAATTAAAGCAACTTTAAATCCAGCTAACCTACTTGTTACATTAGAATCTCCGACACAAGATTGGTTAAGGATCTCAGATAGATTTGCATATTTACTTGGATTTTATATTGACGAAGATTGGTGGAGATCAGATAATTTAGATGAATTTAAGTTTGGTATTATAACAATGAAGACCAAAAAACTAAAAATAACTGGAAAACGCCCTGTCAATTTGTCAGTACACACAGTATTAAATGTTCATTTGAAAGAACTAAACACATCTGAGAATGTTCACAATGGAAAGCCTTCAACTTTGTTGAGATGCTTACCAACTGGAACTGCTCCGTATTGTGAAAGTGTGGTTGTTAGATTTCCTAATTTGCAGTTTAAGAAATTAGGTTCTAGTTTCTTTGAGTCACTGAGTATATCTGTAACTAATCAGGATGACAAACCAGTTCTTATGCATGATTTTAGTGTTGTGTTGGAAATTAAATAATTTTATTTTTGTTTATAAAAATGAGTGGTGGTCCAAAGTTGAGAATCATACCAGTTGCGTGTCCAGTAACAGAGTTGAAAGATTTGGCAGACGTCCAGGATTTTGAGAAGGAAGGGGATGTTGGAGAAATATATGGTTTTGAACTTGATTCAAATGGCATGTACAAGAGGAAAGTAATTGTTGACATGAAAGACGGTGAAAAACAGATTCCTAAACTTGGTCAGCTGCGTGATGTTACTGTACCTACTCCACCTGTAAATAATGCGCCTTACAACTTAATACATGTGGGAAATAAGTGGGTGGTTTCACCTGTGCCTGTTCCACCACCCACAATTGACTGGGACATAAAGTTGGAATTTATTAGTCCTTATGTATACACTGATGACGAAGGTGCCTTAGTGTTTAGGAAGGTTGTTAATTCTGGGCCGCTTATTGTAAGTCTTGTTCCAAGCTTTGCCCCAGACAACAATAGCAGAGAAAAACTGAAAGTTGAAAATTATGAGAGACGGCGGTATCTTCTTACAACTAGAAAGGGTAGATCAGATACTTCTGTTGTGTTTATGCCAGCAAGCTTAGTCGTGGCTAGAGAAGCGGCAATAGTATTTGAAATTATCATGAAATCAGTAACTACTGCTAAAGAGGCTCAAATTGCACAGGGAATTAAACTTACATGGGACGAAACAGTAACAGAATCATCAAAGGTCTTTATTGCTATTACAAAAAATAATGATGTTATTAATGTTTCGAGCAGTGTTCCAGCTGTCAAGGTGGTGGTCGACAAAACAACTTTTGTTCGTCTAACTTACATAAACCTTGAACACATTGATCTTGTTGCATTTTATTATGCCAGCAAATTGTATACTTTTGAAGAGTTGCAAAATGTAATTGCTGATTAAATAAAAAAAAAATATTTGTGAATAAAAAAAAATGGTAAACTTCTATCCACAACTACCGTCGCTTGAGCCGACTGAAACAAATGTGATGACTAAAACAACACTTGCGCCTGATCCACAGATGCCAATTGCTTCAGATAAAACATTACAGGCAGACGCATTCAGATTAAATAATATTACAGAAGCTTTGAAATATTTGGAGAGTGAGGAGGCGAAATATTCACGGTGCAAAAGACGGTATAAGACCGTTTTTAATTCTGTTCAAAACACTTCTATGGCTATTGGTGCAGTTTCAGCTTCATGTTCTGTAGGGGGCATTGTTCTGTTCGCCACAGGAATTGGGAGTTTGGCTGGAATAGCAATTGAGGGTCTAAGCGTTGCTACATGCCTAGCGTGCTTTGGTTTGGAGGCCTTGAACAAGAGGTTTCACACGAAATTAGAAAAACATGAAGCATTGAGTACTTTGGCGGGTGCAAAGCTGAGCAGTATGAAACTTATTATCAGTAAGGCATTGAACGATAATTTTATTGATGACGAGGAATTTAAACGAGTCCAGGATGATTTAAATAACTACAAACAACAAAAGTCTGAAATCCAGAATAAGATGCGTAGTCAATCTCCCGTGAATGTTGAAGAACTGAAGGCTAGTTTTTTAGCGGAAGGAAAAAAGATAGGTGTTCAGGAAACCACAGAAAAGCTACACAATCTTTTAAACAAATAAAAATCAGATTTGGTAATCGTTTATTAATGTCATACACTTCACAGAGAGATGTCATGCCACTTACACAGTTTAGGCCTGCACCATCTGCACCACCAGAATATTATTGAGAAAAAAAAGTTTTCCGGTGCCCTTGTGTCTTGGTAAAAAAGACTTAGTATACGTGACTAGAGTCAAGTTGTTATTAAGTACTTGCAAGTAATTAGGATAAGTAATTAATAAGTTCTTAATGATAAGTAGTTAATAAGTTCCTATTGTAACTCACTTTAAGGTAACCTTTAAGTGAGTTGTGACTTATTGTTTTTACTTGGTATTTTCTTATCCAGCTGTTTTTTCAGTGCCTGTATAGTGTAATAACCACCAGTTGATTTTCTAATTCCTCAGAAACCACATGAGTACATTAAGCCCACTTGTACAAATCCCCCTCTTTTGAAAAGTAATATGTCCCCTTGTTGATCTTTGACACAACTTAGCGATTTGAAAGGGTATAGCTATAAAAGCCATTGACGGGTGAGAGTCTTTTCAAAATGCGGCTCGTGTCTGAATTGAAAAGGAATAGCGCGGCGTGAGGCAACACAAAAGGCGATCAACCGTGACACCACCTGGCAGCTCATGCTTACGATAAAATTGTACTGACATGAGTGTCTGTAAGTGCGTGTGTGTGTGTGTGTGTTTGTGTGTTTGTGTGTGTTTGTGTGTGTGTGTGTGTGTGTGTACGTCTGTTTGATTGTGTGTTTGTTTGTTTGTTTGTGTGCGCGTCTGTTTGTAAGTGTGTTTGTTTGTGTGTACGTCTGTGTGTTAGATATTACTTGTTAGTTTCTTATCAAACTGTTTATAGTGCACAGTATAACCACCGTCTGATTTTTCGGGAACCAGTCATTGAGTAAATATGAAGTCAATTTCGAAACTCTTCTTGTCACCTCTCAGCAAATAGCCTTTTCAAAGCTGTAGAGCCGGTTTATTCATAGAGTGTTCCCTTACTAAGTTGAATAGCGGCGCCCTACTGTGTCGGCGCGTTGCGACATTAGACACCACAAAGGTAAACAGGTGAGCTGGCTTGAAAAGAAGCTGATTTAAAACGTGTAAGTTTCACATGAGTGGAGTTTATGTCTGTGTTGTCAAAGCGGGTCTTTCTCTCTCTCTGTGTGCGGTAGCTAATGGGGGTTTTATTCCCATTCAATCTTAAAACCAATTTACATTTGTGGGGGGTCATGATTTTTTCGATGTGCATTTTCTTAAGGACAAAAATAAATTGTGTGAATATCGACTCAGGTGTGGTACATCGATCTAGCAGCTAAAGGATTTGAAAAGGTTTTGAGCAACGTTGTCAAAACATTGCGACGTGATCATATTTTGTAACTGTTGTGCATATTTTATTCTGACGCGTCGTACCTAGAGTCAGCTGGCGACGGGCTGTGTTTACGTACATAGTAACATTGCGACAGTAGATATATGAGCTAATTAAGAGAGATATAAATACTGAGCGGATTGAAGTATTATTAACACAATGACTGAGTTAACCCCTTAAGTATTATTTTTGATTTTCATAAAAATGTGGCTGTTTAAATAATGATGATTTAGGGGTAACTTCCAATGGTATTTACTCTGTGCGGGAGACATAGATATGGAGGGCCAAAAAAGATATAATCAAGGGGGTTAACTCAGTCATTGTGTTAATGATGCTTCAATCCGCTCAGTATTTATATCTCTCAACCTGAAAAAAAGGTTTCGACAGTAGACCAAGGACAAGGCAGACAAAGATATGCTTTTTCTTCTTCGTCTTGTGATTGAAAAGTTGAAGATTTCCATGTACCTTGACTGTGCTGCAAGAACAATGTGTTTACTCCAGCCAGTGTAAGAAATTTATGCTTTTGTAATGACTAGGACAATTTACTTGAGACATACCACAAACCGGTGAGAAAGTGATTAAGTACTTGCTGGTTAAGGATTTGTATTGGAGACGAAATGTCTATGAACACCATTTGGTAAATGGTCAAGAGTTAGACTTGGTGTCTAGTGGTAAAATCTACACCCTCCCTCACAAAACCTGCTACAAAATTATCAGAAGTGGTCAGATCAAACTAAGGCATACATCATGTTGTAGGGAAATGGATATGGTTTCCAGAGATACATGATTTTTGGGTGACCACAGAAGAATTTGGGACATTATCACGTTTTTTTTTTTTACCAAATCCGAATTATAACTTGACAACAAGACGTGACACATTTTACACATGCTCCATGGAACTCAGATTTTCAAAGGCATGCTGCACTATGAAAAATCACTGTTACTGTCACAAGATGTTTGCAGTGTTGGCCTAAATTACCATTGAGTTGATGATTTTCTAGAGTGAGTTGCTTTTGCAAAATTAACCATAAGACCCTGCTTGAACATAACACGTGTTGTAAATTTTGTCATCAGAAATCATACTACTACGACACATTCTGACAAATGGTCAATTATTAAAACTTATATTATTTTGTAGGGTATGTACTTTGTTTTTATAATGAAAGGTTTGTGGTTCTTACATGGAAAATCAAATGATCCAGTTTTGAAGATTTATACTCAGAATGGTGTAAATGTTGAGTTATGTTCAAACAGTTTAGGCACTTATTTATTTCTACTAATCTGTTGTTTTGCTGAAGACAACTGGTGTAGTGATTTATATCAAGGTTTTGAAGAGGATGCATGGGTGATAGATGAAAGAAACCCTTTACGAAGTTTACAACATGTGTCCAAATTTTGGGTGTAAATTGTTATGTTCAAGCAGTCCAGCAAACTTTATAGATATATTATTTTCTTTTTATTATTTTTTTCAATTGGCTTTTGCACTTAAATTAGAGACTTGTTTCTGTGCATTTAGCATAACATTTTAAAATTAGTTCTCCAAGTAGAATTTAAAATTAGTGGCTTTTGGAAATTATGTTGTAAAGTTATGTTCAAACAGTTTTTATGGCATAAAAGGTTGCATTTTCCACTAACACACTTTATTTATAGGCATACCATATATTCTGGATGGAAAACATACTTTGAAACATACAAATGCAAAAAATTGCATACAGCTTGTGCTTGTTGTGAATTGTTAAATGTGTGATATTGTAAATGTTATGTTCAAACTTTAAACATCAAAGTTCAATAACAACCAAACTGCAAATAACATAAAAATTTACTTGTGTCAATGTTTATGTATGCAAAGGTACATCAGATTTATATGAAATATTAAAATTATTTTGCTTTTGAAAATGCAGGGTGCTTGTCACACCATTTGGACACCCATTCGTACTCTTGACCAAATGTTATTTTATTCTGTATTTTAGTGTGTCGTGATAGCCCTATTTTGTTTTTATTTTTAGATGTTAAAACAGGCCCTAAAAGACCCTAATTTTTTTTCTTGAAACAGGCCCTAAAAGGCCCTAATTTTTTTCTTGAAGGTCTGTATGAACCCTGATGAGGTAATAGAGAGTGTTGGAAATGCCAAGGTGATTTCCACCATAGACCTTACCTCGGGATTCTGGCAGATACCTCTGACTGAAGAGGCAAACCTGAAATCCGCATTCGTCACCCCATTCGGACACTTCCAGTTCGAAGTGATGCCTTTTGGTATGATGAACAGTCCAGCAACGTTCACGAGGTTGATGTCTGTAGTGTTAGCAGACTGTAAGCACGCGAGGGCATACATTGATGATGTCGTTATCTTTAGCCAATCGTGGGAACACCACCTCGAGGATTTGAACGATGTGCTTTCGCGTGTGAGGTCTGCGGGTCTTACAGCAAAGCCCTCAAAATGCGAGATCGGTCGTTCAGAACTGCCCTACCTCGGATTCGTCATTGGAGGGGGCACCCTCAAGCCGCAAGAGAAAAAGATCTGAGCGATCCAGGAGTTCCCTAGGCCGCAAACCAAGACTGATGTTCGCGCCATTCTCGGAATGTTTGGGTATTACCGTAGGTTTCTGCCCTCCTTCGCGGAAATTTCGGCACCTCTAAGCGACCTGACGAAGAAAGATTGCTCAAACAAAGTACAGTGGTCGCCCGAGTGCGAGTTAGCTTTTCAGACGTTGAAAGACTGCATATCCGCCGCACCAGTGCTGCAGAACCCAGACTTTTCGAAACCGTTTCTGGTCCAGACCGATGCTTCAGAAAGAGGTCTGGGTGCCGTTTTGTCGCAAATCGGGGACGATGGTGAGGAACATCCGGTAATGTTTCTCAGTCGGAAACTTCGCGGCGCCAAGACACATTACTCCACCGTGGAGAAGGAGTGTTTGTCGATCGTATTGGCTGTGGACCTACTGCACC
This sequence comes from Semisulcospira habei, assembly GCA_036245525.1. NCBI lineage: Eukaryota > Metazoa > Mollusca > Gastropoda > Semisulcospiridae > Semisulcospira > Semisulcospira habei. The sequence continues at coordinate 145,542,084 of BTPG01000004.1, read as the reverse complement.
CCTGCCTGTACGGTCGAAAGTTAATAATAATAATAATAATAATAATAATGTCCAAATATAGCTATTTTTACCTATTCCCGATCCCCTGTGACCTTGCCCTTTGTGAGGTCACTGAAAATGGGATGTTTAGAAAGGTCTTGCCACAAAGAATCCTTGGGCCAAGTTTGAGGACTGGCTTAAATATTCTCCAAGAAAATGCCAACGTTAAAGTTTGTACCACGGACGAACATACCCACTATTGCTCTGCACGAGCCAAAAACACTCTACAAAGAGCTCAATTCCTTCACTATTGTGAGCATTTTTTAGGTGTCTGCGTGCACACATCTCTTTGAGATGATCCCCTATTTTCATCTGGGGTCAGTGATAAATCAGCTACACACAGGTATCACTATGGTGATTTGGCCAGGTAGTGGGTGGGTCAATGTAGAGAGCATTTTACAGCCAGAGCTGGTACTCAGCATAATTTATTTTTCTCAAATACTGTTGACAATTTCAAACCCAAACTTGGTACAGGGATACCTGATGGGGAAAGTCCTTTCTATACATACTAATTTGGTTGATCCCTCAGTAAGGTCAAGGGTCACAAGAGCTAAAACCTATCTATACATTCTAATTTGGATGACCCCTCAGAAAGGTCAAGGGTCACGAGAGATCAGCAAATGTGTGTAAAATGCCAATTGTTTTTTTTTAATATAATTGTAGTTATTATCAACAGTAAACTGGCCGCTTGGCTGCGGAAAGGCTAAGGGAGGAAACCCCTGACATCAAAGCCCCCGTGTCTCCGGGGAAGGCTTTTGAGCCAGAGACTAAGACAAGGACAGTCTAATATAAAACCTACGACCCGAGGACCTCGATGCCACCGTCCCAGCTTGCTAGGCCATGGCAAACGAACCAAGGGTTTAAAGGGTGGGGCCAGTACTGCGCACACTTCACTCCACCAAAAAGCTCCACCGCGCAGGCTTTAGGAAACGCCCACGGACTGTGACACTGAACTTTCCAAGTCCTGTAGCGATGGGCAAGGGGCAAAACGGCAGGTGAAAGATGTCCCTGGAAGCCGCAGTCTCAAACCTGCATGCAGGAGGTTCAGGATATTGGTCGCCTGATGTTGACCTGGGGATGACAACGTCACTCGGCACACCCTGAACGACCAAGCAGCCTTCTCTAGGGACAGCACTGCATGCTCCACACAGAGAGGGGCCTAGAAAAGGTGGCCTAAGCAAAGCTCATCCCCTCGTAACCCCAGTTGGCTAGCCGCGGTCAACGGGCATCTTCTCATGCGGTCAGAAAACAAGAAAAAACAATGGATCCACTCTCATGACGACCACGACCGGACTCAACGTAGCATGCTGGAACATCCGAACCATGCTCGACACAGCAGACAGCGGACGCCCTGAACGTCGCTCCGCCCTCATTGCCCATGAATTGCGGAGGTTAAACATCGACATCGCCGCGCTCAGCGAAGTACGCCTTCCGGAGGAAGGCAGCCTCCAAGAACTTGGCGCTGGCTACACCCTCTACTGGTCAGGCAGGCCTGCATCAGAAAGACGGCTCTCAGGCGTGGGCTTCATGGTGAAGAACCCCATTGCGACTAAGTTGGAAAACCTACCAACGGGTCACTCCGACCGCATCATGTCCATGCGCCTCCCACTGAGACACCAGCAATACGTCACCCTTCTCAGTGTGTACTCCGCAACCCTCCTGGCAGAGCCCGCAGAAAAAGACAAGTTCTACTCTGACCTGCGCAGCCTCCTGCAGAGCACCCCTGCAGACGACAAAGTCATCATCCTTGGCGACTTCAACGCCAGAGTGGGCCAAGACTCTGAAGCCTGGAAAGGAGTCCTCGGCAAGCATGGCGTTGGGAAATGCAATGACAATGGTCGCCTAACTGTTGGAGCTCTGTGCAGAGCAGCAACTTGTCATCACCAACACTACATTCCAGCAAAAGGACAGTCGAAAGACCACCTGGATGCATCCTCGCTCCAAGCACTGGCACCTTATCGACTATGTCCTAGTGCGTCAGAGGGACCGCAGTGACGTCCTCCTCACCAGAGTGATGCCCAGCGCAGTGCCACATTGACCACCGCCTTGTTCGCTGCAAACTCAGGCTCCGCCTCAAGCTGAAACCCAAGAAAGCCCCCCCCCCCCCCCTCCCCCAAGAAAAAGCTTGATGTTGCCAGCCTTCAGCGTGACGACAAGAAAGCTGCCCTTCTGGCCGATTTACAGCGCATGCTCAAAGAAACAGTTGATCCAGCAGACTCCTCCCCTGAAACACTCTGGGGAACAACTGAAAACTGCTATTGTAAAATCCTCTGTGGAAGTCTTGGGCTTTGCTAGAAAGAGGAACAAAGACTGGTTTGACGAAAACGACGTAGAGATCCAGGAACTTCTAGCAAAACAAAGAGCCGCCCACCAGGCCCACCTTAGACTTAGGTCGAGTGGGACGGCCCGGGCCGCGGCCAGTGCAGCCGGCGGGGCTAAAAATTAATGACACATTTCTTATTCTTATAATATTAACAACGACAAAAAAAACGTAATTAGAAGAAGTACTTTGAACGAAAAGTAAATAGCACTCCTGGAAAGAATAAAATCACTGCATGATGATCAGACTGTCATTAGTCACCGGCGGTCGGCCGTTAAAACCCGACTGGCCAATCCTTAAATCACTGATCTGCAGGAAGTACAACCAGAACAATTTAAACAGGTACGTACCGGTTTGTCTTGCGTGTTGGCGTGAGAAATGAAATCCACTCAAATTTTTAAAAAATAATATCCAAAAGCGATGTACTCTGGAAAAATGTTTATGTGCTGACCCTTCACTGATTGCGGTCTGAAATCTTTGGTAATTAAACCCCGAGAAACTCAAGCCATCCGAGGAACGTAAGTACAAAGTGGGATCAGCAAGAGCCGTTGATTCTCCTGAGCCTCCACACCTGGGGGGGGGGGGTTCATGAGGATCTTTGTTTCTTTCAGTTAGGCGGTGTTCGTTTTTTCCCCGAAAAAAATAACGAAGGCATGCACTGTATTTACGCACATTAAAACCCGGTCTGCCGGCGAAATCAAATTCGATCGGCATAATAAAATTATGTGTTATATGTTTTTAAAATTGTTTAACGAGACACGGATCGCGGTTAGGACCCGAAACAACATAGAGCCTGCGAAAGTTGTATTAGGTATACATCAATATCAACTGCAATAGATTAATTTCTTTTTGGGGTGATCGTGACAGGTTTACCAGTAGCTCCATCCCCGCCGACCAAGGAACTGCGCGTCAATCGTCACTTTCAGAGTCTGCTCGCATACACGGCAGGAGTCAGCAAGAGACGTAGATTTGTGTAAACCTGCGCTCTCAATGAAAGCTCATGAGATTCTATGCGTCTTGTAGATGCTGAGTGTCTTGCCGGCGCTTTCCGTACAGGCTGGTGTATGGTGTGCCGCGTAGGCTAAAACCAAACAGCGAGTTTTATTTTTCTTTAATTAATTTTATTTAAACATGTTCAAGGATGACAGAGTGTCATCAGGCGGATATGCAATCTGTATACATCAGAGTAGTTAAAACCACTGAAATAAAAATGTGTGGACGTTAGAAAGAGGCATCAGAGGCTTCTTCCAGACTGTTAGGTCTGTTGTTTCATTGGCTGCTGACTTTTTACAGCAGCGTTACAGTATTTTGGGTATTGCGGTGTGAGTGTACATTATAGTCATTCTGCGTGTGTTGCTCGTCTGATTAGTGTTTCGAGGCACACTATTTCAACCTCTTTAGCTTTTGTACCTGAATGTCAGGTATCCCGGGCACATTTCAGAACTTATCTCTGTGTGCCTATACGTAGTATCACCCGACCGTTTGTTTGGGATCGTTTCCATCCTAACTTTCTATGCCTGTGACTCATAAACCGACATAAACCGATATAAGGGGAGTTTGATTCGCTTGGCTGCAAAGAGGTACACCGGTCGAGGACACAAACAATCTCAACAACCACTGAACAGGTACACACGAGAAACATGACGTCAATCATACCACTCTCGCATGCAAGCGGCATAACAGACATAATCAAGGTTCTTTGGTTTTACTACGTATATATAAAATGTTACATTGGTTAATAATAAATGGTTTGCTCACCTCTGACGTGCATACAGAATACGACGACCCATGGTGGTCACACGGCCCATCCCAGCACCAACGTTGGTGCCGGGAGGGAGAACAATCCTAACATCACATTTCAGGGTCGGTGTGCTGTCTAGAGGGTGCCACAAACTGTCCTGTCAGGAACGGAACCCTCGAAACACACCCCGACCTTTCTTATATACAATTTTATGTCAGGCTTCTTCTACAAGGTCCTACGTCATTTTCATCACGTTGACCATCTACCCACGTGTTTGAACAGCTGACATCAACTAATATTTCATTTAAACAAATTCCCATACTCGGTCGTATCTTTCTGGGTCCAGCCTTGGTTACGATTATAACTACGTCTTGGTCAATATCTCGTACCTGGACTTCGACCCCACACTTTAACCCTTATCAACCATATTAACCCTTAACTATAGGACATCACTCCCCTCCCTCTAAAATGAGTCTCCCGACTCATTATACAAATACACAATGTACACTATCAATAAGCAGACAATCCAATACATTGTCCAAAACTTAATTTGAATAACATGCATCACTCACATCGTTTTCCGTCTAGTATACAAAAAAATCCATACAAACAAAATAGCGTGCTGAATAGTGCGAGACATCTCCGCCGGAATATGTGGAAAAGGAGGGGAGAGGTTTGATTGTACATTGCTTAACGTCCCGACAGCAACAAGGCTTTCTCAGGACGTGCCTGCACTGCTTGTGAAAAAAAAAAAAAAAAAAAAAAAAACAACAACAACTAAACAGAACATTGAATGTATGTCGCCAGCCGGTCAAATACATTAAATAAACCTAACACATGGGCCTAAATAAAGCTAAGACCATTTAGCAACACACATCCAATATCAAGAGCTACAGGCAGTGCAGACAGTAGGGAGAGTTTTAAAAAGGCAAATACAGGTGAAGGGACAAAGGGTAGACAGAAACACATGCCCCAGAATAGAGAGATAAACCCACCCTGTGGGGCTGACCAGGGTGACCCTGGGAACTAAAAAATACCTAACCCCACCCAAGTCCCCCAGGGCAGACCCGGGTGGGGCGGAGGGGAGAGGGGGTTAAACACGGGACACGTAGCAAAACCGAGCTGACCCGGTAGACGTGCCAACCAGATTGCCTGGACGTTTAGAGCAGGCAACGTATATAGTTTCCATACTGATGTCAAGTGATCGGCAGTGTCACGAGACCAACTGCTCCCCTTAGGGGACGGAATCGGATGTTGACAACATCCGCCTAACCAAGAAAATTATTTTAATGGACTTTTGCCCACTGATATAAATTGCATAAGTATGAATGCATAAGTCTGGGCATCGAACTTTATGTGTGGTCCTTGGACACACAAGCAATCAGTAGACGTGGCCCTATTTGGATCCGTCGTAGAACTGATTCTTTTATCGTATCTGCCCATATGTACGTCACCGTAAGTCAGCTGGCCGGTCCGTGTTTTATCTTGGGGAATGGGGTGTTGTGAACAGAGGACACCTGGACTCTCCGCGGAATTGCCTTACACCTTCGCACACTCAAAACAATGCTGCGCCATACCTAATTTGTCTACTCCTATCCCAATGTCACCTGACTCATTAACTGATATTTCTAGTGTGTCAGCGTATGTCTTCCTGTCATGCCATCAACGATAAACAAAACCATCATAGATTATATTAACATAAAAATATCGTCAGTACATCGGTGAGCAAACCTTACAATGACGAGATAATATATATTAGATAACACACAAAAATTAAAACTTTATCAATGCCCATAACCTTTTTATACTAACTTGACTATAATTCGTTCACAAATATAAATCACTTTTTTTCTTTTTCATTGATTGATATCACCAAAGTGGCCTTTCAAAAAAAATACATTTGCTTACTGCCCATCACTGAATGTAATTTATCAATAAAATCGCCTATCTGTGTGTACGTTTACAGGGAATGAGTGCAACGATTTATAAGCAGACCAGCAACATCATTAGTGGGGTGGGGACAACACTTGTCGCGAGAGTGAGAAACGTTACCATATACATCATAGGAAGGTATGTCAGTCTCAACCTCAGATTTAAGGGAAACCCGGAAAAAACACTCTGTATAACACAATTAATTTCAAATCACATAACCAATCTCGCAGTCCTGGGCTGGCGATATCGTGGTCGTGGAGGTCACGTCGGAGGAGAATTGGTTGTACATTGCTTAACGTCCCGACAGCAACAAGGCTTTCTCAGGACGTGCCTGCACTGCTTGTGAAAAAAAAAAAACAACTAAACAGAACATTGAATGTATGTCGCCAGCCGGTCAAATACGTTAAATAAACCTAAAACATGGGGCCTAAATAAAGCTAAGACCATTTAACAACACACATCCAATATCAAGAGCTACAGGCAGTGCAGACAGTAGGGAGAGTTTTAAAAAGGCAAATACAGGTGAATGGATCTCGGGTAGACAGAAACACATGCCCCAGAATAGAGAGGAAAACTCACCCTGTGGGGCTGACCAGGGTGACCCTGGGAACTAAAAAGTACCTAACCCCACCCAAGTCCCCCAGGGCAGACCCGGGTGGGGGTTCGGAGGAGAAGAACGGTCCTCACACAGCAGTCTCACAATGTAGGCGATGAGTCTCGAATCATAGGTGACTATCTGGAGACTTCAGAAGGCCTGCCATTAACAGTAGATGCTACATCTGGCAATGACAACCCCGTCAAGTTGTCACCTCCAATACAAGTTCCACTTGCACATCGCAAAAGTGTCAATTGTCACAGAAAATTCAGTTGATAGAACTGGCAGTCACAAACAAATATGACACCACATTGTTCATTGTTTCTACAAGTGTTCATATCATTGTGCCAGTCCAATCACATGTAGTAACTTGCCTTCCAATGTCCATAAATTAAAGGCAGTGGCTATGCGCTTGTGCATGATGGCGTTCAAACACGAACAGTCATTGCGTCTCCGAACGGCATTCTCTTCAGTCTTGTCAACGTAGCAGGATATACGTCTGACAAAGTCTCAGTCACAAAGGCAAATCTTGTGTTTCCAGCGTCTGATTTTTTCGGGTATTGGGTACATCACAGGTCTCGCCATCTGTGAGTCGGGGTATGGGGTCAAGCTGGCAATGTAGCTGGGAAATCTAAAGGGTTTACCTACAAAGGGAAGACGCTGCGGATCTGCTTTTTGTGAAACTATCAACAGTTTACTATTCAACAAAATTGTAAACAACATAATTATTCTAACAACCACTTCATCGATGTATCTTTGTCAACAAATAAAATAATATAACTATAATGGGCAGCAGCAAAGTGTATCAACGACTCTCTTAATAATCACTTTTTTCCTTCAAATCCAAATAATTCCCTTTAAAATATAATTTTATTTTTTTCAGTCCATAATTACACGGTCATTCCTTTTTTTCTACACAATCTTATTAATTACCGTAATTAAACCCAAATTCCATCTGCCATACACTAATTTATCTTAATTAAACAAGCCTGCTCGGACAGGAACTATTCAAACTAACTCCTGTATAAACGAAACAAAATGTTTGCAATAGCGTTGCATTTTACCTTTCATCTTTATAATGTACTAATAATAAATTTAAATTGGCTAATATACACGATTTTCATAAGCCGTGAGGTTGTTGTACAGCAAACACTGTATTTCATAAACAACTCCAATGCAGGGGTGTTCACGTACGTGATAAGGCATGGCGATACCGTGACACACATATCATTGTTGTTTGAGTCCTGCCTGACTCAGTCTAGCCCCCACCTGTGAACAGATTACTGTGGTCAGTTCTAGGATTGTGACAGTATTAGTCTTGTTACTCGCAGAGGCCAAGCAAATCAAATGTGTCGTGTATTAACACCAAAAATAAAATTCACTAAGGAAGGTCACTACAAGTCAAGCAGGACACAAAACTGATACAACAGTACACTCTTTATGTATAGATATTGTGTTTTTTTAAGCTATTAAAAATGAGTGTACCAGTGTCTGTTAGCTCAGTCTGTGTACAAGTCAACAATTGATTGTACATTGCTTAACGTCCCGACAGCAACAAGGCTTTCTCAGGACGTGCCTGCACTGCTTGTGAAAAAATAAAAAAATAAACAGAACATTGAATGTATGTCGCCAGCCGGTCAAGTACATTAAATAAACCTAACACATGGGGCCTAAATAAAGCTAAGACCATTTAGCAACACACATCCAATATCAAGAGCTACAGGCAGTGCAGACAGTAGGGAGAGTTTTAAAAAGGCAAATACAGGTGAATGGACCTCGGGTAGACAGAAACACATGCCCCAGAATAGAGAGGAAACTCACCCTGTGGGGCTGACCAGGGTGACCCTGGGAACTAAAAAGTACCTAACCCCACCCAAGTCCCCCAGGGCAAACCCGGGTGGGGACAAGTCAACAAGGTCTATATAGTAGGCAGATATCTTCATTTCACAAATGCCATAAGAGACAGAGGAAGAGGTGACAGTGGCCTACACAACAGCTGATACTAGTGATGTCAGTCACGCATACGGTCAATGTGCAAGTGTCATGTCAAGCCCATAGTATAGTCTGTACAGTCGTGTTTGTGATGTCGTCATCAAGAAATGAAAAGGAAGAAGATACAGAGAGAATCCTGAGTTAAAGTGCCGAAATGAGGTGAATCATTTACAACACGTGCTATATCACTACAATTAGTGACACGACTCTAAGTCGACATTATGGTGCCTTTCTGTCTTATCTTTTTTCTTCCTTAATTTAGCGTTGACTCCCGTGCTTCCGATTTTATACATTTGCTTCCTTGTAGATATCTAAGTATGGCTTTAATTCATGACGACAATTCAGCACCACTATCACGAGCCATATCACTAATTCAGTGCTTCAAACAACCCAACAGCCATAAAATCCAAATTTTATTGACTAGACTTGAAGACCGCTAACATCTAGCTTCGGCTGTCCACTTGAACAAAAACAAAAATGGTCGAAATGAGTAAAAAGTCTGCCGGCATCCCGCGCTTTTCTTGTATTCTAAATTATTAGTAAAGTCGGTTGTAACAACAAAAACACGCTCTGCGCTATCAAAACTTACGATCCATCTTTATCCGACTTATAAAACCAGCGTATTACGGAGGCTGTCCATTAAGTTACTTTCTGAATGGTTTAAACACAACTTACGTAAGTTTTCATTAAACAATAAAATACTCCGCCTCTGTGTCTGTCAAACTCAGTCATACAAACGGCTGCAACAAAAATAATTGTAATTAGTTCTGTATCTTAGTATTTCCTCTATACACATATCTTTACTATTGCTCACGTGACAAAATAATTACTCTAAAAATAATTATTATTTATTCATCATGTACCTTACAATTCATCATACTATAACACAATACTATTCTGTGGTTTTTCTTTATCGCACACCTCTATCTCATTTGCGACTTCCGTCTAACCCACCTTTCTTGTCTTGTCATGCCGCCAACGAAATTTACTGTTGTTTGCCCACCTTACATAATGATACATAAACATAATGATTCTAGGTATGAGTGTTGGGGTGTGCTGTGGCCGGCGACGGGGGAATCCCTGCCACGCTCCAAGGGTGGAACTCGTCAGTCCCGTCACCCCAACATCAGACTGATCATGCATGCACGATCTTAGCGCCTGAAAATGAAATCATGAATGATGAGTGAATCCCTCTCCTCTGGACCCCGAGGTTTAGGAAGTAAGGTTTTAGTCTGGACAGCAGACCACAGCAAAGCAAGTATTTTCCGTTGCACATTGACTGACTACTAATGTCTTTCTACTCACATGTGCTTAAGTCGCGTATTCTCCCATAATATTATTTCTAGAATCAACAACTGCGTACTTGTCTCTACTTCTAATTATATTTATTCTTAATGTTCAATATTCCTCTTCACTTATATTAAATATTTTACCACAGATTGATACCACCACAAATACGTATTCATAAAATACTCGCCGAATACCCGAATTGTTCCATGTCCACGCAAAAAAATAACCTGCAACTCAAAACACATCATTAGTTCACCTATCCTACCTAAACGGGGGACTTTATATAATATAATAATCAATAATCATATACGTTAACAACTTCGTTTTAGAAAAATAATTCTACGCCTTATTCAACGTCTGTCTCTTCTTTGTGTAAGTTACACATTCACTTTTGGCAGCATTGTGTCCCAATGGATCTCATATTTCACACCCAATACCTGTTTTGTTTTTGTTTTCACTACTTGTCTCTCTTATTCTGACCGTATTCTCGACAGTGTATTTTCATGTTTATTCAACGTTTATTGCATCTCTCTGCAACTGCATCTGGGCCTCTCCATATAACTCCACATCATTGGTCATTACCATTTATACTGTCCAATTATCACTGTGTGCCTGTAGTCACACTACATGTACGTATGCTTCCTCATCTCTGTACTTTGCCTCTGCTGTCGGCTGAGCCCCGACCTAACTGCGTTTCCAATACACACGCGTATACATAATTATATACTGCGACTTAAACAGGGACGACTCGTGATGCAAAATACCCAGCTTAAAAATTACCGTTTCCAGACCTGGCTCTAGATGTATTTCTACACGTCCTCACCTCTCATGCGCATATTAAGAAGTTCGGATAATTTAGCAGACAGAAAGGGTAAGAAGGTACCTTTGTCTTATCTAGATATCATGCGTCAGTGTCGTCCTCCATTATCACACATTTGGTCCTATAAATAAGCCTTCTGTAAAACCAGAAGAAGTCGCATTTAGTCCACCTGATGACCCAGGCACGATCAGGCAGAATCCCTATACCCATGGGTGTCACAGGTCACCATCCCGGTGCCTCCGGCTCAGTTTTACATTATTTCATTTCATTTCCCTTTCTCACATTACCACGTGTACGTCTCTGTACGTCATTGTTCCTCACATCAGTATTAGCAACCCTGCCGTGCAGTCGGTCACCGCCTATGATACAAACTGTACCCATCCACGATGTGCATGTGTGTTCACGCATCCCGCCTGAACACGAGGCGAACTTCTGTGGAATCCCCGTCCCTTTCCTCGGAGGGGTTACATTATACGCATCAGGAGGAGCCCTGAACACAGTCGACTCTTCCCCCAGCCTTACACGGCAGACGGCGACCCGTAGTCCCGGTGCGTCTCCGCTAAGAGCCCTGAACACAGTCGACTCCCAGCTAGGCCTGGCCTTCTCTTGGCAGCAGGGCTTGTAACTTCATTAATATTCACTCCTTATACAATAGTTTGGACAGTAACCGTTTCTCTTTAATCATATTCTCTTCATTAATCAACTAGGCCCATAAGGTACTTCGAGACAAGCTTAATCCACGACCCATGCATACCAACACTGTATATCAACTCCCTGTACTTTACGTATTAGCGTCCCCCGTATAATAACAAACAGCCTCTTCCCTATTTTCACTATTTCATTACATAATCTGAACAACAGCCTCAATATCACCTAACGTCGGCACATCACCTGTCCTTACTAAAAAAATAACTTCAAATCATATCATCACTAAACCAAATAATATAAATATATAATTCCCGACACCATCATAATACAAAACCTAAATAAAATAATCACATTTAAAACATTCGTGATTTGCTATATACAGTTTGCCATGTCCTCATTGCGTATTTTTTTTATAACTTACCCCGAGTTTCAGTGGTTATTGAGCAAGGGGTTCCATACAAATAGAGATATAAATACTGAGTGGTCTGAACCAGCATTAACACAATGACTGAGTTAACCCCCTTGATTATAAGTTTTTGACCCTTCATTTTCCATGTCTCCCGCACAGAGTAAATACTATTGGAAGTTACCCCTAAATCATTATTATTTAAACAGCCACATTTTTATGAAAATCAAAAATAATACTTAAGGGGTTAACTCAGTCATTGTGTTAATAATACTTCAGTTTACTCAGTATTCCTTTCTCTCTTAATTAGCTCATATGTCCGATGTCGCAATGCCACTATATACGTAAACACAGCCCGTCGCCAGTACTCTAGGCAGGACACGACGCGTTGCAAGCCAGCTCACCTGTGTTGCCTTATCGTTGCTACGCGCTGACACAGTAGCGCGCCACGAGACCTGACACTCTATGAATAAGCCTAAGGCTTTGTGAAGTCGACTTCATATATACTTATGACTGGTTCCCGAGAAATCAAAACGGAGGTCATACTCTGCACTAAAAACAGCCAGTTGGAAAACTAACAAGTGATATCTTACGTTACACACACACGCACGCACTGACACACACATGCACGCACACACACACACACACACACAGACACACACACACATGAACAGACACATATACACATAAACAGACATACATACACACACATATACAATTATAACATCTCATCTGATTTTGTACAAGCCTATATCAGTGGTGCGATCTCAGTCTTAACAAAACTGTATGTATTATTATATAGGCTTCCATTGTGTAGTGCGTAGCGTGTTATTGGTTTTTAGTTGCTAGGGGGGTGGGACACTGCACCACTGTAATCGTTTCGTAAGACATTTCAAGTCAACTGTCATGTGTGTGTCAGCCGTCACTTTGAAATAAATGACATATGTTATCCCTCTTGGCTTGACTTCGCGAACGAAGATTCTATAGGGCTTGCCCACGTCGTCTGCAGGCATTTTCGTGGCTGCGGAGGCCAATCCGGGACAGGCAGGTTCGACCGCAGTGGCTGCAGGGGAAGGTCTGGTCAGGGTTCTGAGTTACGACAGCTCTGTTTTTTCTTCTGAGCCGCTTGTCCTTAAGGTTAGCTCTGCGAGAGTCCTCAAAGGAGACGGCTGCCTTGTGAATGGTGGAGCGCCAGGTGTCACGGTCCGCGGCAAGCGAAGACCACTGGTGGTGGTCGATTTGGCAGGCACTAAGTGACTTCTTGAGACCGTCTTTGTATCTCTTCTTTGGTGCCCCTCTGTCTCGGTGTCCAGTGGCGAGCTCGCCGAACAGAGTGATCTTGGGTAGGCGATGATCCTCCATCCTGGAGACGTGCCCCGCCCAGCGAAGCTGTGTCCGCAGCAGCAAAGCCTCGATGCTCACAGTTTCAGCCTGTTCAAGGACCTCGACGTTGGTGACATAGTCACTCCAGTGAATGCCCAGGATGGTACGCAGGCAGCGCTGGTGAAAGCGTTCGAGGAGTCGTAGTTGGCTGCGGTAGAGGGCCCAGGACTCGGAACCGTACAGCAGGGTGGTGAGGACGACAGCTCTGTACACGCTGATCAGCGTGTACAGACATATGTTATATCTTGAACAAAACAGATTTTGTTAGAGGTGGTAACACACGCAAACACGCGCACGCACGCAAACACACACACACACACACACACACGCACACACACGCACACACACAGACACGCACGCAAACTAACACAATCTTACCCAACATGACACCCGTCTCCAAAAGCACAAATCCTTTAAATACGGCCTCACATCAATGCAATATCATTGTAAGATATTCCTTTCGGGAGCATACCTGATTAAACATGTCTGACGCGTGCAATTTGTAAGCACACCTGTTGATTGTACATTGCTTAACGTCCCGACAGCAACAAGGCTTTCTCAGGACGTGCCTGCACTGCTTGTGAAAAAAAACTAAACAGAAAATTGAATGTATGTCGCCAGCCGGTCAAATACGTTAAATAAACCTACAACATGGGGCATAAATAAAGCTAAGACCATTTAGCAACACACATCCAATATCAAGAGCTACAGGCAGTGCAGACAGTAGGGAGAGTTTTAAAAAGGCAAATACAGGTGAATGGACAAAGGGTAGACAGAAACACATGCCCCAGAATAGAGAGAAAAACCCACCCTGTGGGGCTGACCAGGGTGACCCTGGGAACTAAAAAATACCTAACCCCACCCAAGTCCCCCAGGGCAGACTCGGGTGGGGTTAAGTAAGCACACCTGTGAGTCGATCTGGTGTACATACTGGTGGGTGTCTGTGAAAGGCACATTAAAATCATATGCTTTAAACAGACACCCGACTGAGTACATAAACAACAGATCCTCAAGAGCCCCGAGCCCGGGCTTGACTCCAGTTTACAACGTTTTATTCAGCTCTACTTTCTGGTCTCTCTTTTGAGTAGGTTGACTAGACTTTACTATGAACATTTACAACTTGTCATGGCATAACCTAACGTAGCACTCCTCGGAACTCCCTATTAAGTGTGTCACGTTAACAACAGTTAGGTCGCACTTTCCTCTTTTTGACGACACTCTAGACTTGTTGACGAGACTTGTTTACCCACCTTGAGGCAAAAGAGTTTGCTGGTAGTTGAGTTCTGAAAAAATCTTTGCAACGCGCCACACTGTAAATGTGTGGCACATGTTGCCATAATGCCACACATGTCGCGTATGCCGCACACATGTCGCACATATGCCGCACACATGCCGCGTATGGTGCGGCACATGCCGCGTATGCCGCACACATGCCGCACACATGGTGCGGCACATGCCGCGTATGCCGCACACATGCCGCGTATGCCGCACACATGCCGCACACATGCCACACGCATGGTGCGGCACATGCCGCGTATGCCGCACACATGCCGCACACATGCCGCGTATGGTGCGGCACATGCCGCGTATGCCGCACACATGCCGCACACATGCCGCACACATGTCGCGTATGGTGCGGCACATGCCGCATATGGTGCGGCACATGCCGCGTATGCCGCACACATGTCGCGTATGGTGCGGCACATGCCGCGTATGGTGCGGCAACCTGTATGTAACGTCTGATGTTTCATTTGGCTCTCACTTGACCAGGGTGTGATTTATAATTTACTGCAAAGCCAATAATCGCCAAATACTGTGCCAGGTCTGTTCGCTTTAAGGGACAGGGTCAATGTACATGACACTGCAATTGAAATCTGTGAAGCAAGCCATTCATAAACCCACCCAAATCATTTAATAGCCCAGCATGAATACAGCTGGAATACAGTAGAAAGGCAGCACGAAAAGCATGATTTTAGCGCATGCTGTATTCCAGCTGTAACCAGCTTTATGCCTACTGGACAGCCAAGGTCTTCTTGGGGTATGCCATATATAGTCTATGGGATTGATTGATTGATTGTACATTGCTTAACGTCCCGACAGCAACAAGGCTTTCTCAGGACGTGCCTGCACTGCTTGTGAAAAAAAAAAAAAAAAACCAGAACATTGAATGTATGTCGCCAGCCGGTCAAATACGTTAAATAAACCTAACACATGGGGCTAAATAAAGCTAAGACCATTTAGCAACACACATCCAATATCAAGAGCTACAGGCAGTGCAGACAGTAGGGAGAGTTTTTAAAAGGCAAATACAGGTGAATGGGCAAAGGGTAGACAGAAACACATGCCCCAGAATAGAGAGAAAAACCCACCCTGTGGGGCTGACCAGGGTGACCCTGGGAACTAAAAAATACCTAACCCCACCCAAGTCCCCCAGGGCAGACCCGGGTGGGGGTTATAGTCTATGGGAGACAACTCTGTATAGTGGTTCAATCTTCAAGTGATTATATCCCTTATGACATTGATCATGAGCAGAAAATACATAGTGTTTTATCCCTGAGTGAGTGTATCTGGGGTTTGAATCTAAATCCATTTAGCTTACATAGAAGCAGTAACACAGTGTAAATGTAAAACGTTACTGACAACATAGCTGAGTGATGCAAACGTAAAAGGTTACTGCTCAGTGTAATTTTCTAGAAACATGATTCTGCTTGATAACAATTTATTCTTTTGTTTGTCCAATAAAAATGACAGACGGACAAATCATACAAGTGCTTGATATCTCGCACTGTTTTAAAGATGTTATGCATTTTACTGACTTAATATTACCCAAACAGACTAACATAAGCCTTTCAGCACCATCAGAAATATATGCTACATATAGTGTGACTTTGGATTATGTCGATGAGCATCCAGATGTGGAGTGCATGACAGTTGATTTAAAGACACCTACTTTTAAAGTTGATGATACCAACTATGGTTGGTTAGGGGAAGTTTGTTATAGCATATTTAAACAACTACGCAAACTAAATGTTTATATTGACAGTGTTACAATTAATAAAGTGGTATTACACAAGGTGAGCAAGCAGAGTTAACGTTAATATTTTTTCATTTATTATTTTGTCGGTCAAATAAAAATGACGGACAATGTTCAAAACCCTGGCTCATCTAGTTTAAGAAACGTGTTTCACACAACAAACTTACCCATATCCAATACTAATAATGTTTACGAATCAATAGAAAACTCTTTTTCTGTCATACAGCAAAATCTTCTTACAGGCAGTGTTAAAATTCAGGTTGTTGCGAAAATCGAATTCACTAGGGTGGACGGCGAGGTAATTGTATCGTATATATCAACAAGACAACACACAGTTAACACAAGAAGAGAACCGGAGGTGGAGAACGTGTTTAGAGACAGACTACTACCTGACTTCCTCCAGGCAATCGACAGTGCAAAAATGAAGGGGTCTGGCTGGCACGAAGGACATGTACATGAACTACAATTAAAGCAGTCTAGGTATCATCCTATATTAGGTAAATCATGGTTGCCACTGCCAACAGAAGTAGTAAACAAAAAGGCTGTCGTCAACATACAGAACAATGACAACTATTGTTTCATGTGGTGTGTGCTTGCTAAACTACACTTTGTAAAATCAAAACCTGAACGTGTATCTAACTACACCAAATTTGTAAATGAACTCGTTTTTAGTGGCATTGAGTTCCCTGTTAAAATAGAGGACATAGACTTGTTTGAAAAACTAAATCCTGGTATATCTGTAAATGTGTTTGTGTGGGATAATGTGTCTGAGAACAAGTTACAACCAATTGGAGTATCACCTCTGGCTCCAACCTACGGTCAGTCAGAAGATAAACATGTTGACATGTTGCTAATCGGAGATGACAATAACTTTCACTACACAATTATCAGAAATATGTCACGTCTAATTCATGGACACACAACAAAACACAATGGGAAACAGGAAGTTTGTAAAAAATGTTTACAAAGATTCTCCTCCATAAACGTAGCACACAAACATGTTTTACACTGCAGGTCACCTGATGATATACAGACTGTACTTAAGTACCCAGATCCTGGTAGTCAAGTGTATTTTAAGAACTATGGGAATCAGCAAAAGTTGCCGTTTGTAGTGTATGCAGATTTTGAATCATTGGTTGTACCATATGAAGGTCGTGTTCCAGAGTCATTACCAAAGACTATAAAACTAAGTGACCAAGTGGTGTGTTCTTTTGGATACATTCTTGTTAGGTCAGACGGTCTTCATTCAGAGCCTGTTATCTACAGGGGTGAAAATGCAGCATGTTTGTTTTTAACAGAAATGAGACATCTGTATAGTCAGGTAGTACATTATCTCACAACAAGCCAGATGCCTTTGATGATGACAGAAGAAGACAAACTAAAATTTGATACATCAGAGAAGTGTTGGATTTGTGAACAGCCTTTAGGTGGTGATAAAGTTCGTGACCACGATCACATAACTGGGCGTTACAGGGGTGCTGCACATAACAATTGTAACTTGTTATTAAAAATAGATCCTAAGACATACAAGTTACCAATCTTTTTCCACAATCTCAAAGGATATGATTCACACATCATCATGCAGGCTGTAGATGAGTCGTACAAAAACATTAGTTGTATTGCCCAGACAACTGAGAAATACTTGACTTTTAGGTTAGACAAATTAGCATTTTATGACTCCATGCAACATTTGTCTTTAGGGCTTGCTAGTCTTGCAGAAGGACTGACTGAGTATCCAATAACAAGTAAATATTTTGAACCAGACTTGATTAAGAAAGGAGTTTATCCGTATGAGTACATTGATCACTGGGTTGTGTTTGAAGAAACAAGACTGCCACCAAAAGAGAAATTTTATTCTACACTAACTGGCAAAGGTATTTCTGACTCTGAATATCAACACGCACTTGATGCGTGGGGGAAGTTAGGGTGTCAAACAATTGGTGACTACCATGACCAGTACTTGAAAGCTGACGTTTGTTTGCTAGCAGACGTATTTGAAAGTTACCGTGAAAAGGGCTTGTTACACTACAAGCTTGACCCTGCTTGTTACATAACTAGTCCTGGCATGACATGGGATGCATTTTTGAAATCCAGTAAGATATCTATAGACCTGTTGTCTGATCGTACGATGGGTGAAATGGTGGAACGTGGATTGAGGGGAGGTATTAGTATTGCAGCAAATAATTATGCCAAGGCCAACAACAAATATCTTGACGACTTTGACCCCTCAAGGTCAAGGTCATTTATTACGTACGTGGACGCTAACAATTTGTATGGGTTCGCGATGTGTGAGTTATTGCCCTTGAAAAACTTTTGTCTGTATGATTTGTCACAGTATGATGTAACAGAGTCAGGGTTAAAAAACAATATTATGAATCTTGACCGAAACGACGCAAAGGGTTGGATCTTTGAAGTAGACCTAGAGTACCCGCACCATCTACATGATTATCACAATGATTATCCATTAGCAGTTGAGAAAATGATTGATTGATTGATTGTACATTGCTTAACGTCCCGACAGCAACAAGGCTTTCTCAGGACGTGCCTGCACTGCTTGTGAAAAAAAACTAAACAGAAAATTGAATGTATGTCGCCAGCCGGTCAAATACATTAAATAAACCTAACACATGGGGCCTAAATAAAGCTAAGACCATTTAGCAACACACATCCAATATCAAGAGCTACAGGCAGTGCAGACAGTAGGGAGAGTTTTAAAAAGGCAAATACAGGTGAATGGACAAAGGGTAGACAGAAACACATGCCCCAGAATAGAGAGAAAAACCCACCCTGTGGGGCTGACCAGGGTGACCCTGGGAACTAAAAAATACCTAACCCCACCCAAGTCCCCCAGGGCAGACCCGGGTGGGGGAGTTGAGAAAATGAGTATGACCGGAAAAAAAGAAGACACTAAACTTGTACCAAATCTAAATGACAAATTCAATTACGTTTGTCACTATCGATTGCTGCAGTTTTACATCAGACACGGGTTAGTACTAAAGAAAGTTCACAGAGGAATTCAATTTGATCAAAGTGCTTTTATGAAAGATTACATAATGAAGAACACAAACCTTCGTGCCAGAGACGGCAACACTGCATTTGACAAAGACTTCTTTAAGCTTATGAACAATGCCTGTTTTGGCAAGACAATGGAAAATCCTCATCACAGAAAAGATGTGAGACTGGTCACAACTGAATTGGGCGCAATTAAACTTACAGGTAAGCCTCAGTACACAGGGTACAAAGAGTTTCATTCATCATTGTATGCTGTGTCACTCAAAAAAAAGATTGTCAAACTGGACAAGCCAGTATTCATTGGTATGGCAATTCTTGAGTTGTCAAAACTGTTGATGCTTGAATTTTATTATGATTACTTCAAACCAAAATATCCTGAGTGTCGTCTGCTATACACTGACACTGACTCTATGATCATTGATGTGCCTACTGAAGACTTTTATGAAGACATGAAAACAGAACTACACATGTATGACACGTCTGATTACCCTAAGGATCATCCACTGTACAGATTGTACATTGCTTAACGTCCCGACAGCAACAAGGCTTTCTCAGGACGTGCCTGCACTGCTTGTGAAAAAAAAAACCTAAACAGAACATTGAATGTATGTCGCCAGCCGGTCAAATACATTAAATAAACCTAACACATGGGCCTAAATAAAGCTAAGACCATTTAGCAACACACATCCAATATCAAGAGCTACAGGCAGTGCAGACAGTAGGGAGAGTTTTAAAAAGGCAAATACAGGTGAATGGACAAAGGGTAGACAGAAACACATGCCCCAGAATAAAGAGATAAACCCACCCTGTGGGGCTGACCAGGGTGACCCTGGGAACTAAAAAATACCTAACCCCACCCAAGTCCCCCAGTATCCACTGTACAGCACACAAAACAAGAAAGTGCCTGGTAAGTTTAAGGATGAACTAAATGGTGTGCCAATAGTTGAGTACGTTGGACTGAGATCCAAAATGTATTCTATACTGCACCAGAAGGGAAGTCAGTCGAAAGCCAAAGGAATTAAAAAAAAACAGCAATAAAAAATAAAGACATACGTCATGAACATTACAAGCAAGTGTTAGATGGTGCATTAATGCCTGATTATCCAAACAAGTCACTGAGATCAAACAAACACAATCTTGAAATGATCCAAACACATAAGAAATCACTGGCAGTTGGGGACACGAAAAGAGTGTTTCACACTAAGGAAAAGGCTTATGCACCTGGACATTACAGGCTCAAGTTATCTGAAGACATTTGTGATGAACTGGTTGATGAATTAATTGACGACTTAGTTACTGAAATGAGTAACGGTGTCTGAGGGAATAATCTGTAATTCTTCTCTGACAAATGCCCTCTGGGGTGCAGGGTCATACAGATAATATATTGTTGCATCAGCACCAGGGACTATTTTTTTTATATTATGAACGGATGTGGACCAGATGGGGTCTGTTGCCCTGCGCTTTACGTCATTTTCAGCTTCACCTGGTTGATATAAATATCTCACCTGTTTAGTAAACAAACTTGTGTCTGGAGGTGGGGTTGGTCCTGTTTTTGGCTCTGTAATTGTTTTCAATTTAATAGCATCAGCAGGCTTAGGATGGCCTTCATTGTTCATTGCTTTTATCACATGTGGTAATCTCTTAACCCACTCAGTGTTACGGGTGTCATGCATGAGTTCCTTAGAATACTGGTAACTGAAAAGTCTTTCTGATAACTGTTTGTTAAAGTTTTCTACAATTGCCTGTGATCTGTGCACACCTGGAATACCGCGTCTGACCAGTACACCATGCTTAGCAAATAACTGATTAACTGCGCCCTTAAATTCAGATCCATCATCAACTTGTACAAGTCTGGGGTATCTTAAAGGGCCTCGACTATATATTTTTGATAAAGCAGTAGCAACTGTACTGGCTGTTTTGTCAGATATGGGTTCAGCGTCTTTATACCTTGAAGCAATGTCTACAACAGACAGTGCATACTTGTATCGTTTCTTTCTTATTGTGTCATGTGGTAAGAACAAAAGGTCCATTTGGTGTGTGTCATTTGGGGTAGTGTTTTCAAAATGGGGTCTCGTTATCTTTCTTGGAGCAGGGAGATATATCTGCCAAATTGCCTGTCTCTGTAACCATTGCTTGACCTGATTGAGTGTTATATCTCCGCACACAGCGGCATGTAATTTTTCAATAGCTGTTGCTCCTTTCCAATAGCCTGATGGAGAGTAATATATTTTTGATAGTTTATTTTCGGCTGCCATTTTTTCTAGCAATGAAAACTCCTGTAAAATAAACTAATGTCATTCCCACTAGAACAAAGATTATCTCCCCATTTCTCTGTTGTGTGCTTGGTTTGTAATAGTCACTTAGTTTTGGTTTCGGGATAGACATGTCTTCACCTGTGACAAGAAAATATTCCCTGATTGCTTCGTCTGTATTTGAAAACGTATGTTGTGCGTGACCTTCAAGCCTGAGTTTTTCATTGATGAAATCAAGTTTCTCAATTCTTTGCTTCTCATAATCCTGTTGGGCTTGAGCAAGTTTTTCAGATGCTTCATTATGACGTTTCAATTCTTCTGCAGATTCTTCTCTACCCATTTTTGAAAAGAGATAGTTTGAACCACTGAATGCCAGAGCATTAACCATAGCACCTCCAATCATAATAGCTATCGTCGCCATATTATTTTTATTTACATAGAAACATTTTCGGGAATAATTCCTTGCTTGACAAGAAAGACTTTTGTCGCAATCGACGCTGTAACAACTACAATTAGCTTAGCACTGTCTTCGAAATCGAGTCTGCTCAAGTCTGCTGATTTCATTTTGAGTAGACTTTTCCCCAGCATAGAATAAGCTACTGCTAATCCACTGATTACGGCAGAGTGATAGACAAGGTTCATCATGTTCTTTGAGTCATTCATTTCTTAGGCAAGAAAAATTAAAATAATATTTTTATTTACTGCATATAAAATGGGTCAACGGCTTTGGGTGTTACTGGTAATGTGGCGATTTCTGGTTTTGTTTTTGGAGTGTCTGATTTTTTGGTCACTGTACGAGTCTGTGGTTTGTATTTTTTGTATAATTGATAACCTACGTAACCAAATCCGACAACAAATCCGGCAACTACATATTTTGCTGTTTCAGAATTAGACTGGGTTGAAGGTCTTTCACTTTGATGTGGGTGTGACAGGGGTGTTGAAAGTCCTGACAGTTCTGACGGTCTTGACGGTCCTAACGGTCCTAACGCCTGGTCAGACACATGAGTCTTTTCTGTTTGCGCTTGAAGCTGTAATTTTTTTTGTCTGTTATATTCGGCTAATCTTTTACCAGCCTCTATTCGACCTGGGCTTTTAGCCTTAGTCACAGTTTGAACCTGTGTCAAAACAGGGTCCGGGTTCTGTTGTGTAGTCATCTTGTTCTCGTCCATTTGATCCTTCTTTTTCTTTCTCTAGAAAATTTATTTTTGAAAAATCAATATGACTCCCGGTAACAAGAAGGGTTACGACAGGTGCAAGGTAATTTCCAAACTTGTAAAACATGACACATGCTAATTTGCCAATTGAACTTGAAACAATAGGATTACTTTCAAGGTCGTGTGATAGGCTGTCACTATCCACAGGTAGAAAGTGACTCACTGCTTTTGTGTATAGGCATACAAGAGATCGACTCAAATCACGAGTCATTAGTGAAGCGATGTGGTTTTCATATTTTGAATGAAGCTTGATTAGCTCGTCAGAGGTAAGAGATTCTATGTCGTCTGTCATGTATTGTTTCCCGAGATAAGTCTTTGATTTGCCTGAGACAATTACAGACAAAAGACGCTGTTTCTTAGAGTCTAAGTCTTTGTTCTCTACAGCATTGATATCATTCAATAGAAGGATTTCATCAGGGTTCATTTATATTGTTATTTTTAAAAAACAAAAATTATTTTACTAACCCATACCCTGTGGGCTGATCTGTCTTTAAAATGAGCTTTAGATGCTTAGTTGATTTCAGTTTATTTTTTACATCATCACGTTCATGCTTATTTGGGATGACATCATTTTCTCTGAGACAGTCTTCAAAGCTGTCACGATCCTTACAGTAAAACAAACAGATAAACTTTAACTGTTCTCGAAAATCTTTCAGTACAGCATTATATTTCTGAGTGAGAATCCATACACTTACATTTGCGTGTCTGCCACTGAAAGCAAGTTCTGCTAGAGTGTTTCTCTTCTTGACAATGTCTTTCTCTGCTGAGCAGTCATCAACAATAAACAATGTTGGCTGTCCTTCAAATTGCTTGTAAAAATATTGTAGGTAGTCATTCAGTTTTTTCTCAGGGTCGACTAAGTATATGTTGCTGTCAGTCCAAATGAATAAACGGTTGTGATAAGCTTTGTTGTGTTTTATTGTTGGACAAAATATTACAATGTTTTCAAAGTGGTGTATGTATCTTGTTTGTAAGAGGTTAAGTACAAATTCAGTTTTACCACACCCTGTCGCACCACAAAACAATCCACAGTGTGGATCGAGTGTCATCAAGCCCCGGTTCATTTTAATACACAATATAATTTTAATATATGTGTCCACTCAGTCTGCTTTCTGCAATATTGAGTTGTGCGTCATAAATTAGATACAAATATATGTTTATGGCTGCAGCAGTTTCAACCTTCTTTTGTATCTGAATTGTTATTCCATCACTACCGTTCTCGACAGTTCGTCCTGACCCATGAAGATAATCATCATCTGTACTGCGAAGGTCTAGCCACAGTGCATACTTGTTTGTAAGGTATTGTCCGATCCTAACATCATACAGATGTAGATCTTTGCACGCAATGTTTGCAGGTTTATCTCTAATCCTTCCACCCGCAAAATACTTTGTGGTTTCGTCATAGTGTTGATAAGGTAACATTCCAGACGCGTACACTTGATTAGGACGGCCTTCGATTGTGCAGGACAAATGTGTAATCTTAGGATTGTAGAATTTTTCTGAATCCCGTTTGTATGGTTCTGCTGGTTCAACAAACAACATAAGAATACCTTTCAGTGACCTAGCAGGTGTGTTTAAGTTTACGTTCCACATTGGGTCACTCTTGTCTTTATTGATTAAACTATGTCTAATCACACGGTCATAATAAATTGGAAGTCTTGACTGGTACTGATTTTGTATGAGTCTGGCTAGTTCAGTGTGTGTGACAATTTCATATTCCAAGGAAATGTTAGAGATCTTGTATGTTGCATCTGTGGCAGATGATTTAATAACTTTGGAGTAGTCATTGAAGGTTAGTTCAAAACTCAGACGGTCATTCAGTGCCCCTTGGTAATAAGGCAAATGAGCTGTTAGGATTTCAAACTCAAGTGGAATGTAAAATCTGGTTCCATATGTTTCTGCTATAATAACTTCCTTTGGTACCCCAGTAGTTGTTTTGTCTCCGGCATTGATTCGAAGTTTACAAACATTATCTGGCTGTATGCCTTGATAAATATGGTCTTCTCGTTCTTCTCTTGTGAGCCAAAGGTCTTTGTAACAGTAGAACACATCTGAGTCGTCAAGACTAAACACTTCCTGCCCTTCAAGTTTTACTTTAATAGTTCTAACAATTGCTCTGCCAAG
Source organism: Semisulcospira habei (assembly GCA_036245525.1). NCBI lineage: Eukaryota > Metazoa > Mollusca > Gastropoda > Semisulcospiridae > Semisulcospira > Semisulcospira habei. The sequence continues at coordinate 145,517,282 of BTPG01000004.1, read as the reverse complement.
ATTGTTAACTAGTGTTCTGTTCACGTCTGCGTCTGATGATAGTTCAATATTAAATGCTAGGCGAGCAGTGCCAGGAACAATAACGTCACTGGGACCTAGGTTTGGAAACTTGACTGTAAGTGTTTGGTTCTGGTCTATGGTACTTGGATTGTTTGTGATGACGATTGATTGTCTTATGCCCTTAACACCCAGAGGCTCACGTAGTTTTCTGTATGGGTCTAACTTTGATCCGTAAGACTGTGTCATTTTTATTATGCACAATAAAAAATAATAAATTAATAAAACAATGGCAGCGGGAGGATTTAATCATGAAGATTTTGAAATGGATGACATGAATGTCTCAGATACCAGTATCACAGATATGACTGGAATGGTAACTAGTTCTAGTATGTATCACAAACTATTAAAAGACAAAGTAAACTCATTTTATGACAGTGTTGGTGTCCACCCAGATGTAATAGATCCTAATCAGTTTGAATATGATAAAGGACACTTATTTGTAAATACAGACAGAGGGAAAATAAATCTAACACATAAAAATAATCCTTCTAAGTTTAGAGCTTTAAGTACAATTAAAGGTGAAGTCGGTGGTAACTCTGGGTTGGCAAGGTATCTTGGAATTGGAGGGTCTCCTGTTCCCCCAAGACTTGTTAGTGTGCTTCACGACACGCAAACAAAGTTGCCAACAGGACAAGAGATTGAAATGGCACCAGTAACAAGCCTACCAGAAATAGCAAACACAGTGATACAAGAAACCTCATTTACTGAAGGACAAATAAATGACGCTTTGAAAACAATAGATGATCCACCTTTGTCAATGAGGGAGATTATAGGATTGGATAAATCACTGCAGACAATAAGAGGTGAGATGGTAAACAATCTTGCCAAACTGGGTGAACTTGATAAACACATAGAACGTGAGAAAGAGAAACTGGCTACCGCAGACAATGGGAATCTTGACACAGAAATGAAAGAAAGAATCCAACACAGATTAAATGATTTGCAGATAGAAAGATCAGGACGGTTAGAAACAATTAGTATTGGAAGACAAAAACTTAAAACCCAAGTTAACAGGATTAGAGAAACTATTCAGAAAATACTTCACGAAGACACAACTCTGGCTGAGAGACTAAAAACACTTTTCAGAGAGCAGGGTATCACAATTGCTAGTTTAATTACTGCTCTTGGGTTTATTATCAGTACTGTTGTATTAGCTGTCTCCGGCAGTGGTGGTGGAGCACCCCCGGCACCGGCACCACCAACCCCGGGCCCCCCGACTCCAACAGACCCAAAAGATTTACAGTCATGGGTAAAGAAACAGTTGTCTCACATATCAGACTTGCTTAAAAAATTGGCTCTGAAAGCAGTGGACGCTTTGCCTGGCATAATTGGCACTGTTGTCAGTTGGCTGATTACTACTACAGCAAAGGTAGTTGGGTTTATGGCAGAACATGTGTGGGTCTTTTTGGTTACAATAGGATTGATTGATTGATTGTACATTGCTTAACGTCCCGACAGCAACAAGGCTTTCTCAGGACATGCCTGCACTGCTTGTGAAAAAATAAAAAAGAAACAGAACATTGAATGTATGTCGCCAGCCGGTCAAATACGTTAAATAAACCTAACACATGGGGCCTAAATAAAGCTAAGACCATTTAGCAACACACATCCAATATCAAGAGCTACAGGCAGTGCAGACAGTAGGGAGAGTTTTAAAAAGGCAAATACAGATTGATTGATTGATTGTACATTGCTTAACGTCCCGACAGCAACAAGGCTTTCTCAGGACGTGCCTGCACTGCTTGTGAAAAAAAAAATAAACAGAACATTGAATGTATGTCACCAGCCGGTCAAATACATTACATAAACCTAACACATGGGGCCTAAATAAAGCTAAGACCATTTAGCAACACACATCCAATATCAAGAGCTACAGGCAGTGCAGACAGTAGGGAGAGTTTTAAAAAGGCAAATACAGGTGAATGGACAAAGGGTAGACAGAAACACATGCCCCAGAATAGAGAGAAAAACCCACCCTGTGGGGCTGACCAGGGTGACCTTGGGAACTAAAAAATACCTAACCCCACCCAAGTCCCCCAGGGCAGACCCGGGTGGGGAGGCAAATACAGAGGGTTGATGGTGGGTTATTTAATGAAACAGATAAAGAAGTAAAACCCCTAATCCTGTTAGACCTATTACCAATGCAGTTCTTTCTGACTCATGTGTGTCAGGGGTTGGTGTAGGGGTTATTGTTATGAGTGCCGGTGTTGGGGCCGGGGCCGGGGTCGGGGTTGTTACCGTCTGTAATGATTTTAAGGGCTGTACGTGTGTGGTTGTGGCCCCTAAGTTTACAGATTGATTGAGACCTAGTTTTTGATCACGACCTGCAACAATGATTTCATTATTATAATTTGTTATTGTTCCCATTTGGAGTTGAAGGTCAGATGGTAACATGTATAACCCGATTCCAACTACAAAGTCAACTTTTGATCTGGCATATCTGAGTACGTCTTGGTAGCGTTGTATGCTTGATGGGAGATCAACTGATGAATTTACTGAATCTTCAAGATTTGCAAGAAACTGTTTTTGTGCTTCAAATTTGCCACTCCCGTTTAATATATTTGATTTTGTTAGTGATTGTGCACCTAGTATACACCAGACATATGTTCTGATAGACTCATTTACGCGCTCAACTCCTGCTTGAGTAAACCCGTCAGATTTATCTAAAATAAATGTGGTCCAGGCGTTAGACTGCTTCTGCTCTATTGATCCTATCCAAACTTGTGATTTTGATGAGAATGAAGTGTAACCAGGGTAATAATCTTGTGGGTATTGTCTGTGACTCAAAGCGTAATACAATGTACCCATGCCTTTGTGATCATCAAGTTTTTGTGTGAAGTCATACTTAGTGCTTATGTTAAATTCATTACAAATGCGTTCAAACGCTTTCATATCCATGGGGTTGTTATACCTGTTGAAACTGGATTCAGTGGGTAATGGTGTATGCAGTTCTGACAATATGCGTCTAAGCTGGTAATAAACATGGAAACGGTAGACAGACCTAATCAGCTTGTTTGAGTGATTCAAATGATCTGTAAATGAAACACCACAGCCTGTAGTTGAACATAGTATTGCAAAGTTGAGTTGGTTTTGAAACATCTGTAGTGGACTTGAAGACCACTTTCTTGCAGTTGAGTCGTCTGTTATTGGAGGGTTTAGGTAATGATCAAATGGATTCGGTACTTTGACTTGGAATAGATCTTGTTCAGACACAGCTATGTCAAGCTGGTTTAGTTGAATTATTTTCTGTTCATAAGTAGGTGCAACATTATATTTGGCATCCACATTAAATTGAAATGCGTTTGTAGTGGTAATGGTTGGCGATTTAAATTCCATCCTTTTTTATATGAGATAATAAAAATGTTTATTACCTTAACAAATCTTGACACAAGCAAACCAGTGTGGTTAACTAATGGGATTGATAATCGTGATGGTAGCAAGTCTGTAGCTATCCATGAAATTGATTGATTGATTGATTGTACATTGCTTAACGTCCCGACAGCAACAAGGCTTTCTCAGGACGTGCCTGCACTGCTTGTGAAAAAAAAAATAAATAAACAGAACATTGAATGTATGTCGCCAGCCGGTCAAATACGTTAAATAAACCTAACACATGGGGCCTAAATAAAGCTAAGACCATTTAGCAACACACATCCAATATCAAGAGCTACAGGCAGTGCAGACAGTAGGGAGAGTTTTAAAAAGGCAAATACAGGTGAATGGATTGATTGTAATTGATTGTACAATGCTTAACGTCCCGACAGCAACAAGGCTTTCTCAGGACGTGCCTGCACTGCTTGTGAAAAAAAAAAATAAACAGAACATTGAATGTATGTCGCCATTCGGTCAAATACGTTAAATAAACCTAACACATGGGGCCTAAATAAAGCTAAGACCATTTAGCAACACACATCCAATATCAAGAGCTACAGGCAGTGCAGACAGTAGGGAGAGTTTTAAAAAGGCAAATACAGGTGAATGGACAAAGGGTAGACAGAAACACATGCCCCAAAATAGAGAGAAAAACTCACCCTGTGGGGCTGACCAGGGTGACCCTGGGAACTAAAAAGTACCTAACCCCACCCAGGTCCCCCAGGGCAGACCCGGGTGGGGGTACAGGTGAATGGACAAAGGGTAGACAGAAACACATGCCCCAGAATAGAGAGAAAAACCCACCCTGTGGGGCTGACCAGGGTGACCCTGGGAACTAAAAAATACCTAACCCCACCCAAGTCCCCCAGGGCAAACCCGGGTGGGGGTATCCATGAAATGTTCTACACAGTAAAATGGTTTAATGTAGAAGATGATATATATAATAAAGTAATTTTTGGTGGTAAGACTGAAGCTTTACCGCCTGGTTATTATGACTTTTGTACTATAGCTGAATGGTTTCAAAGTAATTTTAAAATTAAAGCAACTTTAAATCCAGCTAACCTACTTGTTACATTAGAATCTCCGACACAAGATTGGTTAAAGATCTCAGATAGATTTGCATATTTACTTGGATTTTATATTGACGAAGATTGGTATAGATCAGATGATTTAGATGAAGCTATGTTTGGTATTATAACAATGAAGACAAAAAAACTTAAAATAACTGGAAAACGTCCTGTCAATTTGTCAGTACACAGAGTACTAAATGTTTATTTGAAAGAACTAAACACATCTGAGAATGTTCACAATGGAAAGCCTTCAACTTTGTTGAGATGCTTACCAACTGGAACTGCTCCGTATTGTGAAAGTGTGGTTGTTAGATTTCCTAATTTGCAGTTTAAGAAATTAGGTTCTAGTTTCTTTGAGTCACTGAGTTTATCTGTAACTAATCAGGATGACAAACCAGTTCTTATGCATGATTTTAGTGTTGTGTTGGATTGATTGATTGATTGTACATTGCTTAACGTCCCGACAGCAACAAGGCTTTCTCAGGACGTGCCTGCACTGCTTGTGAAAAAAAAAACAACAGAACATTGAATGTATGTCGCCAGCCGGTCAAATACGTTAAATAAACCTAACACATGGGGCCTAAATAAAGCTAAGACCATTTAGCAACACACATCCAATATCAAGAGCTACAGGCAGTGCAGACAGTAGGGAGAGTTTTTAAAAGGCAAATACAGGTGAATGGACAAAGGGTAGACAGAAACACATGCCCCAGAATAGAGAGAAAAACCCACCCTGTGGGGCTGACCAGGGTGACCCTGAGAACTAAAAAATACCTAACCCCACCCAAGTCCCCCAGGGCAGACCCGGGTGGGGTGTGTTGTGTTGGAAATTAAATAATTTTATTTTTGTTTATAAAAATGAGTGGTCTTGGTCCAAAGCCTAGAATCATACCAGTTGCATGTCCAGTAACAGAGTTGAAAGATTTGGCAGACGTACAGGATTTTGAGAAGGAAGGGGAAATTGGAGAAATATATGGTTTTGAACTTGATTCAACTGGTATGTACAAGAGGAAAGTAATTGTCGACATGAAAGACGGTGAAAAACAGATTCCTAAACTTGGTCAGCTTCGTGATGTTACTGTACCTACTCCACCTGTAAATAATGCGCCTTACAACTTAATACATGTGGGTAGTAAGTGGGTTGTTTCACCTGTGCCTGTTCCACCACCCACAATTGACTGGGACATAAAGTTGGAATTTATTAGTCCTTATGTATACACTGATGATGAAGGAGCCTTAGTGCTTAGGAAGGTTGTTAATTCTGGGCCGCTTATTGTAAGTCTTGTTCCAAGCTTTGCCCCAGACAACAATAGCAGAGAAAAACTGAAAGTTGAAAATTATGAGAAACGGAGATATCTTCTTACAACTAGAAAGGGTAGATCAGATACTTCTGTTGTGTTTATGCCAGCAAGCTTAGTCGTGGCTAGAGAAGCGACAATAGTATTTGAAATTATCATGAAATCTGTTGCTACTGCTAAAGAGGCTCAAATTGCACAAGGAATTAATTGATTGATTGTACATTGCTTAACGTCCCGACAGCAACAAGGCTTTCTCAGGACGTGCCTGCACTGATTGTGAAAAAAAACTAAACAGAAAATTGAATGTATGTCGCCAGCCGGTCAAATACATTAAATAAACCTACAACATGGGGCATAAATAAAGCTAAGACCATTTAGCAACACACATCCAATATCAAGAGCTACAGGCAGTGCAGACAGTAGGGAGAGTTTTTAAAAGGCAAATACAGGTGAATGGTTTGATTGATTGATTGTACATTGCTTAACGTCCCGACAGCAACAAGGCTTTCTCAGGACGTGCCTGCACTGCTTGTGAAAAAAAAAAATAAACAGAACATTGAATGTATGTTGCCAGCCGGTCAAATACATTAAATAAACCTAACACATGGGGCCTAAATAAAGCTAAGACCATTTAGCAACACACATCCAATATCAAGAGCTACAGGCAGTGCAGACAGTAGGGAGAGTTTTAAAAAGGCAAATACAGGTGAATGGACAAAGGGTAGACAGAAACACATGCCCCAGAATAGAGAGAAAAACCCACCCTGTGGGGCTGACCAGGGTGACCCTGGGAACTAAAAAATACCTAACCCCACCCAAGTCCCCCAGGGCAGACCCGGGTGGGGCAGGTGAATGGACAAAGGGTAGACAGAAACACATGCCCCAGAATAGAGAGAAAAACCCACCCTGTGGGGCTGACCAGGGTGACCCTGGGAACTAAAAAATACCTAACCCCACCCAAGTCCCCCAGGGCAGACCCGGGTGGGGCACAAGGAATTAAACTTACATGGAATGAAACAGTAACAGAATCATCAAAGGTCTTTATTGCCATTACAAAAAATATTGATGTTATTAATGTTTCAAGCAGTATTCCCGCTGTCAAGGTGGTGGTTGACAAAACAACTTTTGTTCGTCTAACTTACATAAACCTTGAACACATTGATCTTGTTGCATTTTATTATGCCAGCAAATTGTATACTTTTGAAGAGTTGCAAAATGTAATTGCTGATTAAATAAAAAAAAAATATTTGTGAATAAAAAAAATGGTAAACTTCTATCCGCAACTACCAACGCTTGATCCGACTGAAACAAATGTGATGACTAAAACAACGCTTGCGCCTGATCCACAGGTGACAGCTGTGTCAATTGCTTCAGATAAAACATTACAGGCAGACGCATTCAGATTAAATAATATTACAGAAGCTTTGAAATATTTGGAAGGAGAAGAAGCGAAATATTCACGGTGCAAAAGACGGTATAAGACCGTTTTCAATTCTGTACAAAACACTTCTATGGCTATTGGTGCAGTTTCAGCTTCATGTTCTGTGGGGGGTATCGTTCTGTTCGCCACAGGAATTGGGAGTTTGGCTGGAATAGCAGTTGAGGGTGTTAGCGTTGCTACATGCCTGGCTTGCTTTGGTTTGGAGGCCTTGAACAAGAGGTTTCACACAAAATTACTGAAACATGAAGCATTGAGTACGCTTGCTGGTGCAAAGCTGAGCAGTATGAAACTTATTATCAGTAAGGCATTGAATGATAATTTTATTGATGATGAAGAATTTAAGCGAGTCCAGGATGATTTAAATAATTACAAGAAACAGAAGTCTGAAATACAGAATAAAATGCGTAGTCAGTCTCCCGTGAATGTTGAAGAACTGAAGGCTAGTTTTTTAGCAGAGGGAAAAAAGATAGGGGTACAGGAAACCACAGAAAAACTACACAATCTTTTAAACAAATAAAAATCAGATTTGGTAATCGTTTATTAATGTCATACACTTCACAGAAAAATGCCATGCCACTTACAACACTTGTGCCTGATTATTTAACCCCATCTGCACCACCACCAGAGTACTACTGAGAAAAAAAAGTTTTTTTATTGTCCTTGTATCTTGTCAAATCTGACCGAGTAAGTTGTGACTTAAGTCAAGTTGTTGTAAGAACTTAGGGTAAGTACTTGTAAGAACTTATGGTAAGTACTTGTAAGAACTTATGGTAAGTAAATAACAAGTTCTTATGGCAACACACTTAAAGGTTACCTCTGCAGGTTCCTAAAAGTTAGTTGCAACTTGTTAATAAGTATTAAGTTTCACTTGGCATCACTTGATCAGGTTCATGATTAGGTTTTTATAGAGACAATAGTTATAGAGAAAGATAATAGGAGACCCGTAAGATAATCAGATCAATAAGGCCGCATCAGTCATACTCATCACTTTTAAAAAATCAAAGGGTTGATTCAGAATTAACGGGGGTAAAATTGGGGTCAAAATTTTGATATTAAAAATGGCGTAAATTAATGACTGATGCGGCTCTATTGAATTCATTGTCTTACGGGTCTCCTATTATCTTTCTCTCAAATTATTCTCATAAATACTTCAAAAAATAAAATTTCTTGTACAATAACATTTAAAAGTTTTTACCTACTATTCTACCGTTTTCTTTCATTTTTAAATTCAAAACCGCATCTCCACCAATATCACCCGTCCGTTTTATTGGGATCTTTTTAATCTTAACTATCTATGCATTTGACTCATACAGAAATATAAACCGATATAAGGGGAGTTTGACTCGCTTGGCTGCAAAGAGGTACACCGGTCGAGGACACAAACAATCTCAACAACCACTGAACTCAGTTAGTCTCCATACTCGAGTTTGCACTGCCGTGAACCTAAAGGGAGCATGAGGATCGCGCTATTCTACGCCGTAGAGCTGGAACGGTCGTCGAATCGCGCGTGTTGACAGCCATGGGTGTTTTGTTTTGGGCTCGGTGGTCGCGATTTTATCCCGGCTGCGCAAACATAGCAGCATAGAGGCAACACTAGCCACCAAGATACATGCAATACATTTAGCTTCTCACAAGCCCCCGCACTCTGCGCGGAACTCGTGAAGATCTATGCCTCTTGGGGAGTTTTGTCTGGGTTATAGGCGAACATTGCTAAACAGTGAATGCCATCCGTCTGATGTAAAAACAAGAATATATTATCCTCGTGAAAGTATGCGGTAACGGTGGAATGAACGTTTCTTGATAGGTTCATTTGTCTCTGTACACATCAGACGGAACGGAGAACCTTCTGCCGTACCATCTGACGGCTGTTCCGATGAAAGCGGCCTTCCAAGGCTGGCTCTAGCCTTGTCCTACTGTCCCCAGCCCTCAACCAAATAACAGCCCTATCCAAGCCCATTTCAGTATATATTAATTTGTAACCTGGCTTTTAAATTTCTGCCCGTATATGTGCCTCAGCAGATCCAAGATATATTCCGTAGTGAACCCGACTGTCTTTACCAGAACGAAAGAGAGGGGCGGGGGGTGGAGGGGGGGAGTGTGTTCATTTATATGGTCATTGATGTACGGTTACTGAAAAACAAAAGGAACTGCTGAAACTCACTGCAAACCACAATAAGCGCATCTCCCTCCCCCTCCCCCACTCAGCCTGGAAAGTGTGTGAACTGAAAAAGCAAACCTTAGGCACAGATTCTCATGGGTCACGGTCCTGTAACTTCCATGACGGACTCCTGAGGATCTATGCCTTTTCTCATCAGTAGAAAGGACCACTATCACACTGAATTATATACACTCACTGATACGCACCTTCTGTCTGGAATAAACATAAATCCTCATGGCGCCCGCAGATGCGAAAGCTAATGAGAATCATGCCTCTTGTTGGTCATTACATACAAGAATTGATTGATTGATTGTACATTGCTTAACGTCCCGATAGCAACAAGGCTTTCTCAGGACGTGCCTGCACTGCTTGTGAAAAAAAAATAAACAGAACATTGAATGTATGTTGCCAGCCGGTCAAATACGTTAAATAAACCTAACACATGGGGCCTAAATAAAGCTAAGACCATTTAGCAACACACATCCAATATCAAGAGCTACAGGCAGTGCAGACAGTACGGAGAGTTTTAAAAAGGTAAATACAGGTGAATGGACCAAGGGTAGACAGAAACACATGCCCCAGAATAGAGAGAAAAACCCACCCTGTGGGGCTGACCAGGGTGACCCTGGGAACTAAAAAATACCTAACCCCACCCAAGTCCCCCAGGGCAGATCCGGGTGGGGTATTACATACAAGAAGCTACGCGAGCTGATTCACTGACTGCCTTCACTGACTGCCTTCATGTGTATTAGATGCGTTGACAGCAATTATAAACAAACCGCTCTGCTGGAAAAAGGAAACAGAAACAATCGAGCTCACATTCCAGCGAATAAAAATGATTAGGCTGATTAGGCTTTTAATTTTTTTTTTTTTTGGAGTCTGAGTTAGAACTGTGTCAGTATATATTTTAAATTTGTAACCTGGCTTTTAAATTTCTGAGCCGGTTTTCAGAAGTATATGTGCCTCAGCAGATTCAAGTATATTCCGTAGTGAACCCGACTCTGTCTTTACCAATACAAATTAAGAGGGGGAAAACGTGTGTTCATTTATATGGTCATTGATGTACGGTTACTGAAAAACAAAAGAAACGGCTTAAACTCACTGCAAACCACAATAGCGCATCTCTCTCCCTTTCCCCCACTCAGCCTGGAAATTAAAATTGTGTGAACTGAAAAAGCAAAACTTAGGCACAGATTCTCATGGGTCACGGTCCTGTAACTTGCATGGCGGACTCTTGAGGATCTATGCCTTTTCTCATCTGTAGATAGGACCACTATCACACTGTCCAGATACACTCAATGATAAACACCTCCTGTCTTGAAGAAACATAGATCCTCATGGCGCCTGCTGATACGAAAGCTAATGAGAATCCTGACTCTTGCCTGCCTCTATCATTATGCTGGTCCTTACATAAAAGAAACTGCGTGAGCTGATTCAGTGACTGCCTTCCATAGTGTATTAGACGCGATGACAGCAATTATAAACAAACCGCTCTGCTGGAAAAAGGGGACAGAGACCGAGAATAGCGCGCGCTCACATTCCATCGAATCAAACTGATTAGGCTTTTCGGAGTCTGAGTTAGAACTGGAACTAGTTCACACGAGAAACATGACACGGCGCAACGGAGCAGCAGACAGACAGAAAGAAGACCAGCGCCTCCCCCCCCCCCCCCCCTCCCCCCCCCGTGCGAAATCAGCGAAAGCTGGAAGCCCCAGTGCCTGTCAAGACTCGACTCGTCTCGGGGTGAGTGTGAACAATGCTCACCACCCCTCCCCCCCCCCCCCCCCCCCCCATGTGAGCGATTGCGAACAGTGATCTCTCACACTCCCCTCCCTCTTCCCCCGTAGGCGATTGTGAACAATGATCTCCTACATTTCCCGGCCCTAACCCACGAGGCGATTGTGAACAATGATCTCCTCAACACCCCGGCCCTACCCCACGAGGCGATTGTGAACAATATCTCCTCAACCACCCCGGCCTACCCCATAGGACAGTAGCGTTTTAGTTCAGTTCCAATTCACCGGCTAAAATAGGGCTTTGACTGTGTTAGGACGACGCGAAGGTTTCATTGGTAAGTACATATATGTGTTAGACCTATGAGCTCGGTTCGCTAGGAATCATATTCAACGTTGTAGGTGTCAGGCATAAGAGATAGGTTTGCTAGGTATCGTGTGTGAAGGTATAGGTGTTAGGCCTAAGGTGTTTAAGGTTATTAGCACTTGCACTGGTTGGACTAACTTTGATTATGTTGTTTGTTTCATCATGAATGCTTTACTGGTATAAATAAATCTTGGAACCTTACTTCTATCTTATGGTGCTCAGCTAGAGTGAGAGCAAGACTGACTCGGACTGTACGTGTGTACGTGCGAGAAGTTTGTTTGTGTGTATGTCCGTTTGGTATGACGGTGTGACTGATCGTGCGAGCGCGCGTTGGTAGCTCAGTAGCTCGTAACAGCAACAAACACCAAATCCAGTCAAAATAGGGTTTTTCTGGATACTGTGGTCAGTCCATTGCGCAAGCAACTTTGGCTTTTTGAACACAACCTAAGGCAAGAGTAAACACTAACGGATTTTGTGCGCATGCGGGACTCATCATCATCATCATCAGTCCCTTGCCCGAACTGGGCGTTGGGGGGACTGAAAGGCAGCAGCAACAGACAGTGCTCTCCACTGAGTTCTATTTTGGGCGGTGGCAAGCAAGTCTGGCATCTCGAGTTCGGTCCATTCTTTTATGTTTGCGACCCAACTCTTTCTCTGACGACCTCGCTGACGACTTCCTTCGAGAGTGCCTTGGAGGATAGTCTTGGACAAGGTGTTGTGTCGGGTCACGTGGCCAAACCAAGCAAGCTTGCGCCGTTTCACGGTTGCCAGAAGGGGTTCATGTGGGCCCACCAGGGAAGTGACGATGCTCCGTACATGCGGGACTAGAGTAGACTTATAGTTTACTCTCCACAGAAATCTCCAGTCCTTCCCTAGACCACAAAAGGTTTTGATTGTACATTGCTTAACGTCCCGACAGCAACAAGGCTTTCTCAGGACGTGCCTGCACTGCTTGTGAAAAAATAAAAAAGAAACAGAACATTGAATGTATGTCGCCAGCCGGTCAAATACGTTAAATAAACCTAACACATGGGGCCTAAATAAAGCTAAGACCATTTAGCAACACACATCCAATATCAAGAGCTACAGGCAGTGCAGACAGTAGGGAGAGTTTTAAAAAGGCAAATACAGGTGAATGGACAAAGGGTAGACAGAAACACATGCCCCAGAATAGAGAGAAAAACCCACCCTGTGGGGCTGACCAGGGTGACCCTGGGAACTAAAAAATACCTAACCCCACCCAAGTCCCCCAGGGCAGACCCGGGTGGGGTTAGACCACAAAAGGAATTCGGACTTAAACTCTGTAGCAGGCACTTGGGTACTGTATAAGTATTAGATGGGCAGTTTTTGTCTATCTGATAAACTATTTAAGTCGCCTCAGTGGTCAATACATTGTAGCATGATTTTGCGTGGCCGGTTGCCACAGAGCTGCCGAGTGTGGGTTCTGTCAGAGGTGACCTATTTTGCCCCAGTCTTAGCCTGGCTCCCCCCCCCCCCATCTAAATTTAGCTGGAAGTGACCAATCATTTAATTAGACCAGTGGTACACATCGACCTTGACCCAGTAGTGCCCCCTCGTGGTAGCGTCCCAACGCTAAGAACGCATTTGCTTGTACACCACGACGGAGGCAAGACCTTACTGAGCATCAAATTACTTTCACAAGTTTTGTCTAACTGGGCCTCTGTCTACTGCCTCCTTGGTGGAGAAATAAAAACATCTTCACAAGGCGCAACATGGCCTTCCTGTCTGTTTTGTTGTAATCCGCCCCACCACATCTTTTGGCGTCGCCGACAGGATGTGGTGGGGCGGATTACAACAAAAGAGACAGGGAGGCCACTGTTACAGACAGCTGGTTCCACCAACACTTCACCAATGGCCGCCTCCAGGAGGGTCACTGGTTTACGCTGAAAGCTGCCAATGGCTTAGATATCCCCTATGTGGGCCTTCCGGAGGCGGAAGTAGACAACTTGGGCAAAGTCTGCAGGGCTCCAATCCTGGTTGTTAAGGATGCCGCCGACCACTCCACACGAAAACGGAAGCAGGAAACCCCAGGGCTTATTGGGATGAACATTCTTAGTAATATAGCCGGGGGGTTAATGTCTCAGGGTGGGGTGCCTACCTTCTTGCAACCTGCAATTAGGGAGGCACGTCTGGAGCAGACATCCGTTAGGGGTTTGGGGAGGGTGTGTCGAAAAGTTCTCCTGCCAGCACAAGCTATAACATATGTTAAGATTTCAGGTCCCCATCGCCACCTCCTCGCTGAACCCACCTCCTGCCAGTTACCCCCTGGCATCATCCTGGTCCCTACTCTGGTTGGCCTCAGCAACTACAAACGATACATCAGGGTCGCCAATCTGTCGTCCGAGGACCATGTTCTGCAGCCCCGGACACCCATTGCTACCCTGCATGCCATTGACAGCATCGAATCACCAGAAGGCCTGCATCTCCACGTCAGCTCTGGTGCAATCTTTGTTGACACACAAGCTAGCGTCACCGGGGTGGCCCCAGAGTCGGTTGAACCAGACTTTGACGTGACAGCCCAGCAGCGTCAAGCCCTATTAGAACTGATGAAAGAACATCATGGTGTTTTCTCCAAAGGGGAGCATGATCTGGGGTATACTGACCAAGTCCGGCACCAAAATCGGACCACAAATGAAGGCCCCATTTCGCAACCCTACAGGTCACTTCCACTACACCAATATGGCGAGGTAAGGGAACATCTGAAGGGACTGTTGGCCAGCAGAGTCATCAAAGAGAGCAGCAGCCCTTATGCCGCCCCGACAGTTATAGTCAGAAAGAAGGATGGTAGCATCAGACTTTGCGTTGATTACCGGCGCCTGAACTTGAAGACCGTTCCGGACGCATACCCTCTGCCAAGGATCCAAGAGACTTTTGACGCTCTGGTTGGGGCTCATTTTTTTTTACCACTTTGGATCTTGCCAGTGGCTATCAACAGATCGCGATGGATCCCAAAGATGCTTGCAAGACCACCTTTTGCACCCCTTTCGGGCTCTTTGAATACACCAGGATGCCTTTCGGACTGATGACAGCACCAGCAACCTTCCAGCGACTGATGCAGTCCACCATGTCAGAGTTCCTGTTTTCGTTTCTGCTTGTCTACTTAGACGACCTCTTGGTGTATTCCAAGACCTTTGAGGACCACCTCCTACACCTTGACCGACTGCTAGGAAAGATTGGCGAGCTGGGACTCAAGCTTAAGATGGAGAAATGTCAATTTCTGCGCAAGGAGGTGACCTACCTAGGGCACACAGTGTCGGCTAGTGGAGTGGGTTGTCAAGATGAGAAGACGGAAGCCGTGCGCACCTGGCCCAGGACAACGACTGTCAAAAAACTGAGGTCCTTCCTAGGCTTCTGTGGGTACTATCGCCGCTACGTCCACCGCTTCGCACAGACAGCAGGTCCCCTCCCTCAGCTGGTGAACCATCATGCACCCAAGTTGAAGTCCAAAAAGTGCAAGTCTGCATCGATACGGATAGTCCAGACCTGGACTCATGAACACCAGGCAGCATTTGACAAACTGAAGGCAGCACTTACCAGTACTGAGGTGTTAGCCTATGCTGACGTCACGAAACCTTTTCTGCTGGAGACAGACACTAGTTCGGAGGGACTTGGGGCCATTCTTTCTCAAGAACAACCAGACGGCAAGATGAGGGTGATTGCCTATGCCAGTCGTCGTCTGCACCCCACTGAGCACAACGAGTCGAACTACAGTAGCTTCAAACTAGAGATGCTGGTGCTCAAGTGGGCAGTAACAGAGAAGTTCAGAAGCCCAGGCATGTTATTTCCACCTCCGCCGCATCAGTCAGATCAGAAAATACCTCACTACCGAAGCTGCCACCAAACTCGCTGTCTCTCTCATCTTGTCTCGCATCGACTACTGCAACTCTCTCCTTTCCGGCCTTCCTCACTCCACCACTCTCACTCTCCAGCGCGTCCAAAACAATGCTGCCCGCCTCGTCCTCAGAAAGAAAAAGTCCGACCACATCACTCCCCCGCTCAAGCTCCTTCACTGGCTCCCCATCCCCCAACGCATCCAATACAAGATTCTGTCTCTCTGCTACAAATCCCTGAACAACTACGCTCCTGCCTATCTCTCCAACTTACTTCACCCCTACACTCCTCCCCGCTCCCTCGGCTCCGCCTCCGACCCTCTGCGCCTCCTCATCCCTCGCACCAAACTCAGCACTTTCGGCCCCCGCTCCTTCTCAGTATACGGTCCATCTACCTGGAACACTCTCCCACTCTCTCTCCGTCAAAAGCACTCGCTCTCCTCCTTCAAGTCCGCCCTCAAAACTCACCTCTTTCAACAGTTCTAGCTCCATATCACCACACTCCCCACCCCAAGCTGACCGTCGTAAGGTATTTTCACTATTTGTGTTATGTGAGTCACTGTCTAAAGCGTGCGCATGCGTGTGCGATTGATTGATTGATTGTACATTGCTTAACATCCCGACAGCAACAAGGCTTTCTCAGGACGTGCCTGCACTGCTTGTGAAAAAAAATAAATAAACAGAACATTGAATGTATGTCGCCAGCCGGTCAAATACATTAAATAAACCTAACACATGGGGCCTAAATAAAGCTAAGACCATTTAGCAACACACATCCAATATCAAGAGCTACAGGCAGTGCAGACAGTAAGGGAGAGTTTTACAAAGGCAAATACAGGTGAATGGACAAAGGGTAGACAGAAACACATGCCCCAGAATAGAGAGAAAAACCCACCCTGTGGGGCTGACCAGGGTGACCCTGGGAACTAAAAAATACCTAACCCCACCCAAGTCCCCCAGGGCAGACCCGGGTGGGGTACATGCGTGTGCGAGTTGTGAGTGCGCGCTTAGAGTTATAATTATTATAAGATAAGCGCATTATAAATACCGTAATTATTATTATTATTATTAGAAGCTACCTGATGGGTGCGACCTTCACCGTCCTGACCGACAACAACCCTTTGGCACACTTCAAGTCCACCAAACTTGGTGCCCTGGAGCAGAGATGGGCTGCCCAACTTGCCCAGTTCAACTTTGTGCTAAAGTACCGGCCAGGAAGCAACAACAGGGCTGATGCACTCTCCCGCCTACCCGTAGCAGAAACCACCACTGCAATACCACCCGACGTTGGCCTTTCTGCGACGCAAGAAGCCCTCTGCAGTCACCAAGCCGTCAGTGTGCCTGACATCATGGAGAAACCAGTTCAAGAGAGCATGAAGGGGGAAAAGTCCACAAGAAGCCTTGAGGTTGAAGACGTTCCTTGCCCAGCATCAACTCTGCTGCCCAGCCTATCACCCGAGGAACTGCAGGACCTACAGAGAAAGGATGCTGTCATCAACCAAGTCCTGGCAGCCTGGCCTGAGAAGCCTAAAGTCAATCGGAACCCTGAGCTAAAGCTATGTTTAGGCCGGGCAGCCGGCGCCGGGGATAAAATCAGTCGCGACCACCGAGCCGAAAACCAGACATGGTGTCAGTCAAATGACGATCAATTCGACGACCGTCCCGATTGCAGTACAGGCCACACAGGGCAATTAGGTTACGCCCCCCTTTCACAAGGCACTGTTATCTGTTAGCCTCTTGCAGCATAAAACTATGAACGAAGAACTTTTCTGCCAAAGCAAAAAATCCATGCGGAGCACATCACAGGGACTCTGGTGTGTGTGGTACAGGCGAGTGCTTCTTTGTTATATAATAATGCAATAAGTCCGTGGTTTGTGATGTTAATTTGTTGTTGTATACCTAAATTACTTGTGTCTTAAGTAAAATTGCGTACATTTCACAAATTCAAAGAAAAATCGTCTTCTAAAAATTACGTGGTCGATCAGGACACGCTTTGTCGGAGAGCAGACTGGATAAGATGAGCTTGTGAAAAAGAAAGCCAAAGAAATGATTATTAACAAACACCACCAGGCAATCGCACACTATCGCTGTATTTATAAATTCGGGCTGTGCGAGATTAGAGTTAATCCTGTAGCAGTTACAGTGTTTTGAAACGAACCACGCTGATTTTTGTCGATTCGTCACAATCGACCATTTGAGGCTACCTCCCGTGAGGCAGCGGACTGGATTGATTGTATTGATTGTACATTGCTTAACGTCCCGACAGCAACAAGGCTTTCTCAGGACGTGCCTGCACTGCTTGTGAAAAAAAAATATCAACAGAACATTGAATGTATGTCGCCAGCCGGTCAAATATGTTAAATAAACCTACAACATGGGGCCTAAATAAAGCTAAGACCATTTAGCAACACACATCCAATATCAAGAGCTACAGGCAGTGCAGACAGTAGGGAGAGTTTTAAAAAGGCAAATACAGGTGAATGGACAAAGGGTAGACAGAAACACATGCCCCAGAATAGAGAGAAAAACCCACCCTGTGGGGCTGACCAGGGTGACCCTGGGAACTAAAAAATACCTAACCCCACCCAAGTCCCCCAGGGCAGACCCGGGTGGGGGCCAGCGGACTGGAGCTTCCGAGTTGACTAATATGCAAATTGGAAGATCTCGCGAGAACGTGACGTGTTTGTTTCTGAGCAAGATGGCAACACCCAGGAGAGAAGGTTGTTTTTCAAATTTTGTCTGTACTGTTTATGATGTCACGGTTGACTCAGAGTCACAATCGACATTACAACATCAAAGAGCTCCAGATGTTTAAGAAGGCAGCGTGCATACGACCTAGTGTCAGCACGAGCCATCGATATTCATCAACCCTCGAAACTGCGGGGGGCTCATAAGGATATATTTGTGTTGCAGTTGGAGCGTGTTCACGAGAAGAGGTTAATTAAATGGTGTCAACAAGAGTCATAGAACCTCATGAGTCCTCGCAACTGCGGGGGCTCATGAGGCTCTATGTCTCTTGCAGCCGGAGCGCGTTCATGTTTCCTCGGCAGTAAAGGGGTTAATTAAGTGGTGTCGGCAAGAGTCATAGATCCTCATGAGCCCCGCAACAGCGGAGGCTCATGAGGAACTATGCTTCTTGCAGCTGGAGCGTGTCGACGTTTTCTCGGTAGTGAAAGGGGTTAATTGCAGCCTCGTTCTCTGTGGCAGCTGTCGTTCACGCTGGAACAGCACGTGACACCGGTGGTGTGCATTCTGGGCCTCGTCCTCAACGTCCTGAACCTCCTGGTGCTGACGGAGCGCGGCCTCAAGGAGTCCCCCTACGTCTACCTGCGCGCCCTCTCCGTCACGGACTTCTTGTCGCTATTTATGACCTTCATCTTTTTGGTCATCACCGACCCGCCACCCACAGGAAGCTACTTCATCAGTGACGGCAGCCATCTCGGGGATTTCGTGGTCACCTACGTAGCCTACGTGTTTTACCCCGTGAGCAGTATCTGCAACAACGCCAGCACGTGGCTAGTGGTGACCTTGACACTCGAGAGGTGTCTTTTCGTGAGGTTACCGCTGTGGGCGAGGGACAAATGCGGCCCCAGAAGCGCCAAGGCCAAAGTTGTGTGCGTGCTGTTCGTCATCACGCTACTCGGCCTCCCGCGCTTCTTCTACTACCAGGTCGTCCCCGATAGTAGCAATGGGGGGAAATTGAACATGACGCCAGGGGAGTTCAGGTATAGATGCAGCTAGCCACTTTCATAATTATTTTTCACTTCCAGCATGCGTACAATTGATCAGTTTCTTCAGATCAGCCTTCGATATAACAAACTGCCAGGTGACCCAAACTTTTCGGTATCTCGGAATTATGTTGTATAAGCGACGTAATTAATTAACATAGAAGAAGCGTGGTCTGGACCTAGAATACATTTTTTTTAAAGCCTTGTTATTATACGCGATATTTGCTAAATATCCTACCTTATTATTATTGAGGCCGGATGTATTTTGCTTGTTGAAAGCATGTACCATAAGCGTAGACAACACTTCAAACATCTCCAAGAGGCATAGATCCTCATGAGCCCGGAGGGCTCATGAGGATCTGTACCTCTTGGAGATGTTCCGAGTGTTACCTATGCTTATGGTAAGAACTGGCTATCCGCAATGACTTTCCTTTCGTTCGTTGTTGACATTCGTTTGTCGTAAGCGTAACGTCTCAGGGCACTCTCACTGGCACGTGGGTATTTTTCGATCGACGCAGCTCAAACAGTGTGCACGCAGATAATAAGTTTCGTTCCCTCTAAATGTAATATATAGAGTGAAATGGTCATCATTTCTGATTTTAACTCGTTCAGTCCCGACACACCACAGCAAGATATAGACTGACCATGCTAGTTCAAGGGTGGTGCCAGGAGAAGCTATCCAGACCAAAAAGGTGACTGCCAAGCGTGTGAAATGCAAAGAAGTACCCAACGGAGAAAGAAACACGCTTAGAAAAAACGGTACAACACAATTTATTAATATTTCGGGTAAATACCCTTTGTCAAAATAGACTAACAAACAGAGACATTAGCCGCTACTTATCTTCATATGCAGAAGGAATGTGGCAACTCATATAGGCGCCAAGCTATTCTGGCACCACCCTTGAACTAACACGGTCGATCTGTCTTGTTAATTGTAATGCAGTCCTCGGAGGACAACTCCAGTATTTGGAAATTTTGTACCTGGGACACAATGGGTTAAATTAACTTCTTTGATTTTGTTTTACAGGTACAGCCAGGCAGGCCGGTACATACAGTGGGTGTACAGTTTCCTGTTCGGAGTGATCCCTCTGCTCGTCATGTGCTGTGCCAACACCTACCTTGTGTACGCTGTGAGGAGGGCGAGGAGGCAGAGGCAATTAGTTAGTTAGTTATTTGGGTTTAACGCCGAGCAGGCGACTAAGGCCATCTCACGGCGGGATGGATAAGAATCTGGTCAGCCAGACTAAAAGCAAGGTCTTAAGACAAGATGTAAATATAGATTAAAAATCTCAGGCTAAAATGTCGCACATGTCTGGAAAAGAAACGTCTACAGACTCACAAAAAGGGCAAATAAAAAAATTCACATAGTCTATGAATGCTCAGATCTTGTTAAAAATATTGCATTCTCTCAAAAAATTGAAGATTTTGTCCGGGGGAACATCCCGGAACAAAACCTTCAAGGAGTCTGCTGTGAAGTGTTTATATCTGGTGTCAATTAGGTCAGCACAATACAGCAAAAAGTGTCGAACAGAAAACTGCTCATCACAGGCAAAACACCATGGATGCTCATCCTGTTTAAGTAAGTAAGAGTGCGTAACATACGTGTGCCCGATGTGGAGCCGAGCAAGGACAGTATCCTCACGGCGGCTGCCGCTGCGGAAAGGTAGACTGTCAGACAACTTAGGAAGAGCTTCATGAAGCTTGTTCCCTTCCTCTTTGTCCCACTCGGACTGCCACTCGCGGGCTATGTACGCACTAATAACAGGTTTAAAATCACTATAGACAGTCTGTGTGTCAGGGACAGGGTCACTGCGGGCACCGTTGGCAGCAGAATCTGCGATTCTGTTGCCTTCGATGCCCACATGGCCTGGGACCCAAATAAAAATGATGTCATAATATTCCTTCATCAAGTCCGCGTAGAGCTCTCTAATCTGCACCAGCAGTGGATGGTCTGTTCCCGCGCCCTGAAGGGCATGCAGGGCAGAAAGAGAGTCAGACAGAATCAGGAAGTTCCTTTCCCGAGACTGATAGGCATGCCTGAGTGCCAGCAGAATGGCCTGCAGTTCTGCACTAAATACAGAGGAATGGTCAGGGAGACGGAGCTTAAATGGGCGTCTAGGATGGCGAGAGGACACTGCAGCCGCAGCCACTCTTCCATCCTCAGACTTGGACCCATCCGTATAAAGACGACAATAGCCAGGAAAAATTGAAAGGAGTTCATTGAGGCTCTGTTGGTATATGGAGGCAGAGGCAAGAACTGCACATCAGAAACAACATGGAAGCTCACTGGAACCGCGAGCAGGTTAGAGATGTTATCAGTTCTGTTGCAAGTGAAAAATGAAATGCAAACCTTCAGGAAGGAAAGTGATTTCAGCCGCGAATCCGGTTGCGGCACGTCTCGAAAGAGTTAACGAACAGAGATACAACAGTACACTCTTTATGTATAGATATTGTGTTTTTTTAAGCTATTAAAAATGAGTGTAAACCAGTGTCTGTTAGCTCAGTCTGTGTACAAGTCAACAATTGATTGTACATTGCTTAACGTCCCGACAGCAACAAGGCTTTCTCAGGACGTGCCTGCACTGCTTGTGAAAAAAAATAAAAAATAAACAGAACATTGAATGTATGTCGCCAGCCGGTCAAGTACATTAAATAAACCTAACACATGGGGCCTAAATAAAGCTAAGACCATTTAGCAACACACATCCAATATCAAGAGCTACAGGCAGTGCAGACAGTAGGGAGAGTTTTAAAAAGGCAAATACAGGTGAATGGACAAAGGGTAGACAAGACAGAAACACATGCCCCAGAATAGAGAGAAAACCCCACCCTGTGGGGCTGACCAGGGTGACCCTGAGAACTAAAAAATACCTAACCCCACCCAAGACTCCCAGGGCAGACCCGGGTGGGGTAAATGAGGTCTTGGGATTAGTTAGTTGGGCTTAACGCCAAGCAGGCAACCGAGGCCATCTCACGACAGGAAGGGTAAAAATCTGGTCAGCCAGACTAAAAGAAAGGTCTTAAGACATGATGTAAATATACCTTTAAAATGTCAGGCTAAAATGTCACACATGTCTTTAAAGAAAACATCGACAGACTCTGAAAAAGGTCGAAATAATAGAAACACCATAGGAAGGTTACAAAGTAAAGTAGATAATAGCACTATCAGGGGAGAGAAGTGTGCATAATCGACCAGTGATCATAGATCTACTGTGGCCAAAGCACACAAAAAAGATTAGATAGGAAAGAGAGGGGGTGCAAAAAAATGAAAAACAATGAATATGGAAGCCCCCCTCTCCCCCCCCCCCCCCAAAGGGGGGCGTATCACATATCCCACTGTTCCAGCCACTCGGTGCATGGAAATTTAAATCTAGGTCCCCCGACGAAATCAGCGATAGCTGGAAGTCTGGTCTTTTTTAAAATTGCACTTGCACTTGCAGGGGGGGGGGGGGGGGGGGTCCAGATATTTAGCCGGTGTGGACAGCTGTTTTGGTTTTGGCGACCTCTTCAGGCACACCATCGGGGAATACTGGAGGAAGCAGGAATTTCTGCCTACCTGCAATGACAACCACATTTTTACTGTGGTGTCTGCAGGGGCATACATTCCATGCCACCACCTAGAGCCAAATTTCCATGCACCCTAAAAGAGAACCTACCAAAAGGGGGGAAGGTTGATTGTACACTGCTTAACGTCCCGACAGCAACAAGGCTTTCTCAGGACGTGCCTGCACTGTTTGTGAAAAAAATTAAAATAAACAGAACAATGACTGTATGTCGCCAGCTGGTCAAATACATTACATGGTACGACCTGGGTTAGCACAGCTCCTTAAAAACCGGACCAGTGAAAAGGCTGTGAACAACATATCTGCTGACATCAAGTCCTGATCCTGGACAAAGATGGCACCCATCTGCTAGCCCACTCAGTCAGGGACTGAGTGGACTACCCACCCACGCCACGTGGAGGCCGGTGCCAGGTAGGCTTGGGGATTTCAGGGTCATCTAAGGAGCCAAAGTGTTTTACACCGTGAACAGCACCTGTAACAACGCCAGCACGTGGCTGGTGGTGACCTTGACAATCAAGAGATATCTCTTCGTGAGGTACCCGCTGAGGGCGACGGACAAGTGCGGCCTTTAGAAACGCCAAGGTCAAGGTCGTGAGTGTGATGCTCATTATCACGATGCTCAGCCTCTGACGCTACTTCTACTACCGAGTCGTCCCCGATAGCAGCAATGGTGGGAGATTGCAGATGGCGCCAAGATAGTTCAGGTATAGATGCAGCCACTTTCATTATTATTTTCCACATCCAGCATGCGTACAATTGATCAGTTTCTTCAGATCAGCCTTCGATATAACAAATTGCCAGGCGACGCAAACTTTTCGTTATCTCGGAATTGTGTTATATAAGCGACGTAATTAATTAACATAGAAGAAGCGTGGTATGTGCCTAAAATACATTTTTAACGCCTTGTTATACGCTGTATACCTTGTTATTACTGAGGTCAGATGTGTTTTGCTTGTTAAAAGCATGTACCATAAGTGTAGACAAGACTTTAAACATCTCCAAGATTGATTGTACATAACGTCCCGACAGTTACAAGACTTTCTCAGGACGTGAATGCACTGCCTGTGAAAAAAAAAACCCAGAATATTGAATGTATGTCGCCAGTCCAATACGTTAAATAAACCTACGACAAGGAGCCTAAATAAAGCTAAGACCATTTAGCAACAAACATCCAATATCAAGAGCTACAGACAGCGCAGACAGTATGGAGAGTTTTAGAAAGGCAAATACAGGTGAATGGACCAGGGGGGGTAGACAAAATCACATGCCCCACAATAATTAGTTAGTTAGTTATTTGGGTTCAACGCCGAGCAGGCAACTAAGGCCATCTCACGCCAGGAAGGTTAAAAATCTGGTCAGCAAGACTAAAAGAAAGGTCTTAAGACATGATGTAAATATACCTTAAAAATATGTTACGCTAAAATGTCGCACAATTCTTTAAAGAAAACGTCGACACTCTCAAAAAGGTCAAAATAATAGAAACATCATAGTCTATAAACGCTCAAATCTTGTGAAAAATAAGGCACTCTCTCAGAAAACTGAAGATCTTGTCTGGGGGCACATCCTGGAACAAAACCTTCAAAGAGTCTGCTGTGAAATGTTTATACCTTGTGTTGATTAGTCTTTAGATCAATGTATATTTGTATCCATCTAGGTATGTAGAGCACACAGACAATCAGTCAATCATTGTGTTTACAAATGAAGGCCTAGCCATGCTGAGTAACTCTTCAAACGGCGAAGGACAATCTCAGGACAGCCCTGTTCCCACCACTCCGAGTGATTTATACCATGGCTGGGACCTGGAGCCCGCACTTCTGGTTGTTCTTCACAATAAATCCAATTTCATGCACAGTAACCTTTCTATTAGCAATGCCCACTCAAAATTAAGACACTATCTAGTACTGTAGGAAATATATCCATTTAAAAGAGTTCTTATTTCTGAGTATATAGCAATTTGAATTTTCAGAATCGGATGTAAACTTTCAGAGATATGGCTGATCTAGTGCGGCGATTTTCAACCTGGGTGGGCCGGAGAGGGCTCTTCATTACATGACTAAATTAAGGGAAAACAAATGGGCAGCATTTGTCTGCATAAATTTCAGTGTTTAAGAGGTAGAAGCCACAAAACTTGACCGACATAGGTGAAATTTTACACACTTACTGAATTTGACATGCCGAATTCAACTGCGCTGACGGCAATGTGGTAGCATGATTGTATGGTTGGTAATTTGCATAAATTTGCATAATTTTAGGAGTATTTTACAAATAGTCATGTCTCTGTGCTGATATAAACCCCAAATGCTTAACATTTGAGTTTGAAATTGCATGTTGAAGTGCAAACATAAGAAAACCACAATAAACATAAGACACATAATCATCTATAACTAATTAGCATAATTAATTAAATCTTAATGAAAATGAAAGCCAACAGTTCAATATTCATCAAAACTTGTTATTCTGTCTAAAAACAAAACAAAGAGTAAAGAGAATAACACAAGTTGTTCTTTTTAAAAAGTATTTCAACACCAACCCAGGCTTAAGTACACACTAATTAAGACTAATTAGCATAACAAGACTATGTTAGTAGCGGCAGGATTTTGAAGTAATATTTTCTAATACTAATACATTATTTTAGAGATACTGCTGCTAGAGGTACAAGTATGGCTAAGTTGACATTCTTATTATCTAGGTGAGTTATCATTACATGGTAATCATCCAATTAAAGTTTAGTAATTAGCACTAATGAGCTCATATCATTAACAGATAAGTGAAAATAGCCAATAGAAAGCAATAAAATTTGAATTTGGAAGAAAAGCAAAAATGTTGTGATCAATGGATCAAGGGTCTTCTTCATTAGCACAGTACAAAACCAATGATCTACACACTAAGAACTAATTGGAACAACACACTGTTTAATTTTACATGTCTGCGCCAACATATTTCTGCACCTGAATCATGAAATTCAAGTCCAACACATTTGCACAGTGAAGCAGACGACGGCGCACTATGCTAACTACCCTCTACTCTCAGATAGACTTGTCCCATTTATGTGAAGTACGTTGCGTTAGTAGGCAAGCGAAGGGGGCACGCGCATGGAATGGACTGGCCCATACTAGAGCCATGGACATCTCGATCAAAATTAAGTGAATACAATTAAATTCATTATGTTTCCATCAAACACAAGGAATATGCCCTCAACGGATATAATTCTGGATTCGTTTGCACTAATTAAAATAAAATATAATGTTGATAAAATGCACCACGTTAGCGATAAACCTAGGATTTTCAGACCGCGATACCCTAAAACCCACGCCACGCAGGCAAATTTACAACGACGCTCTACGTTTTTCACTCACTACGCTCACAAATCTGAAGTAATAGTTACAAAACACACATCATTTTTTAGGAAAATGAACATAGAATACGAAGATATATGTTATTTTGGTATGTTATAAACGTATCGTGGCTAATTTTAGCGTTAAATTTGACAAAATTACTCGCCGCCATAACTCGTGAACCGCTTGGTCGATCGCAAAATAACAAACTGGAACGGATTCAAGATTCTCTCCTCTGATTGGATGCCAAATTTCAGTGTTCTACGTCATCACTGCAAGCCGTACGGTCGGTTTGAATATTCATGACCATTTCGTGCTCGCGCGGCACCATGCCCATCGCGGCGCGGTCGGCGTAAACACCCAGTCCCGCCGGTAAATCACGATTTATTTTACCAAACAACAACAGCAAAAGCACAAACAAGGTATCAAATGATAAAATAATGTTTACTCTTTCACACTATGTAGATGAAATTAGCACAGCTATTATAGTTGTTGAGAAATCTCCATTCAAAGTGTATGACCCCACTGACTTCCCCATATTCCACACTTTTCCAGGGGGCAGTGGGCATTGCTATTTCTATGGTGCTTACTACTGTGTTGACAACAGCCGATGAGGTAAGTAACCACATCCCTACCCCTCTACCTGGGGCATATGTATGAGTGAGATTCTCAGTCTCTTGCTGTTTATCTTTTCATCTGCAAGAGGTATAGATCCTCACCAGCCCCTGCATTTGCGGGGGCTCATGAGGACTATCAGCCACAGCATTACAGCCTCTTGGCTTGACTTCGCGAACGGAGATTTTATAGGAGTTGCCCACGACGTCTGCAGGCTTGTTCGTGGCTGCGGAGGCCAATCCGAGACAGGCAGGTTCGACCGCAGTGGCTGCAGGGGAAGGTATGGCCAGGGTTCTGGCATTACAGCCTATACAATCACAAACTGTATGAGACTGTCTCAAAAGGTGGTTGGTCACTACCCCCATCCTCCTTATTTGCTAAAAACATTTATCAGAAATAAAGTTATCAATATATGGTTGTACCAGTGTCAAGAGAAATGATTGAAGAGATATATAAGATAAAACCAAATTGGCACTGGTGGCCGTTTGCAAGGTATGAAATAAAAACATAGTTTTGGGTTGTTGTTTTTCATGTTTTGAAAAGGGACTCTGGTGTGTGTGGTACAGGCGAGTGCTTCTTTGTTATATAATAATGCAATAAGTCCGTGGTTTATGATGTTAATTTGTTGTTGTATACCTAAATTACTTGTGTCTTAAGTAAAATTGCGTACATTTCACAAATTTAAAGAAAAATCGTCTTCTAAAAATTACGTGGTCGATCAGGACACGCTTTGTCGGAGAGCAGACTGGATAAGACGAGCTTGTGAAAAAGAAAGCCAAAGAAATGATTATTAACAAACACCACCAGGCAATCGCACACTATCGCTGTATTTATAAATTCGGGCTGTGCGAGATTAGAGTTAATCCTGTAGCAGTTACAGTGTTTTGAAACGAACCACGCTGATTTTTGTCGATTCGTCACAATCGACCATTTGAGGCTACCTCCCGTGAGGCAGCGGACTGGAGCTTCCGAGTTGACTAATATGCAAATTGGAAGATCTCGCGAGAACGTGACGTGTTTGTTTCTGAGCAAGATGGCAACACCCAGGAGAGAAGGTTGGTTTTCAAATTTTGTCTGTACTGTTTATGATGTCACGGTTGACTCAGAGTCACAATCGACATTACAACATCAAAGAGCTCCAGATGTTTAAGAAGGCAGCGTGCATACGACCTAGTGTCAGCACGAGCCATCGATATTCATCAACCCTCGAAACTGCGGGGGGCTCATAAGGATCTATTTGTGTTGCAGTTGGAGCGTGTTCACGAGAAGAGGTTAATTAAATGGTGTCAACAAGAGTCATAGAACCTCATGAGTCCTCGCAACTGCGGGGGCTCATGAGGCTCTATGTCTCTTGCAGTCGGAGCGCGTTCATGTTTCCTCGGCAGTAAAGGGGTTAATTAAGTGGTGTCGGCAAGAGTCATAGATCCTCATGAGCCCCGCAACAGCGGAGGCTCATGAGGATCTATGCTTCTTGTAGCTGGAGCGTGTCGACGTTTTCTCGGTAGTGAAAGGGGTTAATTGCAGCCTCGTTCTCTGTGGCAGCTGTCGTTCACGCTGGAACAGCACGTGACACCGGTGGTGTGCATTCTGGGCCTCGTCCTCAACGTCCTGAACCTCCTGGTGCTGACGGAGCGCGGCCTCAAGGAGTCCCCCTACGTCTACCTGCGCGCCCTCTCCGTCACGGACTTCTTGTTGCTATTTATGACCTTCATCTTTTTGGTCATCACCGACCCGCCACCCACAGGAAGCTACTTCATCAGTGACGGCAGCCATCTCGGGGATTTCGTGGTCACCTACGTAGCCTACGTGTTTTACCCCGTGAGCAGTATCTGCAACAACGCCAGCACGTGGCTAGTGGTGACCTTGACACTCGAGAGGTGTCTTTTCGTGAGGTTACCGCTGTGGGCGAGGGACAAATGCGGCCCCAGAAGCGCCAAGGCCAAAGTTGTGTGCGTGCTGTTCGTCATCACGCTACTCGGCCTCCCGCGCTTCTTCTACTACCAGGTCGTCCCCGATAGTAGCAATGGGGGGAAATTGAACATGACGCCAGGGGAGTTCAGGTATACATGCAGCTAGCCACTTTCATAATTATTTTTCACTTCCAGCATGCGTACAATTGATCAGTTTCTTCAGATCAGCCTTCGATATAACAAACTGCCAGGTGACCCAAACTTTTCGGTATCTCGGAATTATGTTGTATAAGCGACGTAATTAATTAACATAGAAGAAGCGTGGTCTGGACCTAGAATACATTTTTTTTAAAGCCTTGTTATTATACGCGATATTTGCTAAATATCCTACCTTATTATTATTGAGGCCGGATGTATTTTGCTTGTTGAAAGCATGTACCATAAGCGTAGACAACACTTCAAACATCTCCAAGAGGCATAGATCCTCATGAGCCCGGAGGGCTCATGAGGATCTGTACCTCTTCGAGATGTTCCGAGTGTTACCTATGCTTATGGTAAGAACTGGCTATCCGCAATGACTTTCCTTTCGTTCGTTGTTGACATTCGTTCGTCGTAAGCGTAACGTCTCGGAGCACTCTCACTGGCACGTGGGTATTTTTCGATCGACGCAGCTCAAACAGTGTGCACGCAGATAATAAGTTTCGTTCCCTCTAAATGTAATATATAGAGTGAAATGGTCATCATTTCTGATTTTAACTCGTTCAGTCCCGACACACCACAGCAAGATATAGACTGACCATGCTAGTTCAAGGGTGGTGCCAGGAGAAGCTATCCAGACCAAAAAGGTGACTGCCAAGCGTGTGAAATGCAAAGAAGTACCCAACGGAGAAAGAAACACGCTTAGAAAAAACGGTACAACACAATTTATTAATATTTCGGGTAAATACCCTTTGTCAAAATAGACTAACAAACAGAGACATTAGCCGCTACTTATCTTCATATGCAGAAGGAATGTGGCAACTCATATAGGCGCCAAGCTATTCTGGCACCACCCTTGAACTAACACGGTCGATCTGTCTTGTTAATTGTAATGTAGTCCTCGGAGGACAACTCCAGTATTTGGAAATTTTGTACCTGGGACACAATGGGTTAAATTAACTTCTTTGATTTTGTTTTACAGGTACAGCCAGGCAGGCCGGTACATACAGTGGGTGTACAGTTTCCTGTTCGGAGTGATCCCTCTGCTCGTCATGTGCTGTGCCAACACCTACCTTGTGTACGCTGTGAGGAGGGCGAGGAGGCAGAGGCAATTAGTTAGTTAGTTATTTGGGTTTAACGCCGAGCAGGCGACTAAGGCCATCTCACGGCGGGATGGGTAAGAATCTGGTCAGCCAGACTAAAAGCAAGGTCTTAAGACAAGATGTAAATATAGATTAAAAATCTCAGGCTAAAATGTCGCACATGTCTGGAAAAGAAACGTCTACAGACTCACAAAAAGGGCAAATAAAAAAATTCACATAGTCTATGAATGCTCAGATCTTGTTAAAAATATTGCATTCTCTCAAAAAATTGAAGATTTTGTCCGGGGGAACATCCCGGAACAAAACCTTCAAGGAGTCTGCTGTGAAGTGTTTATATCTGGTGTCAATTAGGTCAGCACAATACAGCAAAAAGTGTCGAACAGAAAACTGCTCATCACAGGCAAAACACCATGGATGCTCATCCTGTTTAAGTAAGTAAGAGTGCGTAACATACGTGTGCCCGATGTGGAGCCGAGCAAGGACAGTCTCCTCACGGCGGCTGCCGCTGCGGAAAGGTAGACTGTCAGACAACTTAGGAAGAGCTTCATGAAGCTTGTTCCCTTCCTCTTTGTCCCACTCGGACTGCCACTCGCGGGCTATGTACGCACTAATAACAGGTTTTAAAATCACTATAGACAGTCTGTGTGTCAGGGACAGGGTCACTGCGGGCACCGTTGGCAGCAGAATCTGCGATTCTGTTGCCTTCGATGCCCACATGGCCTGGGACCCAAATAAAAATGATGTCATAATATTCCTTCATCAAGTCCGCGTAGAGCTCTCTAATCTGCACCAGCAGTGGATGGTCTGTTCCCGCGCCCTGAAGGGCATGCAGGGCAGAAAGAGAGTCAGACAGAATCAGGAAGTTCCTTTCCCGAGACTGATAGGCATGCCTGAGTGCCAGCAGAATGGCCTGCAGTTCTGCACTAAATACAGAGGAATGGTCAGGGAGACGGAGCTTAAATGGGCGTCTAGGATGGCGAGAGGACACTGCAGCCGCAGCCACTCTTCCATCCTCAGACTTGGACCCATCCGTATAAAGACGACAATAGCCAGGAAAAATTGAAAGGAGTTCATTGAGGCTCTGTTGGTATATGGAGGCAGAGGCAAGAACTGCACATCAGAAACAACATGGAAGCTCACTGGAACCGCGAGCAGGTTAGAGATGTTACCAGTTCTGTTGCAAGTGAAAAATGAAATGCAAACCTTCAGGAAGGAAAGTGATTTCAGCCGCGAATCCGGTTGCGGCACGTCTCGAAAGAGTTAACGAACAGAGATACAACAGTACACTCTAGATATTGTGTTTTTTTAAGCTATTAAAAATGAGTGTAAACCAGTGTCTGTTAGCTCAGTCTGTGTACAAGTCAACAATTGATTGTACATTGCTTAACGTCCCGACAGCAACAAGGCTTTCTCAGGACGTGCCTGCACTGCTTGTGAAAAAAAATAAAAAATAAACAGAACATTGAATGTATGTCGCCAGCCGGTCAAGTACATTAAATAAACCTAACACATGGGGCCTAAATAAAGCTAAGACCATTTAGCAACACACATCCAATATCAAGAGCTACAGGCAGTGCAGACAGTAGGGAGAGTTTTAAAAAGGCAAATACAGGTGAATGGACAAAGGGTAGACAAGACAGAAACACATGCCCCAGAATAGAGAGAAAACCCCACCCTGTGGGGCTGACCAGGGTGACCCTGAGAACTAAAAAATACCTAACCCCACCCAAGACTCCCAGGGCAGACCCGGGTGGGGTAAATGAGGTCTTGGGATTAGTTAGTTGGGCTTAACGCCAAGCAGGCAACCGAGGCCATCTCACGACAGGAAGGGTAAAAATCTGGTCAGCCAGACTAAAAGAAAGGTCTTAAGACATGATGTAAATATACCTTTAAAATGTCAGGCTAAAATGTCACACAGGTCTTTAAAGAAAACATCGACAGACTCTGAAAAAGGTCGAAATAATAGAAACACCATAGGAAGGTTACAAAGTAAAGTAGATAATAGCACTATCAGGGGAGAGAAGTGTGCATAATCGACCAGTGATCATAGATCTACTGTGGCCAAAGCACACAAAAAAGATTAGATAGGAAAGAGAGGGGGTGCAAAAAAATGAAAAACAATGAATATGGAAGCCCCCCTCTCCCCCCCCCCCCCCAAAGGGGGGCGTATCACATATCCCACTGTTCCAGCCACTCGGTGCATGGAAATTTAAATCTAGGTCCCCCGACGAAATCAGCGATAGCTGGAAGTCTGGTCTTTTTTAAAATTGCACTTGCACTTGCAAGGGGGGGGGGGGGGGGGGGGGTCCCAGATATTTAGCCGGTGTGGACAGCTGTTTCGGTTTTGGCGACCTCTTCAGGCACACCATCGGGGAATACTGGAGGAAGCAGGAATTTCTGCCTACCTGCAATGACAACCACATTTTTACTGTGGTGTCTGCAGGGGCATACATTCCATGCCACCACCTAGAGCCAAATTTCCATGCACCCTAAAAGAAAACCTACCAAAAGGGGGGAAGGTTGATTGTACATTGCTTAACGTCCCGACAGCAACAAGGCTTTCTCAGGACGTGCCTCCACTGTTTGTGAAAAAAATTAAAATAAACAGAACAATGACTGTATGTCGCCAGCCGGTCAAATACATTACATGGTACGACCTGGGTTAGCACAGCTCCTTAAAAACCGGACCAGTGAAAAGGCTGTGAACAACATATCTGCTGACATCAAGTCCTAATCCTGGACAAAGATGGCACCCATCTGCTAGCCCACTCAGTCAGGGACTGAGTGGACTACCCACCCACGCCACGTGGAGGCCGGTGCCAGGTAGGCTTGGGGATTTCAGGGTCATCTAAGGAGCCAAAGTGTTTTACACCGTGAACAGCACCTGTAACAACGCCAGCACGTGGCTGGTGGTGACCTTGACAATCAAGAGATATCTCTTCGTGAGGTACCCGCTGAGGGCGACGGACAAGTGCGGCCTTTAGAAACGCCAAGGTCAAGGTCGTGAGTGTGATGCTCATTATCACGATGCTCAGCCTCTGACGCTACTTCTACTACCGAGTCGTCCCCGATAGCAGCAATGGTGGGAGATTGCAGATGGCGCCAAGATAGTTCAGGTATAGATGCAGCCACTTTCATTATTATTTTCCACATCCAGCATGCGTACAATTGATCAGTTTCTTCAGATCAGCCTTCGATATAACAAATTGCCAGGCGACGCAAACTTTTCGTTATCTCGGAATTGTGTTATATAAGCGACGTAATTAATTAACATAGAAGAAGCGTGGTATGTGCCTAAAATACATTTTTAACGCCTTGTTATACGCTGTACACCTTGTTATTACTGAGGTCAGATGTGTTTTGCTTGTTAAAAGCATGTACCATAAGTGTAGACAAGACTTTAAACATCTCCAAGATTGATTGTACATAACGTCCCGACAGTTACAAGACTTTCTCAGGACGTGAATGCACTGCCTGTGAAAAAAAAACCCAGAATATTGAATGTATGTCGCCAGTCCAATACGTTAAATAAACCTACGACAAGGAGCCTAAATAAAGCTAAGACCATTTAGCAACAAACATCCAATATCAAGAGCTACAGACAGCGCAGACAGTAGGGAGAGTTTTAGAAAGGCAAATACAGGTGAATGGACCAGGGGGGGGGGGGTAGACAAAATCACATGCCCCACAATAATTAGTTAGTTAGTTATTTGGGTTCAACGCCGAGCAGGCAACTAAGGCCATCTCACGCCAGGAAGGTTAAAAATCTGGTCAGCAAGACTAAAAGAAAGGTCTTAAGACATGATGTAAATATACCTTAAAAATATGTTACGCTATAATGTCGCACAATTCTTTAAAGAAAACGTCGACACTCTCAAAAAGGTCAAAATAATAGAAACATCATAGTCTATAAACGCTCAAATCTTGTGAAAAATAAGGCACTCTCTCAGAAAACTGAAGATCTTGTCTGGGGGCACATCCTGGAACAAAACCTTCAAAGAGTCTTCTGTGAAATGTTTATACCTTGTGTTGATTAGTCTTTAGATCAATGTATATTTGTATCCATCTAGGTATGTAGAGCACACAGACAATCAGTCAATCATTGTGTTTACAAATGAAGGCCTAGCCATGCTGAGTAACTCTTCAAACGGCGAAGGACAATCTCAGGACAGCCCTGTTCCCACCACTCCGAGTGATTTATACCATGGCTGGGACCTGGAGCCCGCACTTCTGGTTGTTCTTCACAATAAATCCAATTTCATGCACAGTAACCTTTCTATGGTGCTTACTACTGTGTTGACAACAGCCGATGAGGTAAGTAACCACATCCCTACCCCTCTACCTGGGGCATATGTATGAGTGAGATTCTCAGTCTCTTGCTGTTTATCTTTTCATCTGCAAGAGGTATAGATCCTCACCAGCCCCTGCATTTGCGGGGGCTCATGAGGACTATCAGCCACAGCATTACAGCCTCTTGGCTTGACTTCGCGAACGGAGATTTTATAGGAGTTGCCCACGACGTCTGCAGGCTTGTTCGTGGCTGCGGAGGCCAATCCGAGACAGGCAGGTTCGACCGCAGTGGCTGCAGGGGAAGGTATGGCCAGGGTTCTGGCATTACAGCCTATACAATCACAAACTGTATGAGACTGTCTCAAAAGGTGGTTGGTCACTACCCCCATCCTCTTTATTTGCTAAAAACATTTATCAGAAATAAAGTTATCAATTTATGGTTGTACCAGTGTCAAGAGAAATGATTGAAGAGATATATAAGATAAAACCAAATTGGCACTGGTGGCCGTTTGCAAGGTATGAAATAAAAACATAGTTTTGGGGTTTTTTTTTCATGTTTTGAAAAGGGACTCTGGTGTGTGTGGTACAGGCGAGTGCTTCTTTGTTATATAATAATGCAATAAGTCCGTGGTTTGTGATGTTAATTTGTTGTTGTATACCTAAATTACTTGTGTCTTAAGTAACAATCGACATTACAACATCAAAGAGCTCCAGATGTTTAAGAAGGCAGCGTGCATACGACCTAGTGTCAGCACGAGCCATCGATATTCATCAACCCTCGAAACTGCGGGGGGCTCATAAGGATCTATTTGTGTTGCAGTTGGAGCGTGTTCACGAGAAGAGGTTAATTAAATGGTGTCAACAAGAGTCATAGAACCTCATGAGTCCTCGCAACTGCGGGGGCTCATGAGGCTCTATGTCTCTTGCAGTCGGAGCGCGTTCATGTTTCCTCGGCAGTAAAGGGGTTAATTAAGTGGTGTCGGCAAGAGTCATAGATCCTCATGAGCCCCGCAACAGCGGAGGCTCATGAGGAACTATGCTTCTTGCAGCTGGAGCGTGTCGACGTTTTCTCGGTAGTGAAAGGGGTTAATTGCAGCCTCGTTCTCTGTGGCAGCTGTCGTTCACGCTGGAACAGCACGTGACACCGGTGGTGTGCATTCTGGGCCTTGTCCTCAACGTCCTGAACCTCCTGGTGCTGACGGAGCGCGGCCTCAAGGAGTCCCCCTACGTCTACCTGCGCGCCCTCTCCGTCACGGACTTCTTGTTGCTATTTATGACCTTCATCTTTTTGGTCATCACCGACCCGCCACCCACAGGAAGCTACTTCATCAGTGACGGCAGCCATCTCGGGGATTTCGTGGTCACCTACGTAGCCTACGTGTTTTACCCCGTGAGCAGTATCTGCAACAACGCCAGCACGTGGCTAGTGGTGACCTTGACACTCGAGAGGTGTCTTTTCGTGAGGTTACCGCTGTGGGCGAGGGACAAATGCGGCCCCAGAAGCGCCAAGGCCAAAGTTGTGTGCGTGCTGTTCGTCATCACGCTACTCGGCCTCCCGCGCTTCTTCTACTACCAGGTCGTCCCCGATAGTAGCAATGGGGGGAAATTGAACATGACGCCAGGGGAGTTCAGATATAGATGCAGCTAGCCACTTTCATAATTATTTTTCACTTCCAGCATGCGTACAATTGATCAGTTTCTTCAGATCAGCCTTCGATATAACAAACTGCCAGGTGACCCAAACTTTTCGGTATCTCGGAATTATGTTGTAT
Source organism: Semisulcospira habei (assembly GCA_036245525.1). NCBI lineage: Eukaryota > Metazoa > Mollusca > Gastropoda > Semisulcospiridae > Semisulcospira > Semisulcospira habei. The sequence goes on along the minus strand of BTPG01000004.1, from coordinate 145,481,418 downwards.
AAGCGACGTAATTAATTAACATAGAAGAAGCGTGGTCTGGACCTAGAATACATTTTTTTTTAAGCCTTGTTATTATACGCGATATTTGCTAAATATCCTACCTTATTATTATTGAGGCCGGATGTATTTTGCTTGTTGAAAGCATGTACCATAAGCGTAGACAACACTTCAAACATCTCCAAGAGGCATAGATCCTCATGAGCCCGGAGGGCTCATGAGGATCTGTACCTCTTGGAGATGTTCCGAGTGTTACCTATGCTTATGGTAAGAACTGGCTATCCGCAATGACTTTCCTTTCGTTCGTTGTTGACATTCGTTCGTCGTAAGCGTAACGTCTCAGGGCACTCTCACTGGCACGTGGGTATTTTTCGATCGACGCAGCTCAAACAGTGTGCACGCAGATAATAAGTTTCGTTCCCTCTAAATGTAATATATAGAGTGAAATGGTCATCATTTCTGATTTTAACTCGTTCAGTCCCGACACACCACAGCAAGATATAGACTGACCATGCTAGTTCAAGGGTGGTGCCAGGAGAAGCTATCCAGACCAAAAAGGTGACTGCCAAGCGTGTGAAATGCAAAGAAGTACCCAACGGAGAAAGAAACACGCTTAGAAAAAACGGTACAACACAATTTATTAATATTTCGGGTAAATACCCTTTGTCAAAATAGACTAACAAACAGAGACATTAGCCGCTACTTATCTTCATATGCAGAAGGAATGTGGCAACTCATATAGGCGCCAAGCTATTCTGGCACCACCCTTGAACTAACACGGTCGATCTGTCTTGTTAATTGTAATGCAGTCCTCGGAGGACAACTCCAGTATTTGGAAATTTTGTACCTGGGACACAATGGGTTAAATTAACTTCTTTGATTTTGTTTTACAGGTACAGCCAGGCAGGCCGGTACATACAGTGGGTGTACAGTTTCCTGTTCGGAGTGATCCCTCTGCTCGTCATGTGCTGTGCCAACACCTACCTTGTGTACGCTGTGAGGAGGGCGAGGAGGCAGAGGCAATTAGTTAGTTAGTTATTTGGGTTTAACACCGAGCAGGCGACTAAGGCCATCTCACGGCGGGATGGGTAAGAATCTGGTCAGCCAGACTAAAAGCAAGGTCTTAAGACAAGATGTAAATATAGATTAAAAATCTCAGGCTAAAATGTCGCACATGTCTGGAAAAGAAACGTCTACAGACTCACAAAAAGGGCAAATAAAAAAATTCACATAGTCTATGAATGCTCAGACTCAGATCTTGTTAAAAATATTGCATTCTCTCAAAAAATTGAAGATTTTGTACGGGGGAACATCCCGGAACAAAACCTTCAAGGAGTCTGCTGTGAAGTGTTTATATCTGGTGTCAATTAGGTCAGCACAATACAGCAAAAAGTGTCGAACAGAAAACTGCTCATCACAGGCAAAACACCATGGATGCTCATCCTGTTTAAGTAAGTAAGAGTGCGTAACATACGTGTGCCCGATGTGGAGCCGAGCAAGGACAGTCTCCTCACGGCGGCTGCCGCTGCGGAAAGGTAGACTGTCAGACAACTTAGGAAGAGCTTCATGAAGCTTGTTCCCTTCCTCTTTGTCCCACTCGGACTGCCACTCGCGGGCTATGTACGCACTAATAACAGGTTTAAAATCACTATAGACAGTCTGTGTGTCAGGGACAGGGTCACTGCGGGCACCGTTGGCAGCAGAATCTGCGATTCTGTTGCCTTCGATGCCCACATGGCCTGGGACCCAAATAAAAATGATGTCATAATATTCCTTCATCAAGTCCGCGTAGAGCTCTCTAATCTGCACCAGCAGTGGATGGTCTGTTCCCGCGCCCTGAAGGGCATGCAGGGCAGAAAGAGAGTCAGACAGAATCAGGAAGTTCCTTTCCCGAGACTGATAGGCATGCCTGAGTGCCAGCAGAATGGCCTGCAGTTCTGCACTAAATACAGAGGAATGGTCAGGGAGACGGAGCTTAAATGGGCGTCTAGGATGGCGAGAGGACACTGCAGCCGCAGCCACTCTTCCATCCTCAGACTTGGACCCATCCGTATAAAGACGACAATAGCCAGGAAAAATTGAAAGGAGTTCATTGAGGCTCTGTTGGTATATGGAGGCAGAGGCAAGAACTGCACATCAGAAACAACATGGAAGCTCACTGGAACCGCGAGCAGGTTAGAGATGTTATCAGTTCTGTTGCAAGTGAAAAATGAAATGCAAACCTTCAGGAAGGAAAGTGATTTCAGCCGCGAATCCGGTTGCGGCACGTCTCGAAAGAGTTAACGAACAGAGATACAACAGTACACTCTTTATGTATAGATATTGTGTTTTTTTAAGCTATTAAAAATGAGTGTAAACCAGTGTCTGTTAGCTCAGTCTGTGTACAAGTCAACAATTGATTGTACATTGCTTAACGTCCCGACAGCAACAAGGCTTTCTCAGGACGTGCCTGCACTGCTTGTGAAAAAAAATAAAAAATAAACAGAACATTGAATGTATGTCGCCAGCCGGTCAAGTACATTAAATAAACCTAACACATGGGGCCTAAATAAAGCTAAGACCATTTAGCAACACACATCCAATATCAAGAGCTACAGGCAGTGCAGACAGTAGGGAGAGTTTTAAAAAGGCAAATACAGGTAAATGGACAAAGGGTAGACAAGACAGAAACACATGCCCCAGAATAGAGAGAAAACCCCACCCTGTGGGGCTGACCAGGGTGACCCTGAGAACTAAAAAATACCTAACCCCACCCAAGACTCCCAGGGCAGACCCGGGTGGGGTAAATGAGGTCTTGGGATTAGTTAGTTGGGCTTAACGCCAAGCAGGCAACCGAGGCCATCTCACGACAGGAAGGGTAAAAATCTGGTCAGCCAGACTAAAAGAAAGGTCTTAAGACATGATGTAAATATACCTTTAAAATGTCAGGCTAAAATGTCACACAGGTCTTTAAAGAAAACATCGACAGACTCTGAAAAAGGTCGAAATAATAGAAACACCATAGGAAGGTTACAAAGTAAAGTAGATAATAGCACTATCAGGGGAGAGAAGTGTGCATAATCGACCAGTGATCATAGATCTACTGTGGCCAAAGCATACAAAAAAGATTAGATAGGAAAGAGAGGGGGTGCAAAAAATGAAAAACAATGAATATGGAAGCCCCCCTCTCCCCCCCCCCCCCCCCAAAGAGGGGCGTATCACATATCCCACTGTTCCAGCCACTCGGTGCATGGAAATTTAAATCTAGGTCCCCCGACGAAATCAGCGATAGCTGGAAGTCTGGTCTTTTTTAAAATTGCACTTGCACTTGCAGGGGGGGGGGGGGGGGTCCAGATATTTAGCCGGTGTGGACAGCTGTTTTGGTTTTGGCGACCTCTTCAGGCACACCATCGGGGAATACTGGAGGAAGCAGGAATTTCTGCCTACCTGCAATGACAACCACATTTTTACTGTGGTGTCTGCAGGGGCATACATTCCATGCCACCACCTAGAGCCAAATTTCCATGCACCCTAAAAGAGAACCTACCAAAAGGGGGGAAGGTTGATTGTACATTGCTTAACGTCCCGACAGCAACAAGGCTTTCTCAGGACGTGCCTGCACTGTTTGTGAAAAAAATTAAAATAAACAGAACAATGACTGTATGTCGCCAGCCGGTCAAATACATTACATGGTACGACCTGGGTTAGCACAGCTCCTTAAAAACCGGACCAGTGAAAAGGCTGTGAACAACATATCTGCTGACATCAAGTCCTAATCCTGGACAAAGATGGCACCCATCTGCTAGCCCACTCAGTCAGGGACTGAGTGGACTACCCACCCACGCCACGTGGAGGCCGGTGCCAGGTAGGCTTGGGGATTTCAGGGTCATCTAAGGAGCCAAAGTGTTTTACACCGTGAACAGCACCTGTAACAACGCCAGCACGTGGCTGGTGGTGACCTTGACAATCAAGAGATATCTCTTCGTGAGGTACCCGCTGAGGGCGACGGACAAGTGCGGCCTTAGAAACGCCAAGGTCAAGGTCGTGAGTGTGATGCTCATTATCACGATGCTCAGCCTCTGACGCTACTTCTACTACCGAGTCGTCCCCGATAGCAGCAATGGTGGGAGATTGCAGATGGCGCCAAGATAGTTCAGGTATAGATGCAGCCACTTTCATTATTATTTTCCACATCCAGCATGCGTACAATTGATCAGTTTCTTCAGATCAGCCTTCGATATAACAAATTGCCAGGCGACGCAAACTTTTCGTTATCTCGGAATTGTGTTATATAAGCGACGTAATTAATTAACATAGAAGAAGCGTGGTATGTGCCTAAAATACATTTTTAACGCCTTGTTATACGCTGTATACCTTGTTATTACTGAGGTCAGATGTGTTTTGCTTGTTAAAAGCATGTACCATAAGTGTAGACAAGACTTTAAACATCTCCAAGATTGATTGTACATAACGTCCCGACAGTTACAAGACTTTCTCAGGACGTGAATGCACTGCCTGTGAAAAAAAAACCCAGAATATTGAATGTATGTCGCCAGTCCAATACGTTAAATAAACCTACGACAAGGAGCCTAAATAAAGCTAAGACCATTTAGCAACAAACATCCAATATCAAGAGCTACAGACAGCGCAGACAGTAGGGAGAGTTTTAGAAAGGCAAATACAGGTGAATGGACCAGGGGGGGTAGACAAAATCACATGCCCCACAATAATTATGGGAACATGCGAGTACTTACCATGGAAGTATGAAGCACTGTTCTCGATTTGACCGAGAACTGAAGCAGGAACAGTTGTGTCAAATGAAGAAGAGGTCACGCATGCGCACTAGTTCACACTTTAGAGAGTTTGCCACACTAATGTTATAATAACCAATTATATTATTTAAAACTCTGTGGGAGGGCACTCGATGCAAAGGGTGGGATTTGACACAACTGTTCCTGCTTCAGTTCTCGGTCAAATCGAGAACAGTGCTTCATACTTCCATGGTAAGTACTCGCATGTTCCCATAATTTAACCTCAAACTGGCAGAACAGTTGGTCAAATGAAGCTTTTAGAGAGACATTAGTGTGCAAACTAAGTGACTCTCAATAAGTCTGTAACACGCACCTTAAACACCCCCAGTCTTTGAGAAAAAAACATCAAGCAGAGCTTGGCCCATGTTAGTGACAGGAGACTTCTTGTAGAATTTGGTGAAAGTTGACTTGCTAGCCCAACCAGCCGCTTTCATTACTACATCAACAGGAGTGCCACGGCTGACTGCTGCTGATGTGCTTGCAGCGCGAGTTGAATGTGCCCCAAATTGTTGCGTGTCTATGCCAGCTCGTGTGAGAACATCCCGTATCCATCGGCCTACAGTTTCTGGACCCACTGGTCTATGAGGTTTTTGCACGCCTAAGAAAAGTTGACGGGCATTTTGGCGTATGGTCTCTGTCCTCTGTAAATAGTGATGTAACACTGTGACGACGCACACACTTTTGTCACTTGGATACGCTAACAGCTCAATAGGAGCTAAATGTCTGCCCTTACGAGTCTGTTTGACACAAAAGTCAATGTGGAAGATCACCCGCTTTTCCGAGAGTTTCATAGATTCCATAGCTAGATTAGCAATAGTCTGGCAACGTTGTCCTGACAGCAACGCAATTAATATCACCAGTTTATGTGTCAACTCTTTGAGTGACAGTTTGTCATGTGGCACTAGTAATCTGATGTAGTCAAAGACAACATCAACATTCCATGTAGTTGCATATTTTGGAAATGTGGGTCTAAGTTCATAAACACCCTTGATGAACTTTTTTACCATTTTGTTTTCTCCAAAGGACTCACAGTCACTAAACTCAATTAATCCTGAAAGAGCTGATCTCGCAATACAAATTGCACTGTACCCTGCACCAGTCTTGTAAGTTGTAGAGGAATGCCAGAAAATTTATTCCATCCTTTAAAGATGGCGAAAGCGGATCAACACTGTGCCTACTTGCATACCTTTTCCATTTGCGAATGTAAGTTGCATACGCCTTTGAGGTATTACTTCTCCAAGAACAGCACATGATGTTTGCACTTTGGCACGAAAAGCCCTGTTTTCTGAGTCTACGCCAGAAACCTTGCAAATGAGGAATTTTAGAGTTTTTTGCAGACGATGAAGTTGTGTTGGGTTTTGAGGCATTTTCAGCAGGTTTCGCCTTGCCGAGATCAGTACAGGTTGCTCCGTGAGCAGGCGTGCCAGTTGCGGATACCAGGTTTGACTTGGCCATTCTGGAACTACTATCACTCCCCGCGCTTCGTCTTTCACAACTTTCCTCAGAACAAGTGGAATGAGGCTAAAAGGTGGAAAAGCATAAAAAGCTTTATCAGCCCATGTAATGTCAAACGCATTAACCGCAACCGCCTCTGGGTCTGGTCTGTATGACACATAATCCTTAAACTGTTTGTTGACCCGTGAAGCAAAGAGATCAATGTCAGGCTCAAACCTCAACACTCTCAGAGCCTCCTTTAACAAGTCAGGGTTTAACTGCCATTCTGTATCTAAGTTTAACTGTCTTGATTGCTCATCTGCTTCAACATTAGCCTTACCCGGAATGTAAGCTGCACTAACCCAAATATTTCTTTCTTTGCAAAACAACCAAAGCTGCTTAGTTACTGAATTACAGGCTTGTGAGTGGTTTGTGCCCATTTTATTTATGCACGCAACTGCTGTTGTGTTGTCTAGCATAAGTCTGATATGCACATCACGCATCTCAGCTGCATATACCTGTAAACCAAACATTGCAGCCTTCAGTTCTAGCACATTGATGCTCTGACTTGATTCTTCTGAGGTCCAATGTCCCCCTGTTTTTCCGTTTTGACAGAAACATCCCCAACCAGTCAATGAGGCGTCCGAGTTAATAATGAAATCTGGTTCCTTTACCTCTATGTTATTATAAGCACTGCTGATATTAGTTTCCCACCAGAGTATTTCCTTCCGGGCATCTTCTGAGGTAACAACCAAAGCATCAAAGTTACCAGCATTGACCTTCAACGCTTTAATTTTATCATCCTCCATATTCCTGTAGTACAAAGGTCCATATTTAACCCCTGGGAAACTAGCCACTGCCAAACCTATCAGCCTAGCTAACTCTCTTACAGTTGTTTTGTTCTGGCCCAGAATTTTTGATGCCATATCTGAGATTTTTTCTTTCCTTTCTTGAGTCAAAGACACAGTCATGTTTTTTGAGTTAATCTCAAATCCCAGATAAGTAATAGACTGTGTTGGCAAAAAGACTGATTTTTCAGGATGTATAACAAACCCCAATTTTTGTAAACAAATCATGGTTTGTTCAACATTATGTGCACACTCTTCTAGAGAATCTCCCAACAAAAGTGAGTCATCAATGAAACCTGTTGATAAAAACCCCAGTCTATGCAGATGTGCAAACACAGGTTTTAATAGTTTTGTGAACAGTCTTGGACAACAAGCCAAACCATTGGGGAAAGCTGTAAATCTATACAGCTGGCCTTTCCACATGAACTTTAAGAAATTTTGAGATTTCTCATCAACATGTACAGAATAGTAGGCGTCTTTTAAATCAAGAGAAGCAAACCAGCAATTTTTTCTGACCAGAGTAATGGCTTTTTGAAATGTCTCCATTTTGAAATGATGATATTTAACATCCTGATTTAGCTTTTTGAGGTTGAGAATCATTCTCAGCTTGTTGTTTTTCTTTGGGCGTACAAAAATTGCTGATACATACTCTCCCTCCGAGTGGTTAGAAGATACAATCACTCCTTTTTCTAACAACTCTTGTATTTCCAAGTCTATAGCCTGTGTTTGCTCTACTGTGAAATGAAGCTCAGGGGATGGGTTATCTTGCCTTGGGATTTCTGAAAACTCTATCACTGCTCCTTGAACTAATCTAAGGATGTCTTTGTCCGTTGTTAGTTCTTTCCACTGGTCTAAATAAAATCGTATTTGGCCAGCCTGAAATTTATTTGCCTCTTCATGCAAAGATGCTTTTGTGGATTCAATGTCTGAGAGAAAATTTCTCACCGTAATCTCCCCTGGTATCGGAGCAGCTGACACACTGGATGCTTCTTTTACTTTCGGTACCCCCGTCCACCCCCCTTCTGGGAAGGGAACGGCCGACGGAAGCCCCGATTTCCTCGTCCTAAAAAAGCACCGGATGAACCCGGCATTCCGCGTCTGTAGGGGTGGAAACGTGGAGCAGTCTTGCTCGCATTCCGTTGCTGTTCTCTCACTGACCTCATAGTTTTTTCCACCTCTTCACCAAAGAGCTTGTCTGAATCCGATCTTTTAACCTTTGTGATACAAATTCCCTGAATGTCTTTCGGCAACGAATTGTGCATTTGGTACCTTCTACGAATGGAAACTTCCTGTTGTACGTTTCCAAGAATGGCGATGATGTCACCAACAATTCCGAGGTTTTCATTGGCTGCTTGAACCACACTCTTATTATCCAGATTCCTGGACTCTAGCTGTCTGCGTAGCGAATTCATGTAGATTCACCGACAGACTTTCACGGCTGCCGCCGCAGCTTTGGCTATTTGCCATTGCACATTAGATAACATTAGATCAGCCCTTTTCCCTTGCGCATTTAATTTGTCTCTGACAGCTTCATTGAGTGTGGGTGGTGCCAGTATTTTACAATTCTCAGGAATGGGGTACTTCTTGAGAAGTTCTGACAACGATGCCTCCTGCATCTGCATATTGAAACGATTTCTGACAATCTTCTCCATCTGTGCAACCACAGGTGGCCCAAGTTCCTCTTCTTGTTCTAACTGCCCCACAAGAATGTCAAGCATAGAATTTTCCCCCTGGGATTCTTCAACTGCCTCTGGCAGTGTGACAGTAAAGTTCAGATCATCACTCACAGAGCTGGCCTCCAGCTCGATCTGATTGGGATCCCTGATCCCTGCCATCGAAGCGTCACCACGCTCGCTGTCACTTCCAAAATCTACTTCACCCTGTGAAGTGTCAAAACTGTCCTGCTCTAACCTTGATAGCCTGCTTTTGATATCTTTCATGCAAGCCATAATGTCAGTTAGTGTTATGGTCTCTTTAGTAGAGTCCGTTTTGTTTCGATCAGAGCAGCTAGTTCCCGCCACGGGGTCCGCCATGATTATGCGAAAGATCTAGATCGAGAAGCGTCAAAGGAAATTAGTTCTTGAAACCTATCTCCGGAAGTAAGAGCAATATCCGTAAAAGAAATGAGAAGGTTGTATCCTACCTCAGTGTATCCCTAGAAATTCTGACACAAATCAAATCGATGATCAAAGGAAACCCACAAAAAGATAAAGATCTTGACTAGCACGTGTGAACCGTGAGACCGCGTTCCCAAAAGTGAACTAGTGCGCATGCGTGACCTTTTCTTCATTTGACCTCTGCCAGTTTGAGGTTAAATTAGTTAGTTATTTGGGTTCAACGCCGAGCAGGCAACTAAGGCCATCTCACGCCAGGAAGGTTAAAAATCTGGTCAGCAAGACTAAAAGAAAGGTCTTAAGACGGCCTGCAAGAAAAGGTGGGGGTTCAAAACACGGTTTACTGTAACCCATTCAGACACTACAGCAGGAGATGGATCGACCATGATAATTCAACGGCAGTGCCGGCATAGTCATTAGACGACGCCTCCAAAGTTTGGGCTGAATGAGTTAACAAGGCCGGATATAATGAACGTCGGATATAGCCAGGCTTTTTTCAAAGTTCCCCGTCACTTTGTGTTATGACTACGCTCACAACAAACTCAAGACCTGACAACAAAGACAGTACGCCGGTCCTCTAGCACGCTGTTGTTTCCGAGGTTCACTGCCGTTGCTATATCTATATACTGTATCTGGATGTGCGCAAGGTTACGCACTTGCTGCGACCGCGCGCGTGACCGGCACAAAAAGCCAGGCGAGTGCATTTGGGAGCTGACTCCTTCCAGACGACCCGCATCAATAGTTGCGGACGGTGTCGTACAGCTTCCGCCGCCATCGATGCGGGCGCCCAACGTGAGAAACAATACTGGCAGTCTGACGGTACAAAAAAAAAAAAAAGTGTGACACTGGACCGCACGCGTGATTTCAGTCGGAGAATGTGGGTATGTGAACGTGACTGTGACAAAAGCATTGTAAATCAATAAGGGACCTAGTCAGTAGTTCGACTGATAACATCATATAGCTATTGGCCCTTCTGACGCAGATTCTGTGTCTGCAGTGTTTCTTAACCCCTTCCCAGCCGCTGTACATACTTCTGCAGTTCTGAAGTCTTGGTTCATTCAACGACTAAAAAGCCAACACCGTCCAAGAAACATGGATACAAATTGATCTCAGCAAGAGGCACAGATCCTCATGAGCCCCCGCTGTCGCGGGGGCTCATGAGGATCTATGCCTCTTGCAGTGGGGTCGTGTTCACGTTTTCTCGGCAGTGAAGGGGTTAATTCAACGAAGAAAGAGCCCCCACCCGCCCAAGGAAACGGATATTTATCATAGCGGTGTCAGAGTGAGGAATAGATCAATTCAGACCAAAAAGGTGACTGCCAAGCGTGTAAAATGCAAGGAAGTACCCAGCGGAGAAAGAAACACGCTTAGAAAAGACGGGTACAATACAATTTATTAATATTTCGGGTAAACAGATTATTTCGGAATAGATCCCCATGGCCCCCAGAAAGTGACTACCTTTGCACTCGCTTTCCAGCCACTGGTAAGGTCGAAAACACACAGATTATCACACGTCATGTTCCCTGAGAACACAGGGGGACAAGCCAGGAGTTATAAATGATAGATTTTATCGGCTCGGCTATTGTTACATTGTCACTTTGATCCTGTTATGAAACATTATAAACTGCGCCGCCCTCAGTGTATGGCCGCCTTATCAGGAGATTGTATGGGTTTGCTATTGCTTTTATGATCTATGATCTATGTGTTTGTTGGACTGAAACAGAGCTTCACGGACTTGCAAAGATGTGTAGGCGTGAACAGTCTGGGTGAACGAGTCACAATAGTCGATTAAAAAGACTCCATCGGTGATGGGTAAACGACCGATCTGTCACCATTGTTAAGGCGTTAGCCTGGTAAGGACTGTAATTTCAAAGCCCAAGTGGCAGTTCTTGAAATGGCTCACTGTGAGTTTGCTAGTGTCCCGGAACTTAGTTAGACACAATGCCTACACCACTCAAGCTTTCATGATACCCGTTATCCGAGTTAACCCTTCCAAGATGCTGTGCGTTCATGTTTGTTTGTGAAATGTTGGTTCATCCAGCGACCAAGCGTCCAAGAAACGTGGATACAAATTGGTCTCAGCAAGAGGCATAGATTCTCATGAGCCCCCGCACTCGGGGGGGGGGGCTCATGAGAATCTATGTCTCTTGTAGTTGGATCGTGTTTACGTTTTCTTGGCAGCCCAGGGGTTAATATCCGTTAATCCTAATGCAGCACACCTCAAAAGTGTTCCAATACAGGCAAAGCTTAAAGTTTGCCGACTGACGGTCAATGGCTGCAACGCTTGTCTTTGAAACCGCCACCATTTCAACGCTTAATAATCTCTTCTGCCCGAGGCACACAGCCCGAGACGAGGCCAGTGAGAGGCGTAGATCCTTATGAATACCCGCCATCAAGTAAACGTGCATACAAGATGGTTTCAGCAACAGGCATAGATCCTCATGAGCCCCCGCAACTGCGGGGGCTCATGTGGATCTATATCTCTTGCATCCACAGGGGCTCATTAATTTTATAAACCAGGGGCGGATTTTGGGGGTGTGCACTTGTGCACGTGCACACCCCCCTGGCGGTCAAAAAAAAAAAAACGGGGGAGGGAGAAAAGGAGAAGAAAGAAGAGAACAAAAACTATACAAAGATAGTGAGTCTGACAGTCAAAGCAACTTCAACGCCCTCATTCGATTCCGTATCCAGTCGGGAGACACGGTTCTCCAAAAACATCTGGAGTCCAGTACTGAAGGTAGTGGTCATCCCACGTACGCCAGCAAGACTACTCAAAATAACATAATCGGGCTGATCGGTGATTACATCCGAGAGAAACTTCTGGCCGAAGTGAAAGAGGCAAAGCAGTTCTCCATTTTGGCTGACGAAGTGACGGATGTAGCTAACTGGGAGCAACTGTTATCCTGCGCTTTGTGGAAAACACCAACAGCATAAGGGAAGAGTTCATCTGCTTTTGTGCCATGCGAACAGATAACAGGGGAGGCGCTGACCGAGAAGATCCTTAGCTGTCTTCGAACCTGGGGTCTTCAGGTGGAGGATCTTAGAGGTCAAGGTTACGACGGCGGTTCAAACATGGCAGACAAGTACAAAGGCTTGCAAGCAAGGATTATGCAGCTAAACCAAAAGGTCATTTACTTCCATTGTGCCGCCCACTGCCTTAGTCTCTGCATCGTCAAATCTTGTGCTGTGCATAGCATCAGGAACATGTATGGCACTATGAGAGAGCTTGCCCTCTTCTTCGCGCTCTCACCAAAGAGGCAAAGGCGCCTGGAGCGCATTCTGGATGGTTGTGACGTCACCAGGAAGCAGAAGCTGGTCGACCTAGGCCGTACGAGGTGGATTGAAACCCACAGTTCGTTTGAAACGCTGACAGATCTCTTCGTCTATGTGCACCAGTGCCTGACTAACATGGAAACTGGAGACAGTGAGTGGGACAGTGACACACTGACTAAGTGTCGGGGACTGACAGTCGCCATCTCAAGCAGTAAGTTCTTGGTTTCATTTGTCACCACAAGAAACTGCCTGAGATACATCAAACCCTTGTCAGTGAGTCTTCAAAAGAAAACAAGGGACATAATCGAAGCATATGCACACGTTGAAGAAGTGGCCACTGCACTGAGCGACATTCGCCCCGACCTGGAGGACACATTCGCAGTCTGGTTCACTGAGGCTGAGACACTTGCGGAAAGCGTCAATGAACAAGTGACAATGCCAAGAACAGTCCACAGACAGACACAGAGGCCAAGCAAGCCTGCAGACACAGCACAGGAGTACTTCAGACGAAGCATCGCCGTGCCTTTCCTGCACCACTTATTGTCAGAGTTCAGTAGCCGGTTCCGGAACTCTGAAGTGGCGCATGGTGGGCTCAAGCTTGTGGCAGACCAAGCTGCCCGTATTGACAGCCCACAGCATCAGCTTCCTGAGGGCATCAGACCGGCGCCTGGTAGAGTTGTGGAAGTCCGACTTGCCCAGCTTACAGGATACATCAGCAGAATTCCACCGCTGGTGTGTTAAGTGGAGGACAGCAGCAGACAAACAGCAGGCGCTTCCTTCAACTGTTACTGCGTCTTTGCAGCAGTGCAGTTCCTTGTTTTTTTCCGAACATTTACGTCATGCTCAAGTTAGTCGCTTCTCTACCTGTCACCACGGCGTCCTGTGAGAGAACCATCAGCAGTCTAAAGCTCCTGAAGTCCTGCCTGAGATCGACCATGAGTGAACAGCGTCTGAATGGACTGGCCCTCATGCGACTGCAGAGACAGAGGCAATTGTGGACGCATTCAGCGCTCGGTTCAAGACAAGAATGGCAACACAAGTACCTCGCTGCCTTCTTGGACAAGACTAGGTGAGCACTGCATTTGTGGGCTGGAATGAGAAAATTGTACTAATGGATATGATCATCTGTGGCCTGGCATGGCTAATTGCTACTTGTAAAGTTAATAGGCCTATCCAACCTTAGAACACAAGTTTACGCCAGTCAAATCGCACATTTTGCTTATCTTTCATGTTTTACCCACCCTCGCGGCTATATCACGCATCTGTTGTCCTTAGAAAACAGACAGAGAATCGAAGTTTACTGCTTTCACTGACAGCTCCTCGTAGTCTTATGCACACTTTAACAATGTGTGAATAGAAAACAATAAATACACGTGTAGTTAGACATGTTTAACACTTTAACAATGAGAGCAGGAGGGCCCGAAGGTGTTAAAGACCTGATAATGTTGCGTAATCGCGAGTAATTGCCGTTCTAGTCCAAGTGCGACAATAGGTTAGCCAACTGAAGCGTGACAAGACTAAACAGACATTGAGATCGGGAGCCAGTTTATGACACTGTTAGACTGATAGAACAATAGGTTTCTGTTTTTATGTTATGTTGGACACGCGCGAAGACAGTGTGTGTGCATAAGAAGGATAGATGTTACAGAAATATTACAACAAATCCAGTTTTATTTCTAAGCACTATCTGCACCTTTTCTGTGAAAGACACTGAACTGATTTCTGTAGGAACTTACCTCGTTTCGACCATAATCTGTAGTGCGTGTGTACCTCTAATCTTTAGTGCTCCAGTCTTGTACATGCATCAAGTCAGTTTTGAATAAAACTGATGTGAGTGGCTATTTCTTGTTTTATTGCTTACCTGTCTTTTTATAAACCTTTATGCAAGATGTTATGCTATTGTAAATTTTATCATCAGAGTTTGCAGAGGGGTGTGTGTGTGGGGGGGGGGGGGCGGGGCTAAAAGAGGACTTTTAGCACAAAACAATATTGTATTCAGTCCTCAAAATAATGCCCAGAATGCACCAGATTGCACAGATTTTAACCATTATTTTCCCATTTTTCCGGGGGGGGGGGGGGGGGGGGCATGCCCCCGGAACCCCCTAGTTCACTCGCCTGCTTCGCAGGCTCGCGCTTGTGGCTTCGCCACTTCGCATTAATGGTTTCAGGGAAGAGTGCACACCCCCTCAACAATGGCAAAATCCGCCCCTGTAAACATAAGGTTCTATTGTTTTTTTGCGCCTTTGCTCTAGGAATCCAAGAGACGTTCAGTTCATAGTTAAATATCAGAGGACTGTCATTGCATTGCAGTTAACCCTTTGGCTGTCTGTAGCGGTTTTCAGTCGCGATGATGCCTGTAGGATGTCAGGGTGTTATTCCTGTAAGATGTCATGGTGATATTCCTGTAGGAGTCATCCAGACTAAAACCGCTACCGACACAAAAATGGTTAAAACAATGTTGTTTTTTTCATACATAAAAATAGGCTTATCACATTCAGCCCCCCCCCCCCACACACACACACACACACACACACTCACACACACACACAAACACACACACACACACTTCAGCAGGAGATGGATCGACCATGATAATTCAAAGGTAACGCCAGAATAATTCGGCGCCTGCTGGCGCCAAGCCAATCGGCCACTACCCTTGAATTATCATGGTCGATTCGTCTCCTGCAATTGGTACACGCTCGTTAGTTAACACCTCCACCTTTGGAAATGTGGCCTTGGGTTGAAACTGTTAATGTCTTTTGCCTTTCCTCGGGCAGAGCTAGGCGGTGTTTAGTGTCCCGGCAATGAATGTGTTAATTGGCATACATTTAGTCAGTACACAAACCATGGGGAATCTCTCAGCGCTGGACAGACAAACAGTTAGATCCCCTGCCCCCGCCTATCAGGCACCCATTCGCCAGCCTACAGAGAAATACGCAGGTATAGAACAAGACGATCATCTACATCCCTAAAAGGAAGCATCAGGTCTCTTATATAACCCATGTCTTTCTCCGGAACTTAGGAAGTAGGCAGGAGAAACACATACACAAACACGAAGGTGCATTACTATAATTATGTGGTCGGGTAAATACCCTGATTTCCCACAGTAGATGCACAGAACATTACACAACAATGTAAAGATACAAATTTGCCTTGAGTTATAGATACTCACAAACGAGATAGGTGAGGCTAGTGCTGACAGAATTGTACACAAACCATGGGGAATCACTCAGCGCTGGACAGACAAAAAGTTAGATCCCCTGCCCCCGCCTATCAGGCACCCATTCGCCAGCCCACAGAGAAATACGCAGGTATAGAACAAGACGATCATCTACATCCCTAAATGGATGCATCAGGTCTCGCTTATAACCCATGTCTTTCTCTGGAACATTGTTGTGTAATGTTCTGTGCATCTACTGTGGGAAATCAGGGTATTTATTCAGTCGACCACATATAGTAATGCACCTTCGTGTTTGTGTGCATTACTATATGTGGTCGAATAAATGTTTCTCCTGCCTACTTCCTAAGTTTCGGAGAAAGACATGGATTATAAGCGAGACCTGATGCATCCTTTTAGGAATGTAGATGATCGTCTTGTTCTATACCTGCGTATTTCTCTGTGGGCTGGCGAATGGGTGCCTGATAGGCGGGGGCAGGGGATCTAACTGTTTGTCTGTCCAGCGCTGAGTGATTCCCCATGGTTTGTGTACAATTCTGCCAGCACTAGCCTCACCTATCTGGTTTGTGAGTATTTAGTCAGTAGATGCATTGAGTCTGACGCCAGAAGAACTATTGTTTCTGGACGCGGGCGGTCTTGTGGTCTGACGTTTCGCATGAAAGGATTTCCGCTGCACGCAAGGTTCTTGTCTGAATGCATGGGATAATTGTATCACGCACATTCATAGACAGAGTGCTGGTCTGCGATTTTGTACAATACGGCCTACAGTCGCTACGTCCAAAAATCACAGACGAGCACACACATGACGACACTGGTAAGCAGGCGTGCCCATTGCTTTATCAATGCATGTATACGGCAGAACCTGTGTCAAACAACCAAGAAAGCAATAGCGGTCTTACACGAGATGTCCTCTGTCAAGAGAACTCTTAACCCATTCTACCCCAGACGCACCACACCGCCGTGAGATGGCCTTAGTCGCCTGCTCGGCGTTAAACCCAAATAACTAAACTAAACTCCAGACGCACCACAGCAAGATATGGATCGACTATGATAGTTCAAGGGTGATGCCAGAATAGCTTGGCGCCTATGGGCGCCAAGCTATTCTGGCATCACCCTTGAACTATCATGGTCGATCTGTGTCCTGCACTGCAACGCAGTCTTCAGAGGACGACTTCAAAATTGGGGGATTTCAGTGTTGGGGTAGAATGAGTTAAATGGCAAATAGTGTCACCTGTCATTAAAGACCATCATTTAGGTGGCCACAGCCAGTCACAGCCACAGCCACCTAAATGATGGTCTTTGGTCCCATAAGAGGGTCGCTCAAAACAGGTTCTACTCTATAATAATCAGTGCACAGGTAACTGAATATACCTGTACTTGCTTTTCTGTCAAATCGCTTTGCAAACTAGCAAGTTACACCTGCAGGATTTTGTCTAGTCCGCACGCAGACGATTTGTGGAAATCAGAAGTAGGTCAGAATTGCACGTGTTTCGACGACATTGTCGATTAAAAGTCCGGACAAACATGCGATATGACATGTTTGCCCGGACTTCTAATCCATGAACAGTTTTTAAGTCCCTTCTATTTACAGAAGGGACTTTTAAGGACGGGTCGCGGTGGGGCGAATTTAATAGCATGTCCATGATGTCAAAGGCGGGCAGCCTAAACCTCTCACACTGAATTGAAGTAACAAGATAAAAAATTACGTCATGTATAGTTACGCTAACCTCGCTGCTGAACGTACATTTGGCGCAAAGTGCCGTATGTGCGTATGTTGTGTATGTATGTATGTATATATATATGTATGTATGTATGTATGTATGTATGTATGTATGTATGTATGTATGTAATGTGTGTATGTATGTATGTATGTATGTATGTATGTATGTATGTATGTATGTATGTATGTATGTATCTATGTATGCATGTATGTATTATGTAATGTATGTATGTATGTGTATATGTATGTATGCAATGTATGTATGTATGTATGTATGTAATGTATGTATGTATGTATGTAATGTATGTATGTATGTATGTAATGTGTGTATGTATGTAATGTATGTATGTAATGTATGTATGTATGTATGTGTGTATGTGTATATGTATGTATGCAATGTATGTATGTATGTATGTATGTATGTATGTAATGTATGTATGTATGTATGTATGCATGTATGTAATGTATGTATGTATGTATGTATGTATATAATGTATGTATGTTTGTATGTATGTATGTTTGTGTGTATGTATGTGTCGTATGTATGTAAACAAGAGAATCTCCGATATTTCTGTACACACAAGCGTGAAACTTGGCGAAATACTTTCTTAAGTGGGTGGCTAAGAGAGCCTCCGAGCATAGTGTAATTAAATGTCTCATTGAAGACAAAAACAACCGTTTATAGGAAGTCGGTTGACCCAGATTAGAGTCCGTAATTTTTGTCATATTTACTTAAATTTTGGATTTAGCTAGTTTAGAGAAAGACATTGGATGAGTTCGTTAGCCAGCTTTGTATCCTTTCAACTTCTTTAGTAAAAATT